>CM044107.1:18164748-18840188 GCA_024174645.1 Lemna minuta | reverse complement strand
CGGGGTCGTGGAAGCGAGTCCCTCGGGCAGTGTCGTGGCTCCCGGATTTGCGGTAAATTATTCTCAATTTCTGCTTCAAAGGAACCATGATCACGCCACGATCGGGCCATGATCGCGCCGCGATGAACCCCTGAGCACGACCGCGATGAACCCCTGATCGGACTGTCGGATTTGAATCCACGTCCGATGAACCCCTGATCTAATTCCGATGCCGATTGGACGCTCCTGACGATGCCATGTGTCGCCCATCCAGCATCTCACTTAAACATAATATAGGGCGCGTGCATTGATGGCTGATCGCGTGGACTCGGGTCCACGTGATCGATGGTTCTAGCTTGAATCCGATGAGTGCGATGCGACCACGTCACCTGCATCGTAGAACCGTGTGGGAATATAGTCCCACATGTAGAAAATATTGGGAAAGAAAGCGCTTAAATAGGGGGGCGCAATCATTAACTAATTGTGTTACCGGCCCCCCTCTCTTACTAGGGCCCAACTATACCCGTTGGCTCTCCATATGCGAACCCAGATGCCACGTGGCGCCCCTCACGGGCGTCCGTGTGGCCTCCTGCCATGCGTCAGCGCCACCTGCACCTCGCGTGGGCCAGCCGTGGCTCTACCACATGGCCTCAGTGCCACGTCGCATCCACGCGCTGGTCCCGCGTGCCACGTCATCATCTGCAGGTAATAAATCCCCTTTTTCGCGATTTCAGTAAAGAAAAAAATCAAATAAAAATAAAAAAAATCAGAAAAAGGTATAAACTTCAAAAATTCATAACTTTAAATATACAACTCCTTTTTAATACAAGTTTTCTCCATTGGATCACAAATTTCTTCTTTTTTAACATCACGTCATTTAAAATATATTTTGAAAGAAGAAATCAAGATGAATTAGAATTTAGTTAAATCATTTCTCAGTAAACATTCTAAATTATAAATTCATCTTGACATTATCCTTCCAAACATTTACTAAAGTCAAAAATCATTCAATACAAGATATTAACTTCTATTAATTTAAACTTAACAAAAGATTAATCATCTATTAAGCATGAAGTTATCCCTAATTTATGCATAAATATCAACTTTAGTGAAATGACATGCCAATAGAGAAAATTCCTGAAAAGTATGAAAACATGCATCATATTCACATAAAATAAGCATGAATATTAGTCAATTAGGATAAGAATTCAAGTTATAAATGCATGTTATCACACCCCCCAAATTAAATCATTGCTAGTCCCTTAGCAATGGAAGGAGAAAAAAGTATGAAATAGGACTAACAAGCTTAGAAAGCCATGGGTTAAGCATTGATAGAATCTGAAATGAATGTTCTACCTTAAATGATGCCAAGAAGAAAGTAATGTACTAGAAACTCAAGATCAAGGCATTCCTCTAGCAAACACTTTAATCCACCAAATAAACTAAGAATGCTCTTGATCTATATACTAATAGAATATACATAATTAAAAGAAATTCATCATACCAAACCAATCTTTGCTTCCTCCTTGCACTATGGACATGAATGACAAGGGCACAAGAAGTAGAAACAAGTATCATCCTTATATACATAGTGGCTATAAAATAGAGTCGGCTAAAACACATGGGAGGTAGCTTACCATTCTAATTCTACTTTTTATTTTTATTTTTTTCTTTCTCTCATCCTCATTCTATTTTTTTGTATTTTTCTCTTCTTCAAATTCTACTTGATTCATCTAATTCTACTTGCTGCAAGCCTTTTTGAAGAATGAGATTAGAGATTTCAGAATTTGAAATTTACAAGGCTTTTTATGCAACTTTATTGAAAAACAACATAATTCATTTCAGAAAGTGAATCTGCGGCGATTCACTTTCGCCGTAGATTCCTCATTTAGCGCGAATAAGAGAGCGCCACGTCGCTCTCTTATTCTCGCTTCACAGTCAAAGATGACGGCGCGCCTCGCAGGTAAGCAAAAGTTACTAATATTTTATTAAAGAAAACCGTTACGCGAAAGATGACAAAAAAAGCTAAATAAATAAAAGGAGAAAACAAAATTTTTTCGGTTAAATCGAACGTGCTAGTAGGGAATCACCACGTCACCTGCAGGTTAGGAATTTAAAATGGCGGAGCGACGATTCGACAAAATGACGAAACGCAGGTGTACAAAACGACAAAAGAATAGCGCTAAACGACAAGAAAGGAAAGGCTTGTGTCTGCGGCAATTAATTCGTCACATATTCCGTTTTACAAGCGAATGAGAGAGCGCCACGTCGCTCTCTCGTTCCTCCATAAGGCCAACTATGACAGCTGTTGTCCACATCACCTGTAGGTTATATATAAATAATAATAAAAAGAAAACGATAGGTGAATGAGAATCGACGCTGTCAGATCGTGACACGTGTCACGATCTGGTGAGCACTATCTACTTTACCTTTTAATAACTTATGATTGCATTTATGCCCAGCGATAGTTAAATATTGCATTTCAACCCCCGACGATATTAATTTGTGTATAAATCCCAGATAACTAAAAGGATAAACTCACATACCTGTCTAAAAATGTCACATAATTACCTTAATGCCTCTAGCGCTGATAAATAAGCAAGAAATGGTTAGATTAATTAAACATATGCCCTCAAGATGCCCTAAAATTCTCTTATATCATTTCTAAAATTCTAAAAGATATATTTTGCTTTCAAAATTCATTTCCTTGTCAGTTTATAATCTGAGAGAGATATTTAAATATTATAAAATCCAGGAAATACCATGAAAGCATAATGAAGCAAAATTAAGCAATTTAATCATAATAACACATAAATATATTCCTTCTAAGCCAAATGTTCATGAAAATTCAGAGTTAAAGGTCATAGATTTATGTGTTATCATGCGTTATAAAACGCATCAAACTGCGCTCATTGGATCGCGATAGGACGATCGTGATGCGTTTCCGCGCATTAAATCATGGCCGTTATAACGTTGCTTTTATGACACGTGCTTGATCTGTGATCCGTGGACCTCGTGTCCACGTGATCCACACGTGTCATTCGTCGCGCCTTTGATCCGATGCTTGCGATGCCGCCACGTCGCCTGAAAATACAAATAAACGTGGGGAACATAGTCCCACGCGGTAAAAGTTAGAGGGACTTGCCGGGTTTATAAGCTCCACGGATTTAAGTGGCTAGCTTAAATCCGATTACAGATGCTTATATGTACTATAACTTTATATAATACTAATATATATTAAATATTGGCCACGTGTCACCTTCGCACCACGCAGGTGCTCACATGGGCCTACGTGGCTCTGCCACGTGGCCTTAGTGCCACGTCGCATTCACGCGAGTCCCGCATGAAATTAACCCCTTTTTTATTCTTTTTTTTTAATTATTTTAAACGATTTAAAATCGAAAATAAATTTAGAAAAAATCTAGAAAAATACCTAAAAACTAGAAAATTCATAACTTTCAAAATACAACTCCAAATTAATCCAGATTTTTTTCATTGGCTCTGAAATTCAATTATCTATCATTATAAAAAGTCAAAATACTTAAATAACAAGAGTTTTAATTTATATTTCAAAAATACATCCATTTCTTTAAGATTTTAACTTTAGAAAATTAACTGAATGATTATAAAACTGATTTCTCTCATTATTTAACTTTAAAAACCACGTAAAGATAGGTTATAAAATCATTTATCTTTAATTCATCATAATTAACCCTAAATTAATGCATTTTGAGATTATAACTTAAAATTGCATGAAATGATAGAAATTCACTCAAAGTATGATAACATGCATAAAAATGGAATGTTTTATGTCTTATTTTGCATTAATAATCATGTTTTATCATGTTAAGATTGCATGTTATCACTATATTTTGTCTTATATTATCAGGGAGAGAGGAAGTGAAAGATAGACTGTGATATCTCTATGATTTGCTTTGTACTAGAACCGAAATATCCTCACTGAGTTAGAATTGTTGAAGCCTTATTTGACTGGGAGATAGTTCTCCTTATTTGAAGTTATAGCTCTCATAAATGATGTCATATGTCTTCAGTGTTCTTTTAGAAACCATGGTAATGTTGCTTCATAGGGATAGCTTCATATAACGTCAAAATTCTCAATATGGTAGCTCTATAATGCTTGTTTATGTTGAGTTGTCGTCATAATAATTGTGGGTAGTAAGGAAAGTGACCTTTGATGACCGTCTTCATTTTGATAGCTCTTTTCATGCTGATTTTTTGAAATCTAAATGCTTGATCAGCTTGACTTTGGAATCGTCTTGCATGGGAGATTGACTTGAAGTAGAATCCGATAGCAATGCTTCCATAAGTACTAATAAGTGGATCTCTCCTAATTTCTAACTAAGGGTGGTTTCAAAGAAATGAAGGGATGTAATTCAAAGAGGTTTCCTACTCATTTTCTTTTGAGATCATTAATTAAATGATATAAGGTACTTATGATATGGTGGAGAAGGTTTGAAAAATAAGGAACCTATATCAATGTAGAAGGTGGTTGACTTGGTCCACTCAAGGAATTCTAGGTTTCTAAAGATAAGGGTTAAATGCTTTGACCAAGTCAATCTTTAGATCAGTATAAAATAGGGAAGGGAGGGAAAGTAAATCCCTTAAGATCTACTCTCTCTTTAATTATTTAGAGAGTTCTTCTTCATCCATTTAATGAATGGATAATTTCTCAATTCATGAATAAAGAGGAATATTGGTTCACTTGGAACCCTTGTGTTCATGTTTCGAAATAGTTCTCCATCATTTTACTTCTTTAAAACCTCTTTTAAACCTAAGTTTGACCAAGTGAACTCTATAATAAAATTCAACCTTGTTCTCTCTGGATCGACCCTATACTTACACTTTACTTGATTTTATATCTTTATATTTGTGAGTTTGGATTTATAAATTTTGTTTGACCGACATTTGTGTGTTTTAATGACCACATAAAATGCTTCGTCAGCCATCACCTCATTGTCATTTAATTTCTTTATATATTATTTTTTATTTAAATTCTGATATCTCTCTTAATTAAAAAAGAAACTTACAAATTGTTAATCACACTAATCTCTACACACCCCAATTATGCTTGCGCTTCTTTTCTCGCGCTCTCTTTTTTCCACGCTCTCATTTTTCGTTGAAACGGTTAATATCATTAGCTTAGCTCCTAGTGGATCCGACCCTTTCTTACACTATACTAAGGAATTATAAGTTTTATTTCATGAAATCGATACCCAATAGCAACAAAAAACACACACAATCTTGTTGATCATATATTTCTTGCTAATCTGATACACATTATCATGTTTTTAAGATATTTTTGCATTCATCACATCATTCTACTCATATACTTAAGTTACATTTATTTACTATTATTTAGGGATAAATATGAATATTTCTGACCATGCATCATTCTTTTTCAATGTTGATATCATCAGACTAACCCCATTTGCCTTCTTTGTACTTAAGTTATTAAATTCTCATAAGTTTTATGAGCTGTATGGGTGCAAGGACACAAGCACATGAGTAGAGAAGCACAAATGCAAAAGGTGACTAGGGAGAAGAAGTAACAACACTCCACAAAATTTGAGTGTTAAATAAAACTTTTTTTCATGAAAGGAGTGTCAACAACGTTTGCATGTGATAGATGAATCATTCTATGGTTTAAGATGATCCATAATTAGTAGGAAGGTCAAGTTGGGTCAAATTCCTTATTTTTATAGAGGTTGAACTGAACTCAAGTTTATGGAATAACCCTTTTTGTTGTTTGCATAATTTAGGGAACTTAAAGTTAAGAAAATAAATAAATTTATTTTGAATCTAATGGATAAAATATGGTGAAAAAAGGAGTTGTAGTTTTAGAGATATTAGATTTCTAAGTTTAAGGAATTTTCTAGATTTTTAGGGACTTTAAATGATTTATTTAGGAATTCAAAAGATTAAAAATGGGAGGTTCTTAGATAATCTTGTTCAGGTGAATTAGGCCATGTCATGTGGCTCCATAGACGGAAGAACTAGGCACCAAGGTCACACACATGTGTATGTGTGTGATTGTACTAGTGTGTAACGCGCCCATCAATAAAGATACGAGTGGACCCTATCTATGCTAAGAAGAATGAAATGCTTACTCCATGTGGGACTAAAGGTAATGGGCTGAGGGTGAGATGCATGGTGATAACATGCTAATTAGACATGATAATACATGATTATTGATGCATATTAAGGCATAAATGATTTCATTCCTATGCATGTTATCATATTTATGAGTCTTTATCTATCATCCTATGAAAAAGTCATTATAATCTCAAAATACTTTAATTTAGGGTTAAATATTATGAACTAAAGATAAATAATTTTATAACCCATCTTTACTTGAGATTATAAGTGTTTTTAAAGTTAAAATAATGAGAGAAATCATTTTTATAAAGATTTATTTAATTTTCTAAAGTTAAAATATTAAAGAAATAAATGTTTTTTTGAAAATGAAATTAAACCTCCTATTATTTATTAATTTTGACTTTTTAGAATAATATATAATTAAATTTTGGATCAAATGAAATAACTTTGGATCAATTTGGAGTTATATTTCGAAAGTTATGAATTTTCTAATTTTTAGGGATTTTTCTAGAATTTTTTGAAATTTTTCTGAATTTTTAATGAATTTCTAAGGATTTTCCGGAATTAAAAATCGATTTTTCTAATTTAATATCGATTTTTGTAGAATATTTTACAAGGGCAGGTGATGTGGCGCGATCAGAACTATCCGATCGATCGTGATTGATTATCGCGATGAAGAGGCGACGTGGCGCCTTGTGGAACGTCCGATCGCGCGCGATATCAGCGGTCGATCTTCACTTAAGATTGATGGACACGTGGCTTAATCGGGTACAACGGATCGCGTCTAATCTCGACTGTTGATCGCGAGATTTATAACGGTCGAGATTAAAACGTATCAAAACGCATCGGAGACGTCAGATCGCGTACCAACGGCGATGGTTTCAAGATGTTTTATAACGCGCAAACACGTGGCTTCATCTTGAGCGTCAATCGGTGATCCAAGGGATGCGATTTAATCAAAGCCGTTGATTAATTCGATCAGACGATTGCACCAGAAATCCCTATAAATTGAGATGTTCTTCCGATTTGTAAAGCATTCCAGGGCAAATCAATCAAATTGATCTGTTTATACACCAAATCTCTTCAATCTCTTGATCCTATCCTCTTCTAAACTCAATTATGTGTCCACTGAGTGTTTGAGATCAAGATTTGGATGAAAGATGAGAAAGAAATTTTTGGATTTCTTCAAAAATTCAAAAGCCTTGATTCCACGGAGCGTCCACGCTTGAACTCAACAATTGCGATTTTTGGATTTTTTATGAAAAGCCTTGATTCCGGCGATTAATTGGGTTAATCCAATCTCAATCTTGGGTTAGTGGAAGCGGTTTTCACTAATATTTTGTCTCTTACCGTTTAATTTTCGTTTAGATTAGGAATTGAGTTTAATTTATTTTAGATTTTCGTTAATTTCACGATTTACGATTTCGGAACTCACCCCTAACTTCGATCTTCAATTTCTCTGCGAAATCAAAGTCAAATTCGATGATTTTTGATTCCCTGGAATCGTCTTGAATTTCTCTTTCATATTATACCATTTTCTCCAATTTCTATCATCGATTCATCATCCGATTTGATCAAATTTCGAAGAGATCATCAGAAATTTCCATGTTTCCCTGTGGATTCGACCCTTATTTTACCATTATAGACCTCAATTCGAGATATTTTCATCAAATTGGTAAGTTTAGAATTAGATTTTTACTCTTGACTGTGTGCAATCAACGACCACTCAGTCTTGTTCCATCACATGGCAACACCTCTATGCTTTGATTGGGGATAGCCAATCGAGCCATCTCTTTAAATGGGCTTAGGGTCCACACACTTTTTTGAATAAAAAAGGATCTTGCTCTTTTTAGTGTTACACCTACCACACCAAAATGCCTTGATCATAAACATGATATTTCTGATCATTATGGAAATTCTTCTTCTAAAAAATATGGACATGTTGCTCGCCCAAGATGTTGAGATCTTCATTGAATGGTTAAGAGTAAAAGGGCAGTTTTCTATTTCTTTTTAGACCCCACACATGTGGCAAGCCCTGAGGTCCTGAGATCTTGATCGAGATGATCAGACAACCCAGAAGGCTTCCACCCTTTTTAAATGTAAGGAGCCCTTTAATTCAATCTAATTAGAGTGGTACTGATGGTGCACTTTGATGCCTTTGATTGAAGATCAACGACCATTATTTTTCCAAATTAAATTAATGATATCTCATGATTTAGAAGGAATTTTTAGTTAAAATTTGAATGGTAGATTTTTCTTTATACAACCTATCCATCCATAACTTGAGGACATTTTCTTTTTAATGATTGGACTTCATTATCCTTTCTAAACTCAAACCCTAGGAACCACTTATGAAAACCTGAATTTTCTCTCTCCTCATATTTTTTGGCTCTCTCTTAGCATCAATATTCTAGAAGGAGGAGAGGAGGTTAAGGCCCAAGTACAGAATTGTTTGAAAATCACTCTTACCATGGAGAAGAATTAAATAATTGCGATCAATGTGGGTCTAGCATCACTCAGCGTAAGATGGGTATTGTGATGGGGTTTGTGTAAGAATTGGGATCATCCTCTTCTTTGTGATCAAATCCATTAACAGTGTGGACATTATATTTTCTTTTTCTTTTTCCTTTCTTTTAATGTAGTGTCATTGACATTATCTCTCCTCTCAAATCTCTCCTTCACCATGGTGCATTGATCTGTCGCTACCTCCTTCTAGTCTTCTCACCTCGCCATCATCTAACTTCATTTCATTCTCTTTTCATTTCATTTTATTATTTAAATTTTGAATTCTCCTTTAATTAGCAGATAAACCACAAAACTTATCATTCCATATTCATCTTCACATGGTGCTTTCCACGCTCTTTTCTTTCCTTTGAACCTCTAACCTCATTACCTAAAATCTATGGATTCAACTTTTTCTTAACACGATACTAAATGATGAATACGAAATTTTATTGCACAAATTGATACACAACAATGACATACAATAGGCGTAATCGAGTTCACCACTAGTTGACCGTAATAGTCCATACTCTAACAAGCCCAATATAAATTTTTACGCTCCCCCTCAAGATGGACCTTACATTGTACTATCAGGGCATTCTTTTTCATCATAATTAATAGACTCTAACACATAATTCTTGATAATATGATGCACATTACGATGGTTTTAAGAGATTTTTTTTATTTATCAAGTTATCATATTTTTGCATTCATCAGGTCATTCTATTAAACATGCATATGTTCTATGAGTCATATGGATGTGAGGAAATAGGCCTAGAGTTGGAAAGCTGATAACATGCTATTTATACATGTAATTATATGATTATTAATGCAATTTAAGGCATTAATTACTCCAATTATATGCATGTTATCATATTTTAAGAGTACTTCTATCATTTATACATTATTTCATGATTAGATCTTAAAATTCATCAATTTATGGGTTATTATGCATAATTAAACATTATAATATTTAATCCTAATTATAATTGAAATCATAATGATGTTTTAAGGATGAAAATATAAGAGAAAAGACTTTTATTGACATTTATGTGTATTTATGAATTTATTTTATAAGATACATAAATGTATTAAATTAACTAAAATTAATTCTCTTATTATTTTAATATTCTGAACTTTTTATAATGATAGATTATTCAATTCTGAATCCAACAAAAAAATTTGAATTAATTTGGAGTTATATTTTGAAAGTTATGAATTTTACAATTTTTAGGAATTTTGTGGAATTTTTTTCTGAATTTATTTATATTTATTTTCGATTTTTAAAGTCTTTTAAATTAATTAAATAATTTCAAAAAAGGGGGAATATTTCGCGCATGTACACGTGGATGGGACGTGGCACTCGAGGCCACGTAGCTCTGCCAAGTGGATAGGCGCGAGCGCGTGCGTGGCGCGCACGTGACACGTGGCATATATTATATGTATCTTATATAGTTTATATAACATATAGAGGTCTTCCGATTATCATAAGACAATTTACTAATCATATAATAAACGCGTACCTTATATAATGAACAATCTTCTGAATTTCTTCCGTGTGTGATTATTCTCCTCAGTTTTATTTGATTACAGGCAACGTGGCAGCCTCTCGTGCGTCGGATCGACATCGCGTGGAATACGTGGCGTAGATGCGGTGGACACGTCGCCCACTGATCAGAGATCAACACACGTTCTTAATTATTCACTTAAGTGAACTGATCCAGACCGTCGATTGCAATAATTATAACGGTCCAGATTCGTCGCGACGGTGGATCTTCAAATTAATCAACATCACACGATGAAGATCTGACGATCATCACAAGACAACGATTCATCCAAAAGGGCACACGATCGCGACCGTTGATCGTGATGGTCTCTTCATCAGACGGCTGAGATCTAAAATCGCTTTTTATAAAAACCGTTCTTTGCGACCAAGAACACGTTCGCGGTTCTTCATCAAATTCTCCTTGTATTCTCAATCATTTCGCGTGCCACTTGTTTCAAATTGTTCGCAACTCATTTTCGCTCCATTTGAATGTGTTAATTTCAATTTCGATCGAAAGAAATGGAAGAATCAAGTCTTGAACTTCAAACTTCATCTTCAAAAATTCGGAATGAAAAGCCTTGCATCCGGTGATTAATTGGATCATTTTGAAGGCTAATTTCGGTTAGATTATTTGTTTTCATCTTAATCTTTCATCATTTAATGTTAATTTTACATTTTGAATCGTAGATTAAGTTTAATTTAGTTTTAATTTCGGTTTTAAGTCATTTCACGATACGAAAATTTCCTAAACTTCAAACTTCGATTACTCTTTGAATTCTTATCCAAATCATCTGATTTTTTATTCCCTGGATTTGAAATTGAGTTATCTTTCTTAATATACTAAAATGCCCAATTTCTAATCTCAGTTCATCGTCCGATTTGACCGAATTTCAAAGATATCTCTCAAATTTCCCTAATTTTCCGTGGATTCGATCCTTAATTAACATTATACTAATTAATTACTTTGATTAATCATAAATTGGTAAGTTTAGGACTTTTTTTTTACACTAAGTCGTGTGTATTCAACAACCATACGATTTAGTCTTGTCAAAAGCATGGATGCAATCTATGAGGAGAAAGACGAAGAAATAAATCTCCTCCATGTTATAGAGCCAAGTCAACCTTATCAGCATAATGAAAAGTCAACGAAGTTTTCATGTAATAGTTGGATCGTTCCAAGTTTTAGGATGATCAACAATTTGCAAAGAAGTCAGGTTGAGTCAACTCAACTTTAAAAAATGATCCCATAAACTCTTTTCAGAATTTTAAGACTTTGTAGAGGAGAAAATAGAGAACTTAATGATGGATCTAATGACGAAAATCTGGTGGAAAAGGTGTTGCATTTTGGGAGAAATCGAATTTCCAAATTAGAGAATTTATTTTGTAATAAAATTGGTTAGAAGAGGGATTCATGTCAAAGCCAATTAGGCCTCAAAACGTGGCATCACAAGTGCAAAGACCTGGGCACATTGCTTGACATGTGGCACTTGCATGTTATTCCTAGGTCTGCTATGTGGCATGAGTGTATGGCCCAAGTGTCATGTGGCATACCTACATAGAGACACATATAGAGAGAGGGATTGAGAGAGATGTTAATTGTGTAACACACCCTTTGAAACATCCCATTTATTGGTTATTTCACCAAATTTCCAATGTGGAACTAAAGTAAAGAGGGTCAGCACCAAGTGGCATTGTTCGGGTAATCTGATTGGCAACACTAATTGGAGCTACCCTATTTGTAGACCATGGTCCATGTGAATTTTTTAAAAAAGGGAAAGAGAGAGAAAATGTGAAGCCATTGTCACATTTGTCGCAATATATACCCTTCGATTAATCAACTCACAACATGGAGCAAGCCTTGGACTTATTGATCTTCATCCGATAGCTGTTGTTGATCAGGTAGTTTTTCTCCTTTTAAAACTTAGTGCCGCATGTCTTCTCTTGATCATCCAATCTTCATTTAATTCCTATGATTATTTTATTCCTTTGACTCTCTTTCAAAGCTAAGCACATCTAGTGCTTTCTTGCGTCCTTCGATCCAGATCACCATGATCAGACAATTGATAACCTGACATTAAACAAGTTTAATAATGAGTTCTTAGTCCAATCAAAATGCTCACATGGTGCCCTTTTTCACGATTAGATCTGATCAAACAAATGAAAATGCTCCATAGTAAAATCATGACATATCCCTATGCAGAAGTAGTTTTGAGGTCAAATTTCTTGTGTAGAATTTTCTTTTTATCCTTTATCTATCCACTACCTTTCATTGAAAAATTGAACAAAAAAAGTTCATGATTTTAAAGGAGTGATGATTTTACCCTTTTAAACACTCAAACCCTAGGAGATCCCTATGTAAATGCAATTTTTCTCTCCCCCAACATTTTTGGGCTTTTTTGTTTAGATTAATCTAAGTTTGATAATTTTACATTGGTGCTTTCTTAATGTTTTATGACATTTCTATAAAGTAGTTTTAGAATTGGATTGCTAGAATTTAGTATAAATTCATTGATAAGGGCATGCCTTTGTCAATGCAAGTACCAAAGGCTTCAGAGATTGACCCACATTGACTTCAGAACACAAACAATCTGTTATAAATAAGTTATATATTATTTCTTTTCTAATAGCTTATTTATAACATTTGAATACCATCCTCATTCTCCAATAAATATGGTATATATAGATGGTCGAAAAGATGGGTGGCAGTATTATAGATAGATATTGAGTTCTATCTTCTCAAAAGTTCATATTTCTATCTATTTTTGCTACTTATAAATGTTTACAGAATTTTATCTTGTCACTTTTACCTTTTAAGATATTTTATCTTACTTTTTAGATTTACTCAATATCATCTAATTATTATTTTCCTTTTGTATTTTAGGTACCTTAAAATAACAACAAAAGCAAAACAAAAAACAAAAACCACCCTCAATATTTTTTGGGGGGCTCTCTCTCTTGTGTGGTGAACGTGGGCTCTTGCTTGTGTGCTGAAAACACTCTCTCACTTTCATGGTGATTGCTCAAAAACCTCTCCCTTGTTCACTAGTGGTGAACTATCTTGCCGTGATTTCTCTAGAAGAAGATCACACCAAGGAGTCTCCTCCAAAAGATCTTACTAAGGATTCTCCTCCAAAAGCTCTCACCTAGGATCTCTCTCTAGAACAATTTCTCTTGATAATTTAGTTTGAAAAAAATTCATTTTTTCATGTTTGCATTTTTTTCGTTCTCAAGTTCTTAAGTGAAAGTGAATACCTTTTTGATTTAGTGGTTCAGAATCACGGTTGAGTACAGGTTTTAATTTTTCTATTCATTTTGTTTCAAATTTATGTCAAATTATAATTTTGTTCTTTCTGGTTTTTGGATTTCGATAGTTAATATTTAATTTCAGCGTTTAATGCTTGATTCTCCTTTCAAATTTTGCATCTGATTCTCTATTTTCAATTTTGTCTATATCTCTTAATTTTATGTCTTCTTTAATTTGCTTACAATTCATTAATATCCCTTTTTCTCAATTTCAGATTGTCATTATTTTCTTAAACAAAATAAACTTTACAAATTGTTTTTAACATGCTTCTAGAACTTCCAAATTGTTTTTCATGTTTCTTGATTATTTAGACTGCTGTTATTCTTTCTCTCTCTCTCTCTCTCTCTCTACATATATATATATATATATATATATTATTTTTTTTGAAATTTCACCTCACTTTGTCATTTAATATCAGTTTTTAATTATCATTGAAAATATGTTATAGTTGCATCTAATTCTATTTCATTTTCATTTTCTGAATTTGACTTATCTATCTGATTAAATTATCATTGAAAATCATTTATAGATCCATTTAAAATCTGTTTTAGAATATCATTTAAAATCTGTCATAAATACATATAAAGATTTCTTTTAGCTGCACTAAAAATCTATTATCGTGTCAATCAAAAATCTGTTGTGTTTTGAGTTAAAATATATTTTTGTTTCCAAAAATTTGACATCAACTCGTCTAGAAAAAAGAAAATTTTTTTAGTTTTAAATTGAACAATATTGGAATTTGGGGACTGATTAGGATTATTCTAGAAACTCATTATTCTATTAAGAAGCTTTTCAAGGGTTAGTAAGACACTAAAACAAGACTACATCAAAGTGAGATTAAGGTGTTTATTTTTGGTGAAGTTTTTAATCATTCATTAGTCCACTCATCATATAGACACATTATAAAGTCATCATAGGATTATAAAAATTATATTTAGAGAATTATTTTGTGAATTATTAATAAATTTAAGGGGGAAGACATTAAGTATCAAAGTCAAAGTCAAATTCAAAACAATATTTCAAGGAGTTTGTAAACTTTTTATTTAGTAATTTAATTTTTCTAGTTTGTACCTTTGAGATTTATACTATTTTCTACTTTTGTTTATCATGAATTTAGTTTAAATTCTGTTTTTAGATTAATTCCTCATGTGAGTTTATTTTCCGGAATTAGGGATAGTTAGGAACACCCAAACACATTAGCTTGACCTTGGGCAAGTTGTACTTCGCAGTAAGGGAACGAGGAGTTTCTTAGGGAATCGGTGCTAAATAGGATGAGTCTAGGAAGTTGACTGATAAGTCAACTCAAGGTGTACTTGCTCTCTACCTTGCAAGAGCACATGGGATTAGAGACCAAACAACCTACTTGGAGCGTGGGTGGATTGGTAACAAAACTCAGAGACTTCCAAGAGGAAAGGCTGGCCCAAAGGGAGTAGGGAGTGACACATAGAGGTCTACGAGTTGGTCCGTTGAAGACGAGACAAGCTGCTGCATTCCAAAGGATAGCAACGAGATGAGATCACTCACCAAGAGCGGGTCTGATGAAAAGCTCATGTTTGCACTTAGATCTGACTAACTTGGCCAATTAGTAATTACTATTGGGGGATTAACAAGGTGAGTAGTGATAACATGCAATTTATACTTGAAATTACATGATTATAAGTGCATTCTAAGGCATAAATCATTTTATTCTTATGCAAGTTATGATATTTTGGGTGCATATACATCATTCTAGGCAAGTTACACCAAAAATCTCAAAATGTATTATCTTAAGGGTTAATCATGCATAAATCAAGTTAAATTTTAAAGTAGATTATTCCATTTATATTTGAGATTTATTTGAATTATAAATGCCAAAGAATAAGAGAAGAGTATTTTTAAAACATTCTAAGATTATTTAGTTTTATATTTCTTGAGTACTTGAGTATATTTTTTAGTTAAAAATTTATTCTTTTGTTATTTATTAAATTAAAATTCCTAAAATCATAGATTATTTAATATGTTATAAGAAAAATTGGAATAAAAAGGAGTCGTGTTTTGAAATTTATGAATTTTCTAAATTTATATTTTTTTCTACATTTTTTTAATTTCTTTGACTTTATATTGAATTTATTTTAATTAATAGCATTAAAAAATTGGTTTTTAAGCACACACTCACGTAGCTGATGACGTGGCATGCATGCTTGCATGCCACCGTATGATGATGTATACGCGTGTCATGTGGCATATGCGAGGCGCACATGTGGCGCATGTCATTAATGATTAAGTGCCCTTTATGACCATAAGCTAACTAAAAAATTTGCGTATCTATTTATATGTATGATTCCCTTAATTTTTGTTATGGGGGACTATGTTTTTATTTCTACTGTGCAAGTGATATGGCACAACAAGAGGTGTTAGATCACGCAATCGATAACAAAGAGTTGATTTTCACTTACTCAAGAGGGGGTCGTGGCTGCATCTGATTCGCCGATGTTTTCTCTTTCTTCGCAATATAATCACGATCATAAGATTTTGATCGGACAGCTAATTATAGTCTCAATGATTCCTCTTCAAAAAATGGCATGACATGTGATAAAATCTTGTGGCTCTCGACCATCAAATGCTTGATTAGAAGGTTGACATTACACCCCACTTTTGATCTTCATCAGCAACCCATTCAAGGGTGACGTGGCACAAGTTGGGCTGTCCATCTACCCAGAAACCCGGGATCGGACAACTAGGAGCATTTTGACAAATTTATAGCTAAGAATAAGGGAATTCAACGACTCTAACGTCAAAAAATCGCAGCCGTTGTAATCTTAATGCTCATATCAAATGGCAGAGTCTTAAAGCAGCCCATTAAAAGCGATTTAAGCCCCAAAAACCTATAAAAGGGGTCCTCTCCCTCAATTTTCTCTTGTGCTTGAAATATGAGGCCTTATTCTTGGCCATGTCTTTAAACAGAGGTTCTAAACATTCCTATTCGTAGGATATTTTAGAAGGACATCAAATTATCTGAAAAGAATAACAATATATGATTTGACTCTTATGGTGAGTATAGCTAATCGTGTAGCCATTAGTATGGTGATGCAAATGATAGATAATGGGTGTTCTTTAGACAAAGATTTTAGTGAGTTGATCTATATGAATCGTTGAATGCTATTATACCTAAATATCAATCAGGTTGAATGATGTCACAATTATGTACATGGTCCTTTGACTTGAGACACCAAAGATATCTTGTGGATGGATGATCATGTTTTGATTATGTCTTACCAATCCCCAACCTTGGGATTTCTAAAATGCCAAATACTAGATATGGCATGAAGTCTTTGAAGATGATTGTATGATCAAGTTAGGATACTTCGCTCTCAGCATTTGAGGAGACTGACTCAAGGAATGAGATGCAATGAAATCCTTGGCCAAGGTAGTGAAAAATAGGAGAAAAGGAGTTCTTGATGATTTCCATCATGAATCAGTACTAACTTGAGTGATTGACGTGTCGTTTTTGTGCGTCGTTAAAACACAAAGACGATGGTCAAACAAAATTTATAAAACAAAAATCACAAAGACAAGATATAATAATCAAGTATTTGGTAAGTATCGAGTCGATCCACAGAGAGCAGGGTTGACTTTAATCGCGGAGTTGACTTGGTCAAACTTAGCTTTAAAAGGAGTTTTAAATAAGATAAAATAAGCTGTAAGATATGGAAATGATATAAATAAGGTAAATAAGAAGTTTTAAGAATTGAAATCTCGGATTTGACAGAGAAAAGTCAAAAGTCAAAGTCAAAGCGTTGACTTTGACAAGCAGTAGGTGTTCTGAACAATCCGAGAATCAAACAGAGTCAGAAGATTACAAAAATTATATATTTGGAAACTAGAAAGAAAATGGAATTTATTGATATATAATTCGTAATTTTTGGATAAGAAATAGATTTATTATGAATTATTGAAAATCAATGATCAGAAAATCCCCGAAATGAACACCTCAGAGGAAATCTTCAAATTGAATGCCCAAATGAAATCCAAATCTTGAAATTTATATGTCAATAGAAAGCTAATAACCAGAGAAATCCAACAAGACCAAAATTATCAAATTCTGATTTGCCAATAAAAAGTAATTGACCCCAAAAGTCAACGTTTGACTTCTGATGAAAGATGAATAGTCCTTGGTCAAATGTTAAATTGAAGGGTCAAATGAACTCGGAATTTGATGAATTTGCTATCCACGGAAAGCTGATGAAAAGAGGCATCCAATGAAACCAAAATCAAGTGATTTGGAATTATAATCTGAGAGATATCCTATTTTCAAAATCAGAAACTTTTCAGACCTAAAATTGGGGAAAATGAAGAACACTATGAACTAATTTGCAAAATTAAAGATCTAAACCTATTAAAAATACAAATTATCTCTTGATAATCGATCGAACCTCACTACTAACCCGATTGCCACAAGAATGGGGCCTCAATTCTCGTGGATTGAAGCGAATTTGCTCGGATTCTTCCTCGTGGACGTTCGGAATTCAAGGGGAAAATTCGATGAAATCAAGAGATCAAATCGTGATTATCATGCTTCAATGGCTGCGTCTCTAAACTCTTGGAAGCAGAGGATCACGAGAACTTAAGAACTTCCTCGAAACTCGCTTAATTTCTTCACGAGTCGATCAAAAGTTGAATAACAAAAAAGGGAAATACATGCTTTTAAAGAGGGAAATTGGCCCGAGGATCATGGGCAATTGACGCGTTCGTGGGAGCGGTTTTCAAGTGTTGTGGAGGCGGTTTCTAGTGCACGGCTTTGTGGCTTCAAATCCGCGGAGAAAGAGCTTCAATTTTGCATCGAAAAGACACATGATTTTCGGCGCGATCGGGCCACGATCGCGCCGCGATCGGGCCCTAATCTTCGTCGTGGTCGATCGTCCGGTCATCTGGATGCGATTCCGCCGCTGAAGGAATGTAATCGCCGCTCGATCGCGATGCGATCATGGTGCGATCACGGTTTGATCGCACCGCGATCGCAACGTTCTTCCAGAAGCCTTCTTTGCCGTCAGATTAGAATCTGACACTCCGGATGTCTTCCAAAAAGAGGCAAAAATCCAACTTCTCGTGGCCGTTGGATCGCGATCGCGCGGTCTGAAGGTTGATGAAGATAAGCCCTCCTCCTGTCGCCACGTGGCGATCTGTGAGCCTTCCGATCGACGTCACTTAAGTGAGTATTTGCGCACGTGTTGGATTGATGATCGCGTGGACTCGGGTCAACGCGATCGTAGCCGTCCGTGAGAAGATCGGATGCTCACCGCGCGTCCATGTCACCTGCGAGTAAAAACCGTGTGGGAACATAGTCCCACACTAAGAAAATAGGGGATTTTGGCGCGGTTAAATAGGGGAGCTTATCGTACATATTAGCCAGTTCTAAGAATAGGCTTATATGTACGATAACCCTACTATATTATATATGTGTATACGTCACGCTTGCGTCACGTGCGGGCCACACGCGTTCTGCCACGTGGCCTCAGTGCCACGTCGTAATGGCGCGGTGGACCCGCGCGCCACGTGGGCTCACTCGCCACGTCAGCCCCGCCTGGGCCCGCTCGCCACGTCAGCTCCGCAGGTACGTTTCCTTTTTCGCGATTTTTCTAACTAAAAGATACTTAAAAATTCAATTAAAAATTAAATAAAAATCGGAAAAAAAATCGTATAAAACTTTAGAAATTCATATTTCTCAAAATACAACTCCGTTTTAATCCAAATTTTCTACATTCGATCACAAATTCTCTTCTTTTTCATATCATGTCAATTAAATATATTTAAAATGAAGAAATCAAGATGAATTAAAATTTACTTAAATCATTTTTCATTAAACACTTTAAATCATAAATTCATCTTGAAATTATCTTTCTAAACATTTACTAAAGTCAAAAATCATTTAATAATAGAGATTAACTTCTATTAATTTAAACAAAAGATTAATAATCTATTTAACATGAAATTATCCCTAATTTATGCATAAATATCAACTTTAGTGAAATGACATGCCAATGGAGAAAATTCCTAAAAAGTATGATAACATGCATCATATTCACATAAAATAAGCATGAATATGAGTTAATTAAGATAAGAATTCATGTTATAAATGCATGTTATCAGTGACCAATTAGAGTTTGACAGTTGACCATAGCTTAATCCTTCATGAATCTCGTGCAAACGAAGGATTATAGATACATGGTAAACGACTGATAGTAAGTTTCTGTAAGAGAGTTTTTATATACTCCATATCTTCTAGAGTATAAGGTGTAGCTTGGTACCCAGCGAGTTGGAAACTTGACCTATGGATTAGGTTAAATCAATTCTCAATTAATTAATTTATATGTCTTTATAGATAATTAACAAGGTTGACTAATAAGATGTTAATGAATCTATAGAGTTATTAACTAGTGAGATATTTGAACCTATAGGGTCACACACATAAGGTCTATAGACGTTGGCGAATATAGACATAATTATGTGGATTTTTATGAAAAGTCTACATACCAAATGTTTGTAAATAGGGAGATAGCGACCACAACTCAAGGTGCCCATGCAGGTCTCATGAAAATCCTCTCCTTTTTTCTCTTTTTCTCTTGGTGAAGATCTTTGAAGAGGAGATCTAACCATTCGACAATCCTGCAGATATTGGTAGAGACTATACACTTGAATAACTTCAAGAACTCTTTCAATTGAACCATGTAAGTATGTTTTCTCATACATATTTGATGATAGGATCATCTATTCTTGGTACCTTTGTGATTTAAATATCCAATTCAATCTATTCTATTGCATTAGATAATTTGATAAAAAATTTGGAAGGCTTATCGACATTAATTCCTAATAGGGGATGGTTTGGAGTCTTGGGCATTAGAAAGTTGCATAGCAGATAGCACTATTGCCTATGCTCTTGGTGTTTAAAGGGGAGAGGGGTAATGTCTAGGTGAATAGAAAATTGGCATAGCACCTAGGTCAATAGGAGGTTGCATCAGCATTGGTCATGTTCACAATGTTGAAGGTTTATGATGTGTGCATATTTGACACATCATCACTATAAGAAAAAAAGGAAAATTTTACTTCTTCACTCACTTACCTCACTTGAGTTAAATTTTCCTTTTTGATTAAGCCTCACTTCCAATTCTTCCATTTTCTAAACATGTAAGCCTATAAATAGAGGTCTTGTAATGAGAAAAATGGTATAGAGCTATAGAGATTTACTTTCTTTAATTTTATAAGTGTCCTCTTCTCTTCTTCCTCTCTCTCATATTTCAGCATGCGTAATTTCTTGAAGATATTATGAGCTCGTTTCATCCTTCAAATCTTATATGTAGAGGAGGCCCCATCGATCATGGTAGAGATTTTCGATGGTTGTAGCCGCAAGAAGGACAATAGAAGTTTCCCTCATTGGCCAAGCAAGTAGGGGGCCATGTTGGGTTGATTGAGCCAGCTATTGGCTGACTAGTTTAGCCTAGGTCTACTCACATGGTTGAATTGGTCAGCTTTACGGTTCAAATGAACATGCTCAAAATGGGAGGAATTCACCACAATTAGTTCTCCCCTCGAAGAAGCTTTAGGAAGAGGGAGGTGGTGCTGAGGGAATGGGATGAGCTAACGTGAGGGAGGAGATCTTGGAGAGGCATCAATAGTTAGAGGAGGTAGTAGGTGAGTTGCCTTGGTAGGGGTGACATTGATAGGGGGGGGGTGAGGGGGGTAGTGCCAATGAGGTGAGGGCTGCTGGGGGGTCGGGGCATGGGAGACAACATGGTGAAGTAGGGATTGTGACAATTGTTAGGTTTTGAGGTTGATAAAATTTATGAAATTTTGATCAACTCATCTAATACAACGGTATAGATTGAATTAGATCTTCAAAATATTGAGGCACCAAGAATAGATGACCCTATGATCTAGTATGTATGAGAAAATATACTTATAAGATTCCCTTGAAGGATTTCTTAAAGCTATTCAAGTTTTTAGCCTCTAGTGGTATCCAGACGATCTTTGGATGGTTGGATCACCTCTTCAAAGCTCTTCACCAAGAGAGAAAGAGAAGAAAGGAGAGAATTCCCATAAGGCTTGCATGGGCGCCTTGAGTTGTGGTCGTTCTCCCCCTAAGTATAGATATTTGGTATAAGGTTTTTTTTCATAAAAAACCTCACAATTATGTCTATATCCATCAACATCCATAGATCTTACGTGTGTGACCCTCTAGGTTCATATATCTCATTAGTTAATAATTTTATAAAATAAATAATACCTTATTGGTAAAAAATAATTAATTATCCACATCAATATATAGATTAGTTAATCAAGGATCAATTTAACCCAATCGATAAGTTAAGTTTCCAGCTCGTTGGTTGCCAAGCTACACCACGTACTCTAGGAGATATGGAGTATGTAAGAACTCACTTATGGAAACTTTCTATCATCGATTAATATGTATGTATAATCTTCATCCGCACGAGACTCATGAATGACTTAGGGTATGGTCAAACCCTAATCGATCAATTAAGTCACTACTAATGCGTGTAAGAGATCATCGAGAACTCCTCTAATATTTCTACTACCTTGGCCAAGGATTTCATTGCATCTCCTTCATTGAGTCAATCTCTTCAAATACAAAGGGCAGATGATTCCATCTTTATCACAAAATCAGCTTCATGGACTTTATGTCGTATCCCAATATATGACGTTTTAGATATCCCGTGGCTAGGGATTCATAAGTCATAATCAAAGTATGATCATCCATCCACAAGATGTCTTTGGTGTCTCAAATCAAAGGACCACATACACCACCATGACATGAATAAACCTGATTAACATTAGGTATAATTACCATTCAAGGATTCATATGGATCAATTCAATAAAATCTTTCTCCAAATAGCACTCACTATCTATCCTTAGTGTCTCCACACCAATGGCCATAGGATCAATCATACTCATCATATGAGTTAGACTACATAATGCTATTCTTTTTGGATGATTTGATGTCCTTCTCGAATATCCCACAAATAGGAATATTTAGAACATATGTTTAAGGACTAGTATTATAATCTCATTATAACTCACTTAGTCATTGCATATGCTCATGGACTTAATTGCAAACATCACACAAGAATGACGATAAATAAATTTCATTTCAATGAAGACAAACGAGATACATGGAAGGGTGATTGGCTTAGAGGCCACATAATATCTGATAACACATAAATCTATGACCTTTAACTTTGAATTTTCATGAACATTTGGCTTAAAAGGAATATATTTAAATTGCTTAATTTTGCTTCATTATGCTTTTATGGTATTTCTTGGATTTTATAATATTTAAATATCTCTCTCAGATTATCAACTGACAAGGAAATGAATTTTGAAAGTAAAATATATATATTTTAGAATTTTAGAATTGATTTAAACTGAATTTTAGGGTATCTTGAGGGCATATGTTTAATTAATCTAATCATTTTTTTGCCTATTTATGAGCGTCAGGGGCATATCTACAATTCTCGGAACTACAAGGTAAGTCAGAAAGAAGCTACCAGATAGCGACACGTGTCGCAATATGGAAGCAACAGTTTGAATTTAGTTTTACTATTATTTTATTACTATTATGATTGTTTAGTGTATTTTGTCATTTACTAACCTGCAGATGACGTGGACGACAGCCGTCATTTTTGACGGTAATGAGGAATGAGAGAGCGACGTGGCGCTCTCTCATTCGCCGCAAAAGAGAATCTGTGGCGAGTTAATCGCCGCAGGTCCTCTTCTTTTTCTTCTTCTTTTTTTTGTCGTTTAGCGCTTCTCATTTGTCTTTTTGTACACCTGTTTCGTCGTTTTGTCGAATCGCCGCTCCGCTGTTTTTAATTCCTAACCTACAGGTGATGTGGCGATTCCCTACTCGCGTGTCTGATTTAACGAAAGCGTGTGTTTTGTCGTTTTATTTATTTAGGTTTTTTTGCCATTTTTCGCGTAACGGTTTTCTTTAATAAAATATTAGTAAATTTTGCTTACCTGCGAGGTGCGCCGTCATCTTTGACTGCGAAGCGAGAATAAGAGAGCGAATCTCTTATTCGCGCTAAATGAGGAATCTGCGGTGAAAGTGAATCGCCGCAGATTCCTTTCACTTACCTTCTTTCGGATTTATCTAAAAGAATTAATTACCTTGTAGGTGACATGACTGACATCCGATGGCCGGGGTGATGACGATGTGGCACGATCTCAGGAGCTGATGACGTTGGAAGACACTTGATCGATGGCTAGAAATGCTCGGAAGAGGAAGGTTGATATATCACGATCTAGCCGTCCGATCGGGATGAAATTTTGAAGATAGGCTAATCTCACCGTTCTCTTCCCATCTGTACAGTTGAGATTTCCATCGGACTCTCGAAGATCTCAAAAATCAATCTCGATCGTCGGATTGAGAGGAAGCCCTAACTCCTAAAAGTTCTCCTCCTCCACTCCGAATTCTCTTGTCTTTTGGCTCTCTCTTGACACCAGGTCACCAGCAGGAGAGGGGGAGAAGCTTAGGCCCAAGCTAGGCATCATCGGATGCTTGAGTTTGTTCTGGAGAAGGAGAACAAGAGGAGATCGACGTCGTAGCGAATCAAGCACGACCCAGCCTAGGATTGGCACCAACATGGGGTTTGTGGGAAGATTCTGAGGAGGGATTCTCTTGTAAGCCTTTTCCATGGATAATGTAGGATCTTTTCTTCTATTTTAATCGTAGGTTATTGCATTTGTTTCCACAGATCATACCCAAACCATCTCATTTATCTCTATACTATTTCACCTCTCTATTCTCCCCTTCACTTCTCTTTTCTCCACCTTCAATCAATCTCTACCCTTCTAATTCTCATCTCTTCTCCTCTAATTAGGACTACAAAAACATAATCTACCCAATTACATCCATTATCTCAACATCAATTTCTAATATTTTCCACTATAGGAATTCATCCCTTCTTCTACTTTCATCTCAACGTCATTACCTAGATTCCCTGAGGATCGACCCTTGCTTACTACTGTCCTAAGTGAGGTATTATAAATGTATTGCATGAATTAGAACACACAACAACGATATAATCAAACCGAGTTTTAGTTCATCAATATCTATCAACAATGAGGCAAGGGATGCACCGACGAGGTAAGGGCTGCACAAACAAGGTAGGGACGGCCTATGCAAGGCACATTTCACACCAATGCGGCAGGAGCAAAGCGAGAAGGCTTTTGGTAGCGCTGTGTGACATAACGATTTAGTCCATTCGTTGAAACACTCGATGGTCAATCAAATAAAATTTATAACACTGAACTCACGATGATTTAAAAATATGAAATCAAGTACAGACAAGAGATCGGGGCAAACTACAGATAACACGGTTGACTTTTTATCAAAGAGTTGACTTGGTCAAACTTAAGTCTAATTAGGGTTTTTAAGATTGGAATATGATATATTATTACTCAAAATAATATTAATATCCGAGAGAAGATATTTTAAGAATTTTACAAAATATTTGAAGGAGAAAAGTCAAAAGTCAAGGTCAAAGCATTGACTTTGACCAAACTCTGACTTTCTATAAAATCAGAGTGGAAATTGGTGAGAATAAATTACAAAAATTATATATTTTAGAAACTATATAGAAAATGGTGAATTTTGATATAAAATTCATGATTTTAGACAAGAATAAGATTTATCATGATATTTCCAAAATCATTCAACATAAAATTCTTGAAATTAAGATCTCGGTCAAATTCATAAAATTGACTAACCAAATGATATCCAAATTTACGAATTATCAAAATCAGAGAAATCAAAATTATCAAATTTCACCTTTATGTTTAGGAGTAATTGCCCTCGAAAGTCAATGCCCAAATTCGGATTGAAAATGAATAACAATTGGTCAAACATTAAATTGAAGGGTCAAATGTTGATGAAATTTTACTTCAGAAAGCTGATTGAACAAGGAATCCAATGAAACCAAAATCGAATGATTTGGACTTCGGATCAAGGAGAAATCGTTGTTCACAAATCAGCGAGAGTTCACGATCAAATTTGGGCGAAATGATGAAATTTCTTATTTCTAAAGTCTAATTACCTATCTAAATCTAATCTAAACTACATAAATTGTAAGGATTACGAAGAAATCACGTTACTAACCCGATTGATGCGAAGATTATGCTTTAAAGTTGCATTGATTGCTGCGTATTTTTTCAGTTTCTTCTTCGACGTGCGTTTGGCGTTCAAGGGGTGATTTCCAAACATTTTCTCGCAAATTTTGTGATTAATCTTGCCCCAATCTAATCACAGCTGAGTCTAGGATGCAAGGGAATCAAGAAGAACTTGAGATTTTGCTCTAAAAATGCTTAATTTATTCACGTTTCAATCAAAAGTTAAATTTAAAGAAGGGAGAACATCGATTTATATAAATTTCATCTCGAAAAATCCGAGCATCCGATTCGCTGTAGGAGCTTTGGATGACCACAATGACGCGAAATAGTTGAGCCACAATCCCAAGACGCGGATTCCACTCCTCCTTGATTTTGGCCGTCTGATCTTCATTGGAGTATCATCGACTAGGCACGTGTTGATTTGTGATTCACCGAGTACGTGATTAAATCGTGGCTGTTAGATTTCACTTAGGCAATCAACGGCTCTGAAATATGCACGTGTTTTGATAGAGATCAGGTGGATCAAAGTCCATGAGATCTACGTGCGATCTTTTGTACGCTTTGATCCAAACACATCTCGGGTGCCTACGTCGCCTAAAAGAAACATAAAGAGTACATTAGTCCCACACAGAAAGAGAGAGGTAAAAATAACACCTATAAAAGGGGAGAGCTGTGTAAGATCTTGCGTCGCCTAATGGGCGAAGTACGCCCCCCTATGCCCTACCGTGGGCCAACTATATCCGTGGGCCCATAAATACTTAGCCCGATTGCCTCCTCGCGCCACGTAGGTGTCCACGTGGTCCACGTAGGGCTTGTGTGGCTCCTCCACGTGTCACCATTGTGCCACATCAGCTTTGCGGGTCCCGTACATATATAAAACCCTTTTTCGTGATTTTTTAGGGAAATAAATTCTGAAAAATACCTGAAAAATCGAAATAAAATCTAGAAAAATATATAAAATTCAGAAATTCATAACTTCATTTCTAAACTCCTTTTTGACTTAGATTTTTTCCATTGGATCACAAATTTCTTCATCTTTAATACCATACCACCTAAAATATAAATCCAAACAATAAAATAGGATGAATTCACAATAATATTAAATCAACCCTTTGGAATCCTATTTTGATTCATCCCCTCATTCTCTTCTTGTAATTTATTCTTTTAATCATCTACTAAAGCCAAAATAAATCAAGAAAAATGGTTAATTTCTAATTATTTGACCTTTCAAAGGGTCAAACATCCATAAAACACATAATTAATCGTAAATAATGCAAAAATATAGACTTTAGTAAAATGGCATGCTGATAGAGAAAATTCATAAAATTATAATAACATGCATCATAATTACATAAGATAAGCATGAATATTAGTTAAATATGATAATATTTCATGTTAAATATGCATGTTATCACTATGCCAATTGCAAGATGATAGAGGCATTCAAATAAGGTGGGTTATAGTCGATGAGGTAACGATAGATGGATCGTGGCATGTGAGGAAGTGGAAAGACAAGGGTAGTGTTAGTGAAGTAGGTGTTGTTCCGAGAAGGTAGGGATGACATCAGCAAGGTATGCGAGGCTAAGGCTCTGACCCCTCTGACCACTATCATAGCAATTGGGGACCTCTAGTGGAGCTGGGCTATCTATAGGATGCTGATGGCAAGCTGGCAAAGTCGTTGGTGACACAATTGGACTGGCTGCAACGTGGAAAACATGATGGTTGTGGTGGAAGGCATTAGATTTATGGCGACAATGACATCATTGGTAGAATAGAGAGGCATAAATAATGGTGGTGGCAAGAATTACTACAGAGCAATGATGGCGCAATGGTGGTGGTTAGATGACAAGAGAGCAGTGCTATCACAATTGAAATAGTGAGAATATGGTTAGGCAAATGAATGAATCATAATAGGTCCATTATAGAAAAGGAGAGTACCTTCCTCTAAGGAAGAGTATATAAATAGAAATTTTCCTCATGTGGAGGGCTAAGACCTGCCAACAAGCCAACCCTATTGGGCCAAGCTAAAACAAGTCTATTAGGTCATTCTAGTGCCATGTAATTCACCACTAATACAGATCAAAAAAGTTTTTGCATCTGACATAAAATAGCTATTGAATTGGGAATTCAAAGATCAATAACGAGGTTTCAATCAAACTATAAGTACTGCCCTTATTCTTCTCTTGAAGACATTCTATCCTAAATATTTAAGATAGGGAGTCTTAAGAGTAGCTTTAGATGGATCTTGAAAGGGGAAACTCTTGGATATTGGTAACAAATCTTTGAGAGATTGTCAAAAGATTATGCCTTGATTGGGGTGGAGGGTGGTGGGTGGTTCAAACATGCTTTCTTATACATTTATTCATGTATTAAAAATTGAGGGCTCAATGTTTACATATTCTCATGTCTTATTTCTCCATCCCTTGTCCATTTGCTAATTTTTTTAAAATATAGTGTTTACTCTTTTGAGAAAAATGCTGGTTTTTCCCCAAAAATTTTCCTCAACCACGATAAAGGAAAGTTTTCAGCACCATATTAACTTTTCTTCACAGTATTTGTGTAGATGTTCTCTACCTTATTTTCAAGCCTTCTATGATTTACTCATTTGTAGTGACAAAAAAGAAGAGGAGGATGAGCAAGGTGCATCGTATTTGTGTATGATAATTTCTAATCTTTGGTTTATGATCTTCATTACAAGGTTTGTAAGTCCCCAGTGCTATTTCTTGATGTGCAAAGAAAAAATTCATTGATAACTGTAAAATATAAGTCACATTCAGGCATCATTTATCATGTTTAAGTGTTGATAAAGACTACATGAATGAGAATATCTATTTTTATATGGCTGAATGTGATGAAAATATGACTAAGTCCTATCATGCATCATTTCTTCTATTTTTGACGGTATTATGAGACTAACCCCACTTGACTTCTTGGAAGTCAAATGGTTGAAATTCTCACATTTTTATGAGTTATGTGGATGCAAGGACTTAGGTGAAGTTTAATGGGAGCATGGATAAAAATTATCTAGAAGAAGAAGAAGAAGAAAATGGGTGCTCCACCTTTTTAGGAGGCTAGTCACAGCTTTCCACCTTTTTAGTAGGTTAGTCAAACCTTTTCACCTTTTTAGGAGGATGGTCAAACCTTATCATATCTTTAGGAGGTTAGTCAAACCTTTCTACCATTTTAGGAGGTTATTCAACCACCTTCTTGGGGGGGGGGGGTCAACCATTCCACCTTTTTAGGAGACTAGTCATGCCATTTCTCTTAGAAGTCAATGATAATCAAAGTAATTCTTGAGAAGTCAAAGGTGGTCAAAGGCATTCTTGAAGGGTCACAGATGTCAAACTTCTTCTCTTTTATTTATTATTAATCAATTTACATATTTCCTATTTTTTAGGAAGGATCCATATTTTTTAGGAAGAGAAAGAGGTAAGCCCACCTCCTTAGGGAAGTGGTAAGGTTACCATCTCTTAGAGAGGGGTCAACGCACTCCCTAAGGAAGTGGTTGTAGGGCCCACCTCCTTAAAAGGGGCTCTCCCACCTCCGTAGGAGGTGATTATGGTTGTGGCTTATGGAATCAATCTCAACCATTCATTTGGTTACACCCAAAAAGACTCAATCTCCACCATTGATTCAAAGGAACCTCTTAACCTAAAATTATAAAAGAATCTTGTTCTTCATTTTTTGTTGCTTTTTGGCTCTCTCTTAGCATCAGGCTACTAGAAGGAAAAGGAGAGGCTTAGGCCCAAGCTTGGCATTTTTTGGTGTTCAAGTTTTGATGTGCAAGCAATATCAAGTGGAGGATCAAGATCGTAATGGGTCAAGCATCACCCGGCCTAGGACTGGCATAAAAAACGGGGTTTGTGTGAGGATTTGGATCTGATTTTCTTTTGTAATCCCCTCCATGGATAGTGTAAACCATATTTCTCTTTTTATATTTTAGATTTTTTTCTCTTTTCTTCAAACAATCTCTCATCATTAACCGATTTCCCGATTTTTCACCATTCTTCCATCATCTTCCATTCTATCATTCTCACTTCTCTATTCTATCATTCCATTCTCAATCTTTTCATCATTATTTATCATAGAATATTAATATATATATATATATATATATTTTTTATAATTTCGTTCATACCATATTCCATTCTTTGTCCTTCCATATTTCTCCAAAAATCCTGTCTACCATTATTTTCCCTATATTTGTATCTCTTCTCCCTAAAAGCACTAATCTCATTACCTAGGCTCCCTGAGGATTCAACCCTTACTTTACCATTATACAAAGTGAGGAATTATGAATATTTTTGCATGAAATCGATTTAAAACAATGACTAAAAATACCCCCAAATTGAGTTCATCAGGGAGATCATTTGAGTTCATAATTGTGAATAAAATGATAAATTAAACTTAATCTCTATCTCTTTAACACTAAACACCAATAAAGTTGCTTGTGTTTGCTTTAACTGTCGAGATGTGAATATGATAATGAGACGAGGGGCTTTTGGTCATTATCAATGTACTCAGGTAAGTATAATCAAGTAGTGATTGCTTCCATATGTCATGTTTCTCAATCTCTTCTCACATTGAAAAATGACAAACTTGGGGGTCATTACTTTCATGAGAATATTGAATTTCTTATGAATAACTATAAATGAAATCTCATAACAATAAATCTCTTTCTTTTCATGTTCTTTCCTTTGGATTTACATTTCATTATTTTTTGAGCCTTATCTTATACTCTCAAGGGTGATGATCCAAAGGAAAAGGAGCATGAGTGGAGTGGTTTTCATTGTGCTTGATGATTTATTTCCTTGATCCATGATCTTTAAATTTGGATTTTTAGGTACATGTAGGCCATTTGTTGATGAGAAAAAAGTAATTACATTTGGGGAAGATCATTGGATTTAATAATTTGATATCTTAAGTTGATGGCTGAAATTCCAATATAGAGAAATGCATTTGGATAGAGTTAAGTATATCGGGTTTACGGTGGTTCATGATTTATTGCAATTTATGAGTTGACTCTCTGATAGAGACCACTCTCAAAATTTTATTCCATCACAAAATAACAAGTTCCAAGCGTAGAAGAAAATTCTACTCAAGTCACCAAGAAGCCAACCACACTAAGGAGGTCTCCACATCATAGAAACATGATGATTCAAAGGAAGAATTTTGAAGCCCTATCATTGGAGGACATCTACACAACACAGATCTTTGAAGAGATGAAGAGGAATAAGCCCTTGAAGGTGGAAGATGTGTCTTATAAATGTAAATACATCAAATGACACCCTTATGACCAAATCGACTCTAATTCTCACTTTTTTATCTAGTCAATTTCTCTTTGAATGCCTTTACCCACGTTCCTGACTCCATCAACGAAGTCAACCTTTCACCTAAGATTTAGAAACACAGTTTTGCCATCAATTGACCAAATCAACCCTCATTTATATCCATTTGAATTATTGACCCCATTTGCACAATTTTATAAAGAATTCAAAATTTCACTAAAAAGCTCCTTTATTGCTGCCATCCTAGACTTCCACATGGCCTAATTCTTAGTTTTCTATTTGAATCTTTTCAAAACCCCGTATGAAACTTTCAAAGCACCATTTGAAGAGGCACATCCCCCTTTGAATCATTCAAAGCACACTTTTTAAGCACCCTATGAAGAGGCACCTTCTCCTTTGAATCTTTGAAAGCAAGCTTTTGAAGTGGCACACCCCCTTTTTTGTGGTGCCAACAGCTACCCTAAGCCCCTTTCTCATCCACGATTTCTTTGAGAGGAGTGTACTTAGATTTGATGTAACCACATCTCTTGTAAAATAAGATCATGTTTGAATTGAAGGGATTATTGCAGTATGAATTAATTTTCATGACCTTCTCTCTCTCTCTCGTGACACTTTATTCACACTCTCGTGACATTTTCATGACTATCTTCCTCATTCACAGTCTATCCCTCTCTCTCCTTTCAGGTTCATCACTCCCCTCTCCACATTTTCCCCCCAAATTCTATATCTTTTCGGAGCATGAAACATCAAGAAGGTCTTGAATTTCAGATCTAGGGTCTTCAATAGATCAAGAGTCTTTAACAAAATATCCTTTCCATCTTCCCTCTTGTGGAGTTCAATCAAGCTCCTAAACTCCCTAGTTTATAGCATTGAGACATAGGATAGCCACATCTCTTATAATTCATTATCCAATTCATACTGGTTGTGACACCTTATCTAAGGCCTTGAATTTGATCGCTGTCAAGGTAATAAAAGGTCCATAAGTCTCCATAATTGTGGGATACAGTGAGGGAGCCCATAGCCTACCTTGAATCCCTTCTAGTCATCACAAAACCCCATTCAATATATCCCCCTTGTCCCACGTCACTGTTGGTAGTCCTTCAGGGCATTAATGCCTTTGCACTAGCCATTTAATTCAAAGCCATAACTAAGACCAATATGGTTTATAGTAGCTGCAAAAGCCGCACGAGTGGATAGTCTTGCCTTCCGAAATCTAGCAATAAAGGCCAACGAATGGACCTCATGTAGACAACACGTTTTTTGGAGAGGTGTAGGGAAGGATAGATAGAGGGTGGGAGGGAGGGAGGGAGGAGAGAGAGAGAGAGAGAGAGAGAGAGAGAGAGGGGCGGGTAAAAACGGAGAGAACATGTTTGAATTATAACCTTGCAGGGTACAACGCAAGGTTTAACAGATGAATATTGTCAAGAAATTACTCCTCCTTCCCTTCTTGTGCTTCAGATCGGGGCATTCAAACCCCAGACCCATGACACAAAGCCGTCCTCCAACCAAAACAAGAGTTCTCTTGAACCCTCGGCTTGCTGGAGGACGACAAAAAAGGAAGTCAAAAGGCAAAAAGAAGACAAAAAACAAATAATTTAAATTTCCCCGTGATCCCAAGGGCTAGATCACGAAAATGCTTCTCCCTTCGGCCCGAAGGCGATTGCCGGGAGAGAGAGAGACCCTTCTTCTGGAAAGCGTCAGCTTCATCCTCTCGATCGCGAGATTGAGAGTGGCATCCGACATGTTGGCGAAGCAGAGACGAAACCATCCTGGTTCTCGGCAGTGACAGGATGAACCAGGAGAAATGTTCAGCCCTACCTCGAAGAGCATCACTCTCCATAGCTCCATCTCTCCTTCCAACGTCTCCGAGTGCAAGAGGTGCCTCATATCCACCCAACAGTAAAGAGCCGCGTTGCTCTCCAGACAGTTAATTCCGACGCTTCTAAGGCCTGCTACGAGAGCTCCGTGCCTTTCTCTTATCCGCTTCTTGTTCTCCGCCAGATATCTGCAAAAAGTCGAAGTCATACGCCGGTTTTTCAAACTTTTAAGCAGAATATAAATCTCGTTACCTTGTGGTGAAATCTTTATCGGAGAGCATCTTTGAGAGGAGATACTGTGTGTGAGATGATACAAGTCCGAAGCTTGACATCTTAGTCGCTGCGCCCACGACGACGTCATTGTCGGAGTAGATAGCGCCTATACGAAATCCCGGTAGTCCGAGGTCCTTAGAGAGACTGTAGACGACGTGGACTCGTCCAGCCACGTCATCTCTTCCTCTGGCTACTTCCAGCGCGCTAATAAAATCTTTGGAGTCGAAGACGGTGCCGGAGTAGATCTCGTCGCTGACCAGATGGATGCCTTCGGCTGCGATAACGGTCATTAGGGTTTCGAGCTCCTCTTTGCTCGTGGCTCTTCCCAAAGGGTTCGAAGGGTTGGTAATCAGGATCCCCTTGACTCTTATCCCTTGTTCTCTGGCGCGCGTCAGAGCGTCATCAAGAGCAGGCTTCGTTATCAGGAAGTCGTTGTCGCTGGAGCAGTGCACTGGGATGATCTCTACTCCTGTCCGCCATCTTAAATCTCTGTCGAACCTGGTGTGGAAGAGGATATGTGAGGAGGTTAATGGATGAAATTATTATCTAGGTGTGACGAAATTGACGGCGGAGATTTACCCAGGATAGTAAGGGGTCGGGAGAAGAAACCCTTCTCCGGGCTCGGCAAGGCAGAACATGAGGATCTCGTTGGCTGAAGTGGCGCCCGCGGCGAGGACGAGCTTGTTCGGATCGAAGCTCACCCTGTTCTCGCGGATTTGCGCCATAAATCCGGTCAACGCCTGTAACCAACCAAGTGCAACTGCATTTAGAATCATGCTGATCCGTCGCATTCAATTAGAAGGGACTAGAAAATTGAACTCAAAGAATATCCGATAATTTTTATTTCCTCGACTCCAAACATTACGGGGGAGGTGAGGTTTGGCAGTTACTTACAGCTTTAAAAGCGGGAAGACCGTGGTAATCCTGGAATAGGGCGAGCTCTCGGAACTTGGAGACGCTGTCCTCTTTGAATGCGGCGGCATCTGGGTTTCTCTCCAGCCATGATTCTAGAAGGTCAAACGACAACTGCACGTTGATCGTTCCAAGAGAGGAGGATTAATTTCAATACACCCGCGCTCACAGAAAATCTGGGAGCATATTAATATTTGTATATACTTAAGTCTACTGTAACATATAATATATAAGGTACATATTAGATGTAAGATAGAGAGAAGACTAAGAGACAGAGAAAGCGAGAGAGAGAGAGAGAGAGGAAACTAAAAAAATATAGAGAATGAGAGAGAGAGAGAGAGAGAGAGGAAGACAAAGAGACACAGAGAAAGAGAGAGAGAGAGAGGAAGACAAAGAGACACAGAGAAAGAGAGAGAGAGAGAGGAAAAACTAAAAGACATAGAAAGTGAGAGAGAGAAAGAGAGAAAGGAAGACTAAGAGACGCAGAGAAAGAGAGAGTGTGCGGGAGAGAGGAATCCTGAGGGGGAGAGAGAGAGACAAGACTGAGAGATAGCTAGATAGAGAGAGAGAGTTCTGATGACGATGACGAGGTCAGTGACTGGGAGGGTGAGGAGAAAGCGAATTCTAGCATACCTGGTTTTCGGCAAGACCCATCTGAATAATCCCCTCGGGGTTTGTGAGGGGATGATACGCGTTCCTCTCGTACTCCTGCCATCCTAGGAAGTAGGAAGAGTCCTGCCCATGAGAGTCGCAAGTGGCCTTCTTCCTCTGATGGTTCTGCCTCATATTGGGGAACCCGACAGACACCAAGAGAGGGCTAGAGACTAAAGCACGAAGTGAACAGTATGCCCGGAATCCGTATTTATAGAAAATGGTGAGTGGACTTTTGGCACCACGGAGAGGGATCGCTTTGAAAACACACGCTAATGGTCAAGTTGCAGTTTTACTTCCGCTGACTTTTTGATTGGGCTTTAAAGCACTCCCAAGTCAACGAAAGCTGCTGGCCTCCTGCCACTTCCCTAGAACAGTAAAGATCCTGCAGATGGAAGTACGGGGCTGGCCGTCCATAAACTATTTTTTCCTGATCATCGTAGCCGTCCGTAAGGATCGACGGCAGATCAGCAATATTCTTTTCCTTAATCGTATTCCCTCTTTCAGGTCGCGATCCAGGCCGCCCAAAATTAATGTCCATATCCACGTGACAAGAAGAACCACCCCGCCGGACACGCGCTTCCAGTTCATAGATCAGATAACGCCGAAGCGGGCGTGTCTTCTCCCCCTGCAATCCTTCCGTCGTAATCCTTTACAAGATAGGAGATAACAACGGCTATCCTAATCGCCCTGAAACTAGGGTTCCATGGAGAAGCGTGTCAGGGGAGTCAAAAGATATGTTCCTTCCAAGAACCTTCTTCTACGGCACCAAGCTTGAGGGACCAGTACTTCAAGAGGCCATGAATGTGAAGGAAGTTATGGTGTCATGGGTCCATTGCCATCCCTATCACGATTTCTATCTCTCTCTCTCCCTCTTCTGCATCCTCTTCTTCTTACACCAGATTGACATTCCCATCGTTTTCGTCATCAATAGAAGAATAAGACTTCACAGGTTCCCTTGCCCTTTTTTTCAATTCCCCGGTGCTTATAATCGGGGAAGATAACGCGAAGGTATCCTTTAATTGCGTGAAACATCAACGGCAAACATCCTCAAGTCAACGAAAGCACCTTCTTCAATTCTTTCACGATAGATGACAAATTAGGTCGAGGGAGTTGACCTCTGGAAGTGGTTCATTTTTTCAAAAGTCAATCCTAATAGAGACAAAGGAGCAATTAACTCAGGTTTTGAGTCCTGTTTGGCTCGCTAAATACAAAGGTTTTCTTATAAACAATCTAAAAATTCTATGTTGATGACAACGACGATGATTATTATCATATTGATGATGATTCTCATGATGTTATAGAAGAATCTAGATGGTAGGTCCAGGAGGAAAAACGGTTGGGTTGGGTGGGGGGAGAAGAAAGGGTCGCTAGGTCTTCCGTACTCACAACAGCCCAATTGAAGTCAAGTCTCTTTTGAAAAATAAATGCACCCTGCGCAAGCTGGAACACGGCCGAAAGTCAACCCCGAACTGCTGCCTCCAACCCATCTGCTTAATGCAACCGCCAAGGAAAATCATATAATATTCCCCTCGTGGCCTTCGCACGGCGGCGTTCGTGAAAGGGCGCCGCTCCATCTCGCCTACCCATCACGGTTTTTTCCTTAGCTGCACCTCTGGGATTGAAAGGCAGGAGTACATGACTCTCTATCGCTCATCTTCCTCATGGCTCATGCACGGCCACGTACTTGAACAGCGAGGGGTGCATCCTTACGTTGCTCCTCCTCAAGTTGGTAAAGATCGCTCATAGAAAACGACCCCGGAAACCATCAAAAGAAAGATCTCAATCGTTCATGACTGTCATTAATATCAAGAATCCGTGAGGAATAAGGTCGCTAAGTCTGGGGTCAGTATGTTGAGGGTGGATATCTGAGAAGGGATACAGATGAATGGTAGCAAGAGAAAGAGACACGTGATGGTTGGGAAGTAGAACAAGAAAAATATTGAGAGACTTGGGATGTCGAGCTTTCTACCTGATAGATAAATGATATCTAGACATATAACTATTGATATATGCAGATATACATGTGTATGATATCAAGTTAGCTTGAAATGAAAGGAAACCGTAAAGTAAAATAAGAAGTTCTTGGAAGAAAATAACTCCACTCCCCGGATTTTGCAAAGCTCCCCATTTAGCATGCAAAGATCAGCGATCATAAACAAGAAACTACTCGTTAATTTTTTTTCAAAGAATGAGGTCTTCGAATGGTTTCCAAACTAAGACAAGAATGGCCGAAGTCCACTCCAAATTTATGTTTTTCAGCACTTATTTTTTCTTTTTTTCTATCCTCTTACCATTCGATTGATTCCTTTACCAATTATCCTGTAGTGTCATATCATATTAATTTGTCATGCGCCATGTCCAATTTCCCCTAGTGTCCTCATTAATAAGTATTCTTCCTGTTATTTTATTTTTATTTTATATTTTGGTGGACTGCTTCATTCTTATGCATAAAATCCTAATCTAAATATAGTGTTTAATCTAAGTATAGGGTGGCTAAGTGTTGTATGATAAGAGTTTTGTGTATAGCTTGAATGTCGAGGTATGAAGGTAACCTTACTAAGCAAAGGACATGAATTAGTGTTCGAGAGATTTTTATGTTTCCTAATCATTTCGTTAAATTCATCATTTAATCACTCATGCAGACATTTCTTAGTAGGAAGTACAACTTATTCACCCCAGGAGTTAGGGTTCTTCTCTTTGTGTCTCTGCTGACATCTCTCAAAAGAATGAAACTCTCCTTAGGCCTTGAGGTCCTGATCTTTATTCATTGAGATCATGGTATAAGTATAAATAAGAGATAAATAGACTACCATTTTGGGAAAAAAAGTTTGACACATCTAAGATCAAGTGGAGTGGATGATATCTGATAGGCTAGAGGTCGTCATGTGTTCAAGCCTAAAAAACTTACTATTTATAAGCTAGGAAGCTATGGATGATAGATTTATGTAGGGTGTATAGCTTTCTGGGTCGATCCACAAGGATTCTAGGGCACGACAATATCAATAATAGGAATGGAGATGAGGGTAAAAAAGAAGGATTGGTGGTCAACTCTTCGAGTTGACCGTGAGAGGAAGGAATTTTGATAGATAATTGAAGTGAACCTACAGATACAAAGATCCTAAATTCAGAATACAGAAAAGTATTAGAATGAATAACTAAGGAAATCTAAACTATGTAGAAAGAAAAGAAGCAAGAAGGGAAAAAGAAATAGAGAATGAGATGAGAAGTCGGGAGAGAAAGGTAGTAAGAGAGAGAGGGAGATGGATAGGATAAAGAGCTAGAGAGGGGATGTTTTAAGGGGAATTAAATAAAGAGGAGTAATAAAATAGATAAATAGCATAGGATAAAGAGTGGGAGAGAGAGAGATTAGAAAGAGAGAACTAGATATAGAATGAGAGAGAGAAAGATAGAAAGAAGTTAGATTTGTGAGAAAGAACAGAATTTGAGAGAGAGGGGCGTGCTGAGAGAGAGAGAGCGAGATTAGAGAATTAACATAAAATAGGGTTATTATCACCAGCTACCCCAACCTTTCCCCGGACTGCCAGATCTACCCCAACCTTTTAAAACCCCCAGATCTACCCCAACCTTTCAAAAAACTAGTAAGATCTAACCCAGCTGATGACATGGCAAAATAAGATTCCAATGTGCATCGACGTGAGTCCACGGCGGAGGCTGACGGGGATGGAAGCCGCCACGTCAGTAGATGAAGAAAATAAATCCAGCGTGACGGCAGCGGCGAAGTGGGCAGCGACGTCACCGAGTCTTCTTCCTCGGCATCACCGAGTCTTCTTCCGATAGTCTCAGCGACGGGCAGTAGTCTCCGTGCCCGTCTCCCAAGTAGATGACCCGCTTCTTCTCTCTTCCTTCTAGAATCCGGTCGACGATCAATCCCTGCGGTCAACCAAATCTTGAGCTTCTTCTGTAAATGAGACGAAGAGAAAGAATCGTACCTTGCACAAGTTGGGAGGGCAGTTAGGGCAGCCGTGGGGGGATTTACGGAAGTCGTGGTGAGGGGAAATCCTGAGCTTTCCTCGTTCATCGACGGAGCTGGGGTTGGTGACGATCTCCGAGAAAAACCGGAGAAGGCCGTGATGCTCGAGAATATTCTCGATGAAGAACGTGTTTGCGTCGCTCACGATCTTCAGCTCGCATCTGGAGAAGAAGATAGGAAGGACATATTCCGTTGGAAGATGTAGAGGAGGGAACTGTTTTTGGGTTTTTGAAGGGAGCAATGAAGGAGATACGGCACCCTAGAGAATGGGCAGATTTGATGGCCGCGGCGACGAGGGGGTGGAGGTCGACTCTCTTCAGGACGGCGGCGATGTCTGTGAGGGAGTATCCCGCAGCGTGGAGCTCCTCCATCATTCGATCCTAGAGGGAAGAATGGGTATTAGTGTCCTAGATATGATATTCGTGCTGAATAGAGAGAGTATCCCAGAAGAAAGAAATGAGAGAAAGAAGAAGAACCTTACAAGATAATGATGGTGATAGTGATATTGATAATGATAATGATGGTGAAGAAGCACATGATGATGATGATGGTGATAGTGCTGATGAACAAGAATAATAAGAAGAAGATGGTGATGATGAAAAAGGAGAAGATGACGAAAATAACAATAACAATAATAATAATAATAAGAGGAAGAGGAAGAGGAAGAGGAACCCTGTAAATATGATGATGATGAAGAAGATGATGATCGTTAGAAGAAGAAGAAGACGACGACGACAGAATCGGTACCATGAGAGAGTTCCATGGCATCATGGGGAGAAGACGCTGAAAGATCTCTGTGGTACCCAGCTCGTCAACAACCCAGTTATCGCTGTCACAGTCGATTATCGTCTTATCGAAGTCGAACAGACGGGCGGAATCCTCAACGCGAGATTATCGACGGCGCACGCTGGTGTATCGCGCAGGCGGTGGCGCGAAAGTGCTCAGACAAGTCGCGAGGGCATTCGGTAAAGATGCGTGAGCAGGGCGCGCGGGCGTGCGGGTAAGGCGTGGGACACGCGAACTAGACGGCAAGGTATGAGCGGGATGCGCGAGCACACTAGTAGGGGCGCTCGTGCTCGGACAGGGCACGGAGAGGAGTGCTAGCGCGAGCGGGGGCGTAGGCTCGGGCGCGAGTAATATTGCTGGCACGAGATAGAGCAACTGAGGCGAACGGGAGTGCAGGCGCGAGTCAAATGGGCGCCTAGGCTTAACTGGGAATGCAGAAGTCACGTACAGGCCCGGTCCAAGCAGGGCGCAGTGCGCACCCGGGGCAGAAGGGCATCGCGGCCCAATTCAGGGAGTGGACACGGTCTGATGGAGCGCGTGGGCGAGAGTGGCTGGTGGACAGGGCTCGGACGCGTCCGCCCGGGTGGTTGACCACAAGCGAGATGTTGACCTCACGACTGGAGTTGATTGCAGGCTGGTGCGAGCGAATCGGAATGGCGTTGGCGGTGATAGTGTGATCGAATTTGGTAGTGGAGGAGGGCCAGGCGTAGATGATGAAATTCAGGAGACAGACTGGACTGTGGCCTGAGTGGAGGGTGGGGAATGGCCGAGCGAAGAGAACGAGTGTCTGCAGGGTAGGAGGTTGGGAAGTGGCAGGGCGTCGCAGGTGGGGGAGTTCCCCGTGGCGATGGATTCCGGAATGCCTGCAGGAACAAAGGAGGGAGCTTCCGCGGGACGTCAGAATTCTGCAGGCAACGAGTGGGCGTCGAGGAGAGAACTCGGCAGGTGCACGGGAGGGGTGCGGGTGATCGCGAGGACGAAACTCAGCAAGGAGGTGAGAATTAATTGGTATGGACGGTGGGTGATGGTGAAATTCGAGAGGATGACAGGTGAGGTCGAGCGGGTTCGCTTGTAGGGTGGACTGGGTGAAGTGGGCGTCAGTCTGGTAGTTGACCGGGGATGGGAAGTCGGCAGAAGACGGGATTTGCTGAGCGATGAGGCGAGGCCGATTTCTCACTCGGCAGTGTCCCGCAGCGATCTCGATTTCAGCGGGATTTGACTTACGCGGAAAGATTGAAGGCCTGCGGAATGGAAATTGGCAAAGCGCAGGTTCGCGGATTGGATTCTGCGGGGAGGTTGAATTCCGCGGAGGAAGGGGAAGGTTCAGAGATTGGAGAGGAGACGAGCAGGGAATTCAAGTGGAATCCATGGATGGGGGAAGGTATCGCCGGATTTGACGATGGCTGGGCAAGGGAGGCGGGATGGTTTCGAGATAGAGAGAGAGAGAGAGATTTATTTTCTTCATCTGCTGATGTGGCAGCTTCCGTCCCCGTCAGCCTCCGACGTGGACTCCACGTCGATGCACATTGGAATCCAATTTTGCCATGTCATCAACTGGGTTAGATCTGACTAGTTTTTTGAAAGGTTGGGATAGATCTGGGGGTTTTAAAAGGTTGGGGTAGATCTGGCAGTCGGGGGAAAGGTTGGGGTAGCTGGTGATAATAACCCTATAAAATATGAGGGAGTGAAGAGAGAGAAGGCAAAATCGGAAGTGGCAAAATCGATGAAATCGGCGAAATGGGGAAGTGCGTTTACCGAATGAAATATTGACCGTGAGATAATAGGAGAGAGAACTCTAGAATAAGAGGGAGAAAGTGCGAAGAAAGGTCGAGATGGGGAGAAGGAGAGGAATGTTGAGAAGAGAGAGAAGTCCAGAGAGAAAAGAGAGAATAAGATGCTGCTGAGGGTTGTTGACCGAGTGAAAGAAGGGTTTGACCGTGAAGGAGAGTTAGGCGGAAAGAGACGATGTTGAGAGAGAGAGAGAGAAAATGAGTTCCACAGAAGACGGAAATGAAAGAGGAAGTGGAGGAGGGAAAGCGGAATAAGAAGAGACGAGTTCGGAGGAAGATAAATTGGAGAACGGGGATGGAAACGGAAGAAAAGAGAACAGGTGAGAGAGAGAAAATGGAGAAATCGTGAGGAATAGCAAGAAACGAGGAGGAGAGGTGAAGGGGGAGTTCGGAAATGACGGGACGAATCCGGAAGAAAGAGAGAGAACTAGTGTGGGAAGTGAGAAAAACTGCGGAAAATATCGACTAGGAGAGAGGAAGTGAGATTGCGAGAGGAAAAGAGCGAGCGGAAGAAAGATGGGTACGCGGTGGAACAGAAGGGAATTAAAGAGGGGGAGGGTAGATTGAAGGAATAGGAGAACAGGAGATGACGATAAGGGAATGCTGCTCGCGCGATCGGGGGAGAGAAAGAACAAGAATTGGTGGAAGCAATAATGATACAAAGAGAGATAGAGAAAAGGAAGGCGGAAGTAGGTTGAAAGGAGAAGAAGAGAACGATTCCAAGAGAGAGCGGAAGAAAGCCGAAGAAAGTGTAAAGGGAATAGAGAGCAGGAGTGTTAGATCTAGAAGACGACAAACAGCGGTCAAGAGAGGAGGAGAAAGGATTTCGAAGAGAGAGAGAAAGGGTTTGCAGAGGAAAACAAGTAAACGATTTAGAAAGAAAGGACGGGAAGAAGAACGGAACGAGTAAGGAAAGATTGGAAAAGAAGAAAGGGGAGGAGGGAAGGAGCCAGCTGGAAACAAAACTCGAAGGAGAGTGAAAAAGAAATCGGGAAAGAGAGTGACGGTGGAAGAAGTAGAGAAATTTAGAAAGGGAGAGAGAGAGTGCACGAGAGGCGCGAGAGAAATTAAGCGAGGAAATAGAAGAGAGAAAAAGGAAAATTCCGGGAGAACGAGAGCGAGAAAAAGGGAAAAACGGGAAGTCGGAAGAAAGGATTGCAGAAGTGAAAGAGAAGAATCGACCGGATTGTAGAGAAGAAAAACGAGAAACGGAAATGAGAGAGAGAGAGAGAGACAATGTGATTACGAGAGAGACGGTAGAGAAGGGAAGGTTTCGGGAGAGGTAAAGGGAGATGCGAGACGAAGTTAGAGGAAGGGAGGATCGAAATTTCAAGATGAAGAAGAGAGAGAAAGAGGCGAAAGAAGGAGAGAAATCGATGAAAGAAATGCGACTGAGAATGCGAGAAAGAAGTGTAAGGACCGTAAGAGGAATCAGATGAGAGGAAGATCGAGAGTTGGAGAGGGAGAGAGAGACAAAAAGGGAATGAAAAGAAAAAAACAAAGAAGGAAGAAGAGAGATTGCACGTAAGGGAGAAAATACGCGCCAGAGCGAAATGGAAGACGAGAACGTGGAATGGAGACCAGGGAAGGAGGCGATGCCAGGAAGATGAAGAATGAGAACAAGATTAAAATTAAAGAAAGACCGCGTTCACTATTTTACACTACATTCCGACGGGAAGAATGCCGGAGGAAATCTAAACCTTGGAGAGAGAAAGAACAGCAGTAAAAAAAGGAAGGAGAAGAAGCTACGGGGATAAGCTAAAAAGAAGAAGAAGCCTCCCGAATAGGCTTCGCCCGTTTAGATACCGGTATCGAATACCGGTATCTGTAACGGTAACGGTATCGGGTACCGTTAAGGTTCTAAACAGTACCCGATACTTACAGTACCCGATACCGACATCCAGATGTCGGTATCGGTAAGCGGATGTCGGTATCGGTTTCTGATATCGCAATCCGATACCGTCATCCGCTAATGGCTACCGTTGGGTGTCGATACCGGATATCGATATCGGAACCAATACCGATACCGATACCGACGTCCGGTTTGACCTAATACCTAATTAGGTGCCTGATTACCCTAAGTCCCTAAGTCCTAAGTTAGTAAATCAATCAATTAAATCCTAACTTATCGTCATCGAGGCATCGAGCAGCCGAGCTTCAAAATACTTCCCTCTCTCGTCCGATTTTTTCTTCGACATCTTCAATCTCTGCGCGGCGTTCTTCCGGCGTTCTTCCGACGTTCTTCCGGCATTCCGCACTTCCGGCTTTCCGCACATCTGGCATTCCGCACTTCCGGTGTTCTTCCGCAAAAAATCAGGTAAGTGATTTTTAAACCCTCTGTCTTCCACATCTTCCGCCTTCAGACGATCGCTGCTCCCCTTTGATGATTCCATGATAAACCTAAAAATCTATTCAGTGAGGACTGAGGAGCATAATTGCATAAATAAAAGAACACGTTTTATGGAACACGGTATCAGGAGAATACCGTCATCCGGTACTGGTATCTCCCGATACCGTCATCCAGTACCGTCATCCGGTACCAGATCGGTACTGGAAGCATCAAGTACTGCACCCGAACTCCCCTTTAATCCGATACCCGTCATCTAGAACTGGATGACGGTATCGGTAGATACCGATACCGGATGACAGTCCGGATGACGGTAGGCGAACCCTACTCCCGAAAGAGCTTTTTCCCTCTTTTATTCTCCAGAATCTCCTCGGCTGGGCTCACATTGCTTGACTGTGCTTGCAATTGCTTGTCTTGGACAGCCCATTAAGCCCTTTAAGCACTTCCATTTTGGAGGATCTTGCTGCCCATCCTCTTGTATAATTCATTTCCTTGCTTTGGACAGCCCATTGTGCCTTCTATTTTGGAGGGTCTTGTTACTCTTCCTTTTGTATAGCTCATGAAAATGAGATCATGCAACATAATATCTTGTTGATGCATTAATAGTCTACAACATCAAGTCAAGAGATAATGGAGGGGATGGTGTATACACGAGTTTAATAAAGCTAAATAAGAACACTAAATAGGTGGGTGTAACTACTTTTCATGTTCTTATCAATATCAATATTTGAAACATAAATAATAGATAAAGAAAGGTAAATGTTTAAAGTATTATATTGTATTCATTATACACATAAGAGAAAGAAGACATATAGTGTTTAGAACATGCGTTACATTATGAGATGATTCTTTAGTGAAACTTGATATAGATGAGTGTATGATGCTAGACAATATAAAGCATGAGAGATAAATCAGTGTGAGATGCTCTATTATATGAAAAGTGCAATGTACATGAGCAAATAATGCTCTAATGTATGCTATGAGAGGTACATCTATCTATAATGCCATGTGCAACATGGAGATAAGGGAGTAAATGATGCTATAATGATGAATTTTGAGCAGTAAATTGGCAAATGGATGAGAACATTATTAAAGATGACCACTCAATAAGCTAGTTTTGGAAGAATCTTGAGACCATTGAGAAATCTTGAGAAGTTTTCTAGTGCTCTGATATAGTTTTCAATTCATAAATTTCATTTTTTTTTTCTTGGAGACATTAATAGTAAGATTAGATTAGATATTACTTGTCTATCTGTATATATATATCTTATGCTTTAATCATAATTTACTCTTTCTTTATTAGATATAGTATGAAAATTTTGATATAACCCATTCTTTCTTCTATCCCTACTATATATAGAAAGTTATTGAATTTAAAATAAAGGAGAATTCAAGTAATTTAACCTCTAATGGAAATATAATTATTCGTTGTGAGTGTATATGGGTTAGACTGGCACTTTTGTAATTCTAGACTTGCTACTCTCTCTCCTCTCCTCCATATGTCTCTCTTCTCCTCTCTTCTTTTTTCTCAATAAAGATCATTGTTTCATTTTCATTTTCAACATGTATCAGAGCCTAACCTAGGGTTCCTCGTGTCGGCACCAGATCTTCTTGTTGTCTCTCACACATCATCTGTGCATTGCTCTAGTGGACCTCTTTGTGTAGACAGCTTAAATCAATTATCTTTCTCATTTGAAGTCAGATTGACCTAAAATTTATTTCATTAGATTCAGAAACATTGAAAACATTGATTGTAAGCCAAAGAATATCACAAATAGTGGCCTAACGCTTTCAATCTTGCCTCTTTTTGGAAAACTGTTAGTTTTATGAGGGTCTTCTTGAAAAGATCATATATTTTTATTCATTCCTTGAAAATTTTCTTATTAGGTATCTTTGGAAGAGGATTTATATGATGTACAAATTTTTTATGAAATCCAATTGTATTTGAAGCTATTTTTTGTTCTAATGACTTAAATCTAATATTTTTGGACAGAATATGTTCTGCGTGTGAAAATTCTTGCAAAATCTTTGTTCAAACCTATCTCTCTCTATACTTAATGAGATAGATCAATTTTCGATATCATTGGATACCAAATTTGAGATCTAAAAGTTTTTTAAATAGTTTTTTATTCGAGGACTATACAAGGGAGAAACAAATGATTTATCCGCCTAACTTTTGGCGCATGTCACAATCACGCTTATTGTTTCCTAGTCGGTGCCTAGCTTGTTGATTTGGGGCACATCACCTTTAAATTATGGTGAACAAAGACTCTACATCGACATCTTTACCCATTCCTCCCTCTTCTGCCATCATGCCATTCCCAGCAAACTAACTGGTCACTATTTCTACTCCGGTAATGCAACCAATATTGCCCCCTACTTTGGCATTACAGCCGATCTTTACTCCTGGCCAGGTAGTGCAGCCGATCGTTGCTTCCTCATATTCTTCAATGAATACATTTTTTCTCCATCTTTAGAGTCCTTGAACTAGCTTTGACAAGACAATTGGTCTGCTAGCTTCAAACATTTTCTATAGATTCATGATCGTCTCTCTTTTCTCACAGACAACCCTCCCCCATTTGAGGATCCTAGTCATACAACGTGGTTCATCGAGGATCAAGCCGTCATGGTATGGCTGCTCAAGCTGGAAATTCCTTCGATTAGTGAGCCTATGCAGCTCATTACACTAACCAAAGCTCCCATGTATGGCTATGAGACTAATATCTCCCGGATCATTGAGTTATATGTGGAGTTTTTCAAGGCGAAGCAGTCTAGGCATTGCCTTCAGGACTATTATGCCAGCATTGTGGACTTCTCACTCAATTGAAGCTGTATCAGTCGTCTATGACTGATCTTAGGACTCAAATCCATTATTGAGAGGAGCTTGCTGTTGCTATCTATATTGCACGCCTTGACACCTCGATGTCCTCTCAGCTCCAAGGATCTATATTGGGCGAGGCTCGTCTTCTGACTCTCGCCATGACCTTTTCTTCCGCTCTACGAGTACCGACAGAGACTTCTCTTTTACCATCACGTGCACCTCCCCCCTCGCAGTATCTAACTCTATGTCATTATTATCTTCCAATTCCAAGGGAAAGGGGCACTATACAGATGATGGCCGAGGAAATGGTCGAGGGCACAGTCAAGGGCACAGTAGATGGCACGATGGCCACACATTCCTTCCATATGAGGATTATTGATGGACTAATCATCATTCGACCGTTGTTAGCCGGACGTTTGACAAACCCAATTGGGTTGCCAATTGTGCCTCACTTGATGCTTCTTCCTCTTCATCCTTGGGCATGATGATCATATCTGGAGAGGAGTATGATCGTCTTATAAAGCTTCAAATACACCTACAACTTATCCTGCTCACTCATCGCATCATGCATCTACCTCCGGCTCAAGTACTACCTTACTTGCCTCTTGGTCCAACTCTTGGATCATTGACAAGAGGGTGTGTGCCTATATGTCAGGCCCACAATCCCTACTTACCCTCTTATCCAAGTTATCATAACCTTCCTATGTTTCCATTTTGGATGGTCGTGTCTGTCTTATTGTAGGACATGGCGAAGCCAATCCAACCTTCTCACTTCAACTTTATCTAGTATTTTATGTTCCCTATTTCCATGTCAACCTACTATATATCAATGACATCACCAAAGCCCTATTTTGTTCCATCTCATTCTTTCCTTACCATTACACCTTTTAGGATTTGTGGACAGGGAAGAGGATTGGTTTGGGGCGTGAGACTGGACGTTGACTTTATAAGCTTGCCCTCGATCATCTTCTAGCTCAGCTCTCTTGTCTCCTTTCCTTGACCATTTCTGCACTCTAGTGTCATCGGCAACTTGGCCAACCTGGTATCTCCAAACCCCTTCATGCTCTCCCATGGATTTTGGTTTCATCCTTTGAGTGCGAGTCATGTCAACTAGGTAAACATTTTTGGGCCTCTTACCCCTGCCTAGACTCTATTCCAAGCATATCTCTTTTTGATCTTATTTATTGTGATGTGTGGAGACCTTCTTCCAAGTATATCTATCAAGTGTACACCTTCTTTTTGATCTTCCAAGTATATCTATCTTGGGCTTCTATTATTACATAATTTTTGTAGATGATTTCTATCGTGCCTCTTGGGTGTATTGACGAAGCATTTTATGCGTTTGTTAAAACACACAAACGTCGGTCAAACAAAATTTATAATTTTGAACTCACAATGACAAAGATATAAAATCAAGTATAGTGTAAGTATCGGGTCAATCCACAGAGAACACGGTTGACTTTGATCACAGAGTTGACTTGGTCAAACTTAGGTTTAATTAGGGTTTTAAAGAAGTGATAATGATATATAGTCAAGAGAAATGATCTTAATATGTGAGATAATATATTTTAAGTCTTTAGAAAACTGATTTTAAGAAGAAATGTCAAAAGTCAAGGTCGAAGCATTGACTTTGACCAATAGTTGACTTTCTAAAAATCAGAGAATACAAAGAGCTTAAAATATTACGAAAATTATATATTCATAAACTAGAGAAAAAATGGAATTTATTGATATAAAATTTGTGAGATTTCGATAAGAATTGGATTTATTATGAATTATTGAAAATCAAAGATCAGAAAAATCCCGAAATGAACACTTGGATGAAAATTTTCAAATTGACTAAACAAATGATATCCAAATCTTGAAATTGATATATAAATAGAAAGCTAACAACTAGAGGATTCCAAAGAGACAAAAATTGTCAAATTTCAATTTATATTTTAAGAGTAATTGATCCCACAAGTCAACGCTCAAATTCGGATTGAAAATGAATAGTGGTTGGTCAAATGTTAAATTGAAGGGTCAAATGATCATGGAATTTGAAGATTTTTCTATTCACAAAAAGCTGATGAAACAGTGAATCCAATGAAATAAAAATCAAGTGATTTGTAATAAAAATCTGAGAGATATCCTTGTTTGAAAATCAACAAAAATCCGTCACTAAAACTGGGCGAATAGATGAATTTAACTACTTCTACACTCTAATTGCCTACCTAATTCTAATCTAAACTACATAAATTGCAAGGATTACAAATGAATCACACCACTGACCCGATTGATGTGATGATTTGGCTTGAATTCACGCGGATTGAAGAGTATTTCCCCAGTTTCATCTTCAACGTGTGTTCGGCGTTCAAGGGGAGATTAAGATAATTTTCTTGCAATAATTCATGATTATCATGCTTCAATGGCTGCGAAATTGACTCTAGGAAGCAGAGGATCATGAAGAACTTAAGATCTTCCTTCAAAATTGCTTAATTTCTTCACGATTCGATCAAAAGTTAAGATACAAAGAGGGAATACATCAATTTTTAAAGAAGAATTCCCTCGAGAAACGCAGACCGTCTGTTTCGCGATGATGTTTTCTGAGCCGTCCGATCACGCGAAATCAATGGAATCATGGCTGACAACGTTGGCTCACAATTTCCCTTCCTTTCGCCCGCACGATTTCAATCGGAGCGTCTGGATGCGTCCACGTGTCTCCCCCACCATGCGTCGGATTCGCGATAAATCTGAGGCGTCCGATGTTCACTTACGCGATCAACGGCTCCCATTTGCGCACGTGCTCCTAATGGCAATTGGGTGGACTCGGGTCCACACGATCGACACATTTTATTTAACGCGCTCATATCCAACACGTTCCATGCTGCCACGTGTCCTGTATTTAGTGATTAGACGGGAACATAGTCCCACACAGAAGAATAGGACGGAAGATGTGAGTATAAATTGTAGAGCAGCGTAATGCATTTGCGTTACCGCCCCAACTATCTAACCAGGGCCCACTAACCTGTGGGCCCTTCACCTGCCAGCCCCCTCACACTGCCACGTGGCCCCACCCGGGCGTCTGCGTGGACTCGCGTGGTCTAGCCCCGTGTCCGCGCCACCTCCGCGCGTGGGTCCGCGTGGTGCTGCCACGTGGCCTTTCGTGCCATGTCGCATCCGCACGAGTCACAGGTGCCACGTCAGCTCAGCGGATTTTGTGGAGATATAATACCCCTTTTTGCGATTTTAAATAAGGAAATATCTTCTAAAAATTCTAAGAAAAATCCAAATAAATTCTAGAAAAATCTAGAAAATTCAGAAATCAATGTCTTCATAAATATAACTCCTTTTAAACTTAAATTTTCTCCATTAGCTCACAAATTTATTTCTTTTTGATAATATGACACCTAAAAATATAAATTCAAACAAGAAATTGGAACGGATTGAAAATACTAAGTAACTTATTAAGAATTCTCTCTTTTAATCATCCAATCATTCTTTTCTTAGAATTCATCCTTTTAATCATCTACTAAAGTCAAAGTAAATTAAATAAATTAATTAATTTCTATTTATTTAACCTTATAAAAGATTAAACATCCATAAAGCACATGATTAACCCTAAATAATGCATAAACATGGACTTTAGTAGAATGACATAGCAATGGAGAAAATTCATAAAAATTATGATAACATGCATCATAATTACATAAAATAAGCATGAATACTGGTTAAATAAGATAATTATTTAAGTTAAATATGCATGTTATCATGTATCTTCTCAAAGACTGCACAAATATTCTGAACTCTATTCATAAGTTTCTTCAAAAGATCTCCACTCAATATTTTAAAACCCCCAAAATTCCTTGCACCAATAATGCTCTTGAATTTGTTCAAATTGCACTATAGGACTTGTGCATCTCTTGTGGGATCCTCCACCAAACCACATGTCCTCACACATCTCAGCAAAACGGTGTTGCCAAACACAAATACCATCACACACGACACGACTCACACTCTTTTGGTGGAAATGAGAGTCCCTCATTTTCTCTCATCTGATGCCCTTCTTACCTCTATTTACAACTTAAATTTCTTATCCTTGTCACCTTTTGGCGGTGAAGTACCCCTTTGTCGTCTCCACCTTAATCGTGACCTCTTTGCCTGGCCTCCCCAAGTGTTTGGTTGTGTGGTCTTTGTTCATGATCACACTCTTAATACATCCAAGCTGTCACCCCGTTCTATCAAAGGGGTGTTCGTCGACTACTTGCTCATACAAAAAGGCTATCGGGTTTATTTTCCATATCAAAGCAAGTATGTTTTCTCTACTGATATCAAATTCTTTGAGTTTACACACTGTTTCTCATCCATCTTCGCATCTACTCCACCGCCAGCACCATCTTCATCCTCTATTCCTACCTCATCCTTTGTGTCCTCTCCAACAAACATATCTCATCTACCTACTCCGATGGATCCTACTCCTCTTTTATCACTATCCCCACCATCATCTCCTACCCCACTACATGACTCTCCTACTTCTCCACTACTCATTCCCTAATTCTGATCTCTACTACATTTACTACGCTTCTGCCCATTGACTCCTCAAACTCATGCTCAAATTCGACACCTATTGCATTCCCATTTAAAGATCTTTATTTATCTATTGCTATTCGCAAAGCTAAGCGCTCTTGCACTCTTCACTCTATTTCCCACTTTTTTGTTACGATAATTTGCACCCTACCTATTGTGCCTTCTCCCTTTCTCTTACTACCGAGTCAATACGCAAGCCGCACTTAGCAGCAATAAAGATACCTCACAGAAGACATCAATGGACTTAGAGTATGAGGCTCTAGTCAAGCGGTAGACATGGGTATTAGTACCTCAACTAGCCACCACAAATGTTATTATGTGCAAATGGGTGTTTACACTCAAGTACAATCCTGATGGGATGATACATTGACACAAAGCTCATATAGTTGGTCAAGGGTTCTTCCCAGACCTACAAGAGTAAGGAGACCTTCTCCCCTATGGTTTGTCTTATTCTCTTCATGAAGGGTGATCTCTTCATCAACTCGATGAGTCCAATGTCTTCCTCTATGGTGATGTTACTGAACATGGGTATGTGGTTTAGGGGGAGACTACCCAGGTATGTCATCTCCATCGTGCTATCCAAGGTTTGAAGAAGAGCCCCCGTGCATAGTTTTCAAAATTCAATTAGCTAATCCTCTCTCAAGGATTGACTCCGTGTGAAGTGGGCCCTACTATCTTTCGGACCTCTACTTCTATTAGATGCATCATATTGGTTGTATATGTTGATGATATCCTCGTGACTAGGAGCAACATTTCTGGTATTACATGAGCCAAGGCTTATTTATATCACCATCTTACTATTCAGGATCTAAGCACTCCAAAGTATTTCTTGGGCATCGAGTTTGCTTATCGGCTGGGAAAGTTGGTTCTTAACCAACTTAAATATGTCCTAGATATACTTATGGAGTTCAGACTTCCGGGGTGTAAGCCTAACTTTTGAGACTCTAATTTTCCACTACTTGTAGATGTTCATGCTATTCACCATTGAGTATTTGATGGGTTCATCACCACTCCTTATATTAGCGCTTCCCATCAATTGGCGGATATTCTAAAAAAAGGAGTAAGCAGGGCCTCCAATGACTCCATTTCTCGCTAGCTGGGCTTGTTTGATCTCTACACTCCAGCTTGAGGGGGAGTGTGAGTGTATATGGGCCATAATGACACTTTTTTTTAATTCTTGATTTGCTACTCTCTCTCCTCTCCCCTTTATGTCTCTCTTCTCCTCTTTTCTTTTCCTTTATCAAAATATTATCTCTTTTCCATTTTCCGCAATAGTCATGCTGAAAGATATAATTTCTTTTGAATTTTAAGATTTAGTTTCAATCCGCGACTTAAATTATAAACCAAGATTTAAAAACTATTATTTAGCTCTATTTTTAAAGTAGGATGAAAACTTTCAATCTATCATATAAAGCCAAATATTTATTAAGTATTCATAGAACATGCAATTCTTAGAGATTCTATATAATTATATTATAAATCAAGATTTAAAACCAATTCTTTAGCTCTATTTTTTTAAATGTAGGAGGACAACTTCCAATTTATCACATCAAGCCTATTATAAGACTAAGTATTCGTAGAACATGCAATTCTTAGAGATTCTATATAATCACATTATAAACAAAGATTTAAAACCTATTCTTTAGCTCAATTTTTATAAAGTAGGAGGACAACTTTCAATTTATCACATCAAGCCTAATGTAAGACTAAGTATTCATAGAACATGCAATCTTTAGAGATTCTATATAATCATATTAATCTTATATGGTGCACCATGAACAACAAGTAAAATATTAATTGATGTAGAATAAAGTCAAAATTGAATTTCTTTCATGTAAATATTTTTTGTCGTGCATTTATTCTTTTTGGAGTGTTAGATATAACACATTAGAGGGTTAAGCCCACATTAGAGTACATTGGTCTCCCAAGCAGCATATTTCCATTTCTTTCTCTTTCTCCTTTATCAATAGACGTTTCTAATTTCTACTTTGATTATAAATTATAATTAGGTTGTACCATTCACATGTATCGTACCCTAGAATCCTTTTTACCCAAAAAACTAGGGTTCTTCTAGGTGCCACTACCACCAACTTCTTGCCATAGCTAGTTTCTTTAGAGGTCATAAGGTGTCCTCCCTCTTCCCTTCTCCAATTGTCTGCATTGCTGGAGCCCCAAGTGTTGCAGATGTTGCCCATCCAAGAGCCATTTCCATTGTTGCTGCCCTTCTAGGGCTACTATTTCCCCTCCCAAGGCCACTAGAGGTGCCACCAATGATAATGGATGGTGCCCCTCAAAGTCGCCATCGATGCCTCTCAGCTAGCCTATCACCTAGCCAAGTCGCCAACTTGCCAACCATTGCCTAGCATCTCCTATTGGTCGCTGACTATTGGTGGCTGCCTACCTTTGGTTGTTCTTTATCTCGAGTGATTTGTCTACTATTATCTCTGTTTGGCTCTAGCTGAAGTTTTTTGATTTGATGGCATTGATTCAATCAAGTACTACATTGCCACTGTCTATTCCATTTCATGCTATTATTTTCTCTCAATATCATAGAATTTCCATGATCTTCTTTGTTTCAATTTAAGTTTATGCTTTATTGACATCCTCTACACCAATGTCATCCTTTCCATTTATTAGCATATTAAAAAGGTTCTCCCATGATGCCAATAAAGAACTTATAAGATGGATAACTTAGCACTCTTTCTCATAATGTTATTAAGATCCTCAATGATCTTAGTAAAATCCATCGGATGATCTTCAAAAAGTACTCTTCCTCTACTACACAACTCAAAACACATTGTTTTCACATATGATAATTTGAGGGTTTTTTTTCAAATGCATGACCTTATATCAAAACACAATTTTTTTGTGTGTATCTTTTTCAAAGAACTTGCTTATGACAACTTATGGGTGAAAAATTTCTTAGATGACTCCATTAAAAGGCACAATCAACAAACTATTCTTAATCTTCCTAGAAATAATTTGGTACATGACGAGACGAAACCGCGAGGTCATCGATTTCACATGGTCTCGTGTCAAAAATATGTTTCCAAACTTACCAATTTGTTCAAAATTATTCGAATTGAGGGGTATAATGGTAAATAAGGGTCGAATCCACAGGAAAATAAGGAAATTCTTGATGTTTTCTTCGAAATTGATCAAATCGGACGATAAATCGATGGTAGAAATTGGGGAAAAGTGGTATATTGTGAAAGATAACTTCAAATCGATTCCACGGAAAATTAACGAAAATTCAATGAAATTAAACCTTAAATCCTAATCTAAATTGAAATTAAACATGATAGGATGGTAGATTATGAAAAACCGCTTCCACTAATCCCAATAGCGATCAAATTGACGCGATTAAACCTTTTAATTGCCGAAAATACAAAGAACGCGATGTGGAGATTCAATCGTCGATTTCTCCTTCACTACTCAACCAAATCTCGAGTTCTTGCCCTCCATGGATGCAGAAGTTGATGTAGAAGAAGCTAGAATCAAGAGATTCGAGAAGGGAGGTATCTAAGCAGATCAATTGGATTGATTTCTAACTCGAATGCTTACAAATTGGAAGAACATGCCTTATTTATAGGCTATTTGGGCATAACCGTCTGATCAAAATGATCCACAGTTACGATGGAACAGTCCACCGTGTACCGTTTCAAAAATATTGTGGCCGTTGGATCTCGATGGACGGTCTGGATGAGGCCATTGAGATGCGTTATAAAACCCATTTGATCACCTCCGTTGGATCGCGATCCAATGCTTCGGATGCACCCCGCGCAATGCGATCACAGTCGTTATAACTCTTGATTTAACAACACGTGTGTTTGATCTGATCAGGTGGACCATGAGCCCATCCAATCGACGCGCTTCGATCGTCTTTAAATTGATCCGATGCTTCCCCTTCAGCCACGTGTTCTGCACGTTTTAAAACTTCGTGGAACTTAGTCCCACACGAGTAAAATAAATGAAATGCATCGGTTTTATATGATGCGACGAATAAGAGGGTTAATAATTCTCTTCTGATAATGGGAAGACTTATATATATTATAACCACTATATATGATAAATATAAATATGCGTCACATCACGCCGCGTAGGCGTCGCGTGGCGCTGCCACGTGGCCTTCCGTGCCACGTCGCATCCACGTGGGTCCCGCGCGAAAATACCCCCCTTTTGCTTTTTTTTTAAAATCATTTAAAAATCGAAATTAATTTAGAAAAATCCCTAAAAATTAGAAAATTCATAACTTTAAAAATATAACTCCAGATTAATCCAAATTTCTTTCGTTTGATCCGAAATTTAATTATCTATCATTCTAAAGAATCAAAGTTAATAAATAATGAGAGTTTTAATTTCATTTCAAAAATACATTTATTTTTATTAAAGATTTTAACTTAAGAAAATATAAATAAATGTTTATAAAACATTTTCTCTCATTATTTTAACTTTAAAAACCTCTATAATCTCAAGTAAAGATGGGTTATTAATTATGTATCTTTTAAATCATCATATTTAACCCTAATTTAAAGTATTTTTGAGATTATAATGACCTTTTTCATGGAATGATAGAAAATTACACATAAGTATGATAACATGCATGTAAATGAAACCATTTATACCTTAATATGCATCAAAAATCATGTTTTAGAATGTTCATTTAGCATGTTATCACACCCCCCAACATAAATTATTGCTAGTCTCTTAGCAATTTACTATATGATCTCCCTAGAAGGTCTTTTCATCCTTTGATCCTACTAATAAAAAGGTGAAGTGTATAAATGTATGATCACGTTTTCCTCATAGTGTAGGCCATACTGATCTAGATTCTATCTCTAGGTTGACTTCTTTAGTGCATATTAGGGTAGTGCTCATCGGCTAATGCTCAAGTCTAATTCTTGATTGTAATCAAGGTGAGCATATCTAAGGTATGATGCTATGGTGACGAAAATATGCTCACTCTCTCATGAGTGGATCTAATTCCTAACCCTCTCTATAAATACATCACTCCTTCCCTCAAAATGGAGGCTACTTAGTAATTAGAATTCCCCTCAACTCGTGTTCCTCCTTAAAAGAGTGCAATTCAAAAGGATTCCTATCTTTGGATGCATCGTGTGAGGAGGCTGAAGGAAACAAAAGATACTATTCCTAAGGGTATGACTTGGCTAAAAGCAAATATGCTAATAAAATAAAGTGGATTATAAAAGCAAAGAAGGTACCACTTATGATGATTATACTCCCAAGTGAGGTGGATGGTGATGGATAGGGTAGATGGTGGAGATGATAGTGGAGGTAGAGATAAAGGTAAGAGATGTTCCCACTTATTTTCTTTCTTGTAACTTCTTATTTCTCTCTTTATTTTGAATTTTCTCCTCTTTCTTTTTTTTAAAGCATTTCAGAAGATTAGAATGATGATGTGGAGGAGTTTTAGGATTTCTGAAGAGAGTGTGTAGCAAATGAAGTGTAGTGAAGGTATAAGTACATGTGGGAGGAAAAATGGAAGGTGAGATGGATATGCGAGTTCACTTGGGAGTGTTCGTCATCAAAAGTGAAGTTTAAAACAAATTGGTGTAACTACTTGACTGCTTTGGAAGAGAAAAGCTACATGCCTATAAGGAAAGATAGGTGCTACAAGAATTATGGATCATTGCACTCTTTATAAGGGAAAGTCTAGAATCGAGAAAATTCCTTATACTAAGCAGTTTTGGCTAATGATAGGTATGAGATGGAATTTTATTTTCTCTCAAATACTCTCCTTTTCCATCCCATAGCATTTCAACCTCTGATTACTCTTTTTCCTTGGTGCCTGTTAGGTACCCAACCCCAAAGACGTCAACCACTAAATCTAATACATTGGTCTCTCTAGATCATTTGGCTTTATTACTCAAAATGTAATCATATGGACTATAAGGTCCTCACTTCTACATCTCTAGTAGGTCAGATCTCTAGATGAAAAGACTTCTAAGGTGGGGTAGATTAGATCAAAATTCTGAAAAATAGGAGTTTTTAGCGGGTAGAATTATAATTCTTTTTTGAAAACGGTAGAGCTTTTTCTAAATCCTCACCCCCCAACTAGAATCTTTCATTGCCCTCAATGAAAACAACATGCTCATGTGAAAAACTCATCGAATTATGGCATGAAAACAATAAAAAAGTGACGTGAGATAGGTTTAGAAAGGCTCATTAGTCCGTGATGCTCATGGGATTTCTGGTGCAGGTGCGCCCTTTCCTAATGTAGTTCTCCGATATCTATAAAAAAACTGGAAAAACACATAAAACTAAAAAGGTAAGATAATCTTGGGGTGCCTCCCAAGAGCACTAACTTTAACGTCTTCAGCCAGACTAAACAAAAATTAAACCTACAACTACTGATGGGTTGAGGGTGATACCGTCACGTCCTCAAGTGCTCGGGAAGATGCAGATTTACCTTATCTGCCAGTGCGGGGGGCTTTGAGGTTAGGTACGGCTAAGGACGATGGACGTTTACCTTTAATTGTTGACCAGTTTTAGGGTCGGAGATGAGTACCGCTCCGCCGTCAAAGAATTCCAGAACCACATAGGGACCATCCCATCTAGAGCGTAGTTTTCCAAGGAAGAGCTTGAGGCACGAGTTGTAGAGCCAGACCTTGTCGTTGACCTGGAATGATCGTCGTCGGATGTGTCGGTCGTGGAAGGCCTTGGTCTTTTCCTTGTAAATCGCCGCGTTCTCGTACACGTCGTGCCTCAACTCTCATAACTCTTGAAGCTGGAGAAGTCGTTCTTTCCTTGCTTCGTCTAGTGCGAGGTTGAGCTTTTTGATAGCCCAGTAAGCTCGATGCTCTAGCTCAACCGAAAGGTGGCAGGCTTTCCCAAAGATAAGCCGGAAGGGAGACATCCCGATGGGTGTCTTGTATGCCGTCCGGTATGCCCATAGTACGTCGGGAAGCTTGTGTGCCCAATCCTTCCCATCTGGATGAATTATCTTTTTAAGTATTGTTTTGACTTCTCGATTACTAACCTCTACTTGCCCATTCGCCTGGGGGTAGTATGGCGTGGTGATGCGGTTGTGTACTCCGTACTTTTTCAACAACGCCCGGAAGTGAGAGTTGTTGATGTGAGAGCCGCCGTCGCTGATGATGGCCCTCAGACAACCGTATCAGGCGAAGATGCATCATGTGTTGAATTGCAGAACCTCCCGATGGTCATTTGTCCTAGTGGGGATTTCCTCGACCCACTTGGACACATAGTCCACCGCCACCAGTATGTACTCTTTCCCGTCAGAAGGTGGGAAAGGTCCAATAAAATCTATCCCCCAAAGGTCAAAGATTTCCACCTCAAGGATTGGCCGCATCGCCCTCTCATCTCTCTTGGAGATGTTGATCACCGCATGACATTGTAGGCACTCCGTGTAGAAATGGTGGGCGTCCTTGAAGATGGAGGGCCAGTAGAAGCCGCTCTATAGGATCTTATCTGCAGTCTTTCGTGCCGCGAAGTGTCCTCCTCACGTCGATGAGTGACACATCGCCAGTATGTCTCCTTGCTCCTCCTTCGGTACGCATCGTTAGATAATCTGGTCGTATCCTAGGTGGAGCAGGAGCGGTTCTTCCCAGAAATAGTACTTAAGCTTATGGAAGAACTTATCTTTTTGATGCCGGTTCCAGTACTCCGGGATCGATCCAGTGACGATGAAGTTGACGATGTGCGCTTACCAGGGGGCGTGACTTGAGATGGCGAGGAGATGCTCGTCTGGAAATGTATCTCTGATGTCCTCTCCTCCCGAGATGTAGAGACGCGATAAGTGGTCTGCCACTGAGTTTTCGTTGCCCTTCTTGTCTTTTATCTCCAAGTCGAATTCTTGAAGGAGCAGCACCCATCTTATCAGTCGTGGTTTGGCCTCTTTCTTGGAGAGCAAGTACTTCAGGGCCGCATGATCAGTGTAGATGATGATCTTGCTCCCCAAGATGTAAGGCCGGAACTTCTTGAGAGCGTATACCACAGCCAGAAGCTCTTTCTCTGTAGTCGTATAGTTTATTTGAGCTTCGATGAGGGTCTTACTTGCATAGTAGATGGTCATCAGCTCCTTGTCAAGTCGTTGCCCCAAGACCACTCCCACCGCGTAGTCCGAAGCGTCGCACATGATCTCGAAGGGTAAGTGCCAATTAGCACTTTGTAGAATTGGTGCCTCGATCAGTGCTTCCTTTAGCATTGTAAATGCGCGCTTCTCTTCTTCATTGAGGATGAAGTCCTTGTCTTTGCAAAGAAGGGTGGTGAGGGGCTTGGAGACTTTGGCAAAATCTCAAATGAATCTTCGATAAAAGCCGACATGCCAGAGAAAGCTCCTTAAGTCTTTGACGGTATTTGGTAGAGGGAGGTTTTGGATGACCTCTATCTTGCCTTGTCCACTTCTAAACCTTTGCCCGAGACGATATGCCCGAGCACTACTCCCTCTCGTACCGTGAAGTGGGATTTCTCCCAGCTAAGCACCAACCGTTTCTGGACGCATACCTCCAGTATCTTCGTCAGGTGAGCAAGACAACCATTAAAGTCATTTCCACAGATGGAGAAATCATCCATGAAGACTTCTAAGTTGTTTCCAAGAAATTCGGAGAAGATTGCCGTCATGCATCGTTGAAATGTTGCGGGGGCGTTGCACAGTCCAAATGGCATGCATCTGAAGGCGAAGGTGCCAAAAGGACAGGTGAACGTCGTCTTCTCTTGATCGTCCGGGTGGATAGCAATCTGATTGTAGCCCGAATATCCATCAAGAAAGCATAAGTAGTTTGATCCTGCCACTCGGTCCAGGATTTGGTAGATGAACGGTAGCGGAAAGTGGTCCTGCTTGGTCGCAAAATTCAGCTTTTGGTAGTCGATGTAGACTCTCCACTTCGTCGGTAGGCGTGTCTGGATTTCCTCGCCCTTCTTGTTCGTCGTGACCGGTACTCCGGCTTTCTTCCGAACAACGTGTACTGGACTCACCCATTGGCTCTTAGATATGGGGTAGATAATTTCTGCGTTGCGCCATTTAAGAATCTCTTCTTTTATGGCCTCCCATACCCTCGCGTTAAGTCGTCTCTGGGCTTCCTTGACGGGTCTCGACTCATCCTCTAGGAAGATGCGATGAGTACATAGGGAAGGGTTCAACCCTTTTAGGTCCGTCAAGGTCCATCCGATTGCTTCTTTATTTTTCCTTAGCACCTCTAGTAATTGTTCTTCTTGCTTCATGTCTAGCTTTGACGAAATAATTACCGGCTTTGCTTTCTCGTCGTCAAGGAAGGCGTACTTGAGTGTTGATGGGAGAGTTTTGAGCTCCAAAGTTGGCTCGTCCATAGGAAGCTCTTCATATCGTGCTTCCTCGTCGATCATCATGACTTCCTCTATGCAGGCGTCTATATCCTAGTCGTCGGCAAAGTTGATAGCGCCCAAGTCTTCAGAAGCTTGTGAAGGGTATTTCATTAATTTGTTGATGTCGACCTTCATGGTGTGCTCTCCAACCTTGAGAATTACTTCTCCTTTCCCCAGTCGATTACGGCTTTTGCGATAGCTAGGAAGGTTCGTCTTAAGATGATTGGGGCTTGGCTCAGCTCCTTAGTCATTTTCATATCGATCACTAAGAAGTCTACCATGAAATAACAGTCTTCTATCCTTACGATGACATCTTCTACTAGTCCATGGGGTTTTCTAACTGATCCATCGGCTAAGCATAGTTCGACTAGAAAAGGTTGTAGCTCCCCTACATGATGACGATCAAATACGGCTTTGGGGAGGATGTTGATACTAGCTCCTGTATCTAGTAGGGATCTAGTGAAAGACATTCCTCCTATTTCACTAGTGATCATGGGTGCTCCCAGATCTCTCTTTTTTACGGGTAAGGAATTCATCATGATAGAGCTTACCGTCTCACTAAGTTGGATCCTTTTAGGGTTTCTATGGGGAGTACATATACCTTTTAGGAATTTTGCATAGGAAGAGATATGCTTGATGGCATCTATCAAAGGAATGGTTATGGTCACCTTTTTAAAGGCATCTAGTAGGTTGTCATCAGTTTCACTATTCTTGGCTTTTGGTCTATTTAGGGCTTGACGATAAGGCACAGGGGGCTTGTATTTTTCAGGGTTAGGTTCAGCCGTAACCTATTCTTCCTCGTCCTCCGAAGCACTGTCTTGCTCGACAATAATTGGCATTTCTTTTTCTTCATTTGAGCCTTGGTGGAAAGGGTGGTCCTTGTATGGATCCGGTAGAGCTTTCCCACTCCGAAGGCTTGATATGGCCAAGGCTGTTTCTAGGGCTTCTTCATCGACGTGTACATGGTTGATATTGTGTGTCTGGGTCGACGAGGCTCCTTGATTTCTTGGGTGTGTCGTGGCCTGCGAGGGTAATTGGTCAGTAAATGTTACTTGCTTACCCTTTTTATCCGTCATCGGTTGGACGTTCGTCTTGACGAAGTCTTGAATTTCATCCACGCATGAGTTCATCCTTGTCATTTGCTCCATTAGTTGCGAGATCGCGCCGAGGATTGGGTCGGATGCCGGCGTGGTCTGACGTGGAGCGTGCGTGTATGCTTGTGGTGGAGTCGGCGGGACGAATGACAACTGTTGTTGATTAGGGTAGGGTTGCTGACCGTTGTATTGTGGAGGATAGGGTTGATCGTTGTTCCTCCTATATCCGTTTTTCTACGAAGAATTGTTAAAAAGAGGGGTATTATATTGGTTAGAATATGTACCTGGATAATTAGGTCGTCCCTGTTGACTTGGTCCTCCCAATAGACCTTGTCTATAAATGCCTTGCCCTTGGATTGCCATCACGGGGCAATCTAATTCGACATAGTCAAATCTTGAGCAAGTCACGCATGGTGATGCTTCTTGGAGTGAGACGGAGACGAGTCCTTCGGAACCATTGCGGATGTTGAGTCGGTCCAGTAGTAAGTTCTGGACTTCCACCATTTTGTCGATTCTTTCGAGGAGCATCCCCGTCTCCGCTGATTTGGCGTCGATAGCTTTTGGCATTTCACCTCTTCCAAATGGTTTTGCCGCATTATGGTGACTATTTTCCGCCACCGTTTCGATGAGTTCCATCACGTCGTCTTCGTATTTGCTCATGAAGGTGCCGCCGCTAGCGGCATCCAAAAGATATCTATCTTGCGGGCCTAGCCCGTCATAAAATATTTGCGTTAATTCGTAGTTAGACACTCCATGGTGTGGACACTCCCTCGTAAGATCTCTTAATCTCTTCCAGGCCTTGTGGAAGGTTTCACTCGAGCCTTGGGTGAACTCTCGAATGGCTTTTCAGAGAGAAGTGGTTTTCCCTACGGAATAGTATTTTCTCAAAATTCCTCATCCATTTCGGTCCAACTAGTGAATTCTTTCCCTAATTTCAAAAACCAGTCTTTGGCTCTATCTCTAAGAGTAGCGGGAAAGAGTTTCATCTTCATTGTGTCGGCGGGGACATTTTGAAGGTGATTTATTTCACAAACTTGGGAAAGCTCATCTACATGTCTATATGGATCTTTAGAAGGTTTACCATGGAAGATAGGAAGCATGCTCATGACATGGGAGTCAATTCTAAAATTTGCCCCTCTTCCTAGGGGTGCGTGAATTCTGGTAACGGGTCGCTGGAGGATGGGCCTAGCATAGTCACTAAGGCGTTTGCTGGCATTTCCCTCATCGTTCTGGGCCATTTCTACTGGTTCGGTTGGATCAAAACTTGAATTGGTCTCGGTAGTATCGGTCTCAGTAGCTTCGAGAGTTTGCGAGGATCGTTCAAAGAGGTCTATTTCTAGGGGATTATTCCGTACTCTTCAGGCTGTTCGTCTTCTCATGAAGAGTGGATCGGATACTTAGATGAATAATAACTTATAAATACTTAAAATATATTTAAAATTGAGATCAATCGTACCTGAATGTCGGTCTCCGTGAGAGTTACGCGTTCTTAACGCGATTTTCAAGAAGTGATTGCCCCTAATCCTTAGAAGAGGGGCGAAAATCACTTAATCTTATCGAATTAAGGATCTCAAAGATTGATTTCTACTTTGGGTCACTCAAAATACGATTGAATTGCATGAATTGCAAGAAATTATGAGAAAAATCCGACTTGACCAAGTCAAAATTGACTAACTTGATTAAAAATTTGCCTTAATGCCCCGGCAACGGCGCCATTTGACGAGACGAAACCGCGAGGTCATCGATTTCACACGGTCTCATGTCAAAAATATTTCCAAACTTACCAATTTGATGAAAATTATTCGAATTGAGGGGTATAATGGTAAATAAGGTTCGAATCCACAGGGAAATAAGGAAATTGTTGATGTTTTCTTCGAAATTGATCAAATCAGAAGATAAATCGATGGTAGAAATTGGGGAAAATGGTATATTGTGAAATGTAACTTCAAATTGATTCCACGGAATCAAGAATCATCAAAATTGATCTTGATTTCGCGGAGAAATTGAAGATTGAAGTGGGAGGAAATTTTCCGACGAGAAAATCACAAAATTAAGAAAAATTCAACGAAATTAAACCTTAAATCCTAATCTAAATTGAAATTAAACATGATAGGATGGTAGATTATGAAAAACTGCTTCCACTTATCCCAAATAGTGATCAAATTGACGCGATTAAACCTCTTAATCGCCAAAAACACGAAGAACGCGATGTGGAGATTCAAGCGTCGATTTCTCCTTCACTACTCAACCAAATCTCGAGTTCTTGCCCTCCGTGGATGCAGAAATTGAGGTAGAAGAAGCTAGAATCAAGAGATTCGAGAAGGGATGTATCTAAACAGATCAATTGGATTGATTTCTAACTCGAATGCTTACAAATTGAAAGAACATGCCTTATTTATAGGCTATTTGGGCACAACCGTTTGATCAAAATGATCCACAGTTACGATGGAACGGTCCACCGTGGACCGTTTCATAAATATCATGGCCGTTGGATCTCGATGAGACGGTCTGGATGCGGCCATTGAGATGAGTTATAAAACCCATTTGATCACCTCCAGTTGGATCGGGATCCAATGGTTCGGATGCACCCCACGCGATGCGATCATAGCCGTTGTAACTCCTGATTTAACGACACATGCATTTGATCTGATCAGGTGGACCATGAGCCCATCCAATCAACGCGCTTCGATCATCTTTAAATTGATCCGACGCTTCCCCTTCAGCCACGTGTCCTGCACGTTTTAAAACTTCGTGGAACTTAGTCCCAAACGGGTAAAATAAATGAATTGCATCGGGTTTATATGATGCGACGGAAAAGAGGGTTAATAATTCTCTTCCGATAATGGGAAGACTTATATATATTATAACCACTATATATGATAAATATATATATGCGTCACATCACGCCGCGTAGGCGCCGCGTGGGCCCGCGTGGCGCTGCCACGTGGCCTTGGGTGCCACGTTGCATCCACGTGGGTCCCGCGTGAAAATACCCCCCTTTTGCTTTTTTTCTAAATCATTTTAATCATTTAAAAATCAAAATTAATTCAGAAAAATGCCAGAAAAATCCCTAAAAATTAGAAAATTCATAACTTTAAAAATATAACTCTAAATTAATCCAAATTTCTTTCATTTGATCCGAAATTTAATTATCTATCATTCTAAAGAATTAAAATTAATAAATAATGAGAGTTTTAATTTCAGATCAAAAATACATTTATTTTTTAAAGATTTAACTTAAGAAAATATAAATAAATTTTTATAAAACATTTTCTCTCATTATTTTAACTTTAAAAACCTCTATAATCTCAAGTAAAGATGGGTTATTAATTATTTATCTTTGAAATCATCATATTTAACCCTCATTTAAAGTATTTTTGTGATTATAATGGCGTTTTTTATGGAATGATAGAAACATACACATAAGTATGATAACATGCATGTAAATGAAACCATTTATACCTTAATATGCATCAAAAATCATGTTTTAGAATGTTCATTTAGCATGTTATCAGTACAACTCCTTCCCCTTGAGAGCCTTGGCCCATCTTTGTTTCACCAATATCAATCTCACATTAGTATGTCAAAAATTGAAATCCTAAGTCCTCAATATTTAGTTGTGGGTTTTTGATGAAATAGTATTTACATTGAGGAAATGAATACAAAATCGTTGAGGGAAAATAAAATGCAAATTATAAGAAAAAAAGGTGATCAATTCACCATGCTCATAGTAATTTCTAAACTGTTTGAGATCTGTGAATGTAATACTGTAAGCCACACATGGTTGACCTCTAGTGATATCCATGTGATAACATGTACCATTGATTTGTTCATTATCATCATTATTAACTGATTTCGATGCATAATTCTTGCTAATAAGATCCAAGTTATCATGTTTTTTATGAAATTATTGCATTCATCTTGTCATTGCACTCATATCCTCAAATTTTTTCTAATTAATGCTAATGGAGAATAAAGATGAATATATCTTAGCCTGAACCATTTGTCTCTTTGAATTCAAGTGTTCAAATTCTCACAAATTCTTTAAGTGATGTGGGTGCAAGGACATCGGTGCTCAAATAGAAGTGGATAAATGCCAATCATCAATGAAAGAGATGAAGAAATAAACTCTTCATCAATTTTTGGATCTAATCCAACTTTATGCTCTTGAAGGAAAAGTGTTCAAATAGGTTTGAATTTGATAAATAGATCATCCTAGCTTTTTAGGATGAACCATAATTGTTAGGGAAGTCAAATTTGGATCAACATTTTTATTTTTAAGGAGGTTGGACAAACTTAATTCTATTTTATCAAGGCTACTTAATTCTTTCAACAATTTTATAAATGAATAGTCTAGAAGATAGAGAATTAAATTTTTGATCTAATGAAGAAAATGTGGTAGAAAAAATGAGTTATATTTTAGGTGATATCAAATTTCTAAAATCAAGAAAAGTGCCACCGAAGCAGCATGTTTCTAGAGTCTTTAGGGATTTAAAGAATATTCTAGAGATTTCTTTGAGTTAAAAGGAGGTTAAAGGGGGGGGGTTAGTGTCACAGCAAATCAGATCGCAACATGTGCAACTGCAAGGGCAAGTGATAACATGCAACTTATACTTGTATTTACATGGTGATTAATACAAATTAAGGCATAAAACATTCCATTTATATGCAGGTTATCATACTTTGACTGCATATTGATCATCTTCTATACAATTTAATTTATAATATCAAAATACATCATTTTAAGGGATAATCATTCGTAATTAAAAGGTTGAAATTTTATAGTAGATTATTCTCTTTTTATATTTGCGATTATAATTAAGTTTTAATTACAATCAATAAGAGAAAATATTTTTATACACACTCATTTATTTTTAAAGTTTAATTTTGAAAGAAAATGAAGTGTATTTTTAATTAAAAAATTATTTTCGAGTTATTTCTTAAATTTAAATTTATATATTATTTAATTTTTGATCAAATAACAAAATTTGGATTAAAAAGATGTTATATTTTAAAACTTATGAATTTTCTAATTTTTAAGGATTTTTCTGAATTTATGTTTAATTTAAAACATTAAAAAAGGGGTATTTATGTGTGTGCTGACATGGCAATGATGCGACATGCATGCTTGCATGTCGCTCTGTGATGGTGTATTCGTGTGTCACGTGGCACATGCGTGGTAGATGTGTGAGATAACATGCTAATTAGACATGATAGTACATGAGTATTAATGAATATTAGGGCATAAGAGATTTCATTCCTATGCATGTTATCATATTTATGAGTATTTATCTATCATTCTATGAAAAAGTCATTATAATATCAAAATACTTTAAATTAGGGCTAATTATGATGAATTAAAGATAAATAATTTTGTAACACATCTATACTTGAGATTATAAGTAGTTTTTCAAGTTAAATAATGAGAGAAATCATTTTTACAAAACATTCATTTAATTTTCTAAAGTTTAAATCTTAAAGAAATGAATGTACTTTTAAAATAGAAATTAAATCTCTTGCTATTTATTAAATTTGATTTTATAGAATGATAGATAATTAAATTTATGATCAAATGAAAGAAATTTAGATTAATTTAGAGTTATATTTTAAAATTTATGAATTTTATAATTTTTTGGGATTTTTCTGGAATTTTTCTGAATTTTTATAAATTTTTAATGAATTTCTAAAGATTTTATGGAATTCAAAATCGATTTTTCTAATTAAAATCAATTTTCTTTGAATTTTATAAGCATGTAGGTGATGTGGCGCGATCAGGACCGTCTAATCGCATCGCGATCAACGGTCGAGGGGGGAAGGCGACATGGTAGCCTATGACGCGTCCGATTGCACAGAGAATCTAAGTCGTTGATTTTCACTTAAGTGAAGGGGGGTACCTGGCGAGCTCAGATTCGTCGAATCGCGTTTTAATCTTAGCCGTTGATCAAGAGGAGTTATAACGGTCGAGGTTAAATCGACAGAAAATGCATCAAGAGCGTGCAATCGTGATCCAACGACGTGCATTTTTTATGCATTTTAGAACGCATGCGACGTGCCTTCATCTGAGGCGTTGATTAGCAATCCAACGACTTGCATTTTTTATGCGTTTTAGAACGCATGTGACGTGCCTTCATCTAAGGCGTTGATTAGAAATCCAACGGCCACAACTTAACGCTAACGATTCACATTGATGCATTTCATCAGAGCCGTTGATGCATTTCATCGGACGGTTACGCCCAAATTGCCTATAAATTGACATGTTCTTCGAGATTGTAAAGCATTCGAGCGCAATTTGAGTAAATCGAATTGTTTAGATACCAAATCTCTTGAATCTCTTGATCCCAATTGATTCTAGACTCATTTCCGCTGCCACAGAGTGCTTAAGATCAAGATTTTGACGATCGACAAGGAAGAAATCGACAGCTTAAACTCCACGAATCGCGATTTCTGAATTTTAATGAATAGCCATGATTCCGGTCATTAATTGGATCAATTAGATTGCAATTATGGGTTAGGGATCATGTTTCATCCTAATCTGTCTTCGTGTAGCATTTAATTTCATTTTAGAATCATAATTTTAAGTAATTTCATTCTTAATTTCAGTAATTTCGCGATTTTATTTTCAAAAAAATCATCTCTATTCAATCTTCAATTTCTCCGTGAAATCAAAGTCAAATTCATTGATTTTTGATTTCATGGATTTGTCTTCAAGTCCTCTTTCATAAAATATCTTTTTTTCCAATTTCGATCAATGATTCATCGTCCGATTCGATCAAATTCGAAGAGATCATCAAGAATTTCCCTAATTCCCTGTGGATTCGACTCTTATTTACCATTATACCCCTAAATTCGTGAATTATTCTTAAAATTGTTAACTTTGGAAGTTGTTTTGACACGTGAACGTGTGATTTCAATGACCTCGCAGTCTCGCTTTGTCAGTGTGTCTGCATTGGTAGTTGTTAAGCACCCTTTAAGGGCATGAGTTAACCCCTGAAGACCGCGGGTATATTTATATTTAATATTGTCCTTCATTTATGGCGTCATGGTGCAATGAGAAGCATTCGATCTTGCCATTCAGTCAGCGTTGTTGATTTTCACTTAAGCCTAGGGTTATTGTCCTTCTTTGACAGTGTAAAGCATTCTTTAATTTTTGGCCAATCTAACCTATTCGACAATATAATCCTTGAACCTTATTTCTGCGTGGAGGGAGTGCTTAAAATACAGATTTCATTGAAGGAGAACTCTAAATTTTTGCTTTTCAAAATGTGAAACGAAAAGCCTTGACTCGATTATTAGTTGGATCATTTCAATCATGATTTTGGGTTAGATTATGTGTTTTCTTCCTAATCTTTCATCATATAACATTAGAGTTTTATTTGGATGCATATATTAGCTAAATTTTACAAGATGTAGTCATTTTCTTTTTCTTCGTGATCAGATTTCCTCTCTTTATTTTGCTCCTTGATTTCTCCATGAAAACTAATCCAAATTGAGTGTTATTTCACCCCAATTCATTATCGAATTTGATCAAATTTTGCATATATCTCAAAAATTTTCCTACTACTTCGTGGATTTGATCCTTACTCATAATTATCCTAAACACATCGTGATTAATTCTCTACATTAGTGAGTTTGGAAAAAAAATTGACGCGTGAACATGTGTTTTCAATGACTGACATGATCTTGTTTTGTCAAAAAGCTACCTAGGCACAACAACACACACATGGGGAACGTAGGTCTCATGTTGACGTATCAAGTGGACTACCATGGGGTGCTTGTTTGACCTTGGTGGTTTGTGTGGCATGCCCGTATGGTGCCACACCGGTAGGATTTAGTGTGGTCAAAGTGGTAATGGATGAGTAATGCACCCATTAGAAGAACAAAGTAAACTATCATCTTATAGTAAAAAAATCCTTAGATTATTTCAATATTGGACTAGACTCCAAGGCGTACATTGCAATACACTACACCATCCAAGCGCTTTGATTGGTAGGACCAATTAGAGTCATCTAATTAGAGAACCAAAAGTCCACTCAATTAAGGGAACATAGACAATGACATTGTTTTATTATGGTGAATTGGGTCGTGACATGTGTTGTTCAATGGAGAGCTCGTTGCGATCTAATGGCCATAGTCAAATATAGTAGTTTCTTCTTTTAAAGACTGTAGGGCCCCGTGTCACTCTATTGTGACCTTTGATGGCAATCAATGTGATTGGATAGCTCCTAGTCCTACTTAAAAAAAGGGAAACGATGGTAGTGCGACAATGGGTTATTGCTTTCATGCTCAATGAGAGTGTGACATGGCTTGATTGATGAAGATCAAATGACTCTCATGAATATGAGAGTTTTATCTTCTTCAAAAAAAGCTATAGAGACGTGGTGCCTTCTTGTAATCTTAATCACAATCAAGGTGTAAGGATGATAGATATTGCTCCCAAACTGTAAATTGGTGAAAGTCACTCGTCACCCTCAATGAGGGCTTGGCATGTGACACTGTATGGCGCACCCAATTGCCATCAAATGACAAGATTCTTCACTTTAAAATCATGATATCTCATCATCTTGAGAGAGTTTTGAGCTAAAATTTTATGGGTATATTTGTATTTTCCCCTATATCCATCTACGCCCAACCTTAGTTATTGGTAGGTCAAAGATATATATTTCTAGAAGGAATAGTTCATTATCTAATTGATCTTGCTCTCAAGAAAATTATGATTTTAAAGATGGAAAATTTTACCCTTGATGCCCTCAAAACCTTGATGCCTCCATATAAAAAACTCTATTTTTTCTTTCCTATTTTTTTTATCTCTCTTAGCATCCAGCTACCAAAAGGAAAGGGTGAGAGGATTGAGGCCCAAGTATAATGTTGTTTGATGTTGAAGCTTGTTATGAAGGCAAGATTGAGTGGAGAACTTGGTGTCAAAACAAGGTTCATGTGAAGGTTCAAATCAATTATCTCTTGTAATCAAATCCATAACTTGTGTAGAACATTTTTTTATCTCATACCCTTGTAATCATTTCACCATTAGAATTTCACAAATCCTTCGATCATTCAATCATTAACTCTAGCTATCATCATTTTATCATCCTCATCTTCAGCTCTTCATCTACATTTTGATTTTTCTCTCATCTTTTATAAAATATATATATAATCTTCAATTAGTATCGCTCTATACATTATATTCTAGTCTTTGATCCTATTCGATCCTCTTATATTTCACATGTCTCCATAATCTCTTTAGTTCATCTTCCATCAGCAACATCTACTCTCATTACCTGGGCTCCCAAAAGATTTAACCATTAGCTTAACCCGACCACCTCTTTTCTATCTCTACCACAATGCATCTAATATGTATAAAATCATGTTCGTTGACAACGCACATTCATTTATCAACAATTATATTCAACTCTTTGAAATTAATCTTAAATTCAGAAAAAATGGCAAGCCAAGCTTGAATCTACAAGGAGGAAGGTTAAAATATTGAAATTAGAGGTTTTTTTGTATTTTTCGATAAAAAAGTAGAAAAATCAGCGATGAACAAAGATGAATGTGAATGATGCAATGACACAATACTTCCAATCTCCTATCAAAGATCTACAATCCTACATTGAATGGTGAAATAGTGATTTAGGAATGGAAAAAAAGATGTGTGAATGGCAAAACTAGTTTGTGCGGTTGTTCAAATCACACTTTCTCATGCCAAAAATATTTCCAAACTCACTAACTTAAGGAGTTAATTATGAATTGATTAGGATAATGGTAGGTGTCAAATCCATTGAGAACTAGAGAAATTTTTGATGTATTCAAAAATTTGATAAAAATGGGACCATGAATGAAGGTGAGAAATTATGGAAATTGCATTTTTAGAAAGAAGACTTCAAGAAGAATCCACAGAATTAAAATTTACTTCATTTGGATCAGTAGTTGCAGAGAAGTCAAGGACCGAAAAAAGTAGAGAGAATTTGATCGCAAAGTGAGAGAAAATGTCTAAATTTCATAAAATTAAACTAATATATGCACTCAAATTAAAATGTAAAGTTATAGTAGAAAAGATTCGCAAGAAAACACATAATCTAACTCAAAATCTTGCTTGAAATGAAACAAATTTTTGCCAAATCAAGGCTTTTTATTTCACGTTTTGAAAAACAAAAATCAAGGCTTCCTTCTCCCTCAACAAAATCTAGATTTCAAGCACTCCCTAGATGCAGAAATGAGTGTAGAAGAGGAAGAAAACAAGAGATTCAATGATTGAGATGTTTAAAAGGTTTAATTGATCGAAACTTCCAAGAATGTTGTACACCGTTGAAGTAGGAGAGTATGTAGATGAAAACTGGGCATGGCCATTCAATCTGCCACTGTCTTCAATCAATAGCCCAGATGTAATGCTCAAAATCAAATCATCATCTTTAAGTCATGGTCGTCAGATCTTTATCAGAGCACCCAGATTTTGCCATGTTATTACGTATACATGAATCATCATGTAATTGCCTTCATTTGATCTCCATTAAATGCTTTAGATGCATACACGTGTCTAAAAGAGTTCATTGAGCGCATTTAATCTGGACCTTTATAACTCCTAAATGAATGGCTAGGATTGGTGGATGTTTAATCAAAGAAAATCATGGTGCAATCAGAACACGCCGCCTGAATACCCCTCTTAGTAATTGAAGATCAACTATCGTAGTTAACTCCGCGAATTAAACGTCTCACATCTCATCATGTCACCTGCCAAGAAATAGAAACATAAATAGTCCCACATTGCAAAATTAGGGGGAACTGAGGAGTATATAATGGTGACGCTCCTAAGTGGTTAGCTCATGCCCTTAACCAGATGCTTTATCACTAACTATGTGCTAATGATGCGAGCATGCATGCGCCATGTGGCGCATGCATGTGTCGCAATGTGTCAACACGCAAGCAATTTTGCCATGTCAGCTACCACGTCAGCACGCATATAAAAGCCCAATTATTTAATGTTTTAAACTAAAATAAATTCAAATAAATTCATAAAAATTCTAGAATCCAGATTTCTACTCCAAACACCATTGGGATTGTGTGATATTATGATTTCAAATCCAAACATTTGCGGCCATTGATTTTGCCTAAGATGAGGCTTGATTGATTAGTGTCCCTCGGATTGTGAAGATCAAGATTGCGATGGCGAAGATTGTGCCATTTGGTGGCGTGTGATTTCTTGTGATCTTTAAAAGAGAAGTAGAAGTGATGCCAACCATCTGATGAAGCCCTTTAATTTTTTAATGCCTATAAATGTGCCACATGCGAAGCTATGGTTTGTCATGATGAAGAGAGAGAATGAGGCAATTAGTAGTCATTGATTGCATGATCCACTATCCAGTGGCCAATACCATGAGCCACATTTCTACTGACTTTGCAAAAGAAGTGATCTTTTGGACCTGTTCCATGGGATCAAGTGATCTTGATGACACCATGTGTCCTTTCAAAAAAATAAGTCCCGAATAGTAAAAATGCAACCAAATTTTGCTTTAAATAGGTCGTAAAGGTCTAGTATAAATGGTAATACCACTTAATAGATAATTAAACTCAAGACACCCCTTGATGGTGCCACACAGGCTCTTATTGTGTGTCGCATGTCTCCACCGTGTCATGGCATATATACGTGCTATCATGTTAATGTGCCACATCAGCAGAGCCTAAAAAACTAATGTTTTAGCTTAAAAATCTTGAAATTACTTAGATTAATTCAAAAACTATTATAAAAATTCTCTAAAACTCCCAAAAACTAGAAGAATAGGATAAAATTCCAAAAATCCTAAAACTTAAAATGATTATATCTTTTTATAGAAAACTCCTTTTTAGATAAAATTTTCACCATTTTTATGTGCATTACATCCTCCTTTTTAATCTGTAATCTGAAATTAAAACTTAGAAAGATGAAAAAAAATAAATTTGCCTTCAACTCACTTTATTTTCTTATTGTCTTTGTCTCTATCTCCTTCATTCACGACCTACAAACATGAAACTCACACAAATATAATTAATTCATACTTTTTTACCTTGAAAAAGGTCAATATCAATTATATAAGAAATTAATTGCAATTTATTATAAATTCATCTTATGAATAACATAACGTGATGAATGCAAAAAAATTATCAAAACATGATAACATGCGTACTAATGATGTAAATCATATCTTAAAATCATTCAAGAACAATGTCTTACATTCTAAGTGCTAGTTCTTAGCGTCCCTCTCTATCTCTCTTTCTTCAACCTCAAGTCTTGGGCTACCCAATCGCCCTCCTCTCTCTCTAAAAATCATCGTTGCCTTGTTCTTTCTCTCTCTTCCATGTTCTTCTATCCCTCCTCCTCCCTCTCCTCCTAACATTCTCTCTCGCAGGAGAGGTGGGCCACAAATTACCAAGGCATCAAATCTCCCAGCACGCCTTTCTCTCTCATATGCTCATCCTCAAATTTTATATTTTACGAAAAAGAAGGAATAAATTTTTAAGAATTTTTTTGGGTTTTCACATTTTATTATATGCCTCTAGCATTGGACAACATTAGAAAAGAAGGGTGATATTGATCATATCGTCATCTTGACATACTGGATTTGCGCGGTCATTGAATACACACAAATTCGTGCCAAAATTAAATACCTAACACAAATTTAATGAAATAATCAAGAATTGAATAGCATAGTGGTGAATAAGGTCGAATTCATGGAGAATTAAGGTATTTTTGAGATATCTTTTGAAATTCGATCAAATCAGACAATGAATATAGGTGAGAAATTAGGGATTTTGATAGATTTGGAAAGAGAACTCAAAGACGAATCTATGGAATCAAAAATCACTTGATTTAGATCAAGATTTGTGGAGAAATCAAAGAGCGAATTAGGTAGAAATTTCTGAACGTGAAGAGAGAGAAATCCAAAATTAGAACAAAGTTTACTAAATCTACGATCCTAAATTACAATCTAATGAAACAAAAGATTAGGAGGAAAACACATAACCGAACCCGAGATAGCGATCGAAATGATCTAATTGGAAAGCTTTTCATTCCGTGATTTTAAAGATGATCGTCGGCATTCAAGAGGTGAATTCTCCCTATTCTTTCCATGAACTCTCACTTTCAACCACTCTGTTGATGCGAAAATGAGTTTAGAAGGAATTGGAAGCAAGACATTCAAGGATGTTGGTGTCTAGACAGTTTGATTACTCAAAAACATCCAAGAATGATGTACAATGTCGAAGAACATCTCAATTTATAGCAAAGTTGGGCATGATCGTCCAATGGAGCATTTAATCTTCGATCAACGGCTCTGATGAAATGCAAGAGTGCAAATCGTTACGATTAAGTCATGTCCATTGAACCAGAGATGGATAACCGAGATTTCACCACCTCGCGCGTGAAGAAATAACACTTGAAACGCCATCCGCTTGATCTTGATCTAACGCTCCGGCTGCGTTTTCGTTAGTTTTAATCTCAGACGTTATAACTATTTTGATGAACAGTTGAGATAAAATCATTTTTAAAATGATTCGCCAATGATTCGTTGTCAAAACAATTCGCCGATGACGATCCCCCCGGTTTAAGTGAAGATCGACGTTCTTCTTTTAACGCTCGAATCGAATGATGCACGTGATGCCACGTTGCCTGCGTACTTAAGAAAAAAAACAAAGTCGCACATGATAAAAATTAAAGAGATCACTCATGTATATAATGACTATGTAAATAAGGACATAGAAAAATCTTTAACAGGGTGCTTTCTTCTTATTTAGACATACACACGTGCACACACGTGTGCAGGCGTGCACCACGCACTTGCACACGCGTGCACATGTACATGTGTGCAACACGTGGCGGTCTCATATGTCGCCATGTGGCACTGTCATTTTTTCTGTGCCGCGTCAGCTACCACATTAGCATGCGATAAATTTTTTTGTTTCATTTAAATTCAAAATAAATCGGATTAAATTCATAAAATTCAGAAAAATTCCAAAAAAAATCCTAAAAATGAGAAAATTTATAACTTTAAAAATACAACTCCAAATTTATTTCATTGGATCAGAAATTAAATTATCTATCACTATAAAAAGTTAAATTATTTAAATAAAAAGAGAATTTGTTTTTTGAAAAATACACTCATTTCTCTTAGAAATTAAAACTTAGAAAAATAAATGAGTAAATAAAAAGTATTTTCTCTTATTATTTAACATTAAAATTTAATTATAATATCAAATATAGATGGAAATAATCTAATTTAAAATATATTCTTAAAAATACATAATGATCCCTAAAAAAGTGCATTTTGAGATTATTACTTAAAATTACATGAAGTGATATATATGCACTCAAAGTTTGATAACATGCATATAAATGGAAGGTTTTGTGCCTTAATTTGCATTAGTAATCATATAATTGCAGGTTAAGATTGCATGTTACCACATCTCTAGTTAGTTTCTTCCTTACTTCTGTCATTCCTTGTGTTGAATACAAGATGTCAAGTTTGAGCAAAATTTATGAACTCTCAAAAGAGTGATTGAATCAAGAGCATTGCTAGGGTAAGATCTTAATAGGACATAGATTAGAAATTGGTTTCTCTCAATATTCAATCTTGTTTTCTCATCAAGAGCTTTCAAAAATGCTACCATCATCTTTCATAGGAGATTTTAGTGTTTTGGGTTTTCACCCACGACGCTTGCACTCATCGCGCAGTTCTCATCTTTTCTTAATTAGTTCCATTTTCTATAAAAAAAATCTTACATTTTTTGTTTAGATCTAGTGACCATTTTCGTTTCTTTTTTTAACCTTTTCTAACTTTACCTAGTTATTTGTCATTAAGTGATAAAATGTGCACTTCAATTAACATTGCTATAGTACTAGGGTGAATAAGAACTCCAAAGTTATTGGTGCTTAGGCTGGAGTAGTTCATGGATGGGTGACCTATTGGGAGGTGTAGCTTGGACATAGATGCACCAAGTCTATTTGAAGTACTAATGAACCCTAGGCATCATCGTAACTAGGGAACCCAATAGGAAAATATGGTGGATGTACAAATGATTTTCAAAACCCTAAAGAGTTCCAATGCGAAAAGATGCTTTTGCAAGTTAAGTATTATGGTGCTTTTGGAAAAACCAGTGATGCTGAGTATTGGGGGGGGGGACTTGTTTGATTCAAAGTACGAAGTGACCAATGGAAAGATGGATAGTACAAATGATCTCATCTCGACTCCCAAGAAAGGTGTTAAAATGACATGATTAACCCCTAAAAGTTGTCTTATCAATTAGCCAAGAAAAACTTGATCCTTACCTATCTCCGCACCATGACTAGTCATACAAATTTTGAGAGAGGAGATGAGAATGGCTGATATAATAAAGAGAGTCACATGGGTTCTACAAACCATACCCTTAAGGTTCTAATATAATGAGTGCCGTTTTTCACAAAAACTCAACTTATTTATATGTTTTCTCCATTTCCAAAGCCTTTTGTTAGGTCATGTTTACTAATTCAAGATCCAATATGAATTGAACAATCCACATGTATGTTAGGTGTCAAGCTCCATGATAACATGCAATTTCATGCATTAATATCATGCATTTTATGCACTTATTCTTTGAAATATAATCATAAATGCATGTTATCATGATTTAAAATGATTAAATTGATATTTCTTATATTTTAGAGAATATTCTTGATTTCTCATAAATTATAATATTTTATGAGCATTTTATGATATTGATGTAACAAGAATATTGATTTTCTAATATTATGAGCATTTTGTTTTCAAGATTTTATAGAATTTTTAAGAAATTAAAATTGAAATGAAAATCTTCCTTTATTCTCTCTATCTCCTCTCTCTCTCTCTTTCTTCTCTCTTTCTCTTCCTCGCGCACGCGTGCGTGCGGAAGGGAGAGAGGGAGATTTTCGCTCTCCCCTTCTCCTCTCTCTCCAGCGAGTCTCTCTCTCTCTCGCGACGGAATTTTCCTGTCGTGAGGAGAGATTCACTCCTCTACTGGCACGCGCGCGCGCGTAAGGGCGAGGAGGAGGAAAATTTCTTCCTCCTCAACCTCCCTCTCTCCCTCCTCGCGTCTCCTCGCGACGGAAATTGCTTCCGTCGTGAGGCGACTTCAAGGAGGACGAGCCTCCCTATTTCCTCCTTTCCTCTCTCTTCCTTGCCTTCTCTCTTCTCCTCCCATCTCCAAACTCTTCCGCAGCCTCAATATTTCTTCCGCGACACCCTCTCTCCCTTTTCTCCTTTTTTCTCTCTTATTCTCTTCTCTTCTTTTCTCTTTTCCTCTTTTGCTCTCACTCTCGCGACGAAAATATTTCCGTCGCGAGGAGAGGCGCGAGGAGGAAAATTTTCCTCACTCTCCTCTCTCTTTCTCGCGCGCGCACACGCACGTGAGAGAGTGGATCTCTCTCCGCTCATCCTCTCCTCTCCTCCTTCACTCTCTCTCTCACTGTCTTCCCTCTCTCCCATGTTCTCTCTTTCCAGAAATTATTCCTCTCTCTTTCATCTCTCTCAAGAGCTCCCCTCTCTTCCTTGTGTAAAAATAGAACAAGAATCAAGAGGAGAAGACGAGAAGAAGAGAAGAGGAGAAGAAGTGAAGAAGAGGAAGAGAACTTCTTGAGCAAGAATCTTGCCTGAAACAGATCTTGATTAAATTCCCCAATTTGTTCAGGCTTAGCTCTCTGAATTTATAGGGCCCGAGGGCCTAGATACATCCATATGTATTTAGTGATTTACATATATAGTAATGTGTACCTAATTACTATCTTGAAGCCTGTCTATATTTAACACTAAACTATGTTTAATCCTAATTACTATCTGATATTAAGTAGAGGCTCATTATTAAATATTGCCCCGTATTGGTTGTATACTTATACGATACGTATAGCTTGGTGATGTTGGCGCTCTATGAATGGTCAGGCTTGTCTGACTTGTGCATGATTGACTGAGTTGAAAAACTCAGTCCGCTTTCGTTTGCTTACACCCTGCTCTCCCAGTTTTCTCTCTCCGCAGTCTCTTTTTCTCTCGTCTTTCTTCTCTCCTTCTCTCTCCCCTAACCTCTTTTCTTTCCTATCTCTCTCCTTTCCTTCTTCTCCTTCTTCCTCCTCTCTTTCCCTCTTCTTTCTTCTCACGTAAGCTTTTCCACGCGATCCCTCTCTCGCGACGGAAATTTTTCCGTCGCGAGAAGGGTCTTCCTCTCCTTCCTTCTCTCGTCTCCTTTCTCTCCCTCTCATTCTTTATTCTCTCTCTCTCCCCTCTCTCCCGCGATGAAAATTTTCCCGTTGCAAAGAGAGGTGGGAGGAGTTTATTCTTCCTCCACATGATTCACCGCGACAACTCCTTCCGTCATCCATCGAGAGAGAGAAATGAGAGAAGAGAGAATAGAGTGGAGAAGAGAGAGTGAAATGCTTAAAATTTAATTTTGGTTTTTAGCGTTTGACTCGGCGACTCAGCGAAGTTTCACCAGCAAAGCGGCTTGACCGGCGATATCTGAGGAGAGAGAAACCAAATCAACGGTCACAAATGATCCAAATTAAAAGCCTGATATCCGACGATCCTGATGGAGTTTGGGGCTGAAATTTCGTGGGCATGATCGTCATTTCAAGCTACATGAATATGCTGGGGCCGATTTAGGCTCAGCGACAAAAAATTAGTGTAATGAATATTTTTGTTGTATGCTTCTAGCATTGGCTAGCTAGAAGGAAAAAAAGCAACGATGGATCATTCATCATGTGTTGAACATCATTCTCAGTGAGTTTCTTCCCTCTTCTGTTCATTCTTCGTGTTGGATGCAAGACGCCAAGTCCGGGCGAAAGATACGGCTCTTGAAGGTATGTTTTGATTAGGGAGCATCATTGGTTTGTATTTTCATCACAAATCTTATATGAGAACTATCTTCTATCCATTTCTTCCATTTTCCTCATCTGTTCATCCACATTTCCACATTTACAAACCCTAAAAATGATATGTCCACCATTGATCAAGGGGTTTCAATCTTCGTAAGGAGTTTGGAAGCACTTGTTCGATCCATTTCATCTCTGTGCTCATTTCTTCCTTTCACCATCCATTTCCGCTTTCTAAATCTAAAAATATCAAAAATAATCTTCTGATTTCAATCTTTTAACGTTCCTCTCTGTGGATTTGACCTCGACTTGCCACTGTTCTAATTTAAAAATCAGATATGAAGAGTTGAGTATAAATTTTGTTTGATACGTAAAATCGCGCATTCAACGACCATATTTTTATGCGTATCACTCCACTACATGCCTTTGGAATGTAAAGAAATTTTTCTACCCACACATAGAACCTTTCCATAAAATTTTTTTGAACTTTTATTACCTCTCATATAAAGAAGACTCATAAAATTACTTGGGTCATGGTAAATTGTAAATCCCTCGCCAATCAACCCTTTTAGATGTGACACAACTCAAAATCATTTGAAAACCCCTTTTTCTTATATTCCTTTGCCTTGCCAAGGTACTCAGGTGAACCATTTACAACAGTTTGTCTTATCTTAGTATAGAGGGAAGATGATCTTCCCTTGACCATTCAATCACAACCATGGATGTCTAATGGTATTTGAGCTTTGATAGTTTGAAGTTGTGTGATCAGAGATCTGAAGGTCAAAATTAGAAACAATAGTCCATCAACAAGATGTCTTTGGTATCTCTCATGCGAGGACCACTTATACAATTGTCACATGATCCAACTTGGTTAACTGTTAGGTATATTTTTGATAAACAAAATGATGTGTTAATTTTAGAGTCATTGGAAGAAGTTTAAGATATCTGAAAATCTCCCAAATCACTTTGGGAAGATGATCTCGTCTTAACCAATCAATCACCTAAATAGATGTTTCGTAATATTTGAGTTTTGATAGTCTGAAGTTCTGTGATCACGGGCATTCAGTCAAAACTAGAAAAAATAGTCCATCAAAAATATGTATTTGGAATCTCTGGTGTGATAACCACTTATACAATTGTCACATGATCCAATTTGGTTGATAGCTAGGTACAACTTTGATGAACATTATTACATATTGAGTTTGATGTCATTGGAGGAAATAGAATTCCTTAACCATATTTTTAAAGCTCCAAATCACTGTAGTTTATGCTCAATAAGAGTGTAATTCATGAGGAACATAAGTTTTGAATGAGTTTTTTTAAGATGCAGAGATGAGAAAATAAGAAAGCGATAGATGAAAATTTTGATAAAAAGATATAATACAAGATATTACCACTATATAGATAAATGACTTAAGAAACATTCAAGAACATTAATGGCAAATCAGATTAGAGATGAATTCGATTGATGATTATAGGTTTTCTAGTCTACTTAGATAAATATATTATTTTAATCCTAATTTATATGGATTCAATTCAAGTGGTAGATAGAAATAAAATTTTCAACCCTTGATTCTCCATGAGTGACAATAATTGATTATTTGGTGTTGAAAACTAAGTTTCTCGATATCTTCTTGACCAATAACATTCAATTTCAAATCAAAATACTCACAAAAGAGAAGGGATCCTTTTGTTGCTATTTCAGTCAGTCAACTTCTATTAGGACAAAGAAGAATATGATAACAATGTAACAAGGCTAAGGTAAACTCCTTTCATTGCTCCAAAAATTTATCATTGTTTTTGTAATTAAATTCCTTTTATTTATTCAGATGCAAGTTACATTTTAGGATAATTGAAAAGAGAAGTTGCTATTAGTTAGAAATCATAACTTGCAAACTTTGACTGTGCATTTCTTCATTAAAAACTCCATAAAATTTGAATTAGTCCAAATTAATGCAATGATATTTGGTCATGACAAACTTCTCTTTCATGGCGTCAAGTCCTTGACTTAAAACTTATCCTCTAAACCTCATGGGCTTTATTAATGCAGAAGTTTGATAACTCTAAAATATAAGTCACATTTATGCATCATTTATCATGTTTAAGAGCTATAAAAGACTGTAATAATTTAAATATATATTTCTATATGGCTGAAAGTGATGAAAATATGACTAAGTTTGATCACGTATCATTTCTAATATTTTGATTATATTATTAGAGTAACCCTAGTTGAATCCTCACATTATTATGACTTATATTGATGGAAGGACTCAGGTGAAGTTTAATGGGAGCATGGATGCAAATTATCTAGAAGGAGAAGATGAAAATCGGCACTCCACCTTTTTTAAGGTTGGTTAGCCTTTTCCACTTATTTAGAAAGATGGTCAAGCCTTTCTACTTACTTACTTAGGAGGCTAATTAGATGTTTTTATATTTTAGGAAGTTGGTCAAACCTTTTCATCTTTGTAGGAAGTTGGTTAACCACCTTCTTAAGTGAGATAAACCCATTTCACCTTTATGAGAGTCTTGTCACTCCCTTTCTCTTAGAAGCCAATGATGGTCAAAGTGATTCTTGAAAAATCAAAGGTGATCGAAGACATTATTGAAGCATCAAAGAGATCAAATTTCTTCTCTTTTCTTTATTATTAATCAATTTAGATCTTTCATATTTTTTAGGAAGAATCTATATTTATCAGTTCAGAGGGAGGTAAGCTTGATAAGACGATTTTGTGCAGTTGCTGAATACACACAAATTCGTGTAAAAAAAAGTTCCAAACTCACCAATTTAAAAATTAAATCACTAATTAAAGAGTATAGTGATGAATAAAGGTCAAATACATGGAGAAATAAAGAAAAAATTTAGATGTCTTTGAAATTTGATCAAATATAATGTTAAATTGATGTGAGAAATTAGGGATTTTAATATATTAATAATGAAGACTCCAAGAAGAATCCACATAATCAAAAAAATCATGAAAATCGGATCAGAATTTGTGGAGAAATGGAGAGAAATCGAGAAAGAAATTTTGTGCGCAATGAGAGAAAAATATAAAAATTATCTACAGTTCGATTAATCTACTATTCACAATTAAAATCTAATGTTACAGGAAAGAAGATTAAGAAGAAAACACGTAATCTAACCCAAAGTCGCGCTTGAAATGATCTAATTAATCGCCGGATTTAAGGCTTTTCATTCTGCAATTTTGAAAATAAAGTTTGGCGTTCAAGAAGTGATTTTTTCTTATTCTCTCCACCAAATCTTGATTCAAACACTCCTTGGACACGTAAACGAGTCTAAAAAGTATAAATAGTATAAATAAAGTATAAAAACAAGAGATTCCAGGAATGAGTTGTCTAAATAGTTTGATTTGCTCGAAACATCCAAGAATAAAATTTTCTATCAAAGAACATGTTGATTTATAGATGAATTTGAGCGCGACCGTTAGATGCGTCTCTTCATCTTTGATCAACAGCTGAGAATCAACGTCAATTTTTGAATCATCATCATTAATTTGCGTCTATTCGATCGACGATGTAGCGCTCATATTTTGTCACGTCGCTTAACGTCCATCGTTTGATCTTCATCGAGCGATCGAGGGTAGTCCACGTGTCCATCGGGTGCATTGAATCTCAACCGTTATAACTTCTCAGATGAACAACTAAGATTAAATCATCCTAAAATGAATTTTTTGCCTAATTAAATGCAACCACGTACCCCTCGAGTAAGTGAAAATCAACTATCGCAATTAAATCTCGCGATCATCCGCTCGAGATTGGTCCACATCACATGTGAATAAAAACAAAGATAAATAGTCCCACATGATAAAAATTCAGGTGATTTGTTGACTATATAATGCATGCGAGTATAATAGGTTAGCAAAAATCTATAATGGATGCTTGACCTACTAATTACTCACGCGCACAAATGCGCACACATGTGCACGCACATATGCTCACATGTTGCCATGTGGCATGTACATGCATCATCACATTGCGATGCTCCACCACGTCAGCTTGCGATATAAAAACAAATTTTTTATTTTTATAAAAAAATAAAAAATAAACGTAAATAAATTTAGAAAAATTACAGAAAATTGCCTAAAAAATAGAAAATTCATAACTTTCAAAATACAACTCCAAATTAATCACTCAGTTTGTTGTGAAGGCAAGTCAAAAAGTCAAAAAACTTGGTGTTGTTTGATGTTCAAGTTTGTTGTGGAGGCAGGATCAAGGGGAGGATTGAGATCATAACAAGTCTATTGACGAGACGAGACCGCGAGGTCGTCGATTTCAATCGGTATCACGTCAAAAATAATACCGAACTTACCAATTTGGGGAATTAAGAGAGAATTGAGGGGTATAATGGTAAATACGGGTCGAATCCACAGGGAATTTAGGTATTTTCGATATATCTTTTAGAATTTGGTCAAATTGGATGATGAATCGAGGTGAGAAATTAGGGAAAATGGTATTTTTATAAAGAAGACTTCAAATCGATTCCACAGAATCAAGAATCATCGAATTTGGACTTGATTTCGCGGAGAAATCGAAAATTGAAGTGGAGAGAAATTTCGGACGATCGAAATCGTGATTTTGGATGAAATTTTATGAAATTGAAATTTAAAACCTAATCTAAACGAAAATTAAAGATAATAGGAGGATAATTAAGGTAAAACCGCTTCCACTAAACCCGTTTAACGATCGAAATGTCGTGATTAAAGCGATTAATCGCGAAGAACACCAAGATCGTCACGCCGAGCTTCAAGCGTCGATTTCTCCCTCAATTTTCCACCAAATCTTGACTTCTACGCCTCCGTGGATGCGAAATGGAGAAAGGAGGAGGAAGAACTCGAGAGAAACGAGAGGATCGGTGTCTATACAAGTCAATTTGATTGAAATCCAACTCGAATGCATACATCGACGAAGAACACATCTATTTATACTAAATTTGGGCGTAACCGTCCGATCGTTTCGATCGACGGTTACGATGAAACGGTCCATCGTGGACCGTTTCGATTAAGTCCTGGCCGTCGGATCGTGATGGACGGCCATGATTTAATCGAATGAAACGCTTTATAAGAAACGCTCCGATCGCGCCCGTTTATTCTTGATCCGACGGTCGAGATGCATCGCACGCGATTAAATCTCGGCCGTTATAATCCGTTTAATTCAGCACGTGTTTGATTGTTTTTCGGTGCACCCCGTCTCCACGTGATCGACGCGTGCGATGCTGCCACGTCGCCGATGATCCAACCGTTATAATTCCTCTATTTGGCACGTGTCTTGATCGCGATCCGGTGGTCCGTGCTCCACGCGATCGACGCCCGTCGATCGATCGCGCCTTCGATCCAACGTTCAGCGCGCTTCCACGTCACCTGCAAGGTAAGTAAGGTTAGTCCCACACGGAGGATATTTTGGAAACCGTCGGGTTTATAACACCCGACGCTTTCTAAGGGTATGACCATTCCCATATAGGGAAGGACAAAGAACCCTTTTATATATATAAGTAATAAATATATAATGTATATAAAACCGCGCCACGTAGGCGCGCTGCGCGGGTCCACGTGGCTCTGCCACGTGGCCTTGCATGCCACGTCGTACCCGCGTGGGCCCCGCGCGCTTTTTACATTTTTTAATATTTATTTTTAACGTTTTTAAATAGAAATTAAATCAGAAAAATAAGGAAAAAATCCAAAAAAATCCCAAAAAATTGTAAAAATCATATCTTTTAAAATACAACTCCAAATTAATCCAAATTTCTTTCATTTGATCTGAAATTTAATTATCTATCATTCTAAAAATTCAAAATATTTAAATAACAAGAGATTTAATTTATATTTCAAAAATACATTCATTTCTTTAAGATTTTAACTTTAGAAAATTAAATGAATGTTCATAAATATCATTTCTCTCATTATTTAACTTTAAAAACCATTCATAATCTCAAGTAAAGATGGGTTATAAAATCATTTATTATTAATTTATCATAATTAACCCTAATTTAGTGCATTTTGAGATTGTGACATAAATATGCATAGAATGATAGAAATGCACTCAAAGTATGATAACATGCACATAAATGTAATGTTTTATGCCTTAAATTACATTAATAATCATGTTTTATCATGTTAAGATTGCATGTTATCATCTATCATCACTCAACCTAGGACTTGCATAAAATATGGGGTTTATGTGAGAATTTGGATCTGATTTTTTCTTTTAGTCCGCTTCACAGATTGTGAAAACCCGATTTCTCTTTATATATTTTAGATTTTTTATCTTTTCTTAAAAAAATCTCTCATTACTTTTCGATTTCTTGATTACCCCATTTCCCAAATTTTCATCATTCTTCTATCATCTTCCATTCCATCATTCTCATCTTTCCATTCTATCATTACATTCTCAATATTTTATCATTATCTCTCAAATAATATATATAAATATATATATCTATTTCTATTTTTTTTCAAATCGTATCCCATTTCTTCATCCTTCTATATTTATCACAAATCTCTTCTACCATTGTTTTTCCCTATAATAGTATCTCTACTCCCTTAAAGCACTAATCTCATTACCTTGGCTCCTTGAGGATTCGACCTTTACTTTACTATTTTACAAAGTGAGAAAATATTTTTTTGCGTGAAATCGATTCGAAATAATGATAAAAAATACCTGGAAATCGAGTTCATCAAAGTTTTTGATATTTGAAAGCAAATCATTAAACTTTAGAGAAGATTTATCATCGCTACTAAATTTTATTGATTTTGCCTTTCGTTTTGCTTCAATGATATACTTCTGAAGAATGTCAAAAGGTTGTGGTGTTTGGATTCCCTAAATGTGAAATTTAATGGTTATGATGACTCATATAATCATGCATGAGTTGAAGAAAATTTGAGAAATTTTTTACTATTTTTCATATCTCCTAGCCTATGAGGCTTCCAACTTTCATTTATTCAAAGATTTAAAATCCTTTTATACTCTTATGGGTCATAAAGACTAGAAATATGATTCAAAATTTCTCACTTAGCTTTGGTAAAGTTAAGTTCGTTTGTGTATCATTTAGAATTCAACAATTGTGTATTTGTTACTTTAAAGAAAATTTCTAACTATTTTTATATTTATATGTATTAAGAAAGATGTATAATAATCACATGAAGGTGATCAATTTATGTACGATTGAGTTTTAAATCATGCTTATAAATCTTAAGTCATGCTTATAAATGCTAAATCATGCAACCATGATCCACAAATTTATGTCAAAATTATTATTATTGAGTAATATCAAGGGATCTAACTAGACCAATTAAGTGAACTCTTTCTCCCAAAAACATCCTATGCACCTCATTATTATCTCCACATAAGTAGCTCACGAAGCATTTTATGCGGTCGTTATGCAGACAAACGTTGGTCAAAAAAATTTATAATTCCTAACTCACAATGACAAACATATAAAATCAAGTATAGTGTAAGTATCGGGTCGATCCACAGAGAACACAGTTGACTTTGATAGCACAGTTGACTTGGTCAAACTTAGGTTTAATTAGGGTTTTAAAGAAGTGATAGTGATATATAATCAATAAAAATGATATAAATATATGAGATAAGATATTTTAAGACATTATAAAACTGATTTTAAGAAGAAATGTCAAAAGTCAAGGTCAAAGCATTGACTTTGACCAACAGTTGACTTTCTGAAAATCAAATAATAAAAAGAGCTTAAAATATTACAAAAATTATATATTCAGAAACTAGAGAGAAAATTCAATTTATCGATATAAAATTCGTGATTTTTCGAGAAGAATTGGATTTAATATGAATTATTCAAAATCAAAGATCAAAAAAATCTTGAAATGAACACTTCGGTGTAAATCTTCAAATTGACTAACCAAATGATATCCAAATCTTGAAATTGATATATCAATAGAAAGCTAACAAATAGAGGATTCCAAAGAGACCAAAGTTGTCAAATTTAATTTATATTTTAAAAGTAATTGATCCCGCAAGTCAACGCCCAAATTCAGATTAAAATGAATAGTACTTTGTTAAACGTTGAATTGAGGGGCAAATGATAATGAAATTTCATGATTTTTCTATCCACGGAAAGCTGATGAAACAAGGAATAATGAAACCGGAATCAAGTGATTCGGCCTTAAGATCATGGAGAAATCCTTATTTCAAAATCAGCGAAAATCTGAACCAAATTTGGGCGAAAATGAAGAACAAGACGATTTAAATCATGAAATTAACTACCTAAATCTAATCTAAATACAAATTATTCCAAGATAAACTATTGATTCACACTACTAACCCGACTGACGTGAAGATTTGACTTCAATTCACGCTGATTGAAGAGTATTTGCTTGGTTTCTTCCTCGGCGTACGTTCGGCGTTCAAGGGGCGAATTCGATCAAATCAAGTGATGAATCACGACGAATCCTACCTCAATCTGATCGCGATTGAGTCTAGAACACAGGGGAATCATGATGAACTCAAGATATGCCTTCAAAATTACTTAATTGCTTCACGATTAATCAAGAGTTGAGTTTTAAAAGGGAAGAACATCGGTATTTATAAGAAAAAGTCCCCTAAAATCGTGGACCGTTTGATCTGATGAAGATCAGTTGGACGGCCACGATCGCATGCATAAGATACCTCATGATCCCATGACGCAGGCCTGCCCGCTCGTTTGCCTGTCCGATTTTGATCCGACCGTCGTGATGCCTCCACGGGTCGCCCCACGATCGCCGATGGCGCGATTAAATGCGGAGCATCCGATGTTACTTAAGTCGCGATTCATGCATGTGTTGAATTGATGATCCGATGGACCGAGGTCCATCAAATTAACGTGCTCACTTTGGTAAGCTTCCGATCCAACGCGCCTTGTTCCGCCACGTGTCCTGGAAAGAAGGAGTTCCACGGGAACATAGTCCAACACAGAGGAAATAAAGGGACTATGCAAGTATAAAAGGTGGGCCTGCATAACGCCTTTGCGTTACCGCCCCAATACTCTTACCTGGGCCCATTAACTTGTGGGCTCATCACTCGCAAGCCTCTCACACCACCACGTGGCGCCACCTGGGTGTCCGCGCGGACTTGCGTGGCCTTGCCACATGTCAGTGCTACCTCCACGCGTGGGTCCGCGTGGTGCTGTGATAAAACGCAATCTTAACATGATAAAACAAGATTATTAATGTAATTTAAGGCATTAAACATTACATTTATGTGCATGTTATCATACTTTGAGTGCATTTCTATCATTCTATGCAATTTTAGGTTATAATCTCAAAATGTGTTAATTTAGGGTTAATTATGATGAATTAAAGATTAAAGATTTTATAACCCATCTTTACTTGAGATTATAAGTGGTTTTTAAAGTTAAATAAGAGGAGAAATCATTTTTATGAACATTCATTTAATTTTCTAAAGTTAAAATCTTAAAGAAATGAATGTATTTTTGAAATAAGAATTAAATCTCTTGTTATTTAAATAATTTAACTTTTTAGAATGATAGATAATTAAATTTCTGATCAAATGATAGAAATTTGGATAAATTTGGAGTTATATTTTGAAAGTTATGATTTTTACAATTTTTAGGGATTTTTTCTGGATTTTTCGATTTTATTTTCTATCTAAAAACTTTTAAAATAAAGAAAAAAATTTCAAAAAGCGTTTAATTTTCGCGCGGGGCCACGTGGATGCGACGTGGCACTCAGGGCCACTTGGCAGCGCCACGCGGGCTCACGCGGCGCCTACGCGGCGTATATACTTATATTTATATAGTTTACATATTATAAATAGGGATATTCAGCATAAAAGAATTTGAAGAGAAGGAAAGATAGAAGAAAAGATAGGAATAAGAATAGAAAGGAGATTTCTGATTGATGTTTTAGAAGCAGATTTGCAGGTCTATTTATAGGGATTTGTGGCCAATGGAGCCATGGGCTTAGATGTTGAATTTGGAGAGTTACAGTCGAGGAGGCGTTTCTGGATTTCGGAAGTAGCCGTTGCAACGGGACTGCCCGTTTCATTTGTGGGCAGTTTCTGGCATTCCCGATCTTCAATACACTCTGGGAATCGCATCGTGGGAATCACGTTGAGATTGGTTTTGAGCTTGACAAACCGGAGCTTGGGAAGTGGCTTCGTGAGGATATCTGCGAGTTGGTCCTTGGTGGAGATGTAGGCGATTTTAAGTTTGCCTGCGTTGACGTATTCTCAAACAAAATGGAAATCTATCTCAATGTGCTTCATTCGTCCATGGAATACTGGATTAGCTGCTAAGTAAGTGGCTCCGATGTTGTCACACCATAGTGTTGGAGTCGTCGGGATCTGTATATTGATTTCGCGAAGTAGAGACTGAATCCATTTTAGCTCACATGTGGCATTAGCCACGGCTTTGTATTCTGATTCCGTGCTAGAGCGGGCAACAGTTTGTTGCTTCTTGGAGCTCCAGGAGATAAGATTGACCCCAAGGTAGATGAGAAAACCACTTGTGGATCGGCGGTCATCCAAAGATCCGGCCCAATCCGCATCGGAGTAGAGAGAGATGTGCAGAGTAGATGTGCGAGAGACTTTGAGACCTTCAGTGATAGTACCTTTTAAATAGCGAAGGAGATGTTTCACCCGTTGCCAGTCTTCTGGTTGAGGAAGGTGCATCTTTTGACATGCGCGATTGACAACGAATTGAATGTCTGGACGTGTGAGAGTTAAATATTGAAGAGCGCCGACTGTGCTTCGATAGAGATGAGGGTCAACAGGTTCGGAGGAGATGTTCATAAAAGAAGACGAAGAGCAAGGAGTAGCAGTGGGCTTGCAAGCAAACATATTAGTGCGATGAAGTATGGTTGACAAATATTTAGATTGAGATAAAATGCAACCATCAGACGTGTTAATTAACTCAATTCCTAAAAAGAATTTAGCATTTCCTAAATCACGTAAGGAAAACATGCTTTTTAAATTTTTTATAATCTGAGAGATGCCAATTTTGTCAGGGCTGATGATTAAGATGTTATCGACATAAATTAATAGAAAATATGGAATTTTATGAATATATTTGATATAAAGAGATGTGTTAGTTTGGGAACCATGAAAGCCAAGAGAGTGAAGGAAGGTGGTGAGTTTTCGAAACCATTCCCTAGGAGCCTGCTTGAGGACATAGAGAGATTTATGGAGACAACAAATGTAATCAGGGAATAGTGGATTTTGGAAACCAGGGGGTTGCTCCATATAGATTGTTTCTTGAAGGTCTCCGTGAAGAAAAGCATTCGATATATCAAGTTGGTTAATATGCCAGTGATGTGTGATTGCAAGAGTGATTAGGAAACGAATAGTAACAATTTTGACCACAGGGCTAAAAGTTTCATGATAGTCAACTCCTTCTTGCTGATTGAAACCTTTGGCTACAAGGCGTGCCTTATAGCGTTCTATGGAACCGTCAGGATTGTGTTTGATTCGGTATATCCATTTGCAGCCTATGGGTTTAGAATGAGATGGTCGAGGTACTAGAGTCCATGTCTTATTTTGAAGGAGAGCATTGAACTCTTCATTCATGGCTTGAATCCAATAGGGATCTTTAGAGGCTTTGGTGAAGCAAGTGGGTTCTATTGGATGAGGTAGGTGAGCAAGGAGTGCTTGAGTGTGGGAAGATACAGGTTGAGTGGCAGAGTATATGCTGCTGAGGGATCTTGTTTTAGGTGGAGGGGAGGTTGATTGTGAATTTTTAGGGTTGGTAGTTGAAGGAGTAGTGGGCTGTGAGGGTCGAGGAGGTGTTGACTCATGGGATTGAGATGATGGAGTAAGTGTGGAATTTGAAGATCTTGAAGAGTAGAGTGGGCTGGTAGGATTATCATAAGTGAGGTCAGGACAGATGATAACTGGGGTGGGGGGTGAGGGTCCGAGGAGTCCAGAAGTTGTGGTTGACTTGGTCACTTCTGAGAGTGTGTGAAGAGAATAAGGAAAAGTGTTTTCATTAAAGATGACATCGCGGGAAATGTAGAGTTTGCTTGTTTCTACAGAGAGACACCTATATCCTTTATGAGAAGAACTATAACCTAAGAAAACACATCGTTCTGATCAAGTGCTAAGTTTATTAGAGGCATATGGTCTGAGGTTTGGGTAGCAGAGGCAACCAAATACTTTAAGGAAGCAATAGTCAGGTTTTCTATGAAAGAGTGTTTCATATGGGGATTTGTGAGCTAATTGGGGTGAGATGAGGCGGTTAATGAGGTAGGTGGATGTACAGACAGCTTCATCCCAGAATTTTTTTGGGCAAGGAGGCAGTTTGAAGTAAAGATAGGGCAGTTTCAATCAAATGTCTATGTTTTCTTTCGGAAGTTCCATTCTGTTCAGGTGTGTAAGGACAAGAGATCCTGTGAATTATACCATGATTTTTGAGATAAGTGGTGAGAGCTTGATATTCTCCTCCCCAGTCTGATTGAAGTGACTGCAACTTAGTTGAAAATTGACGTTCGGTTTTGACATGAAAATCACAGAATATGGAAAAACATCGCTTTTCTTTTTCATAGGAAATAACCATGTATATTTGCTATAGTCATCTACGAATATCACATAATAGGAGTAACCAAAGTGAGAAGTAATAGGGGCAGGCCCCCAAACATTGGAATGAATTAATGCAAGTGGACGAGTGCTTTTGTATGTAGACTGTGAAAATGGTAATTTGTGAGATTTAGCTAAAATACAAGCATCACACACATATTGTAAAGTTTTGTGTGGTCGGAAGACCATATTTGTTCAAAATATTTAATAAAATGCCAAAATGAGGGTGGCCTAGGCGATCATGCCACTTAGTTGGAGAGGTTCTTTCTCCAATGAAAGCTAGTGGAGTAGGAGAGGTCGTCAATTTGTAGATCCCTTGTTCACTGTCCCCCTTTAGTAGGGTTTGGTGGGTGACCCGATCCTTCACAGCACAAAACTCAGGGTGAAATTCCCAAAATATGTTGTTGTCTTTTGCAAATTTCTTAACAGAAAGTAAATTCTTTTTAATATGAGGCACATGCAAAATGTTATTTAATTTTAGGGAATGTGAATTCTTATGTATAGTTGTAGAGCCAGTGGATAGTATTTGCAAACCTCTTCCATTACCTATATAAAGTTGGTCAAGACCTGTGTATGGTGTGGATTGTTGAATGTTGTTGATGTCGGCTGTGACATGGTGAGAGGCGCCGCTGTCAGGGTACCAATTTGTGTTCAGTGAGTCTTGGTATTGTGTATTTGCGGTGTGTGCTTGTGGATGTATGTAGCTGTTGTTTTTGTTGTTGTTATTGTTGTTGTTGTGAGATGATTGCCACGACCCGTGTTGATTTTGCTGCTGAGGTCGTGGTGGTGGTTGAAAGTGTCGATTAAATCGTTCTCGATAGTCAAAGCTTTTATGACCGGTTTTGTAGCAAAGTTGACATTTTGGGACATACCGATTGCCATTGTTTTGACCTCGTCCCTTGTTTCTGCCTTCTGAGTTATTCCTTTCCCAATTTTGGGATGATTGAGAAAGATTGGCCGAGGGTGGAAATTCTTTGGTCGTTTTGTCTTCAATCTGCTTTGAGATGTGTAGATCATAAGAATTGAGACTGGTTATTACCTCTTCATAAGAGAGACGATCCAATTGTGGATTTATGCTTGCATAGAATGAGTTGTATTCTGGTCCCAATCCGTTTAGGATTGCATATGTGAGGTCGGATTCTTCAATGTTGTGTCCGCATGCTTGCAATTCATCTCCGATTGTGCGCATGATTTGTATGTAGGATTCCAATGACATATTTCCTTTTTTTGTGTTGTGTAATCTTCCTTGATTATTCATGATCCTGGATTTGGATCGGCTGGAATAGTTGTTATTCAAGGCTTCCCACGCATCCTTTGCAGTTTTCTTGCCAACTACTGTGAAGATGACGGCCTCGGAGAGCGAGTTGTTTGTGAGCGTAAGAACAGCTTGATCATGTTTTCGCCAAATCTTGTAGTCCGGATTTGGTACCTGCCCTCCTTTTTCGTTGGAGATGGTGGAAGGAGGTGCTTGTTCTTTAAGAACATGAGTGAGGTCATGTGTTTCGAGTAGAGGAAGAAGTAATGTCTGCCACAACAAAAAATTTCTCTTGTAAGCTTTAGAGAGATAGAAAGGCTTGTGTATCCTAGGCCTCCGGCTGGTGCTATCGTATTGGAGGTCTCCCCGATTGACATCTTGTCTTTGTTTTCCGACTTGCTCATGGCCATTTCTTGAGTGCTGTTAAGCACATGGCTCTGATACCACTTGTTGGAGTTGAGCGCCAACCACTGTGCCAAAAGCTATAGCTAGTAGCAAGGATGCGACTCTTCCTCCTCTTTCTCTCTCAAGGCAGGATGTTGACTTCCAACACTCCCCCTCAACATCTGCCACATGGCCTACACACACAGTTACGCCCCACTTGGACTTGGCCCAACGCAGATGTTAGCCGCAGGATTTGAACCCTCAACCTCGGCTCTGATACCATGAAAGAATTTGAAGAGAAGGAAAGATAGAAGAAAAGATAGGAATAAGAATAGAAAGGAGATTTCTGATTGATGTTTTAGAAGCAGATGTGCAGGTCTATTTATAGGGATTTGTGGCCAATGGAGCCATGGGCTTAGATGTTGAATTTGGAGAGTTACAGTCGAGGATGCGTTTCTGGATTTCGGAAGTAGCCGTTGCAACGGGACTGCCCGTTTCATTCGTGGGCAGTTTCTGGTGTTCCCGATCTTCAATATAGCCTTCCGTAGTCCGGAAGGGTATTCAAAACCCTTAATCCGTCGGGCGTTATAACCCCGACGGATTTCATTAACGTTTTCCGTGTGGGACAAAAGTCCCACACATTTGTTTTAACCGCAGGCCATGTGGAGCGAGAAAAGGGGTTGGATCGCGATCGGAGTGCGCCGATCGAGTGGACGCGCGGTCCACGGATCAAGATCAAGATCACGTGTCTTTTAAATCAAGTTATAACGGCCCTGATTTCATGCGACGTGGCGGCATCACACACGTCGGATCAACGGCACGGAACCTGATGCATCGATCATGTGAACGCCGGACCACCGATCAGCTGATTGCACATGTGGCTTAAAACCGGCGTTATAACGGCCACGATTTCACGCGATCAAATGCATCTGGAGCGTTAGATCGCGATCTAACGGGCGTCGTTTCATGCGTTTTATAACGCACATCGCGAGGATAAATCCGTAGCGTCCATCTGAGATCTGACGATCGCGATATATTTGTAACGATTCACTTTGAGGCGGTTTAATCTGGACCGTTGATGGAGCTTAACGCACCGATTGGACGGTTTCGCCCATTTTGGGCTATAAATAGATGTGTTCTTCGTCTTTTGTAAGCATTCGACTTGGATTTCAATCAAATTGAACTGTTTAGAAACCATTCCTCTCGTTTCTCTTGATTTCATCCTCTTCCTCTCTCATTTCCGCATCCATGAAGGGGTTGAAATCAAGATTTGGTGGAAAATCGAGGGAGAAATTGCAGCTTGAAGCTCACGTTCGCGTTCTTCACGTTTTCGGCGATTAATCAGTTTAATCGCCTCGTTTCGATCGCTAATTGAGTTTAGTGGAAGCGGTTTTCCCTAGATTATCTTCCTATTATGTTTAATTTTTGTTTAGATTAGGATTTAGGATTTAATTTCATCAAATTTAGCTCAAAATCACGATTTTATACGTTCCAAAATTTCTCTCCAGTTCAATTTGTGATTTCTCCGCGAAATCAAGTCCAAATTCGATGATTCTTGATTCCGTGGAATCGATTTCAAGTCTTCTTTCTAAATATACCATTTTCCCTAATTTCTCACCTCAATTCATCATCTAATTTGACCAAATTCTAAAAGATATCTCAAAAATACCTTAATTCACTGTGGATTCGACCCTTATTTACCATTATACCCCTCAATTCGAGTTACTTCTCTAAAATTGGTAAGTTTGGAATAATTTTTGACGCGATACCGCGTGAAATCGATGACCTCGCAGTTTCGTCTCGTCATGATGCCACGTGGCCTTGCGTCCATGTCGCATCCGTGCGGGTCTCGCGCGCCACGTCAGCTCCGCGGGTCTTGTGGAGATAGAAACCCCCTTTTTGCATTTTTTAAGGAATTAAAAATCAATAAAAATCAAAATAAAATCCATAAAAATCCAAAAAATTCAGAAATCTATATCTTTAAAAATATAACTCCTTTTTTGACACAAATTTACTCTATTGGATCACAATTTCTTCATCTTTAATACTATGCCATCTAAAAATACAAATTAAAAGAATCATAAAAGATGAATTTAAAATAAATATAGATAATTTCTTATGAAATCTATTTTAATTCATCCAACATTCGCTTCTTAAAATTAAATCTTCTAATCATCTACTAAAGTCAAAATAAATCAAAGGAAGTAATTAATTTCTATTTATTTAACCTTGCAAAAGATTAAACATCCAGAAAGCACATAATTAACCCTAAATAAGACATAGTAAAATGTGGACTTTAGCAAAATGGCATACCAGTGGAGAAAATTCATAAAAACAATGATAACATGCATCATAATTACATAAAATAAGCATGAATATTAGTTAAATAAGATCAGAATTTTAGTTAAATATGCATGTTATCAGTAGCCACACGATTAAGCATTCTCATTAAAGATGACTATTCGACAGCTCTACTCTTTAGAAAAAATATTATTCAGTCCATTTTTTCTATTGAACATTCACTTCATCATAATACACTAATAGAAATCATGGAGAATACTAGTTTATGAACATTTAAAGGCACATAACTTATCAAGACCATCATGCACACTAAGCATAAGGAGAAGCTTAAGATTTGTGTTCCATCAATGGAAGGGTGATAAACATGCATTTATAACTTGAATTCTTATCCTAATTAACTCATATTCATGCTTATTTTATGTGAATATGATACATGTTATCATACTTTTTAGGAATTTTCTCCATTGGTATGTCATTTCACTAAAGTCGATATTTATGCATAAATTAGGGATAATTTCATGCTTAATAGATGATTAATCTTTTGCTAAGAAGTAAATCTCTTTTCTTGAATGATTTTGACTTTAGTGCATGTTTTGAAGGATAATTTCAAGATGAATATATGATTTAGAATATTTAGTGAGAAATGATTTAAGTGAATTCTAATTCATCTTGATTTCTTCTTTGAAAATATATTTTAAATGACATGATATTAAAAAGAAAAGAATTTTTGATCCAATGGACAAAATTTGGATTAAAAAGGAGTTGTATATTTGAAATTATGAATTTTTGAAGTTTTATGCCTTTTTTTGATTTTTATATAATTTTAAACTGATTTTTCCTTATTAAAATCGCGAAAAACGGAAATTACTTACCTGCAGATGCTGACGTGGCGAGCGGGCCTGGCGGCAAGCTGACACGTGGCGCGCGGGACCACCGCACGGGTGCAACGCGGCGCTAAGGCCATGTGGCAGAGCCGTGGGTGGCCCACGGGGGGCGCAGGAGGCGCACAGAGCGTGGCCACGTGGCAGGGGGCCACACATCCACACGAGTCCACGTGGGCGCCCGTGTGGGGTACCACGTGGCAGGTAAGGCTGGCAGATGGAGGGCCCACGGGAATAGTGGGCCCTGGTTAGAGAGTGGGGGCGGTAACGCGAATTACTTTATACTTGTGCCCCCCTATTTAACCCCGCTCTTTGCGCCATTTTATTCCGTGTGGGACTATGTTCCCACGGAATTTCTTACCTTGCAGGACGCGTGGCGACTAAGCAGACGTTGGATCCAAGGGACGTCACTTGAAGCGCATTGATGTGGTGGACACGGAGTCCACCCGAACTCCATCAAGAGCACGTGCTTGATTTGGAGCTTAAGTAACCACGATCGGAGAGCTCCTAGTTCGCCACGTGGCGTCACAAGGAGCATAGATCATCATCAAACACGACTGACGTACGATCGCAATCGGACAGCCACGACGGAGTACCATTTCCTCTCACCGTGGCAACACATGGAGCTTTCCGGAGCGCTGGATCCTCATCGAACGGACGACAACCGTGGCGAAGCCTGACTGCGCGATCAGACCGCCCACCTCACCTGATCTTCATCGGACGGCGGTCAAGACTTGATTGCGACGAGATCGTGGTCCGTTCGCGACGCGATCGTGGTCCGTTCGCGACGCGATCGTGGTCCGTTCGTGACGCGATCGTGGTCCGTTCGCGATGCAATCGTGGCCACGATGAACCGCGATCGCGGCTCCTTTAGCGCGGAATCATGTGATTGATCATTCCCACTTCATCAGACGGCAATCGATGGAGTATTGGCATCACGATCGACGCCCGATCGTGGCGCGATCGTGGCCTGATCGTGGCCCCGATTGAAGCAAAATCAAGGCCAATTCATGGCCAATCCCAAAGCTACGACGTCGCCCCAAGGAACCGCTCCCACGACCCCTACAAACGGCTTCCACGACCGCCTCAATTGCCCACGATTTTGGGCTAATTTTCCCTTTAAAAACCCAAGTATTCTCCCTTTGTTCTTCAACTTTTGATCAATTCATGAAGGGAATTAAGCGAATTTCAAGGAAGATCTCTAGTTCATCGTGATCCCCCGCGTTTAGACTCAATTGCGACGCAATTGGAGCGGGATTGATCGCGAATTCCTCTATGATTTCATCGAATTTTCCCCATGAATTCCGAACGTCCACGAGGAAGAATCCGAGCAAATTCGCTTCAATCCATGATAACTGAAGCCCCATTCTTGAGGCAATCGGGTTAGTAATGAGATTCGATTGATTATCAAGAGGTAATTTGAGTTTTTATTCGATTGAGAAGTTTAATTTTACAAATTAGTTCTTAGTGTTCTTCATTTTCCCCAAATTTTAGTCCAAAAAATGCTGATTTTGAAAATAGAATATCTCTCTGATTATAATTCCAAATTACTTGATTCTGGTTTCAGTGGATTCCTCTTTTCCTCAGCTTTCCGTGGATAGAAAATTCATCGAATTCCGAGTTCATTTGATGCTCCAATTTAACGTTTGACCGAGGACTGTTCATCTTTCATCAGAAGTCAAATGTTGACTTTCAGGGTCAATTACTTTTGATTGACAAATCAGAATTCGATAATTTTGGTCTTGATAGATTTCTCTGGTTCTTATCTTTCTATTTGCAAGATTTGGATTTCATTTGACCATTCAATTTGAATATTTCCTCTTAGGTGTTAATTTCGGGGATTTCTGATATTTGATTTTCAATAATTCATAGTAAATCCATTTCTTATCCAAAAATCACAAATTATATATCAATAAATTCCATTTTCTATCTAGTTTCTAAATATATAATTTTCTGTATCTTCTGGCTCTGTTTGATTCTCTGATTTTACAGAACACTTACTATTGGTCAAAGACAATGCTTTGACTTTGACTTTTGACTTTTCTCTGTCAAATCTTAAAACTTATTATTTATTCTATTAATATCATTTCCATTCCTTACATCTTATTTTCTCTTATTTAAAACTCTTTTTAAATATAAGTTTGACCAAGTCAACTCTACGATTAAAGTCAAGCCTGCTCTTTGTGGATCGACCCGATACTTACACATTACTTGATTTTATATCTTATCTTTGTGAGTTCCGTTTTTATAAATTTGTTTGACCAACGTTTTTGTGTTTTAACGACGCACGAAAACAATCTGTCAAAGGGTCACTCATAAAATCTCTTCTCTACTAATGGACACAATTTTTTGTCATTTAAACACTTTGATTGATTGAATTCTCTCTGTTGACTTTCTCCCTACATTTTTTTATTTTACATCTTTATCTATAATAGAATTGGCGTCCGGCGAAGCTTATTTTTCTTTCGACTTTACCCCTTCTAATATACATCAATTCTATTATAGATAGGTTATATACATCAATTTTTATATGATATTTGTATATGATGATAGGTTACATTGGTAATCCTCTCTCTTTTTTTCTCTATCCCCGACTCTCGGCCTGCAACCTCCGGCAGTTGGGAGAACTGAAGAAGAAGGTAGGTTTTCTCTCTCTCTCTCTCTCTCTCTCTCTCTCTCTCTCTCTCTCTCTCTCTCTCTCTCTTTACGATCGAGGGTGACACGGGCTGGCCGGGTGCGACGCATAGGGGGAGAGGGTGAATTCCTGACAGGAGGGTAGTAATTCCGGCCGTTGACGAGGATGGCCACGACTAAACGTTTGGAGTTTTCCGCAAGGGGCGGCGAATTGAATTTGCAAGGGGGCGACCAACAATTGGATTTTGCGATTGCATTCGTAGGGGCAGTTGAAATTTGCGAGGCGGCAAATTGATTGGGTCGTTGAGGAGCTCGACGGGGCAAGAGGATGGTGGAAGAGGCAATGGCGGGATGTTCAAGTGGGAATTCGCGGAGCGCCGGAATCGGGATAAGGCGGACCATGGGAAGGAGAAGGTTGGGCGTGGAGATGAATTTCGGCAGAGACAGGAGGGAAATTGGCACGTTGTGGGGAGTCGATTGGCAAGGGGGAGGGGTGGAGGCGAGGGGAAGAGGTTGGGTTGAATTCGGAGGAGGTTTTGGGAGATTGGATTCGGAGAGTGAATTCGGGCGGATTAATTCAGTGAGCAGGACGACGGAAGGTTGAGGGCGAATTTTGGGGGAGGTGAGAGTGGGCGACGGGAAAATTTGGGAGAGTTTGATGGCGAACTTACTGGTGAAGGTGGCCGGGAGAGAAGGGGAGTTTGGAAGGGTGACGGGATCGTAACGATTGGAAGTGATCGGACGGATAGAGGAGGCGAGCTTGAGCGATGGGAGGAAGGGAACGAATTCACGGTAGGGAAGAATGGGGAAACGAAGAGGATTGATGGAATTTGAGGACGAAATTGGGCGGGAGAGGTCTCGAAAGGGGATTTGCAGGCCAGTGGAAGGGAGGAAGGCGTCGAGGAGGGCGCGGGAGTTCAGGCGACAGAATTGGAGAGAGAGAGAGCTCTCGGGACAAAATTGGCAAGATGACAAATTGAATTTAGGGGGGTTCGGCAAGTGAATTGGAACCCAAGGTCGGCTTGATTTGCCAAGGTGAGAGAGAGTGAATTCGGTAGAAAGGAGCGGGAGATCGGGGAAGCTCGACGATGTAGAGAGAGAGAGAGAGAGAGAGAGAACGTGCGATCGATGGGGAGTGAGTGAGCAAAAGATGAATTCCGGGGATGGCGATTAGGATTCCGCGAATGCGGCAGTTGGAATCCGACAGGTCGTGAAGTCGAATTCAAGAGGGAGCGAGGGAGGAGAATTCGCAGGGGGAAGGTTGCGGGACGGGAATTCAGGTGACGGGAGGGGTAAGGTCGCGCAGGGAGATTCCGGCGACAGAAATGGGGGGAACGTCGAAGTGAATTCGTTCGGGAAGAGAGAGAGAATTGTGGGGCAGGAAGATCGGGAGGGGAAGTGGTGGCGGATTAAATTCCGCGGGGAAGGGAGACGGAATTCGGGAGCAGGAAGGATCTCCGGACCGGGAGAAATTCCGAATCGGGAGAGGGGTGGAGGACATTAGTTCGAGGTGGATGTTGGGTGGCGCGAGGTGACGGTTGGCGAAGGAGAGAGGGTAGAGGCGACGGGGGAAAGTGGAGCAGAACGGGGTCGAGCGATCATGAGGTTTGGAATCCGTTGGATGGGATGAGGAAGACGGGCGGCAGGGGGGAGTGGATTTGGAGGAAACATTTTAGGATTGTGGTTTCACTATGGAGGAAAGAAGTTTGAATTCTGTTCGTATGTTCGCCGACTTCAAATTGATGAAGGTAGACAGAGCCGGAGTTCTGCTCGGAGAATTGTCCCTGCTCGATCTAGCGTCTCTGATTTCTTCTCTACGCAGTTTGAACTCGATTTACCGACGTTTTGGACATAGGATTTATCTCAACAGCTTAGAATTGGTCCTGTTCCTGGAGATATCGCCGAAGTTGAAGCTTACTGTAGAATTTTCAGAGCATCAGAACAACTTCACAGTGCTATAATTCAGAGCCTGTGCAATCCACAAACAGGAGCCGCAATTTTTGGAGGCGATTTTCATCTCCCGATTTGTTTCAGATCAGGTACCCACTAGTGATGATATAATTTATTAATGAATCTTTTCAAGATTCAATACCACTATTATTATAGGAAATTCTATTAGTTGATATGATTAGTGTGATAAAAAATCAATTATACTGTTCTCATTTTAAATATTTTCAAAAGACATAGTAATTTATTGTTCTATATAATTTATTAAATTTATTGAATACTGAAGTGTGTAACTTTTGTTGCTAAATATGTCAACAAAAATATCAAAGAGAGGATAATGTGCAATGATTTTGATAGAATTAATTCCTCTCTAATCCTTTTCTCTCCAACAAGTCTCTCAAGATTTCAAGTTGGAAACACTATATTGATTTATATTTATTTTTCTACGTCTATCTCTCTCTCTCTCTTTGATCTTAATCTTATCTTTCAGTGGTCAACTTTGCATATTTTTGCATGCCATTTTTGGCAACACATGCCACAAAAATAAAAAACAATCCAAACATGCATTTTTTCTCTTCAAAGTGATGGTACAAATGTTTTTCATATGTAACGTTCCATTAATATGACCAGCCGCTTTGGATTAAAGAAACTTTGCATATTAAATGAAAAATTTTAGAAGGTTTTTTATATATTCTACTAGCATGTAGGCAAAGGATTCTTAAACCAATGGCTGGATTATATATGTGAGGTTGATAGAGAAAAACTAATAGTGCTGAGGTGAGGGCTGGCGAGGGTGCTCTTAGAAGGGTTTTCGATGGGGGAATATCACAAATGTAAGTGAGGAAGCATTCTAATTCAAATTTAAAGGATTTCTTTGTAAGGATTTGGTGAGTTTTTTTCTTGTACTTTTATTCACATAATCAAATGATAATGTTCATTTATTAAATATTTTTCTATATTTATTTATATTTTAATTTGACTTTTTATGTAGAATGGTATTTTTCCAAAAAGTTGTATCAAAGTCCAGTCTTGTTTGGCTTTCTGGTGGTTGATGTCATACAAGGCATAAAAAATGGATGTGGTATTTTAAACGGAGAACTTTGATGAGAGTGTTAATTATAAGTTTCTGACAATCCTATCCAAATGGCATACTTATTTTTCATTTTTTTCATTAATATTAAATTCATATTTATAGATATGTGGTGTTTATAATTATATCCAAGAATCTCCAATGATAAATAAATTATGACAAAACTATTCTTCTTGATTACTTGCCTTACACACATATATATGTTTAGTATAGATGATTGCATGATTAGTATAGATATTCTTATTTGTAGGTTATCAAGAAAGGACACCAAAAAAATTTCTATAGAGTTATCAAAAAAGAACAAATGCATTGACCCTTCCATTGATGGAACACAAATCTTAAGCTGCTTATGCTTAGTGTGCATGATAGTCTTGATAAATTTTGTGTCTTTAAATGTTCATAAACTAGTCTTCTCCATGATTTCTGTTAGTGTATTATGATGAAGTGAATGTTCAATAGAAAAATAAAAAATGGACTGAATAATATTATATAGAATAATTTTGACTTTAAAATATGCATTAATTAAAATATAGACCAAAGTCAATGTATTTGTTCTAGGCCCATTGACATTAGGAATTTTAAAGTCAATGGGCCTAGAACTTATTCAGTTTGGAATTATATAGAATAATATAGACCAAAGTCAATGGGCCTAGAACTTATTGGGTTGACATGCTAGAGTCTAGGATCAAATAATTAGTTATTCTAGTCCTTTACATCACTTATTATCCTTAACTTCAAACAATGAAATTTCCTGCACATTTTATGGAAGAGGTGATGAGTTCTATTTATAGAAACCAGATTGACATGATTTAGCATTATGCCAATGTGGGATTGTTTTCCAAATGGAAATTAAAAATAATCTCCTCCAGAATTTGAGCCGTTGACCTCTTCTTTGACGTCGATTCATTTTGCCATCAAGCCACTATAGAGATTATAAGATATCTCTAAAAAGTAATAATATCAAGATTAATAATTCCCATTTCATTGCCTTGATAAGAAACAGGTTATAAATATCCCCTTCTTATTGCTTGAATAAAAACAGATAATAAACAACCACTCTTTATTACCTAAATGAAAAGCAAATAATTGATAAGCCATTTATATCACCTAAATAAAACATATAATAAATAACCCATTTACTTTAAGTTAATAAAAAATCAAGAAAGAAAACCCCTTTATATTACCTAAATAAAAATTTATAAAAAAAATGACCTCTTTATATTAACTAAAGAAAAAACATATAAAAATAACCCCTTTACATGAAATAAATAAAAATTGATGAAAAAAATTAGCCCTTTGCTTTTGATAAATCAAAAATAGATAGAGATAAATAACCGTTAATTTAGGCAAATGAAACATATATAAAAAATCTTATTTGGTTTAAATAAAAAAGATAATAACCCTTAGATTATGTAAATAAAAAATAGCGAAAGATAAGTAGCATTTATTTTAAGTTAATAAATAAAATATCAAAATAAACAAGCTTTATATAGTGCGAATAAAAATAGAAAAAAAAATATATATATATATATATTAAGTAAATAAAGTAGATACAAATAATAGACTTGATATTAGGTAAATAAAAAATAGGTAACAGTATGTTGTTACAAATATGTTACCTTTTTACAAAAATAATATTTATGTTAAATATGAATTCTTTCTTGTTTGAAAACTTCAAAGAAATGATGAACAATCAAGGGAGCTGCAATAGGCATTGATATATAATGTATAAAGGGGAAGATTAGCCCTAAACGCCATATTGATTTTGATGACCTTAAAGCTTCGGTTCCCATGAATGAAATTGATCAAGACCTTAAAGCTTCAGAAGAACTTAATGAAGATGAAAAGCTTATTTTATTCATTTTGATGATTTAATACTTTTATTTTTGAACTGAAATGTAAAGATATTTAAATTCTTCATTTCCATTTATTAGTTGTCACTACAATTTCTTAATTGATCAAACTTACTGATCACTCCTACACTCTTGCACAAAATTTTATTAATTGTATTTTTATTTGTTGTTGGCATTGGTCAAACTTAATTCAAGTTAGTAATAGTCATTACTGAATTTAAGTTATGATCAAATAATGACTGACATCGAATTCATTTAAGCTATCACTTGGTTTGGTCATAACTGAGTCGTGACCTGACCAGGACTGTGGAACCCTACAGATGATCATATCCTTGCATTTAGTTACCTCCAGATGAATTGTATGCATAAAATGATGTAAAATTATCTGATGTATAAGACATCATGTTTTCCTTGTTTTCCTTGTTTTCCTAATCATTAATGAATTAAGCTATTTAGGCAATATTCAATGGTTTTGATTGCATCAAGATTTGAGCATGAACAAACTTATTTATAGTGAGATCTTCATACGCGTCCCATTGGGTGGACGAATACTTCTGACATATCAAGAAGATTATTTTAATGTTATGATCATATGAGGAGTTAATAAATTGATGGACCCTAGACAGTTACTCTAATTTGCAAAAAAAAACAGTATCATGAGTTCATCATCCATGTTGAATAGCATATGACATATCCATCTCACCAAATCAATTTGTAATTTGAGATAACTCCCTTCACTCGCATATAAACTCGAATATGTATTTGTTACTGCTGGTGCATACTACATGTAGTCTTCGATGAACTGACCAAAATTTTAGTCAGTTGCTATTTTGCTCACATTGGCTGAAAGCATGGAAGGCAATACTGGGTTAAGTGAGCAGATTCTCGTTTTCCTCCTCTTGCCTTTATCGGCCCTGTTTAGACCAAATTCATTTTGAATTTCTAACAAGCATAAATATTTTACTATTTGGGGTGATTTCATGCTCAAAACCCTGTCTATCAGATTCATGCAAGAGGAATATGATCGATCAATCAGTATCAAGGTCAGTTGCTGTTTCCTGTGTGAAACCATTGTGAAATAGTAACATCGAAGCCTAACGAATGATGGGAGATTCGGATAAAGTTTTGTCATACATGACCTTCAGCAAGTGCAACTTCATGAAAAGTTATTTAATCTGTATATTTCCACGGCTATTGCTTGATGCAAAATTTGCAGTCAGCCTCAACCATTTCGCTTTTATTGCAAGACTATTTTCTAAGGGGGAGAAACGGACAGATTTGACGGCAGGACCTCTGGCATTCTGCGAACGGTTATTGTGGGTGAGGTAGTCTCGACGGATGTTCTGGAACCACCAAATCTGGTCAGGACAACAGCAAATAACTGAGATCCTCTTCAAATTTGTAATGGGGCTGGGGCATTAGAGAGATGCTGGGGCATTAGCGTCAAACCCCTTAAAAATCGAATGAGGTAAACGGTTGATGTGTGTTAGAGAGAGAGAGAGAGAGAGAGAGGGACAAATTCCAAAAATGAAAGAAAATACCGGCAGGTGTTATCTATTTAAAATCGGATGGGATTGATATTATAGTATTTTTATCCGGATTTAGAAACTGCGGGGTATTCTGATGGCATTAAGATCGGGGAAGGAGTGTGGCCGTGCGATAGCGTGCGGGATTCCGCTGCTCAGGCTACAGCTATCCGACTGCGAGAAAGAGCGCAAATACAGGTTAAATGACCACTGAAGACGCCAGTAGATAGCGATGGTGAGCGACACAGCTGTGAGAGAATGTCCTTTTGCGGGAGCAACCTTCTCTGGTACAGTCCTCTTCCCTTCTTAGCGCGGGAGCCTTCTGACCACCCTACCCCTCTCCCTCTTTTTAACCTCTCTCTTTCTCTCTCTCTCTCTCTCTCTCTCTCTACCCGTGTCGCACATTTGCTGGTCCTCTTCAGGGCTTTGATGCTCGTAGCTCGCTTCTCTCTCTCTCCAACGCTGCTTTCTTCAAGGCTGCTGCCTTCTGTTGATTTGGGTACCCTCTTTCTCTCCCTCTCGCTAGGTATATACATCGGTGGAGGGATAATGATTGTCGCATGTATCAGATTTACTTGGAGATTCGCGTGAATGTTCCAGCTCTTCTGTTTCATTTTGGCGATTGATAACCTCCTTCAATCTCCATTCTAAACATGGGTATCCGCCTTTTGTGCCTCTTCTTGCTCCTCTTCCGCTCCAGCCACGCTCGATTTTTCTCCCAAGGTAATCATTTCCTTGTATCCTTTCCACTGTAGGTCTCGTGAGTTCTTCCGCTGAACGTTTCATTCTCACTCTCTCTCTCTATGTAAATGTTGCAGGCCCGGGGCAACTACAGAGAGCTGAGGTGAGCTGTTCCCTCGACTTTTGTTTTCATTACATGTGACATCGTGGCTGACATTTTTTCGGTGAGCAGAAATTTCCAGGAGGTAATACGATAACCGTGAGGTCGAAGATCGGCTCGAGGCCGCCGTTGTGCGAAAGAAGGTGCCGGAACTGCAGCCACTGCGAGGCGGTGCAAGTACCAGCGTGGCCGCAAGCGCGGGGCAAACACTACGCCGCTGGCCTCGTCTTTAGAGGCGACGAGGGTAGCTCAAACTACAAGCCGGTCAGCTGGAAGTGCAAATGCGGAAACCTCATCTTGAACCCCTGATCCCTCTTCTTTATTATTGCCCCGTCTGTGAATTTCTTCAGGAACTTGTTCTAGAGAGATAATGCAAGATGAGAGATATGTTGTACACGTATTGTTGTCCTTGAGAGTTTCGTTTTGTTGTCTGTATTTGTTCTCTTATGCGGGGAGATGTTCCAATTTCCATACGTTTACAAGTTATCGGCTATCTAGCTTTTGCATGACGCGTCCCATCCTCTGAAAAGAGCTTTCTCTCTCTCTCTCTACATTTCAGTGGCGGCAGGAGGCAGGTGAAGCCTGAGAGCAGAAAGGATCCAGTTGTCTTCTCATCTGCCAGTGATTGACGTTGAATTTAATGACTAAATCATTACGCTTTGTCTCACTATAAGAGTAACGAAAGCCATGGGAGCCCGAAGCCTTCTCCTCAGAATTTCTACGTAATATTTTTCTAAAGAAATCCACAAATGTCATCGTCGATCATAATCGAACATTGATGAAATCACGGAAACCCTAATTCTTTTATAACGAACTCCACTCCGTCTTCACTCCAATTTTGTACAAATTCAAGGTCTGAGCGTGCTACAGTGGACTGCAGCAGATTTGACGGACACCGTTGAAAATGAGTCAGAAGCTTTCTCGCAAAATAATCCGATCTTCCTCAACCCTACCACCATTAAACAAAAGAACTAAATATTGAAAAATAAGGGTACTAGAGCCATAGAAACGGGTTTTTCCTGTTCACATAGCCTTCACGAAGAAAGGATCGGAACAGTGAAAGCACGGTCGTGGAATCAGACGTATAATCATACAGCTGGAGCCTTGAAAAATCGACATGGCAGCAGGAGAAGATTGGATGTGTGCTCTAGGCGTGGGCTCGCCTTTCTCAGAAACTGTTGCCCTAATTGGCTGGTCAGAATAGGTTGAGCAAGGCCGTTAGTATCCACCAGGGATTTGAGATGAAAACTTGATGGCTTTTTAGATAGAGAAATAACCTAAACATCGTCGAAGGTGACAGGAAGGCAACGTAGGTAGCCTGTTCATCCAGCCTAGAGGTCTTACAAAAGTTCCTCGCACATGTGAGTGCACTTTAAATGTCCACAGTTATTCAACGTGCCACGAAGAGTTACATCTCTCTGGAAGCAGAGATCTTTTATTTCACTAGGAATGCTGTCCTTTTCGTTACACTCTGACCATATTATCATCGGCTTGTAGTGAGTGCAGCGACAGGAAATTCGTTGATAGAAATGTATCAACTTGACATCAGTAGCTGACTTCTTTCGTCTGACTCTGTCAGAATCTCCTTTAATCCCGATTTGAATCCTAGATTCTCGATTACTCTACCTGTTAGAGAAATCATGTTGGTAAGCTGTCGGTGCTTGCTCATGTCTCGCATATAGAGGGGGGGGGGAGTTACACTGTTAATGTTGACATTGGGACCCCAATAAAAGAAAATCTGATGAATAAATAGGAGTAATGAAGATACCAGATAAGATTCAATAGAGCATCAGTATAAAAGATGATGAAAAAAAGGGTGGAGAAAAGTGCAACCGTCGGACCCAATGACAAAGAGTTTTCATATCAAAGCCCTTGGAGAAGCTAGAAAGGGAAAAGATAATCACTATTATTGGGATAAATATAAACTCAAACTCTATTACTCTGGCTTCTATATCACTGACATATCAAACTTTAAAAGAAAAAGACCCACGGAAGGATGCTTACAAACCCATGCCCAATATCACCGGCATTTTGTCCTCAAGAAGTAAGAAACCAAAGAAAAGAGAGTCACAATGGGATGACTACAAGTTAGGGATAAAGCCTCAATTTCGTGCCAAAACTTGTACTTAGATCCTCCTTCAGTTCTCCGTAATCTCTTCGTTTAAAGGATATTTTCGTTGATAAACTTCTGGCCGATTAAATTGGTTGTTCTGGTTATACGCAAAGCACAAAACTGGCATCAGTTTTAACCCATTGAACAGGCAGTAGAAACTCCCCTTTAAAGTTGAGACAAAATACCAACAGAAAAGAAAGATTTTCTTTTTGTTAGTGCACAACGTCATACGTCTTCAGGTGTTGTTTGGAAAATTATTGGAACTTCGTTGAACTACTCTTGGTGTAAAATTTTTGACTGCTTATGTTGATGACAGTTAATGCATTAGTTTTGCTTGTCATGACAAAAGAAAGAGTACTCTCATTGATCGTATGATTTTTCTCACTGAAAAAAAAATCATAAGGCTGAAACTATTGTTTGTCAATTACTAAACAATTGTAAAGCATGAAACTAAAGGCCTGATTTTTTTACTGTTCGTATTGATGATATTTTACTTATTAGGTTTTATTGTCCTGACATTTCTTCAACAAAGAATTTTTCAGGCTCATCTAATCACTAAAGCAAGTTTTTATACTAGTAATAGGCATCTTTTCGGGACAAATTTCCCATACAGCTATGGCATGATAATGTTATCAAATGTAATTACATATTTTTCATTCACTTCAGCAATTTGTATTCTAAGATTCAAAAATAAGGTATCCTTAAGACATTTGAAGATCATAACATGGACTTGTTTCACCTCTATTCGATACTTCTCATAAATTTTGAAGGAATGATTAGAATATTGAAGTATGTAATAAAAACCTACTGGTATATTTCTTAGATTATTGAATTAATGAGATATTTTATGCAAGTATGGAGTTCGCCCTTCACATATTGCATTTATCTTGTCATCATCCTATACTCATGTGGAGTGAAAAGATGTAATATGTTCTTTTTGGGCCGAATTGAGATGCACAAATTAGACTAATGGCACATGCGATTTCTCAAATTTTGTGGCTAAGATATTTGTTTTAATAGATGTATTTTAAGTTTATATTTGCATGAAAAAATATGAAACTGATCAAATCATCAATTGTGACAAGATTCAAACTAATTGACAGTTTGGTATAATACCATTTCGAGATTTGACAAAAATAAACTTAGTGACCTCTTTCTCCAAATAGCTGACGAATCGAGACCGCGAGGTCATCAATTGCACACGGTCTCATGTAAAAAAAAGTCCGAACTTACCAATTTAATAAAAATATCTCAAATTGATGGGTATACTGGTAAATATGGGTCGAATCCACAAGAACTTAGGGAAGTTTTTGATGATCTCTTTGAATTTGATCAAATCGGACGATGAATCAATGATAGAAATTGGGGAAAATGATATATTATGAACGAGAACTTCAAGACGATTCCACGAAATCAAAAATCATCAAATTTGACTTTGATTTCGCGGAGAAATTGAAGATCGAAGTGAGGGGTAATTTCTGAAAGTCAAAATCGTGAATTAACCAAAAATCAACGTGAAATTAATCTAAATTCCTAATCTAAACGAAAATTAAACACTAATAGACAATAGATTAGGCAAAATCGCTTCCACTAACCCACAATTACGATTGGATTAACCCAATTAATCAGAATCAAGGCTTTTCATCAAAATCCAAAAATCGCATTTCATGGAGTTCAAGCGTCGATTTCTTCATCGTCTTTCACCCAAATCTTGATCTTAAGCACTCCGTGGTCGCGGAATTGAGTCTAGAAGCGATTGGGATCAAGAGATTCAAGAGATTTGGTGTCTAAACAGTTCAATTAGATTGAATTGCTCTCGAATGCTTTACAAATTGGAAGAACATCTCAATTTATAGGACTCTTGCGCGTAACCGTCCAATTAAATCGATCAATGGCTCTGATGAAATGGTTGATCGCGAACCGTTACCGTTAAGTCGTGGCCATTCGATCGCGATCTGACGCTCGAGATGAAGTCACGTCGATGCGCGTTATAAAACGCCTTAAAACTGTCGTCGTTGGATCGCGATCGGGCGCATCAGATGCGTTTCTTCATGATTTAATCTCGACCGTTATAACTCTTGCGATCAACGGTGTAGATTAGACGCGATCCGGTGAACCCCAATTAAGCCACGTGTCCATCGATCTTAAGTGAAGATCAACGGCCGATATCGCACGCGCGATCGAACGTCCCACATGTTGCCACGTCGCCTCCTCATCGCGATACGTTGATCGGGATCGATCATACGGCTCTGATTGCGTCGCGTCACCTGCGCGCTTTAAATATTCTGAAAAATCAATTTTAAATTAGAAAAATAAATTTCTAATTCCAGAAAATCCTTAGAAATTCATTAAAAATTCAGAAAAATTTAGATAAATTCTGGAAAAATCCCTAAAAATTAGAAAATTCATAACTTTCAAAATATAACTCCAAATTAATCTAAATTTCTTTTTTTTGATCCAAAATTTAAATATCTATCTTTTTTAATCGTCAAAATTTATAAATAATAAGAGTTTTAATTTATTTTTCAAAAATATATTCACTTATTTAAGATTTTAACCTAAATGAATTTTTATAAAATGATTTCTCTCATTATTTAACTTTAAAAACCACTTATAATCTGAAATAAAGATGGTTTATAAAATTATTCATTTTTAATTCATCATAATTAACCCTAAATTAAAGTAATGTGAGATTATAATGACTTTCTCATAGAATGATAGATAAATACTCATAAATATGATAATATACATAGGGATGAAATCATTTATGCCTTAATATGCATCAATAATCATGTATTATGATGTCTAATTAGCATGTTATCACACCCCCCAACTTAAATGATTACTAGTCTCTTAGGAATTTACTATATAATCTCCCTAGAAAGTCCTTTCATCTTTTGATCATACTACTAAAAAGGTGAAGTGTATGAATGTATGATTACGTTTTCCTCATAGTGTAGGCCATAATTATCTAGATTCCATCTCTAGGTTGACTTCTTTAGTGTGTATTAGGGTAGTGCTCATCGGCTAATGCTCGAGTCCAATTCTCTGTTGTAATCAAGGTGAGCATATCTAAGTTATGATGCTATGGTGATGAAAAGATACACACTCTCATGAGCGGATATAATTCCTTACCCTCTCCATAGATACATCACTCCTTCCCTCAAAATGGAGGCTACTTAATGTTTTAGAATTCCCCTCAACTCGCTTTCCTCATATAAAGAGTGCAATTAAAAAGGATTCCTATCTTTGGGATGCATCGTGTGAGGTTGCTGAAGGAAATAAAAAAATACTATTTCTAAAGGTATGACGTGGTTAAAAGCAAATATACTGATAAAAAAAAGTGGATTTTAAAAACAAAGAAGGTACCACTTATGATAATTATACTCCCAAATGAGGTGGATGGTGATGGGTAGGGTAGATGGTGGAGATGATGGTGGAGGTAGAGATGATGGTAGAAGATTTTCCCACTTATTTTCCTTCTTGTAACTTCTTATTTCTCTCTTTCTTTTGACTTTTCTCCTCTCTTTTCTTTTTAACATTTCTCCTCGCTTTATGAAGATAGTATGTAACAGATATGAAGTGTAGTGTGAAGGGATATGTACATGTGAGGGAAATCTAAAAAAAATGTGGTGGACGTGTGAATCACTTGGGAGTGTTATTATCATGAGTGAAGTTTAAAAAAAAGTGGTGAAAACTACTTGACTGCTTTGGAAAAGATTGAACTACATGCCTAACAAGGAAAGATAGGTGCCTTCAAAAATTATTGATCATTGCACTCTTTAAAAGGGAAAGTCTAGAATTGAGGAATTCCCATACTAAGTAGTTTTGGCTGAAGTTAGGCAAGGGATGGAATTTTATCTTCCCTCAAAAACTCTCATTTTCAATCCCATAACATTTCAACCTCTGATTACTCTTTTTCCTTGGTGCCTGTTAGGTACCCAACCCCAAAGAAGTCAACCACTAAGTATAATCCATGGTTTCTCTAGATCATTTAGCTTTATTACTCAAAATGTAATCAGATGGGCTATAAAGCCCTCACTTCTACATCTCTAGTAGGTCAGATCTCTAGATGTGAGGTAGAGTAGATGAGATTTTTAAAAAATAAGAGTTTTTAGAAAGTAGAATTTTAAAATTTTTAAAAATAGTAGAGATTTTTTTAAGTCCTCACCCCAATAAGAATCTTTCATTGCCCTCAATGAAGACTACATGTTCATGTAAAAAGATAGCTAAAAATGTCTATCATGGCATGAAAAAGATACGAAAATGTGGTGAGAGGATAAAAGATTAGAAAAAGCTCATTAATCTGTGACGCTTGTTCGTGGGATTTCGTGCAGGTGCGCCCTTTCCTAGTGTAGTTCTTCGATATCTAAAAAAAATTGAAAAACAAAGAAAACTAAAAGGTAAGATAATCTTGGGGTGCCTCCCAAGATTATCTAAGTTTAACGTCTTCAGCCACACGAAACTAAAATAAATTCTACGACTACTGATGGGTCGAGGGTGATACTGCCATGTCCTCCAGTGCTCAGGTAGATGCAGTTTTACCTTATATGCCGGTGCAGGTGGCTTTGATGTCAAATACGACTTGAGACGATGGTCATTTACCTTGAATTGTCGACCGGATTTGATGTAAGAGATGAGTACAGATCCGCCATCGAACAACTTCAGACCACGTACAGACCATCCCATCGAGAGTGCAGTTTCCCACGAAAGAGCTTGAGGCGAGAATTGTAGAGCCAGACCTTGTCGTTGACCTAGAATGATCACCGTTGGATGTGTCAGTCATGAAAGGCCTTCGTCTTCTCTTTGTAGATCGACGTGTTCTTGTATGCGTTTTGCCTCAGCTCCTGTAACTCCTGAAGCTGGAGAAGTCATTGTTTCCCTGCTTCGTCTAGTGATAGGTTGAGCTTTTTGATAGCCCAATAGGCTCGATGCTCTAGCTCAACCGGAAGGTGGAAAGCTTTCTCGAAAATAAGCCAGAAGGGAGACATCCCGATGGGTGTCTTGTATGTCGTCCGGTATGGCCATAGTGCGTCTAGAAGCTTGTGTGCCCAATCCTTCCCATCTGGTCAAATTATCTTCATAAGGATGGTCTTGACTTCTCTATTACTTACCTCTACTTGCCCATTTTCCTGGGGGTGATGGCGTGGTGACACGGTGATGTATTCAATACTTCTTCAACAATGCCCGGAAGTGAGCATTATTGAAGTGTGAGCCGTCGTCGCTGATGATGGCCCTCAGACAACCGTACCTGGCGAAGATGCATCGTGTGATAAATCTTAATACCTCCCGATGATCATTTGTCCTAGTGGGGATTGCCTCGACCCACTTGGACACATAATCCACGGTTACCAATATGTACTCTTTCCCGTCAGAAGGTGGGAAAGGTCCCATGAAGTCTATCCCCCATAGGGCAAAGATTTCTACTTCAAGGATTGGCCACATTGGCATTTCATCTCTCTTGGAGATGTTCAATGCTGCTTGACATTGTAGGCACTCCGTGTAGAAACGGTGGGCGTCCTTGAAGATGGTGGGCCAGTAGAAGCCGCTATGTAGGATCTTATCCACGGTCTTGCATGCCGCGAAATGTCCTCCACACGTCGATGAGTGACACATCACTAAGATGTCTCCTTACTCCTCCTCTGGTATATATCGTCAGATGATCTAGTCGTATCCTAGGTGGAATAGAAGTGGTTCTTCCCAAAAGTAGTACTTGAGCTCATGGAAGAACTTATCTTTTTGATGTCGATTCCAGTGCTCTGGGATTGATCCAGTGACGATGAAGTTGATGATGTGTGCATACCAGGGGACGTGACTCGAGATGGCAAGGAGATACTCGTCAGGAAATGTGTCACTGATGTCTCATCCTCCCGAGATGTGGAGACACGATAGATGATCTGCCACCGAGTTCTCCCTGACCTTCTTGTCTTTTATCTCCAAGTTGAATTCTTGAAGGAGCAGCAGGCATCGTATAAGTCATGGCTTGGCTTCTTTATTTTCAAGTCGTTTTCCCCAAGACTGCTCCCACCGCGTAGTCCGAAGCGTCGCACATGATCTCGAATGGTAAGTCCCAATTAGGACTTTGAAGTATCGGTGCCTTGATTAGTGCTTGCTTCAACATCGTGAATGTGCGCTTTCCTTCTTCGTCGATGATGAAGTCTTTGGCTTTGCAAAGACGCGTGGTGAGTGGCTTGGAGAATTTGGTAAAGTTTTGTATGAATCTTTGGTAGAAGCCGACATGCTCGAGAAAGCTCCTCAAATCTCTAACGGTACCTGAAAGAGGGAGGTTTTGGATGACCTCTATCTTGGCCTTGTCAACCTCTAATCCTTTGCCCGAGACACCGAGCACTACTCCCTCCCGTACCATGAAGTGGGATTTTCCCATCTTAGCACCAGTCGTTTCCTGACGCAGACCTCCAGGATCTTGGTCACGTGAGCAAGACAACTCTCAAAATTATTTCCAAAGACGCTGAAGTCGTCCATGAAAACTTCTAAGCTATCGCCAAAGAAGTCAAAGAAGATCGCCAGCATACATCGTTGAAAGGTCGCGGGGGCGTTGCACAGTCCAAATGGCATGCGTCTGAAGGTGAATGTGCCAAAAGGACATGTGAACGTCATCTTCTCTTGATCGTCGGGATGAATAGCAATCTGATTGTAGCCCGAATATCCATCAAGGAAGCAGAAGTAACTTGATCCTGCCAGTCGATCTAGGATTTGGTCAATGAATAGGAGCAGGAAGTGATCCTTCTTCGTTGCAGAATTCAGCTTCCGATAGTCGATGCAGACTCTCCATTTCATCGGAAGGTGTGTATGGATCTCTTCACCTTTCTTTTTTGTCGTGACCGTTACTCCGGCTTTCTTCGGAACAATGTGCACCGGACTCACCCATTGGCTATCGAATATGGGGTAGATAATTTCTGCATTTAGCCATTTAAGAATTTCTTCTTTTACGACCTCCCACACCTTCGGGTTGAGTCGTCTCTAGGCCTCCTTGACGGGTCTTGACTCATCATCTAGGAAGATGCGATGAGTGCATAGAGAAGGGTCCAACCCTTTTAGGTTCATCAAGGTCCATCCAATTGCTTCTTCATTCTGCCTTAAAACATCCAGTAATTGTTTCTCATGCTTAATATCCAGCTTGGATGAAATAATTATCGGCTTTTCTTTCTCCTCATCAAGGAAGGCGTATTTGAGTGTTGATGGGAGAGTCTTGAGCTCCAAGGAAGGCTCGTCCATTGGTAGCTTCTCAAATCTGGCTTCCTCGTCGATCATCATCACTTCTTCAACACATGCGTCAATCTGTTGATCGTCGACAAAGTCGATGGCACCAGGTCTTCGCAATCTCGTGAAGGGTATTTCATCAGCTTGTTGATATCAACCTTCACGGTGTACTCTCTGACCGATCGTTTTTCGTGCGTAGTTAAAACACAAAAATGATGGTCAAAAAAAATTTATAAAACCGAACTCACAAAGATAAGATATAAAAATCAAGAATTCTGTAAGTATCAGGTCGATCCACAGAGAGCAGGGTTGACTTTAATCGTAGAGTTGACTTGGTCAAACTTAGATTTAAAATGAGTTTTAAATAAGAGAAAATAAGATGTAAGGAATGAAAATGATATAAATAAGCTAAATAAGATGTTTTAAGAATTGAAATCTCGGATTTGACAGAGAAAAGTCAAAAGTCAAAGTCAAAGCATTGACTTTGACCAACAGTAGGTGTATTGTAAAATCAGAGAACCAAACAGAGTCAGAAGATTACGAAAATTATATATTTGGAAACTAGAGAGAAAATGGAATTTATTGGTATATAATTTGTGATTTTTGGATAAGAATTGGATTTACTATGAATTATTGAAAATCAAATATCAGAAAATCCCCGACATGAAGACCTCAGAGGAAATCTTCAAATTGACCAGTCGAATGAAATCCAAATCTTGCAATTTATATGTCAATGGAAAGCTAAGAACTAGAGGAATCTAAAGAAACTAAAATAATTGAATTCTGATTAGTAAATTGAAAGTAATTGACCCCGAAAGTCAACATTTGACTTCTGATGACAGATGAATAGTCCTCGGTCAAACGTCAAATTGAAGGGACAACTGAACTCAGAATTCAATGAATTTGCTATCCACGGAAAGCTGATAAAAGTAGGAATCCAAAGAAACCAAAATCAAGTGATTTGGAATTATAATCAGAGAGATATCCTATTTTCAAAATCAGCAATTTTTCGGACTAAAAATTAGGAAAAATAAAGAACACTATGAACTACTTTGCGAAATTAAAGATCTAAACCTAATAAAAATACAAATTACCTCTTGATAATCGATCAAACCTTACTACTAACCCGATTGCCGCAAGAATGGGGCCTCAATTCTCGTGGATTGAAGCGAATTTGCTCGGATTCTTCCTCGTGGACGTTCAAAATTCAAGGGGAAAATTCGATGAAATCAAGAGATGAAATCGTGATTATCATGCTTCAATGGATGCGTCTCTACACACTTGGAAGCAGAGGATCACAAGAACTTAAGACCTTCCTCGAAACTCGCTTAATTTCTTCACGAGTCGATCAAAAGTTAAGAGAAAAGAAGGGAGAAATTGGGCCCAAAAATTGGGGCCGATTGGTGCGGTCGTGGGGACAATTTTCAGGCGTCGAGGGGGCAATTCCGTGGGCATAGATCGTGGCTTCAATTCCGCGACGAATCGGTGGTGAGTTAGCTTCAATTTTGCTTCAATTTTGCTTCAAAAAGAAGCCACGATCGGGCCACGATTGTGAGCTTGGTGCTCAAACGATTGCCTTCCGAATCCATGGGAAGGCTCGTGGCTTCGATTTCATCTCTTAGGAATCCCGATCACGCCGCGATCGAGATACGATCGCACCACGATCGTGGTTCTTGCTGAACCTGCGTCTGCCATCCGATCGAGATCACGTGAGTCCGGGCGGTCCTGATATCGCGATCACGATCCACTTTCATCGTCCGTCCGATGGAGATTCAACCGTGCTGATGAGACGCGCCGCCAACCGTGATATGCCCATCTCCTGATGAATCGCGTCCATCTGATTACGCCACATAGTGCAAGGTGAGCCTTTGATCATTTCACTTACGTGCGTTTTAAACGCACGTGTTGCAAGTGTCTATCGTATCGACGCTTTCCAGTTGATACCCATAAATCCAACGCGATTGGTGCGGCCACGTGTCCTGCAAAGGGTAAGAGCTGTGTGGGACATAGTCCCACACGGAGAAAATAAATAAAGAAGGTGAGTTTAAATTAGGGGGCGGCATAACGCTTTCGCGTTACCACCCCCAATATCTTACCAGGGTCCCACTAATCTCGTGGGCCCTCCTTGTGCGAACCCTCCTGTGCCACGTGGTGCCTGATAACATGCAATCTTAACATGATAAAACATGATTATTAATGCAATTTAAGGCATAAAACATTACATTTATGTGCATGTTATCATACTTTGAGAGCATCTTTATCATTCTATGCATATTTATGTCATAATCTCAAAATACACTAAATTAGGGTTAATTATGATGAATTAAGGATAAATAATTTTATAACCCATCTTTACTTGAGATTATGAATGGTTTTTAAAGTTAAATAATAAGAGAAATCATTTTTATGAACATTCATTTAATTTTCTAAAGTTAAAATCTTTTAAAAATGAATGTATTTTTGAAATATAAATTAAATCTCTTGTTATTTAAATATTTTGAATTTTTAGAATGATAGATAATTAAATTTCAGATCAAATGAAAGAAATTTGGATTAATTTGGAGTTGTATTTTAAAAGATATGATTTTTACAATTTCAGGAATTTTTCTGTATTTTTCCGAATTTTCTCTGATTTTATTTTCTAATTAAAACATTAAAAAATAATAAAAAAAATTAAAAAAAGGGGCGCGGGACCCGCGAGGATGCGACGTGGCACGCAAGGCCACGTGGCAGCGCCACGCGGACCCGCGCAGCGCCCACGTGGCGCGTATATACTATATATTATTTTATTATTACATATATAAGAAAAATAGTTCTTCAGCCTCGCCTAGATGGGGAGGGTATTAACCCTCTTAAATGTCGGGTATTATATACCCGACATTCTCCTTTATTTTTCTCCGTGTGGGACTAAATCCCACACTTTACTTACCTTGCAGGCGACGTGGCGCAACGACGGGCGTTAGATCTCGCCGACGGGCGATCGACAGGCGTCGATCACGTGAGCGCCGGACCACTGATCGGGGATCAACGCACGTGCTAAATAGGAGAGTTATAACGGTTGGATTAGATGCGACGTGGCCGCATCTGATGGCGCGATCGCGTGGAGCGCGGACCACGGGAGATTGATCAAGACACGTGCGTTTTTCCAGGCGTTATAAAGGCCGAAATGCATCCACGCGGACCGCATCTCAGCCGTCCGATCACGATCCTAAGGACGGCGTTTTTCGTGCGTTTTATAACGCCTCACACGTGGCCTAATCTGGAGCGTCCGTCAACAATCCAACGGCCACGATCTATTCGTAACGTTTCACTTATTAAACGCTTAATCTGAACCGTTGATCAAGCCTAACGCATTGATCGGACGGTTTCGCCCAATTTGGGCTATAAATTGACGAGTTCTTCGTCGTTTGTACTCATTCTGGAGAGATTTGATCTAATTGACCTATCTATTTGCATCTTCTCTTGAATCTCTCTCTTGTAATCACTTCTAGACAAGATTCCGCGTCCACGGAGTGTTTATAAGAGAGATTTTGACGATAGATAAGAGGATAAACTTGTTTTCTAACCCGAGATAACGATCAAATCGATCCAATTGATCGCTGGATCGACGGCTCTTCATTCCGCGAATTCAAACGTGAACATCGGTGTTCAAGAGACAAATTCTCCTCGCTCGATCGTCGAAATCTCCTCGGTGCCTTGGGTATCTAACAAGGCACCGAGGAAAAATGAGTAATCAGAAGGTTGAAGTGCTATGGATTTGAAATGGAGAGATTTTGAGTGAAGTTCAAGCAAAATTCTTATCCCCTACCTTAAATCAGCCGAACCTGCTTAGTGTGGGAATTCCTCGATACCAAACGTTCCCTTAAAAGAGTGCAATGATCCATCAATTTTTGAAATACCTATCTTTTCCTTATAGGCATTTAGTTTATCTCTTCCAAATCAGTCAAGTAGTTACACCACTTTGTTTTAAACCTCACTTATGATAATCACACTCCCAAGTGACTCACACATCCATCACATCTCCTCCACATTCCTCTCACATGTACACATCCCTTCAAACATTACAAACTCTCTTCAAACCTCCACGAAACAACTCCTCCATATCCTTATTTCATGTAAACTCTTTTGAAATTTTTAAGTATGTTACAAAAAGCAAAAACAAAAGAGAAAAAGAAAAAAAGGCAAGGAAAAAGGAAGGAGAAAAAAGAAAGAAAAAGAGAGAAATAGAAGAAGTGAAAAGAAGGAGAATAAGTTAGAGGAATATCTTCTCTTCTCAACACCACCATCTCTATCATTTCCATCTATCCCTATCATCCATCACCATCCACATCATTTGGGAGCTAAATTATCATAAGTGGTACCACCTTTGTTTAAAAATCCATTTTGTTTACACACATTTTTGCTTTTAACCACATCATTCCTTTAGAAATAGTGTCTTTAAATTTTCTTTCAACCACCTTAAACGCTGCATCCAAAGATAGGAATACCTTTGCAATTGCACTCTTTTTAGGAGGGAGGTAAGTTGAAGGGAATTCTAATGCATTAAGTAGCCTCCATTTTGAGGGAAGGAGTGATGAATCTATGGAGAGGGTAAGGATTACATCTGCTCATGAGAGTGTGAGGATCTTTTGATCCCCATAGCATTAAACCTTAGATATGCTCACCTCGAGTCTGTGCCCCTCCTAGGCGTCCGCGTGGACTCGTCTGCGTGGCCTCCTGTCACGCGTCAGCGTCACCTGCGCCTCACGCGGGCCGACCGTGGCTCTGCCACGTGGCCTCAGTGCCACGTCGCATCCACGCGCTGGTCCCATGTGCCACGTCAGCTCGCCGCCTGGACCCGCTCGCCACGTCATCACCTACGGTAAGCTCACCCTTTTTTCGTGATTTAAATAAGGAAAAATTCATAGAATAATCAATTAAAATTCAAAAAAAGGGCATAAACTTTATAAATTCATAACTTTAAATGTAGAACTCCTTTTTAATCTAAATTTTCTCCATTGGATCACAAATTCTTTTCTTTTTAATATCATATCATTTAAAATATATTTTGAAGGAAGAAATTAAGATGAATTATAATTTACTTAAATTATTTCTCACTAAATATTCTAAATCATATATTCATCTTGAAATTATCCTTCAAAACATGCACTAAAGTCAAAATCATTCAATACAAGAGATTAACTTCTATTAATTTAAACTTAACAAAATATTAATCATCTATTAAGCATGAAATTAGCCCTAATTTATGCATAAATATCAACTATAGTGAAATGACATGCCAATGGAGAAAATTCCTAAAAAGTATGATAACATGCATCATATTCACATAAAATAAGCATGAATATGAGTTAATTAGGATACGAATTCAAGTTATAAATGCATGTTATCACTCTCCCACCTTGAGAATGACTTCTCATTTCCCCCAGTCTATGACGGCTTTCGCGGTAGCTAGAAAGGGTAGTCCTAAGATGATCGGGGCTTGGCTAAGCTCCTTGGTCATTTTCATGTCAACGACTAGGAAGTCTACCGGGAATAGCAATCTTCTATGCTAACTATTAAATCTTCTACTAGTCCATGTGGTTTCCTCACTGATACATCGGCTAAGTATAACTCTACAAGGAAGGGGTGCAACTCCCCTACATAATGAGGGTCGAATACGGCTTTAGGGAGGATGTTAATACTAGCTCCGGTATCTAACAAGGATCTAGTGAAGGACATTCCTCCTATCTCACTCGTGATTGATAACATGCTATTTATACATGAATTTACATGATTATTAATGCAAATAAAAGCATTAATTATTCCAAATGTATGCATGTTATCATATTTTAAGTATATTTCTATAATTTTTTATAATTTCATATTATGATCTAAAAACACATCAATTTAGGGATTATTATACATAATTAAACATTATAATTTTTAATCCTATTTATATTTAAGATCCTAATGATGTTTTCATGATTAAATGATAAGAAAAGTGATGTTTATTAACATTCATGTATTTTTATAAAGTTAATTTAAGAAATACATGAATGTATTAAATTAATTAAAATTCATTCTCTAGAAATACATGAAAGTTATGATTTTTACAATTTTAGAGAATTTTCTAGAATTTTTCTGAATTTAATTAAGTTTATTTTTTATTTTTAATTAATTTAAAACATTAAAAAATGGCAAAAAGGGTGCATTTTTTGCGCGAGCCCACGTGGATGCGACGTGTCACTCAAGACCACGTGGCAAAGCCACGCGGACCTGCGCGAGTGCATGCGTGGCACTGAGGTGATGTGTATACATATATATTATTATTATACATATGGTTATAGTACTTATAAGCATTCCATAGAGGAATATCGCTAAACGCTATAATTCACTCACCTTATATACCCGACAGTCTCTCTTCTTTTCTCCGTGTAGGACTATGTTTCCTTCGTTTTTGTTGATTGTAGGACGCGTGGCGTGACGTGGAGCGTCGGATGGAAATCGCGATGAACATCGCATGTAGATGCGGTGGATGCGAGGTCCACACGATCAATTATCGCGCACGTGCTTCAAAATTCACTTAAGTGAACTCATCGCAGCCGTTAATCTGGCGAGTTATAACGGCGGAGATCACTCGCGATCGGTGGACTCCTTGACATATTCTGATCGTTGGATTAAGATCCAACGGATGATCAAGCGACGCGATTCTTCAAATTGAAACACATGGACTCACCTCAGCCCTTCATCATCGATCGAGCGCTCCAGACTTAATCGCAAAGATTCGATTAAAAAAAGTCTCATCGCGACCGTTGATCATGATGCGCCCCTTCATCGGACGGTTACGCCCAATTTGCCCTTTAAATAACTTGTTCTTCGCGAACGAAAGTTTCACCCTTAAATTTTTGAGAAATTCGAATTGTCCAGACACCAAATTCGAGTGCCATTTGATTTCTTCATGTTATTGACTCATTTACGCGTCCAAGGAATGCTTGAAATCAGAATTTTATTGAGAGATCGAGGAGAAATCACATCTTGAACTTCAATTTCATCTTTGAAAATGCAGAATGAAAAGCCATGCATCCGGCGATTAATTGGATCATTTCGAAAGCTACTTTGGGTTAGATTGCGTGTTTTCATCATAATCCTTCATCATTTAGTGTTAATTTTACATTTTAAATCGTAGATTAAGTTTAATTTAGTTTTAATTTTGGTTTTCAATAAATTTTGCGATACGAATTTTCTCCTATTTTCAAACTTCGATTACTTTGCGAATTCTTATCCAAATCACTCAATTTTTGATTCCGTGGATTCGCAATTGAGTTATCTTTATTAATATTATAAATTTCCCAATTTCTAATCTCAATTCGTTGTCCAATTTGATCAAATTTCAAAGATATCTCTCAAAATTCCCTAATTCTCCGTGGATTCGACCCTTATTTACTATTATACTCTTTAATTAAATTAATTAATCATAAATTGGTAAGTTTAGGACTTTGTTTTGACACTATATCGTGTGTATTCAACGACCATAGAAATTAGTTTCTTCAGTGATCATGGGTGCTCCTGGATCTCTCTTTTTAATCGGTAAGGCATTTACCATGATGGAACTCACCGTCTCACTAAGTTGGATCCTTATAGGGTTTCTATGGGGAGTGCATATACCTTTGAGAACTTTGGCATAAGATGGGATATGCTTGATGACATCTATCAAAGGAATGGTGATGGTTACCTTCTTAAAGGCGTCTAGTAGATGGTCATCGGTTTCATTATTTCGGCTTTAGGTCGATTTAGTGCTTGAGGATAAGGCACAGGGGGCTTGTATGTGTCGAGGTTAAGTTCTGCCGTTGCTTGTTCTTCCTCATCCTCCGAACTGTCTTGCTCGACGATAATTGGTGCTTCTTCTTCTTCGATCGGGCCTTGGTGGATAGGATGATCCTTGTATGGATCAGGTAGTTCTTTTCCACTTCGAAGGCTCGATATGGATAGTGTCGTTTCCACAGCCTCCTCGTCGACGTGTACATGGTTGATGTTATGTGTCTAACTCAACGAGGCCCCTTGATTCCTCAGTTTAGCTGTGGCCTGCGAGGGTAATTGGTCAGTAAAAGTTACATGTTTACCCTTCTTGTCGGTCATTGGTTGGACGTTCGTCTTGATGAAGTCCTAAATTTTGTCCACACGTGAGTTCATCCGCGTCATTTTCTCCATTAATTGTGAGATGGCGCTGAGGATCGGGTCGGATGCCGGCGCGGTCTGGCGTGGAGCTTACGTATAAGCTTGTGGTTGAGTCAGCAGGACGAACGACGGCTGTCTTTGATTAGCATAGGGTTGTTGATGTTGTTTTTGAGCATTGTATGCTGTAGGATAGGGTTGATCGTCATTCCTCCAAAATCCTCCATTCTGCGTAGGATTTTTGAAAACAGGGGTATTATAGTAGTTAGGGTATGTACCCGGAAAATTTGGTCATCCTTGTTGAGTCGGTCCTCCTCATGGACCTTGTCTAAACATGTTTTGCCTTTGGATCGCCATCACAGGACAATCTAATTCGATATGATCAAATCTTGAGCAATTTGCACACGGCGACGCCTCTTAAGTGAGACGGGGCGAGTCCTTCAGAACTCTTGCGGATATTGAGTCGGTCCAGTAGCAAATTCTGGACTTCCGCCATTTTATCGATTCTTTCTAGGAGCATCCCCGTCTACACTGATTTGGTGTCGATCATTTTCGGCATCGCACCTCTTCCAAATGGTTTCGCCGCATTATGGTGGCTATTCTCCACCACCGTCTCGATGAGTTCCATCGCGTCGTCTTCATATTTTCTCATGAAGGTGCCGCCCCTTGCTGCATCTAAAAGATATCTATCTTTCAGGCCTAACCCGTCATAAAATATTTGCATTAGTTCATGGTTAGACACTCCATGGTGTGGACACTCCCTAGTGAGGTCTCTAAGTCGCTCCTAGGTCTCGTGGAAGGTTTCACTCGTGCCTTGGGTAAACTCGAGGGTAGCTCATCGAACAGAGGTGGTTTTCCCTACGGAATAATATTTTCTTAAAAATTCCTCCTCCATCTCGGTCCAACTAGTGAATTATTTCCCTAATTTTAAAAACTAATCCTTGGCTCGGTCTCTAAGGGTAGCAGGAAAGAGTTTCATCTTCATCGTGTCGGGGGGGACATTTTGAAGATGGTTAATTTCACAAACTTGGGAAACCTCCTCTATGTGTCTATAAGGATCCTCATAAGGTTTACCATGGAAGATATGAAGCATGCTCATCACATGTGAATCTATTCTAAAATTTGCCCCTCTATTTAGGGGTGCGTGAATTCTTGTGACAGTTCTTTGGAGGATGGGCCTATCGTAGTCACTAAGGCATTTTCTTGCATTTCCCTCATCATTCCGGGCCATTTCTACTAGTTCTATCAGATCTATGGTAGTGTCGGGGGATTGCGAGGATCGCTCGAAAAGATCTACGTTTAAAGGATTATTTCTGTAATCTCCAACTCGTCTGTCATCTCATGAAGAGTGGATCGGATATTTAGATGGATAAAATTATTAAATACCTTATAAAATATTAAAAATTAATGTCAATCGTACGTGAATGTCGGGATCCGTGAGAGTGACGCGTTCTTAACGCGATTTTGAAGAAGTGATAGCCCGTTATCCTTAGAAAAGGGGCAAAATCACTTAATCTTATCAAATTAAGGATCTCAAAGATTGATTTCTACTTCGGATCACTCATTGTTCGATTGATTTGCATGAATTTCATGAAATTAAGAGAAAAATCCAAGTTGACCAAGTCAAAATTGACTAAATTGATAAAAAATTTGCCTTAATTCCCCAGTAGCGGCGCCATTTGATGAATTGAGACTGCGAGGTCGTCAATTGCACACGGTCTCGTGTCAAAAAAAGTCCAAACTTACCAATTTAATGAAAATATCTCAAATTGAGGGGTATAATAGTAAATATGGGTCGAATCCACAAGGACTTAGGGAAGTTTCTGATGATGTCTTTGAATTTAATCAAATTGGACGATGAATCGGTGATAGAAATTGGGGAAAATGGTATATTATGAAAGATAACTTCAAGAGGATTCCACGGAATTAAAAATCATCGAATTTGACTTTGATCAACGGCCGATATCGCACGCGCGATCGAACGTCCCACACGCTGCCATGTCGCCTCCTCATCGTGATTGATCAGACGGCTCTGATTGCGCCACGTCACCTGCGCGCTTTAAATATTCTGAAAAATCAATTTTAAATTAATTTCTAATTCCATAAAATCCTTAGAAATTCATTAAAAATTCAAAAAAATTTATAAAAATTCTGAAAAAATCCCCAAAATTAGAAAATTCATAAATTTCAAAATATAACTCCAAATTAATCCAAATTTCTTTCATTTGATCTGAAATTTAATTGTCTATCATTCTTAAGATCAGAATTAATAAATAATAAGAGTTTGAATTTATTTTTCAAAAATGGATTCAGTTATTTAAGATTTTAACTTAAATGAATGTTTATAAAATGATTTCTCTCATTATTTAACTTTAAAAACCACTTATAATCTCAAATAAAGATGGGTTATAAAATTATTCATTTTTAATTCATCATAATTAACCCTAAATTAAATTATTTTGAGATTATAACAAATTTTTCATAGAATGATAGATAAATACTCATAAATATGATAACATGCATAGCAATGAAATCATTTATGCCTTAATATGCATCAATAATTATGTATTATCATGTCTAATTAGCATGTTATCAATAGAACCTACTATCCATCCTTTATGTCTCCAAGCAATAGTCATATGATCAATACACTCATCATATGAATGGGATAAGATAGTAGTATTCTTTCTAGATAATTGAATGTCCTTCTTGAATATCCAATAAATAGGAGTGTTTAGAACATATGCTTAAAGATGAGTGATCACTTTTATGATCACATCATAGTTCACTCTGTCATTACACATGCTCATGTACTTCATTCTAAACATCATACATAGAGAATAATGAATAAAATTTCATTTCAATGAACAAAAACTACAAATGAAAAGTGTGACTAGCTTGCATGCCATGCAATATCCATCACACACTACCACATAAGCTTAGAAAATCAGGCATTAATTTGACCCCTTTTTACTTGACTTTAGTCATGAAATATTTGTGAAAAAAATTAAATGGAAATTGATAAAACTCCAAAAAAATCCTTGAAATTCAAACACATATCTTTTCATCTAAAACTCTATACAATGTGAATTTTTTTTAGTTTCAACCTCATAATTTCCTCTTTTTTTCATGTCACTATAATTCAAAATGGAAGAGACAAACAGAGATAAAGTGCAATATGCCACCTAGTTTAACTTAGAAAGTTTAAGCAAGTTCTTTATCTTCTTCTTGTCTTTGCCTACCTAGTGTCATTGATGCATTCATTTCCATCACTATAAACAGATTTTGATGAACAATTTTTGTTGATACAATTCACATTATTGTGTTTTTTTCATATTTTTACATCTTTTGTGTTATTCCACACATGTAATTAATTTGAATCTAATTAATGATATTTATGTATGCACAAGAATATGCCTCATCATGTATCATTTATTTTATTTTTATATCTTAAGACCACTCCCAGTTGACTTTTTTGAAATCAAGTGGATGAACTCTCAAAGTTTTATGAGTTTTATGGATTCAAGGACAAAGGTAAATATGTGGAAGAACGTGGAGGCACATTGTAATAAAAGAGAGGGGAAAATAAAATCTTCGCCTCTTTAGGGGTCATGTCAACTCTAACTCCATAAAATGAAAGGGTGTAATGAAGGGTCAAAGTAGTCAAAGGTGTGAAGAAAGGTCAAAGGGTGTTCTAGTTAAGTTTTTAAATGGTTATTGGGATCATCCTATCTTTTGGGGGCAACCATTCACTGAGGTAAGACAAGGTAAGTCAAAAATTGGTCAACTTTTCTGTCTTAGATAAGTTTGACTAACCTATATTAATATACTTTTCATTTGGATTATTTCATTTTTGAAAGGAAGTGGGGTTCACCCTCTTAAGTTAAATGTTCTTCTTATTTAGAAAGGGGTTGCGAGCCACCCTTTTTTAGGAGGTAGACCCATTCCTTTTTGAAGAGAGGTTATCTTCTCCTTTTGAGGAGGTAAGACCCCTAGTTTAGAAAAGTATTTGGGCCACCTCATTGAGGGGTAAGGTTGCCCCTTTGAAAAAGGTAACCACACCCTTGGACATTCTTGGGGTGGTGCATCTCCACCTTTGATCACAAGGTTGGAAGATCTCAACCTTCAGTCACCTATAACCCTAAAAAACCCTATCTATATGAGGCTCTATTTTCTCTCTCTTTACTTGTTTTTTGACTCTCCCTTAGTGTCAGATTATCAAAAAAAGAGGAGAGTAATTCAAGGCCCAAGGAGAACATTGTTTGATGATCAATGATAACGTTACATTTATGTGTTTATTTCCATCATTATAAAGATATTTTAATATATAATTATTTCTAATATGTTTTTGTGATATTTTTGCATTCATTGTGTTTTTCTACTCATGTACTCAATTTGCATCTAATTAGTATTGATAATGTATAAACATGAATATGCCTTGGCATGCATCATTCTTGTAATTTGAATATCTTGAGACAAACCCAATATGATTTCTTTGAAGTCAAGTGGTTAAATTCTCACCTTTTATGACTTTTATGGATGCAAAGACATTGAAAAATATATGGAAATACATTTGGGCAAATAGCAATGAAAGAGAGGAAAAAATGACAACTTCACTCTTTTAAAGGGCCAAGTCAACTCTAATTCCAAGAAGTCAAAGGGTCTAATCACAGGTCATGGTGATGAAAGGTATGAAGAAAGGTCAAAGGTGGTTAAATTTATCTTTTAAATATTTATAGAGATCATCCTATCTTTTTGGAGCCAGCCACTTCACTAAGCTAAGTCCAGATAAGTCAAAGTTGGTCAACTTTCTCTATTTTAGGGAAGGTTGACCAAACTATATTAAAATCCTTTGAAATTAAATTATTTTATATTTATAATGAAGTGGAGGCCACGATCTTAAGCTGGATGTCCTCCTCATTTAGGAATGAGTTAGGTGTCAGCATTTTAGAAGGTGGGGCCCATATTCTTAAGAAGGGGAGTTATTACCTCCTTTTGAGGAAGTGAAACTCATTCTCTAGAAAGGGGTTAGGCCATCTCATTAAGTGGTAGGATTACCTCTTTAAGGAGGTGACTACATCCTTGGACGTCCTTGGGGTAGTGCATCTCCACCCTTGATCATAAGAGTGAAAGATCTCTACCCTTTGTCACCTAGAACCCTAAAAGACCCTCTCTATATAAGGCTCTATTTTCTCTCTCTTCTCTTTTTTTTATCTCTCTCAATATTAGGCTACCAAAAGGAATAGGGGAGGAGGTCAAGTCCCAATGAGAGCATTACTTGATGCTCAATCTTGTAGCAGATAAGAAATCAAGCAAGGATTATGATTGGAGTGGATTGAGCATCAACCAGCCTAGGGCTTGCATTACGACGGGGTTTCTCTGATGATCCGGATTGAGTTCTTGCTTGTGTGCATCTCCAAAAATATAAAAATTGTATTTTATTTTCTTTTAATGTATTAGCTTTGGCATCACCCATACTCGCAACTCTATCTTTCTATCGCTGCGTGTCAATTATCACTACCGTCGACCACTCTTCTCACCTTATCATCACCTCACCCCCATTTCATTTTATATTAGATTTCTATTTAAATTCTGATTTCTCTCTTAATTCGAAAAGAAATATAAAAATTATCACTCATACTCATCTCTACATGTCCCATTTTTGCTTGCACTTCTTTCCACTAGTTGGCTTGTTTCCATGGTCTTACCTTTTATTTCAACATCTAATCTCATTACCTCAACTACCTGTAGATTTGATCGTTGCTTACACCATATTGAGTAAGAAATTATAAATTTTATTGCATTAAATCAATATGTAACAATGACGGAAAACAAGTGTAATAGAGTTCATCACTTAATCTTTTTGTGGAGAAGAAATCAAGAGAGGATCATGATCAAAGTAGATAAAGCATTACCTAGCCTACATCAACCATTGTGACAGGGTTTGTGCAATGATGTGAATTTAATTCTTACTTGTGATTATCTCCATAAACAGTACATTTGTATTTAATTTTCATTTTTTCATTTTTTTCTTTTAATGTAATAGATTTGACATTATCCATTTTCATAAATCTCCCTCTTTGATGCAGCCTTAGCACAGGAAAAATGAATAAATAGTGGCTTGAATCCACAACACCCCGTCTTCAAGAAGGGTTAGAGTTTGAATTCACAAAACTAACATCTTCATTCCTTGAATCCCCAAGGGGTTGTACGTGAATCCACAAGCACAAAGCACTCTCTAATTGGGAGAATGCTCTAGAGGAAAGAGCAGAACACTCATAAAAAGGGATAACTTAAAATTGTATCCTCAAGGGTTACAATGGGGGGCCTTATATAAGCCTCAAAAAGTGAAGGGTCATTCAAGTGATTTAACCCTTGAAAAGACAACACAAGAATCTTGAAAATACAACTTTGATAATATGCATGTGTCAGACACTGAACTAACAAAACAAAAAGTAAAGCTTCTAGGCCTTCTCAAGCCTTAGCAAAGAGATATTTGCAAATTCCAAGCCTTACAAAATCGGTAAGAAATATTTATTGCTTTCAAGATGATATTCTGCAGAATCTGTTAGGTTCTCGGGATTCTCCCTTGGCCCATTTAGCTTTAAATGGGCCTCTAATATGAAACTTGCTTAGATTTATGTAAAGTGGGCTCTTGGGCTCTATTTTAGGCTACATCACTCTCTCTATCGTTGCACATCAATCCATCGCTAGTGTCGACCATGCTGCTCTCCTTGTCATCATCTCATCCCCATTTCATTTCCATTTATCATCAATTTATATTTAACTTATGATTTCTCTCTTAATTCAAAAAGGAAACATAAAAATTATCACTTACATTCATCTCTACATGCCTCATTTACCCTTCCACTTCTTTCCAAGCTCTCGACCTTCATTTGATTATCTAATATAATTTATTGACCTTCTTGTGGATTCTACCCTTGCTCACACTATTAAATAAGGAATTATAATTTTATAGAAATAAATCAATACACAATAACGATGAAAACATATATAATAAAGTTCTTTGTTTTTATTTTTGATCTTTCTACTTTTCCATTTTAGATCAAAAAGAGATATTCTCCTTTATATTTCATTCTCATTGGTGCATTTATCTCATCACCATTCCACTTGTTAGTTCGTGAATGATCATAGATCTAAACATCCAAACTTAACTTATTTCAACTTGATGAGAGAATCCTCTAAATATGAAGGACAAACTAGTGGTAAGAGGGAAGAAATAGTCGAAGAAATGGGTGAAAATTTTCCAAGAAGAAATAGAAATGTCAATCAAAATCAAAATCAAGGAGGGGGTAAGACAAGAATACCTGAATTAGGAGAAAGCGTTTCTTCAAAATAGCCCCTCCCTAAGAGAAGATGTAAATTATAAGATAGACAAAACCTTCATCAACTCCTTGCCTAATTTTCATGGTTTACTATCAAAAAAAAATTATAGCATTCATGGACAATATTTTCGGAGGTATTCAAGTGCCTAGAGGTATTCATGGACAATATCTCAATTTTTGGAGATGATTTTGATGGCTGTCTAGCTCACCTAGCAAAAATCCTTGAGGTTTGTATGAGAAAATTATTAGTATTGAGTTGGGAGAAATCATATTGTATTGAACAACAGGCACTGCTACTTAGGCATCTAGTCTCAAGCAAAAGCATTGAGGTAGATAAGGCCAAGATAGAGGTTATTCAAAAACTCCCTCTACATATTGACGAAACATTTTCATGGGGTCCTTGAAAACATACCAATGTGTGTCAAAACAATTGCGAAACCCACCAAATTTAAGTTTTGATCAAGATTTAGTCAATATAACGATGAATAAGGGTATAATTCACAGAGAAATAGGAAATGTTTTAGTTATTCTTCAAATTTGATCAAATTGAATGATTAATTGGGGTAAAAATTTTGAGTTTATAGTAGATTTAGAAAGAAGACTCCAAGACGAATCCACGGAATAAAAAATCACTCGATTTGGATCAATATTTGTGGAGAAATCAAGGAGCAAAAAATTCAATCTAGACAGAAAATTCAATCGCAAAGAGAGGGAAAACAGTAAAATTTCATAAGAGTTGACAAATCTAGTACCATAAATTGAAATCTAATGTTATAGGAAAAAAGATTAGAGAGAAAACACATAGTCTAACCTGAAACCGCGCTTGAAATGATCCAATTCATCACCAGCTCAAGGCTTTTCATTTTGCATTTCAAAAATGAAAATCTGGGGTTCCAGAGGCAAATTCTCTTGATTCTCTCAATGAAATCTCACTTTCAAACACTCCTTGTACATAGAAATGAGTCTAGAAGAAGAAGAAAGCAAGAGATTCAAGGATTGAGATGTCTAAACAATCCGATTGCTCAAAACATCTGAGCATGCTCTTTTTGTCAAAGAATAGAGGTACAAATAGGGTAAATTTGCACGTGACCGTTCGATTTGCATCTTTGTCTTTGATCAATAGCTCATATGAAACGTTCGGATGCGAATCATCATGATTAAGTCCCATCCTTTTGATTTAAAATGGAGCGCTTGGATTTTGTCACGTCGCGTGTGAAGAAGAAGCGTCGTGTAACGCTTGTCATTTAATCTTCATTGAATGGACGAGATGTTGCCATGCGTCCACAAGAGTCCATTGAGCGCGATTTAATCTCATATGTTTTAACTCCTCAGATGAATGAGTGGGATTAAAACGCTTAAAAGATGGGCCGTCACCCAATCAGATGTCGTTGCATACCCCCCCCCCCCCGACTTAAGTGAAGATCGATGGGTTTGATTAAAGTTGTGAATCGGACGCTTCATGTCACGCTACGTCACATGTGCATAAAAAGAAAAAACATAGTCCCACATGGCAAAAGTCAAGGCAAAAATTGTGTATATATGTGGATCGGTCTTAGTGGGTTAACTTATATCCATTAGTGGATGCTTAACCACTAATGACATGCGCGCATGCACACACATGGGTTCCACGTGGCGTGTGCAACATTGCAACGTTGCGACATGTCATTCACTCTGCTACATCAGCTGCCATGTTAGCGCGCGATGAAATTATTATTTTTAATTTTAAAAGTCAAAATAAAATAAAATAAAAATCTAAATAAATTCAAAAAAATTCTAGAAAAGTCCCTATAAATTAGAAATTTTATAACTTTAAAAATAGAACTCATAATTACTCCAAATTTCTTTTCCTTGATCAAAAATTAAACAATCTACCATTCTAAAAAATCAAATTTAATTAATAACAAGAGAATAAATTTTTATTTACAAAATACACTCTTTTTTTTAGAAAATAAAACTAGAAAAAATACATGAGTATATATAAAAATATTTTCTCTTATTATTTAACATTAAAACCTTATTATAATCTCAAATATAAAATGAGAATAGTCTTAATCTTAAATACCTCTCTTTAATTATTTATGAGTATCCCTAAATTTTTGCATTTTTTTATTGAGATTATAAGTTAAATTTTCAGAAAATGATAGATATGCAATCAAAACATGATAATATGCATAGGAATGGAATGTTTGTACCTTAATTTTCATTAATAATCATATAATTACGTGTATAAATTACATGTTATCACCTATCACACTTAGAGATTTATGAAGCTTTCTAGGGCATATTTTTTTCTATTGAGGATTTATACAACACTTTGAAAAAGGCTCAAAGCTGTTGACCACCTTTCTATGTAAGGATAAGGATTCTATCAATAACAAGAAAGGGGGATCAAGCATTTTGGACACTAAAACAAGCCTTGATCGAGGCATGAATCCTACAAATTGCGAACTGAGACTTATCATTTGAGATCATATGCGACGCTTCAGAGTATACTATAAAGTTGTTCTTGGAAAAGGATAGATAATAAACCAATTTTCAGATGCTACACTAGCAAGATACTTGATGACTCTCAAATGTGTTACATGATTATGAAAAGGAAACTGTCAATGGTGGTTTATGCCTTAGAAAAGTTCTAGACTTACACCTTGGAGAGTAAGATCACTATTTAAACTAATCATGTGGCACTGAAGTACTTGTTCTCTAGGAAAGAGGCAAAGCCAAGATTGATACGATGGGTGTTGCTCCGTCAAGAATTTAACTTAGAGACTAAAGACAAAAAGGGCAATGAAAACTCGGTGGCAGAGACATTAGCAACACATTTCTCGATGAATGCCATCTTGTTATATCTAGCAAAGCCTCCTGGTTTGCACATGTTATCAATTTCCTAGTGACTGGATCGATTACAAGTTATTAGAGTAGGCACCAAAAGAAAAAATTCTTCCATGAGCTTAAATAGTATTTTTGGGAAGAACCATTATTATTCCATCTAGGGTATGACCAGATCATTTGGAGATGTGTATCAAAGGAAGAGCAAGGAGATGTTCCATCGATGTGTCACTCGTTTGTGTGTAGAGGATACTTTGCAACGATAAAGACTGTAGATAAAATTCTACAGAGTGATCTCTACTAGCCCACCATATTCAAGGATGCGCATCATTTTCATACGGAATGTTTAAAGTGTAAATCAGAATTAAGCATATATAAAGGAGATGAGGTGACACTTAAGCTAATCCTTGAAGTGGAGATATTTGATTTATGGGGGATTGATTTTATGGAACCTTTTCCACCTTTGAGAAAAAAATAGATTATGTACTTGTAGCAGTTGATTATGTGTTTAAGTTGGTAGAGGCTATCCCCACTCGGACAAATAGTAATAGAAAGGTACTTAGATTTGTCATGTTGAATATTTTCTATATGTATCGATGTCCTAGTGCAATAATGAGGGATGGAGGATCGCACTTGAATAACACACAATTTCGAGCATTATAAAAGAAATATGGAGTGCATCACCAAGTCATCACACCATATCATGGTTAATAGGCAAGTTCAAGTGAGCAATTGAGAAGTTAAAAATATTTTGAATAAGATAATTTGATTAGATGGGAAGGATTGGCACATAAACTTATCATTACATTATGGGCCTATCAGACCGCATATAAGACAACCATAGGAATGTCAACTTTTAAGCTCATCTATGGAAAATTAATTAAAATAAAGTGAAAAATAAAATAAAAAGAGAAACTCTCTCTCCCCCCTATTCTCTCTCCTCTCTCCCAAGCCCTCCTCTCTTCCTCGTGTGAGAGGGAGAAATCACTTCTCCCTCTCTCTCCCAAGCTCTCCTCTCTTCCTCACATGAGAGGGAGAAATCACTTCTCCCTCTCTCTCCCAAGCTCTCCTCTCTTCCTCACATGAGAGGGAGAAATCACTTCTCCCTCTCTCTCGCGATGCCTCTCCCTTTCCTTCCCTCTCTCCTTCTCTCTCCCTCCAGAATTTCTCTCTATCTCTCTATCTCTCCAGAATTTCGCGATGCAATGGAAATTTTTGTCTCAAAGAGAGTTGCGCTCCCTCTCTCCTCCTTTATTTTCTTATCTTTTCATCCACATTTCCATATTTAAAAATCCTAAAAACCACTTTTTCACCATTGATCAAGGGTTTTCAATCTTCGAAAGGAGTTTGGAAATTTTTTATTGGTTCATTTCATTCCTATATACATCTTCTTCCTTTCATTGATCATTTTCGCTTTCTAAATCTAAAAATATCAAAAAAATCTTCTGATTTCAATATTTTAGCCTTCCTCCCTATGAATTGGACCTCAACTCACCACTATTCTAGATTTAAATCTGAATTTGAAGAGTTGAGTATAAATTTTTTGTATACGTAAATTTGCACATTCAACGGCCGTGTTTTTACTCATGGCAGTCCTCTGCATCAAGTATTATATCTATTAAGTCTTGATGCATGTACAAGCAAATTTATTCTTTCAAATAAAAAGAGAGATAGAGGAAGAAGAAGAATAAGAGGAAAAAGAAAAGAGAGAAATAAAAGGAAGCGAAGAAGGACAATAAGTTGTGGCAAATGTCTTTTCTTCCATTGTCTTTCACCATTCCTCTACCACCTTCACACCATCTCTCCATATGTATCTATCACTAACATCATTTGGGAGTATAACTATCATAGGTGGTACCCATTTTTCTTTTAGAAAACAATTTTCATTTACATGTATTATGGTATAACCACGTCATTCCTTTCAGCCACATTACAATGCTACACCCCCAAAATAGGAAATCCTTTTGCTAATACACTCTTTACAGGAGGAAGATAGGTTGAGGAAAGTTATAATGCACTAAGTAATCTCCAAATGACCCAAGGAGGGATGTACCTATTGATAAATTTAGGAATTATATTTGCTCATGAGAGTATGAGGACCTTTTATCTCCATTACATTAAACTCAAAGATAAGCTCACCTGTATCACAATTAAGGATAAGCCTCAACTATTAGCCAATGAGTACTACCCTAATACACACTAACGAAGTCAAACTATTGGATAGAATATAGATCACTATGGTTCACACTATGAGGAAGCGTAATCATATCTTTCTACACTTCACCTCATTAGTTGTAGGATTGAAAGGTGAAAAGATTTTCTATGGAGATCTATAGTGTATTGCTAAGACTAGCAATAATTTAAGTTGGGAGAGGTGATAAAATGTAATATTTATTTGTAATTACATGATTTTTAGTAAATTTTATACCATAATTCATATCATTCTTATGCAAGTGCATATTCATCATTCTATATATTGAAAATCTCAAAATGCATTATTTTTAGGGCCAAAGTTAAATTTTAAATAGACGAGCTTAATTCTATGTGGGATTTTATTTGAGTTTTATATAATAAGAGGAAAACATTTTTATATGCACTCTAAAATTATTTCCTCTAATTTCTTAAATAACGTGAGTGTCTTTTCGAGTTAAATATTTATCCTCTTGTTATTTGTTATATAATGTTAGCCTTTTTTATCAAACAAAAAGAATTAGATTAGAAAGGAGTTTTATTTTAACATATATGATTTTTTTAGGGACTTTTTATAATTATTTTGAATTTATTATATTTTTATGTATTTAATTTAATTAAAGTTATTTTAAAAGGTTTTGATTAAGTTTGTGTTGACATGGCAAGTGACATGGCGTGCGCACTTGCATGGCAACATGTGGCAGTACTAGTGAGCGCCACATGACACGTAGCAGGCACACACATCGCGTCTAGCAAGCACACCCATGGCGCGTGTAAGGGGAGGATAACAACATTCAGTGCCCTTAATGAGCCAATTAATTTCAATGATTGATTTCTATATTTTTACCCTTAACATTTTCAATATGGGACTATGTTTATCTTTTTTTTGTTAGTTAGACATGAGTTTGATGATTTATCTCCTAGATTCATTGATATCGTGAAATATGTTTCAGTTGAGTCAAAATTTTTTGAGGAAGGTATTTTTTATTTTCGGAATCGACTGCTCAAGCAGCTACCTACTTTGGCACTAGAACTCAGACATCTTGAAGAATAAGCTTTACAACTTCATTGTTACTTTTATTTCTATTTTATTATCTCTTTTTACCAATTTTGTAATTGATTAATAAATATTAGTTTAATCAATCTTCAAATTCATTAATCAATCATTTAATATGTGTCCACTTATTCTCTTTAATTTCAATTTTGATTTAGACTTACTCTTTCATATTTTTATTTTATTTTAAATCTTATTTAAACTTAGTTTGAAACTAACCTCTATCTTAATTTTCCAATTTATTTTCTAATTCTTATGATAGCCTTTTCTTTTTTCTAGGTACCAATTTTTTTATGAAAAAAATAACAATAATTTAAAACAAAAAGCCTAAACCCTCCCCGAAAGGCTCTCACTCTCTCTCTCTCTCTCTCTCTCTCTCTCTCTCTCTCTCTCTCTCTCTCTCTCTCTCTCTCTCTCTCTCTCTCTCTCTCTCGTGCGGTGAAGTCTTTCCCTCACACTCATGGCAAAAGGTCTGCCCAACTTGCTGCTGCCATTTTTTAAAACATTGTTGGTCTTCAGTGATCTCTTAAAGAGGTGACGACTTCTCATAGCTCTCTCTACCACGTGTTGTCATTGGCGATCTCTCTCCCCAACGTGAGCTCTCTACAAGGAGTACATTGTGAAATTTTATTATAGAGCTCCTTGAAATCTCATTTCAAAATCTGTTTTAAATAAGTTTTTCTTTTCTTTCCAAACTTGACTTGTATATTTTGATCTTTAGAATACTCAATTATTTCTCTCTATCTAGCTTTAATTTCTTGATTTCCATTCTCTTCCATCTGAGCTGATTCTTAATTTTTTAACAATTATATACCCCATACTATTATAAGGATATTCAATCAAAACTCTGTCAAATTCTTCTCTGACTTCTACTATACCATATCTCGTCACATTATACTTCAGATTTTAAATCTCTATTTCCGTATTTCTTGGCTTGACTTTATTTAAATGAAAACTGATTATTTCTTGTCTTTTCTAATTTTTGTCTTATATTTTTTGTTTTCCTTATTTCTGATATCTTTTTTAAAAATTCTTAGATTTTTTCTCTTTTTCTTTCAAACAAAAATTTGGCTTTTACACTTCTTGTAAAATCTGTAATGGGCCTTAAAAGTGCTTTTAAGTTCTATTTAAAAAATAATATATTCTGTTGTGTGATTAGAATTTTTTTTTTTGAAAATTCTAGTTAAAATATTTAACTCCTTATTTAGAATCTGTTGTAGTTCCATTATATAGATTATGTTGCATTTAAAATCTATTTTGCTTAACCAATATTCTGTTTATATTTACCTCAAGTTTGTTTCTAAGTTTTATTCAGAATTTGTAGTGTGTTTATTTCAAATCTATTCAACATTATAAAAAAACCATTTTTAGTTTGAGTTGAAATCTATTTAATATTTATTCGACAAGTCATTACGCCATTGAGAAGCCATTTCAGGATTAGTAAGAATCTCTACGAGACCACATCAATGTGAGCTTAAGGTGTTTATTTTCAAGGGAAGTTTTCATCGTTCATCAGTCCACTCATCGTTCATCAGTTCATCAGTTCATATAAACGCATTCAAATCATAGTAAGCATATTTAGAGGATCATTCTAGAGGTAGCTAGTGTTATTTTATGTGCGTTCTTAATATATTCAAGGGGGAAGACGCTGAGTATCAATTTCAAAGGCAGAAGGCAAAGTCATAATTCAAATCAGTTCTTCAAAGAGTTCTTTTAATTTCTTTTAAAATTTTCCTTTAACTTAAACATTTATATTTATATTATTTCTTTTTAGCTTTTGTTGTTGATTTAGAATTAACATTCTTTCCATATCCATTTATCTTGTGAGTCTAATTTAGGAACTAGGGAAAATAACATTACCCTCATACACAGTGTTGACTCCGCGTGAGTCGTACTTACATGTGAGGGTAAGGGGAGTTTCTTAGGGAATCGGTGCTAGACGAAACTATTCTAGGAAGTTGATCAAAAATTCAACTGGAGGTGTATTTGCTCTCTACATTGCAAGATCACGCAAAATTAGGAACAAGCGACCTACTTTGAGAATGTGTGGATCAGTGACGAGACTCAAAGACTTCAAAGAGGCAGGCTAGCCCAAAGGAGAGTGATGCAGGACGCGGTGGCGAAAACCCTCGTGCCTGATCAATGAATCTGAGGAGGACTAAGGATAGCCGGTTAAACCTAACCTATGGGTAGACGAGTCCTACACCCTAATGACGATCTCTAGCCTAAACCTAAGTGCAGGCAGGCGTGCCGGTCAGCGAAGTCGACTCCGAGTAACCCGGGGAAACTCGCGATGATGGGTAGGGTGAGGTCCTCTCGATCCACGTCCGGAGGCATGGAGGTCGCTCGTCGTGGAGTAGCCAGAAGGCTGCAGCTCACCCTCAGTGCCGGACCTGACGTACGCTTGAGGGTTCTCGAACCTATATCCGTACTACCCTATCTACGTCGTCCGACGGCGGTGGAGACGAGTAAAGGGAAATGCTTCGAAAGGTAATTAAACTTTGAAATGAGGGGACGAAGCTAACCTGCAGGGCGGGGTGCCCGGTGGGTCGTGGCGTCGTGGGGAGTCGGCTCGGCAGTGTCAACCGGAGAGGGGGAGGAGACAGACTCGAGTGCAAGGGGTGATGGAGTGCATGGCGCGACGGGATTGTAGCGGGAGAGACGGGCGAACCCGGGCGGCGCGGGACAAGCCAATCCTGCGCGGGTCAGCGGGATCGAGCAGACCACCCGGGCGGTGAAGGCAGATCTGGTCGGCGCGGGATAGTCAGTGGAGACGCTGGTAAACCGCAGCTGCCCTGGATAGTGCAGTCAGGTCAGGGCAGCACCGGCAACCCTGGGAGGCACGACCGGCGGAGTGTCGAGGGGGGGGGGAGTGGGGTCGGACCGGGGTGGCACTGGTGGATCTGGGCAGCGCGGATGAGGCCCGGGCAGTGCAGTCAGCCCGGGGGTGTTGCAGTCAACCCAGGAGGGATCGCGATCAACCCGAAGGGGGGGACAGCGCGGTCAACCCGGGGGAGTGGCGGTCAACCCGGGGGAGTGGCGGTCAACCCGGGGCAGCGCGGAGCAGGGCGTCCAGGACAGTGCGGTCGGTGCAGGAATGGCGAGCCGAGCTGGCAGCCAGGGGATTGCGCGCGTGAGAAGGTTGAGCGCGCGTGAGAAGGTTGAGCGCGCGCTTACGCAGGCGGCCGGGGCGAATGGGTGCGTGTTGACCGGACGTGGCGCGTCTACGTCCTGGAGCAGGGAGGAATGCCGACGAAGTTTCGGGAGGAGAAGGGTAGCGTCGACGGGGAAGATGAGGGAGGGGTATGAGAGAGAAGATCAACTGGGAGAAAGTTAGAGAACTCGGGCGAGAGGGGAAAAGGGAAGGAATTTGGCCGCGCGGGGAGGAAGCTGTCGCGCGGTTGGTCGACTCGCAACAGGTTGGAGTCCACGGCCGTTTGAATTCCACGAGTGGAGTCGATTTTCGCGTTCGGGTTATTGCACGGAAAATGGGGGGAGGAGAAGTTCGGGAGTGGGGCGAGTTTGGGAGAAATCGAGGGTGGATGTCGGGAAGAAGGGCAGGCGTTGGGAAAGAATCCCGCGGAAGGGTACGACGGAAGTAATTCCGCAGGGAGCTCTGCTGGAGTGCGAGCGAAGAAGACGGCTGGGCGGGCGAAGGTGAGAGGAGACGCCGGCAGAAAATTGGCGGAGTTCTTCGAGCGTCGTGAGAAAACTGGCAGGGCGGTAGGGGAATTCGGGGATGCGCGGGGTCGCGATGCGGAGGGGAAAATGGAAACGATGGAGGGTGGACGGGAACGGTGGCTGGGAAGTTCGCGTATACTCCTGATCGAGATGGAGTTTGGGAATCTGAGGGAGCGGAATTTGCGAACGAGTGCGGAGGAGTGGGAGAGGAGAGGAGGGCGAGGGGATCGGGGAGGCGATTGTCGACGGGAAATTCCGGTCGTGGGGAGGGAGGTCGGTACGCGTGGTGGGGGGAATCCGACCGAAATTCAGGAGGGGGGGTTGGTATGAAGTCACGACGAACCGGTCCAATTCGTGAACCGGTTCTGGCCACGACAGACCGGTTCACGGAAGTTAAATAAAGCTTCCTAACCGCTGTCAACCTGTCTGTCGACGTGGACCAATCCCACTCTTTCGTGGATCAAATTAGAAGTCGCCAGCCGTTCGTGAATCTCCGCGATCAACGGAGATCATATTTCGATCTCTCCAACGGTCGTCTGCTGTAAACCATTCCTATAAATAACCCACACTCTGTAATACAAAGACAGCGAAGAAAAGTATATTCAAGATCTTCATCTCTATCTTCTTCTCCCTCTTCTTCTTGTTCTTTCTTCTTCTGTCTACAGCAACAAAAGCGTCATCAGTTTTTACATGGTATCAGAGCCATTCGCTACACAGCACTAAACGAGATGGCAGAATCTAGCGGCAAGCTACCTATCGGCGCAAACATTTCTCCACAAATCGCTACTGCTGGAATTAATCCATCAGGTTTGACCGTCTCTCTTAAACTAACTAGAGACAATTTCTTGTTATGGCGCACGCAAATCTTACCAGTTCTTGCCGCCTACGATGTAATGGATCATATTGATCAAGATCCTCCGGAAAAATTCAGTCTGAACAAAGATGAACAGACCTGTGTGAATCCAAGCTATAAATCTTGGTTCAAAACCGATAAAGTAGTTCTTGCGATCATTAATTCCTCATTAACAGAATCTACTATGCCTATTGTGGTTGATAAAGAGACTGCAAAGGAAGCTTGGGATGCAATTATTAAAAATTTTGCAGGAAAGTCTCAGTCAAGAATCATGGAACTTCAAACAAAGTTGCATAATATTCGGAAAAACTCAATGACTGTCGAAGCTTATGTTCAAATGGTCAGAACACTTGGAGATGAACTTCGAGCCAATGGCAGCAACGTCTCCTCAAATGATCTCTCATTTGCATTACTCAGAGGTCTTGATCAGCAATACAACGCTTTCTATGCATCTACAAGTCAACTTCTTCACACATTGACATTCGACGATATTGTGGCAAATCTTGTCACCTTTGATTCACATCTAGCAAGGCAAAATAATAATCATATCACGGTGGAATTTCCTCCATCTGCTCATTTCACTCAAGTAAGCAATCAGGATCAAAGAAACAAAAGGGGAGGAAGGAATTATCGCGGCAGAGGTCGTGGACAGAAGACCATTCCTCGGTGTCAACTTTGCTTTAAACAAGGTCATAGGGTCATTAACTGCTATGAGCGATTCAATAAGGACTTCACTCAACCAAACTACAGAGAATTTGTCCTTGGACAACAATCCAGAAGTATACAACCACAAGCCAATCTAGCAAGTTCCGGCTCCTATCAAGCAAACTATAATGCATGGTATCCCGATAGTGGCTCCACTCATCATGTCACAAATGATCAAAACAATATTCAAAATCCAGTCATCTACACGGGACCTGATCAACTCTATGTTGGTAATGGACAAGGTTTGCATATTTCTTCCACTGGCTCATCTAAATTTCATATTAATTCTACTCATTTCAAGCTAAATGACATCCTTCATGTTCCGTTAATAACAAAAAATCTGCTATCTATTCATAAATTTACCTCAGACAATAATGTCTATGTAGAATTTCATCCTAACTTTTGTATGGTGAAGGACATACAGACTCATCAACCATTAATGAGAGGGGAGCATAAAGATGGTCTTTATCTTCTACATTTTCTGCAAAATCGTTCATCTTACATAGGAGAAAAAGCATCACCTGAGACGTGGCACAACCGACTTGGTCATCCCCACTTCCGTGTCCTACAAAACATTTTAAACAAATATGGTCTTCCTCTTACCCATAAAATTTCACATTTGCATTGTGAAGCCTGTAGAACCTCAAAATCTCACAAACTTCCGTTTAATATTTCGGTTCATAAGTCCATCAAACCTCTGGAATTAATACACTCTGATGTTTGGGGTCCAGCACCCATACTTTCTCATTTTGGTTTTTCGTATTATGTTATTTTTACAGATGACTTTTCCAAATATACATGGCTCTTTCCTCTACGGAGAAAGAGTGATGTTCTAACCACATTCAATGAATTCAAAATGAAAGTTGAAAATCAGTTTTCAACTAAAATTATTTCCTTTCAGTCTGATTGGGGTGGAGAATTCCAAGCATTAACCACTTACCTAAAAGAGCATGGGATTCACCATCGAATCTCATGCCCTTATACACCCGAACAGAATGGATCAGCTGAGAGAAAACATAGACATATTATAGAAACCGCATTATCTCTGCTAAAAAATGCCTCCTTGCCGGAAAAATTTTGGGATGAAGCAGTCTCTACTGCTACATTCCTAATAAATCGTATGACTACCCCACTTTTACAAAACAAATCACCTTACGAAGTTCTTTTTCATCTTCAACCTGATTACAAACTATTTCGAACCTTTGGATGTCTCTGTTATCCCCATCTTCGAGCATATTCACCTCACAAATTGACTCCAAGATCAGAACAATGCGTTTTTCTTGGCTACAGTAGTATTCACCTTGGTTATAGATGCTTATCTTTATCCTCACAGAAACTCTTCATCTCTAGAGATGTTATATTTGAAGAATCTATCTTTCCATACTCTTCCTTATTCAATTCTTCAAAAATCCACTCTCCCGGTATTTTAGGACCTCCTCCTACAAATCTTCCCACCATACTTAGATCTCCTGCTCAAGATGTCTACAATAGCACTACTGCTGAAATCATTGAGCCAACCTGTCAGGCTCAACATTTGACAAACTCTTCACCAGAATTCACCAATACAGACGAACATAATCTGACTATACTTCATGATGAACCCATTTCACATGATGTTGAACCCATTCATGCTGAATCTATCTCACCCGATAGTACTCCTCCTTTAAAGACAAAATCTCTTTGTGAGATTTACTCCAAAACTCAGCAAATTACTAATCATCCTCTACCAGAGTGTTTGATTACTCAAATAGATATCCCCAAGGAACAACAGTCCCTCTCACATGCTCTTAAGGATGCAAAGTGGCTTCAGGCCATGAAGACAGAATTCAATGCACTTCTACACAATCAAACATGGCAGTTAGTTCCTCGGTCATCACACATGAATGTCATCAACTGTAAATGGATCTTTAAGTTAAAACACAAACCTGATGGATCTATTGAACGCTACAAAGCCAGACTTGTAGCAAAAGGATTCAAACAGGAAGAAGGCTTTGACTATGAAGAAACGTTCAGTCCTGTTGTCAAGATTACCACTGTCCGTATTCTATTATCCTTAGCTATTAGTCAACATTGGCTCATTCATCAATTAGACGTTTCTAACGCATTTCTACATGGTGACTTACAAGAAACTATATTCATGGAACAACCACCGGGCTTCATTAATCATGTATTTCCTCATCATGTATGCAAATTACAGAAATCTTTATACGGCCTTAAACAAGCCCCTCGAGCATGGTTTTTAAAGCTATCCACCTATCTAATAAATCTTGGATTCACTGCTTCAAAGACTGACACTTCTCTTTTTTTTAAATATCATAACAAAGTTCCATATTTCTTGCTAATCTATGTTGATGATATCCTACTTATCAGCCCAGATTCCAATGGCATTAGAAACATTATTAACTCTCTTAGCTCAGCCTTCTCGATGAAGGATTTAGGACCGGCCAATTATTTCCTTGGCATTGAGCTTATCCCTACATCAGATGGATATTACCTCTCTCAGTCAAAATACATTCTCTCAATTCTTCAAAAAGCGCATATGGAGAATGCCAAACCGACTTCCAATCCTTGCTCTTTCTCTCAAATTTCTGATTCTACTACATTTCATGATCCTACTCTCTATCGAAGCATTGTTGGTGCTCTCCAATACCTCACAATCACAAGACCTGACATTTCCTTCTCTGTTAACAAGGCCTGTCAGGTAATGCACTCTCCTAAAAACTCTGATTGGACCACGGTAAAACATCTTCTTCGCTATCTCAAAGACTCACTCTCAGATGGTTTATTTTATTCTCATAACTCTGATATATCTCTAGAAATGTTCAGTGATGCAGATTGGGCCAGCTGTCCGGTTGACCGACGCTCCACGAGTGGCTACCTTGTCTACCTTGGCAAGCATCTAATTTCTTGGCGATGTCAAAAACAGAAAACGGTGGCTCGCTCAAGCACTGAAGCTGAATACAAAGCGGTGGCCGATGCCACTGCCGAGTTCATTTGGATTAAGTCACTCCTTCAAGAACTACATATCCCACTACAAGGCACACCAATTTTGTGGTGTGATAATGTTGGCGCCACTTACCTCGCTGCCAACCCTGTGTTTCATGCCCGAACGAAGCACGTTGAAATTCATTATCACTTCGTGCGAGAACAAGTACAACTGAGACATCTACGCATCGGCTATCTATCTACCAAAGATCAAACTGCTGATATCCTCACCAAAGCACTCCCAAAAACTCGGTTTCTCTTTCTCAAGTCCAAGCTCTTTCTTCTTCCCACCTTGGACTTGCGGGGGAGTATGAAGTCACGACGAACCGGTCCAATTCGTGAACCGGTTCTGGCCACGACAGACCGGTTCACGGAAGTTAAATAAAGCTTCCTAACCGCTGCCAACCTGTCTGTCGACGTGGACCAATCCCACTCTTTCGTGGATCAAATTAGAAGTCGCCAGCCGTTCGTGAATCTCCGCGATCAACGGAGATCATATTTTGATCTCTCCAACGGTCGTCTGCTGTAAACCATTCCTATAAATAACCCACACTCTGTAATACAAAGACAGCGAAGAAAAGTATATTCAAGATCTTCATCTCTATCTTCTTCTCCCTCTTCTTCTTGTTCTTTCTTCTTCTGTCTACAGCAACAAAAGCGTCATCAGTTTTTACAGTTGGAAATTCGTCGCCGAATGAGGGGCGAGAGGAAGCGATCGTAAGAGGAATCGTCAGGACGGGTGGGGGTTCGTGTCGGCGCGCGGGAGAGGGTGGATGGGGATTTCCGAGCGGCGATGAGATGGTGGGGAAGATCCAGGTGAGGGTAGAAGGAGAGGGTGAAGGCGTGGGCGCGTAGTGCCGGATTTGGGAGGGACGTAATGGCGTTGGCGACAGAGGGGGTGGGAGAATTCAGTGGAGGAATGGGAAGGTGGAGTCGAGAGTTGGCTTGGGAATGCCGGGAGGGGGGAAATCGTGGTGGCGAAGGAGTGATCGTGGGGAAGAGGGATAGGGAAAATTGAGGAGAGGGTGATGCGGGAGTCGGGGGAATTAGGAGGGTGCGGCGGACGAATGTGCCGGCAGAGGGGTGCGGGGTGATGCGGAATTCGGAAAGTGAGGGGTTGGCATAGACGGTAGCTGCGGGAGGTGGAGGGGGAAGTGCTGGAGACGGTGGTGGTGATGGTGTTGTTCACCGGAAGGGGAGCTCGAGGGATGAGGGAGGAGGATGATCAAATGGGGAAAATCGGGAAGAGGAACGGGCGCACGGAGGGAGAAAGCGAGGGGGAAATTCGCGGATACGATGGGATGGAGGAGAATCTCCGTTCGGTGGAGGTTAGGGAATGTCGGAAATGGAGGAGATGGTCGTGGAGAGGGTCAACGGAAAACCGGAGAAGAGGAGGAGCTGGGGATGGGGATGTCCGGCGGGAGGTGGGGCAGCAGAGAGGTTCGGGGAGGAGGATCGGAGTGAGGAGGGGCAGAAGGGGTCTGCAGTGGCCGGAGCTTGAAGGGGGAGTGCAGTGGTGATGGAGGCAGCAGAGAGGGTGACCGTGGAGAAGGTGGAGGAGCTGCCGAGGAAGAGGATGGTGGCGCGGCGGTCCAGAGGCGGCGGCGGCACGAGGGCGGCGGCGGCGGCGGCTTGGGGACGGCGGCGTCGCGGTGACGAAGGTGAAGTATCCGTGGCCGGGGCAAGGAGTGGCGGCGGTCGTCGCGGCGGCGGCACGGAGGCGTGCGGCGGCGGCGGCGACGGCGGCGACGGCGGTTGGACTCCTTCCCCGGCCTTCCTTGAGCAGCCACTTCAGAGGGAGAGCACTCCTTTCTTTCTTCAAATGACGGCTAGGGTTTGTGGGGGGGGTCCCTTCCCCTCTTATAGAGCGCATAATGGGCCGAGAGGGGAAAGGGCCCACTTGAGACCCACAGCCCACACCTAAAAATACTCATAGAAAAATAAAGGTCCACAAAGAGAAATAGCTTCACGAATGGGATCCCGAAAAGGGAAGAACCCACCCGAAAGCCTAAAAAGGAGAGGAAAATAAACGAGGACCCGCTTAAACACGTGCTGGTCAAAAGTTCTTAATAAAGAAATAAAGATAAGAGGATAAATGCGCGCGCGCAAACGGGCTCCTCCGGCGCTGTGGTATCGTGTCTTGGTGGCAACGGGGGTCGTACGCCACCAGAGAGTAGGAAGTGGCACACGGAGCTCTAAGAGTTGGCCCAGGGAGACGGGACGAGCGGTGGCTACCAAAGGATGGCTAAAAAGTGTCAATAACTGAGAGTGTGAGCAATTCAGATCGAAAGCTTGTGTTTGAACTTTGAGCTGATTATCCTATGCAATTAGTAGTTGAATAATTTACCCCCCCAACCTCCTCTTAGTAAATTCACCATCCAATTAGGGAATATCAATTTTGACATAGGTGACAACACAATGTGGGATGTTTGATTTTCGGCTTTAATTATGATCGTTGATGATCACTTAACTGGCCATTTCTAATTGGACAATGATTTAAAGTTATAACTCATAGTGAATCTTGGCCATTCATCACGAGAGTTATAACAGTCGAGATTAAATGGGACTAATAGGCTCACTGTGACATATCATGCAGTTAGAGGCGTTAGATCAAAATCTAACAGACATGATTGCTCGATGATTCCTCTTCATGTGTATACTTGGCATGTTTTTGGCTCTCCAATGAAGATCTAATGGCTGAAAATTAACCACAACGATTTAACTCTTCAAATTCTATCATGACCGTTGATCTCATCAAGGAGAAGATTCAACGGTTGCAACTCTTTTCAAAATGCTATAAAGTCTATCTCTTCTTTGGTTTATGCATTTTTGGATTTTTCTAATTAATCAAACCTTTTGGATAGTTCAATCTTTCAATCTCTTGCTTCAATCATGTTCTAGAATAATTTTTGTATTCAAGGAGTGCTTGAAGTCAATATTTCTTCAAAAGAGTAGGGAGAAATTATCTCTTGAAATCCAAAGTCCCATTTTGGAAATCATGGAATGAAAAGCCTTGATTAGGAAATTAATTGAATCATTTTGAGCATGATTTTGGGTTAGATTTTTTAAGTTAAATTTTTTTTGTTAGTTTTAGTTAGACCATTAGATTTTAATTTTGAATCTTAGATTAGGCGAATTTCTATAGTTTTCATCATTTTCTCTCTCATCGCAAATGATTTTCTCTCCCTAACTTCACTCTTTGATTTCTCTATGGATATAGATCTTATTTGAGTGATTTTTGATTTCATGGATAGATCTTTGAGTCTTCTTTACAAATGAATACTTTACCTACCTTCTCATATCAATTCATTTTCTAATTTGATTGAATTTTAAAACATCTCAAGAACACACCCTAATTCTCTATGGATTTGACCTTTACTCACCTCAACACTAAATTAATCCTAATAAATCTTGAATTTGAGTGAGTTTGGTTTTAATTTTGACACATGGAGGTGTGAATCCAAGGACCAGATGACCACAATTTGTCATACCCATTAAGCGATGGCACACTAGGTTTATGTCATCGAAACTACTAGATGACAATGGATGTTCCCCATGTCACTGTATACAGATGCATTGTACATCATGGAAAAGAATAAATTATCTTGATGCATCAGCATTTTAGGACATCTATCCTATGAAATTACATCTCGCACAAGAATCAAGTTTCATGAAGCCTCACTATTATCATATTAAACGTGATGGATATCAGCATATTACACAACTCCATGTGTTGAAGATGTCGGTGTTATTGTCCATATATTCCGCTTAATGAATCTAGCATTACTACAAGGCCTATTGATAACATGCATATTTAACTCAAATTTTTATCATATTTAACTAATATTCATGCTTATCTTATGTAATTATGATGCATGTTATCATAGTTTTATGAATTTTCTCCATTGGTATGCCATTTTACTAAAGTCCATATTTTTGCATTATTTTGGGTTAATTATGTGCTTTATTGATGTTTAATCTTTTGCAAGGTTAAATGATTAGAAATTAATCACTTTACCTGAGTTATTTTGACTTTAGTAGATTATTAAAAGAATTAATTTCAAGAAGAGAATGATGGGATGATATAAAATAGAATTTTTAAGGGATTATTTAAGATTATTTTGAATTCACCCTATTTTCTTGTTTGAATTTATATTTTTTAGGTGGCATGACATTAAAGATGAAAATTTTTTTAATCCAATGGAGAAAATTTGAGTTACAAAGGAGTTAGGTAAATGAAGATATGAATTTCTTCATTTTTTAGAATTTTCTAGATTTTATTTTGATTTTTCAGGATTTATTTCATTACAAAAATTAGCAAAAAGGGTTATTTAATTGCGCGGGACCCAGGGAGCTGACGTGGCGTGATCCGGACATGTGGCGGGGCCACGCGAGCCCACGTGGAGGCCAACGTGGCGCCTACGTGGCGGGAACAATGACATCGGATGGTCGCGATTAAATCGCACACTCGGCTAATCGTGGAGAGACACGTGGCTTCATGAGGATTATTCGATGAAGATCGGACGGCTGAAATCACGCGGAGTCAAATCCACATCATGGGCCACGATCCCACCAATTTCGCATGATCGAGAGCTAAAAATCACGCGGAGTGGAATCCGCGTCATGGGCCACGATCCCACCAATTTCGCATGATCGGACAGCTGAAATCACGCGGAGTGGAATCCGCGTCATGGGCCACGATCCCACCGATTTCGCGCGATTGAACGGCCAAAATTTTATCAGCAAATCGAACGGACCACGTTTTTAGCGCGAATTTCTTTATAAATAGATGTTCTCTCCCTTGGTAAACTTACCTTTTGGCCGAATCGTGAAGAAATTAAGCGATTTTGAAGGAAGATCATCGTGATTCTCTTGCTTCCTAGACTCAATTCCACATCTATTGAAGCAATTTAATCACAAACTATTGCAAGAAAACGATCGGAATCTCCCCTTGAACGCCAAACGCACGTCGAAGAAGAAACTGGGGAAATACTCTTTAATCAAGGCGAATTGAAGCCAAATATATGCGTCAATTGGGTTAGTAGTGTGATTCGTTCATAATCCTTGCAATTTATGTAGGTTAGATTAGATATAGATAGGTAATTAGAGTTTAGAAATCGTTAAATTCATCTTTTCGCCCAATTTTAGTTACGGATTTTTGCTGATTTTCAAACAAGGATTTCTCTCTGATCTTAAGTCAAAATCATTTGATTTTTATTTCATTAGATTTCTTGTTTCATAAGATTTCTGTGGATAGCTAAATCGTAAAATTTCATCATCATTTGACTCGTCAATTTAACGTTTGACCATCAAATATTCATTTTCAATCCAGATTTGGGCGTTGACTTGCAAGAGCAATTACTCTGAAAATACAAGGTGAAATTTGACAAATTTGGTCTCTTTGGAATCCTCTTGTTGTTAGCTTTCTATTCATATTTTAATTTCAAGATTTAGATATCATTTGGTTAGTCAATTTGATGATTTAAACTGAAGTGTTCATTTCGGGATTTTTCTTATCTTTGATTTTCAATAAATCATAATAAATCGAATTCTTCTCAAAAATTCACAAATTATATATCAATAATTTCCATTTTCTCTCTAGTTTTGTGAATATATGATTTTCGTAATATTTTACACTCTTTTTATTCTCTGATTTTATAGAAAGTCAAAAATTGGTCAAAGTCAATGCTTTGACCTTGACTTTTGACATTTCTTCGTCAAATCAGTTTCTAAATTCATAAAATATCTTATTTCGTATATTTATATCATTACCATTAATAAAATATCATTTTAACTTTCTTAAAAACTTAATTAAACCAAATTTTGACCAAGTCAACTTTTTGATCAAAGTCAAGCGTGTTCTCTGTAGATCTACCCCATCTTTACACTATACTTGATTTCATATCTTTTTTATTGTGGGTTTGGAATTATTTTTGACTGGCCTTTGTGTGTTTTCAACGTCCGCATAAATCGTTTTGGTTCCTATCAATCTATATAAGTCAGTATGAAAAACTTTTACTAATTCTATGCATCTAATGCTTTTCATGCAAAATTTTCTATTCTTACAATTGAATCCACAAGGAATAAATCTATGACTTTGTTATTGATAAGTGTAAACCTATGGTCATTAAAAATGTAAAATTACACACCAAAGAAAATTCCTCAAATCTTTAAAATTTTTTCTTTAGGGTTAGAATACATGCAAGTTGAGGTCGAATCCACAAGGAGGAAGGTTAATGTATTTGATTCAAGATTTGATTTTTTTATAGAGGAAATTATCAAGTTAGTGGAAGAAGCGAGAAAAACGTGATCGATGCGACAATTTGATCGAAAAAATCTAAATCTCCTTTCAAAGATTAGGAAATTCAAGATTAGAGGTAAAAATGATGATTATGGATGGAGATTTAGGAATTAGGAATTGAAAAAGAGAACTGATCCTAGATCCAAAAAAAACTTCTTAACCTAAAGGATCTTGATCTATAGCTAACACTAGCGATGCACTCACTTTAATTATTCATTAGAGAGACTATACATGTTGCATGCACTTGGAGACTTGCATCCTACATAAGCAATGAATATAAAAGGGAAGAAGCTCAGTAGAGTTGATGTTCAATTAATGAAAGATGATCAATAAATGCTCTCTTTCCTGTCGCTAGCTAAAGATTGAAGCAATCAAAGAAACATTAAGAACCTAGATTTTTTAGTTTTTTTTTTTTACCAACCACTGTGAATAGATAGGACTTAAAACAGTAAAATTGCTTCTAAAATTTCAGCTCTAAACTCCATTGGGATCATGAGATATCATTTTTAATTTGGAGTGTTTCTAGATCTTGGATTGCTTTAAATGGATTTGTTCACTATCTAATTTGGCTTGATCAAGATCGGAAGAGCTAAGATTTCCTCATGTGTCATGCTTCTATTTGTCAAGAAAAAGGATCAAAAGTGGGAGCATTTGTGGCTGTTGATTATGCGGAATGTGAATATTCACTCTAGAATGCACCACGTTGGTGCACAAAGATTTGCCGCGAGGAAGGAAAAAATTGTCATGCCACTTTTGCATAACTGTATGATTTGCACCAATTTTCCCCTTAGTCGCACCACAAAGGTGCAATGTGTGCATTGCATGGCATTGTCTAGGTGTGCCACATGTGCGGGCTGCCACTCATGTTTGCCAAGTCAGCCACCCAAATAAACCCCATGTTTAGCCATTTTAAGCCTGAAATAAATCAAGAAAAATCCTTGAAATTCAAATGCTTGTATCTTTTTATCTAAATCTCATTTTAACGTGACACTTTTGTCAATGTTTAGATCTTTGTCACGTCCTCTTTGTTTGCATTCACCTACCTCTAGAATTTTAAGAGAAACTACGATAAAATACATTTACATTACTTGGCTTAACTTAGAAGGATAAGCCAGGTTCTTTATCATCTTCTCATCTTTGTCCATGTCATTCTTCACTCAAGGCCTACGAACATGAAAACTCAAGAAAACATCATTAATTCACAATCATTTGACCATAAAAGGCTAAATATCACTCATGTATCAAATTAACCATAAATTAGTTGAAGATAAGCATAGGAATGGGATGAAATGATAAATGCAAAAATTTCATTAAGACATGGTAACATAGAGTGTAATGATACAAATTTTGCCTTAAAACGCTAAAGAAGCATCTTTTTGCACATACGAAATGCACATTATTAGTTATCTAGGTAAATAAACCAGTTTTAATGTCTTTGAAAAGTACATTTGGAAATAAATTGAAATTGACACTCTTGTTAGTGGCTCTACTTGCACACTATATGGCACCCTAAGCTATTGCCTTACGTTGTCTTGTGTAAGCATATATGTTAGCTGCTCAAATAAGGCCCTATTTTTGTCATTTTGAACCTAAAATAATTCCAAAAATTATAAAATTTATATAAATTCATATAAACTAAGAAAAATCATAACTTAAAAAAAATTGCATTTTCTAATGAAATTTCAAGACATTAGATCAAAAGGTAAAATTTCAAAATTTTTGTGCCTTTTTGAAACTGAAAATAGAACGCAGTAAGGAGATGTTTGCTTTCTTTAAGTTGATTTAAAAAATCAACTAGGTGAATAAATAAAACTTGACTTAAATTCTCCTCTTTCTTCTCTTCTTCTTTTAATTCATTGATTCACCTATATCCTATAACCATAAAAATCTCGAGGATATGATTATATTTTAATGTGCATGACCTTAAGAAATATAAAACACTCATAATCTAAAGTTCAAATGAAAAATCATGCAAAAATGATTAGTAGGGTGAAATGATTTGATGCCCCCAAAATTCATGAATTTTACAACACATGTGTTATAATGATAGAGCTTAATCATCAAAATCAGCTATAATCATGTAATTATCTCTATGGAATGTTTGTTATGAAAATTCCTCCCCTCCCCCCAAAAAGAATTTAGATCATAACTCTTGCTTGAGAAATGGAAATGAATAGCAATATAATAGGAGTGAAAAACGTACTCAAACTTAAAGATTTTCATGCAAGCTTACTCAAACTTAACCCATAACAGAGTTGAATGAGTTGGTAGGGCAAGAAGTTTTCAAAACCCTCTAAGAGTTTGGAGAATCTATGATGAAACCAACATCCTCGAATGAATGTAGAACCCAAGCGAAAACCATGAAAATTTACAACCTAAGGGAATGCCTAAACCCACTTTTAGGTTGCCTATCCCATGAATCCTCAAATACTCTATGTTTGTCATCTTACTTTATACTCTATATTTGACATCAATCTTGTGAGCATCTCTCATCTACATCTTTGAGCACCTTAGAAGGGGAAAAAAAGGAAAAGAAAATAAATATAGCATTAGGTTGCCACCCAAGAAGCACTAATTTTACCATCTTAAACCAAACTAACTCAAACCACCCGAGATGTGAGTGGTAACTCCTACTCACTCATCTCGATCATTTCCAAATATGAGTGATATTGGTGTGAGTGAGTGATATTGAGTATGAGTGATATTGGTGTGAGATGAGGTTTAAGGTGGTGGCCATTAACCTTAAAAAAATTCTAATATAGTTTTGTCAAGAAATGCATGTCTTAGTTTTATATATTATTGCATTCTTGTAAGCATCATTCTTTAGGTCTTGTAATTCTTAGGGTTGGAGAAGTTTATAATTTCCAGCTTCATCCAAAGATAAATTGAGCTTTTGAATGGCCTAATAACCTTTATGATCAAGATCAATTAAAAGGTTACATGTTTTCCCAGAGATAAGCCTAAAGGGAGACATCTTAGATGGGAGTCTTATACACTGTCCAATGGTCCCATATTGTGTAAAGAGCAATAGTCAAAGTGCTACACATCTAGCAACGAACATAGGGGTTTCATGCAAATGCAAAGCTTTTCCAATTAAGCTATCGTTTCATCTAGATCATGACTGGTAAATTGGTGTGAAACTCTCGCGGATTTGTTGTTCAAGGATATCAGAGTACACTAACTATTGATGCTCTCTTCCTTATTTGAATTATATAATCATTGATGAAAAGTTCATAGTTACACTCGGAAGAATATTAGGCATTGACATTAATCATGTATTCCCCATGAAATGTGGTATTTCTTCTTCTTGATTCTTAACATCTCTCACCCTATCTTCTGGCTTCCACTGGGGGTCTGATTTTCGAACTGCTCTGGGCAACTAAACCAACGAAGGCTTCGATATCCTATATGTGGTCTTAATATCTATGAATTGTAGATTTTCATGCTAATTATTTTTCATCGTGTTCTTTAACAGAGGGCAAGTCTTTTGAGGTCAACTTCAGAATCTCCCGAGGGAATGGGATCTCAACGAGATAATTGAACTTATTGGTGACTCGTGACACCATGGAGGAGCATGGACTAGGTAATATGCACTGGATGTACAGTTCCACCTCTTTCAATTCACGTGTTTGAAGGCTACTCCGGAGAATGAGAACAAACGTATTTGATGGCACGATTAGGCTTCTATTTCTTGCCGCATTTGAATAGGTAGATCGCAAGTCTTTGCTTGCGCAGCAAATCGCATCTTTTGATTTGATGTTTGATTTGATCCCTCCAACGGGATAGAGAGAGATATAGAGTGTCGGTACACATTAATCTCGATTGGGAATCCTACCTCTTTCCTGAAATCCCTACCAGAAGAAAAGCAAGATCACGCGAATCGTTCACGTCGCCCGACTACCGTTTTTCACGCTCCGTTAGTTTATGATGGCTGATGGATGGGAAGATTAACCCGCCGGAGAATTTCCAGCAGAGGAATGTGAGAAATGGAGAGAGACAGAGACAGAGTAAGAAACTAAGAGTCAGTCGCATGAATTCATTCCCGATGTCTCGCTCGTCAAACGGGAAAACTAGTAAAATACAGTATCTCTTAGTATAGCAAATCACAGAACAAAGAATACGGAGAGAAAGGTTCAGGAGTCAGGACGGCGCAAAAGAAACTCTTTACTCCTTTACACGACAAAGCTCCCTAATTTACGATACAAAACTGTTGTCACTCAGCAGAATCCTCTCTCTCTCTCTCTCGGTATCTCTCGGGGATCTACTGGTGTAGTCGCTGTCGGGGATCGAGAGGACTAACGATCTAGGACATTAGTCGTTTGCGAGCTAAATCTCCCGGGTAATTTTATTTAATAATATTTTGCCCGAAAGAATCATCACCCACTGCATTGAATGCTCTGCTCTGAGTCAGACTGATGAACGGGTGCTTTCGAAATCAAGGGATAGAAAAAAAAAGCTTCAGGTCTAAGCTGCTCTGGTCAATGGCTCCTCACTCCCGTCAAAGCTGTCTAAAGACGAAACAGTTACCAGTAGGAGTTTGTACAGGTATGATTTCTGTTGACTATGTTTATTGGTTGTTGATCTGATGTGATATAATTTATTATAAAAGAGAAATGCGTCGAAAATTGCATGAGTCGATTGGTGATTGGTCAAAAAATTCACGAAGAATTATCTTTCATTACGGCAGAATCTTGAGCGCCCGAAATTTTCGTAGTCCTCGTTATATTTCATCGTTCGTCGTACTTTCACGTCACTGTCTCCGTAATCATAGGTGAATAAATCAAGTCACAACGGTTGCTAATAAAGCAAATTGATTGTGACAAATGATATCTTAATGAAGGCGGATATCTCGACCGCGTAAAATTAATGAGAAAAGTCTGCTTTAATTTAGAATGTTCGTCGAAGTTTAGGATCCGGTAATCGTATGACGAATGAACTCGAACAGGTCCAAATACTAGTCAAGCATTTTGACCGTAATGAAATAGATAACGGATAAGCTATATTTTCAGATATTAGTAACGGGTTAACTTGAAAATCTGACTTCACCGGAAGCTGTCTCAAATTCCGGGAACGTTTCTTATGGAATTTAACTTTATTGAACTATTTTTCATTTTTCGTCGTGTGTTCAAATCACTGACTCCGTATTCATACACGGACGACCTTCGACTGTCCTTTAAACTAGTACAAATCCGCTGTGATCATATCGAAATTTATCGAGGACCTAGCGGCGGATTAGCTTTCTTCAAAACTCCTAAAAAATGTATCTATATACCACGGCAGAAATCTTGAACTAGCGATATTTATGACGGAAGGCTGCTTTATTTTTTATTGTTCGTCGTATGTTCACATCACGGGGACCGTAATCATATGACGGATGACCTCAAACAGTATCTAATACTAGTCAAGCAATATCTGCAAGGAAAAGACGGCGAGAACTGGTTGCAGTGGGAGAAGAACCCTTCTGCCTAGGAAAGCCGCGAGAACTTGCAGGAACTGAAGTATTGAACCCGCGGGTCGTGTTTTTATTCGTTCTCCTATACTCTACACGGGGAAGCTCGTTGCTGCGTAGCAATTCATTCGTCGGGGATTGTTTAAACCAAGTTTCGTCGCAATTAAAGGGGTTTCCGAGATTCTTTCTTCTGGTCTTTGATTGCTCTGGGGATAATCGAGTGAACAGTTCCACTGTAGATGAATAAAACCTGATGAGAGAGAAGTCGTTGGCAGGAGAGAAGGAAGAAAAAGAGAGAAAGAGCCGGGCCCCCCGGATATGTTGCATAAGTTCGTGACTTGTGACTTATGAGCAGACTCGATCATGAACGAAAGAATAGGGTCAGTGACCGTGTCTGCAGTGAAGTCTGTGTTCTGCTTCTGCAGCAAATAATAACAGTGTACTGGATTTGGCGAGAACGAGGAACCTCACATACGCACATTCACACACTCACTCTCTCTCACTCGCCGTGTTTAACTAACATCTCTTTTTCTTCTCTCTCTCTCTCGGTCCAGGTCTTCCCTTCGGTCGGTCTTCCCTCTGTAAGGCGTGTCTCTCAGTCTATCTTTCTGATGTTACCTGCCAGGCTGATGGGATGCCTCCTCTATCGGTAGTTCGGTCTTCTGAGCCCACACATGCTCTGTTCGGTAATCCAACTCGCCTTCCATCTGCCATCTCTGTCTCTAACCCTCCACGCGGGGTTCTGACACATTCTCAGAGACTCCGAGTTCAGAGCCCCCGTTTACAGTTTGAATTATTCGTGTAGCAGCACCTTGTCGTTTTTCTTCTATATTCTAAGGTCTAAATAGCCACAGTTATTTTCGCCCATGAAGATATCTGGATTCTTGCCAAATTGATACTTAAGTTACAGAAAGCATCGCCAAAATCTAAGTAAAATATTTGGCCAGAGATTTGGGGACCCCATGTGGTCAACGCACAACTCGAGCTGCATCAGCTACTGGGTCTTTGCTCAGGGAGAATTTTACATAGGTAACAGTTGCAGAGCTTTAGGTTTTGTGGGTCCATTGAGGATTTTTATCTGGGATCTGCTCTTTTTTCTCTCCAAATTTGAACATCTGTAGAGATTTTTAAAGAAGGCCAATTTACCTTTACTGAGATTACTGTCACTATTCCCTTGTCATCGTCCTTCTGTCATTGTATCCTGCTTCCTCATAATAACTGGGAATCGATCTTGGATAACATTTCATCAGAGATTTTACTAATTAAACCCGTATTGAGCTTATCCGGAGTAAAAAAGTTTCTAGATTTCATCGGAATCTCGCCAGCCGCAATCTCTTTGGGGACTGTTCTCCTGTCTCTATCTCTCGTTGCATCTCCCCTCTTTCTTTCCAAGAGGAGGTAACAGCATGGGAGAGGCGGAGGACGCCAACAAAGCAAACCGTCTTGTCAAGCACCGGTCCTTAGATGCTGCTTCTCTCGTGCCTTCACCGTCCAGGTATACTTAGTCGCACGTGCGATAGCTATAAGATCACAAAATCCGGGTCCAATTCAGATAATTTGTGTAATTATGTAGGGTTCCAAAATACAGATAATTTCCTCTACTTTCCTCGTCCCTTCCCCATGTCTCTGTTGCCCACCAGCCATCTTTATAGACGAAGTATTTGCCACCGCCACTGATAGCCTTTCCTTCCCATCCGTCTCTCCGATTTGACCTGGGAAAAGAAAGCCAGTCGACATGGCTTTTTTCTTTTTCCAGTGTTTGGGTCTATATTGATCTCTTCCTTTTTACAAGTCCCCCATCTCCAGCACTTGTAAGCTTCTGAGACCTCCCTCTCCTACTGAAGGCTTTCCCTACTTTCCTCCCTTCAAAGCTTTTACACTTAGTATTTAGTAGCCAGAGACCGCCATGGACAACTTTCCCTCTCACCTGAGTACTACCCCGGAAATCACAATTCCTACCTCGCGCGGAGGATTTATGTACCCATCCTCATCTTCCTCCGTCTACGGAAGGTTCAGGAACATCCCTCTCAACCCTTTTCAGTTGATATCTGACACTGCCTTCCAGCCTCCTGTCAAGACCGAAGGCGGCTCTTCCTATCCCCACCAGCATCGCCAGTTCAATCATATCTCCGATATGGACGCTATCAAGGTGAAGATCATATCTCACCCTCAGTACTCTAGCCTCCTTGAAGCGTACATGGACTGCCAGAAGGTGAAACTTTGAAATCTTTTTTAAAGGACTGCAGATCTTGCGATCCAACAATTTACTTGTGTTCGGAATTCTATTATCGTATGCAGGTGGGCTCTCCTCCAGAGGTAGCTGCCAAACTGGCGGCCGTCGCCCGGGAGTTCGATTTAAGGCGGCGCGCCGCTATTGGTTCCCGTAATACCCCTAGTGATCCGGAGCTGGATCAGTTCATGGTGCATACTGGCTTTACGACGAGAGAGAGAGAGAGAGATCAGGCTCATCTGATTTTTGCTCTTCTTCATCAGGAGGCCTACCACGATATGCTCGTCAAGTACAAGGAAGAGCTGACGAGACCCATCAACGAAGCCATGGATTTTCTTCGGAGGGTTGAATCACAGCTCAACGCACTCACCAGCGGCTCCTCTCGCGCTCTCTCTGGTCAGCTTCCCCTAATTCGTTGTTGAGAAGTACTGTGCTTGGTCATAAACAATTGGTTTCGAAGAGTTAAGAGTTTCGTGGGGGCAGGATATGTTTGACTGAGTATTGAATGCCATGTGGGTTGCCAAAAGTTTGATTGACTTACATGATACCTGATAGGGCTGTAGGTCTTCTGAACCGGTGATATCAAACTTCTACTAGAAAGGTCGGATCGAATTGCGGCGTGAGAGATATTTCTCTCCCTCTCTCACTCTCTGTCGTTCTTCTTTCCCTATACGTCTCTCTTTGCGTACCTTGTATCTTCACGTCAGGTAACAGTCGACCACTCCCACCACCGATGTGACTCGTAAGTGTTGTTTGAACATGGCCCTAGTTAGATAGGCGTTGAACCTTTCGTTTGATGCTCCCTTCTATCCCACATAGCATATAGGGTAGCATCTTTATCTCTCTCTCGTGTGGTTTCATTTCTGTCTATTGTTGATCTGATTTTTACTTTCATGTCTACATGCTCATTTGGTTAATCTGGTTACTACGAAATGCAAAATGACTCATTGCTATGGTTCCTTACGGTGGTATTCTTTCTCTCCCTTCCCTGCTCACTCCACCTGTCTGTCTGTTGGCTTTTATTCTCATTTCGCTCTCTTGATCTGATACACATACCTCATCCGAATTTTCTTGATCCAGATATGTTATTTTGCTTCGCCCTATGACTTTGTGCTTATAATTTGCTCAGACGAGAAAGGCGAAGGCGTGGGATCTTCAGAAGAGGACCCGGACACTGTAATGGGGGATGCAAAGCTGGCCGGCCTGGACCCGCGCACAGAGGACCGTGAGCTGAAACATCACCTGCTGAAGAAGTACGGGGGGTATCTGAGCAGCCTCAAGCAGGAATTCTCGAAGAAGAAGAAGAAAGGCAAGCTTCCCAAGGAAGCCAGGCAGAAGCTTCTAAACTGGTGGGAGCTGCACTATAAATGGCCATATCCGTCGGTAAGAACCAAGACTTCTTTCTTTGCTAGAGGTATTCGCGAGGAGGGTAAACGTAGCTCTTCTCTCGAATGATCAGGAATCGGAGAAAGTTGCGCTGGCAGAGTCGACGGGGCTGGATCAGAAGCAGATAAACAACTGGTTCATCAATCAGAGGAAGCGTCACTGGAAGCCATCGGAGGATATGCAGTTCGTCGTGATGGATGGCTTTCACCCTCAGAATGCAGCAGCAGCCCTCTACATGGACGGACACTTCTTAGGCGATGGAATGTATCGCCTCGGCCCTTGAACTCTTCCTTCAGCTTACCAAGAGGATCTCGTTTATGGAACCCGTAATTTTCCTTACGCTAATGTTATGATAGGCTTTGCTACTGGCTAGATTTCAAGAATGCATAAAATATTTGCTAACTATCATTTACAAAATGTTATTAATTTTCTACTGATTATCCTGCGAGATTGCTATATAGAATAAACTTTGTGAAATAGGTTTGGGAAAACGAACATAAATTCTGCAGACGCTCACTAATAACAATGGAGACCTAAATTGAGCAACGTAGTTGTCCATAGAAAACGGAGACGGATGGTACAATAAATTGGTTAAAAGAAGGACAAAAGAGTATGGAATTTCTGGAGGGAAATTCTTTTCGGAAGAGAAAACCCTTACGGAAACTCAAAGAAAAGGGACAAGGTTATGATGCGCGACTTGATATAAGGTTAGACTGAGAAATAAGGTTTTGAGACTCAAAGAAAAGGAGTTTTTACGTCTTGCACAGAGAAATACGGTTAGACTGATATAAAGTAGAAAATTTTCTTTCCTTGTATGAAGTACGATTTGTTTAATGAAACCGCCGACAGCAACTTTTCTGAGAAATATCCAGCATGCAGATGACGAAGATTAACGTTGCAGAGTTGCATGACGAGAAGGGAGAAGAAGGCCAGGCAAATACATTCTCTTCCACGCCCTTGCATTATCATTCTTGCAGTCTTGACAAGTAGCCTGGATGCAAGTCGTGTCGCATTACAGTTCCTTTAAACGAAGGTCTAAATCTAGCTTGAAGACATTAACCAACTCAAAGGGAATCTTTGTATATAAAAGGATATCACTTGAGGATTAACCTACTGCAATGATGAAAATTACTGATGCTCTCATCACTTGTAATGTTAAACAACCGCTTAATTCAAAAGATAGGAATCCCTTTTGGAACTAAACCTTGGGAGGATGAACAAGAGTCCAGAGCCATAGGATGAATTTTTCAGATACTATGTGCACTAGCTTAAAAGGTGGATGACTTCATCGATAAAGAACATCATGCAAGTTGTCGCAAATGGTAAAGGTTTATGACTTGGTAGTTGTGGAACGGTAGCTCAGGGAAGGCAAGAGATGAATCTCATGTCTGACATATAATGCTTCTGGTGTTCTTTGATAAATCTGACTTACCTTTAGGCGTCATGGAAGAGAAAGATTCATCGCCAATTCCTCTTGTGTATCAGCTTTGAAAAGATCTTCCTAGGGATTAAGGGCTTAGAAGACTAGGTACAGCACTATATCTTGATGTTGGGAACCTTATTGGTAGTTTTACCTTGTCACGAGGTGATCTGTAATGCCTCCTTTCCAGCTTCCAATAGGTGACCACTTATTGAGGTGGACAAAACTTTGTAGCATTAGAATAGGACATAACCCAACAATATACTGATCTCATAGAGTGGATATATACCATTTGATCATGAATTCATATCAATATTAGTCATTCAAGTAATAGATCTTCAAGACATAACTCCTTAGCATTACTCTCATGATCTCTTTTTAATCTTAAATATTAATGTTGTGAGGCATTTAATGATCTCATAATGTCATGAAAAATCTTTGAGATCCAATCCCAAAGATTTCAACCAAAAAAAAAAAACAAATCACGATTCATATACAGTCTTGAACATAGATGCAAGATGACATCAACCAGTTACATCAGTGTTTTAAGTGAGAAATATTGCTTCCCAGCTAATGGGAACTATTTAAACCCATATGGAAGATGTGGACACTGCAAGTACTATGTGGTAATCTTATAAATAAGCCTCAGTAAGCAGATCATATTGCATCGCACTGATTCCAAGGTTTTCAGTAGACATTATGCCATCTTTGTTCTCTCCTCTACAGTAAATAACTTCAACTTCATCTGCCTTCAAGCACTTGACCTCTTTTTTTTTAATGTTATAGAAATTTCATTATCATAGTATATTTTGTATGGATGATAAGCATAAATTAGTAGCCGCATTCATGCATCAAATGTCATATTTGGGCATTAATCACTAGGTAAATGGCATAAATATCCTTTTCTTGATGACTCATAATGTGTAAACATGATTATTTACATTGTGGGACTAACCCCAGTTGTCTTTTTTGAAGTCAAATGATGAACTTATCACATCTTCTTGATTTTATGTTGATCCGAGGATTTAGACGCAACACAATTAGATCATAGATGAAAATGATCAAGAATGAGATGAGGAAAATCGGTCATCCACCTTTTAGGTGGTTGGTCAACCACCTCCTTGGGGGGGGGGTCAAATCATACCTTTTCAAGTGTCTGGTCAACCTTTTTTCTTGGAAGTCAACAAGGTAGTCAAAATATTCTTGAAGGGTCATAAGAGGTCAACATTTTTTTCTCTAATCACTTATAAGATAAACAATTTTTTGGATCATCCCTCTCCTTTAGGAGGACACGCTTGTGAGAACCATATTATCAAAATAAATGAATGCATTCATATGAAATTATTTAGCTTTTTTAAGCATGATGCAATACTCAAATTCACATGAATTAACGAAATTTCATGTCATTTAATGAAATATGTGATGACATACATAAATTGTTAAAAATATGCTTATAAGTGATGAAGATGTAATTTATTGAAATTTATTTGGAAACTAATCCCCTTGACTTTATATTCAAGTGGTGACAATATAAGATGATTTGAAGTTTTTTATGTGCAAGAAAAATAATTAAATAGAAGATTGATTGGTTGAAGAAAGAGATAAGGCATTGGTGGTCTAGAATGAGGTAAATGGAGGCCATTAGATTTTCTACAAGGGGCATGAACGAAGTTGAAGCATTCCACTGGGCAAGTTGAAGCATTACAAATTAAAATTCTCAAAAATATATCTGCCCTAAAACATACTATTTCTCCTAAAAAGTAGTACTTAGCCTTAAAAATATGATCGACACCAAAAAAGGGAGTATTATGGCAAAAAAATGGATAATTTTGTGTATCAAAGCCCAAAAGGAAGCCTACCTTATATTTTGTATAAACACATCTCTCATTTCCCATTTTCATCTTCTTTTTTTTTCCCCAATGGTGGCAAGACTTATGAAATGACTAGAAAATTGATCCATTCTTGAGTAAGCCTTTTTGTTTTAAATTGAATATTGTTGGTCTAGAAGTTCTCTAACACAAACTTTATCATCAACAAAAAATCGTCAATTATTGATGCCAATAGAGAATCAAGGTTTGTGACTCTCATTTCTAGACACTTATCAAATTCAGTTCATATAAACTAGGAGTACATATTTATTCTATCACTATCTCATCCATCACATTCACATCATCTCCCTCATATATATTCTTAAATATTCTTGTAAAGAAGTGTCATTTATTCATATGGTAATACTATATTATATTATTTCTTCTTTCCAAACTTCTTATACACCAGATTATTCTCTTCTGGTCTCATTATCTTAAATCTTCAATTTATTCTCAAACCCTTGTCCTATACTAAGTTGAATCCAGAAATTTTTCAATACTATTTTGAATTAGATTGCTTCTAACAGCATCAAAACAACACATTATTTGCTTCATCATTTTCTTACCATTTAACCAAGGAAATTTTAGCAAGAAAAACTTCTATTTATTTTTATCAAGGTAGATAATTAAAATGAGAAATCTTAATTCTAGTTTTATCATTATTTAGCTAATTTGATCTAAATGACATGTAAAATTACTATTTTTAAGAAATTTCTAAATACAACACTTCTTGACATAATTTTTTTCTAAAATTTTATATCATGTAATTCAATTAATTTATATGCTTTAATAAATTGCAGATTTGGTTCTACATGCAAAGATTTTTTTCATAATTTTTTACATTGTTAATACCAAAGATAGTGGAAAAATCTTTAATTGATTTATGATTTTTTTCTGAGACAAAAAAAATCAAAATTATTAATTGAGCCATGGTTATGGATTTTTCATTTTTTATGTCCATTTGCTTCATCTTTGAATATCTTACAAGCCCAAAGATCTACTATCTCTCGACAATATGTTCTATATCTCTCCCTATACCTTAGATTCAATGATGGATTCTGATGCAAGGGATGTACATAAATAGAAGAGATCTATGGGTGAAGATGAAAATTCACATAATAGGGAGACAAAAACTCATTCTTTTCATTGAGAATGGACCTCCTCCAAAAAAATGTCATAAGAAGTCAGCTAGTAATTCCAATGACAAATTTTTTTCACACAAATGGTTGATTATATAGATGATAATTTGGAGAATCCATGGTGAGATGAAATTATGCATACAATACTCTCAAAGCACTCTAGAAAATGTGAAGAAGAATGTAAGAAGATGTAGTTTGTGCACTGATTTCTTTGAGTTAACCTATATTCTTTGCAAGTCTACATAAGAAAAAGGCTATGGATTTCAGTGTGCCACATCACCACTGATCCCATTTGTCCTTTGTGTTAGTTTAATCTAAGTTTGATAATTTGCATTGATGCGCTCTTAATGTTTATAAAATATTATATTAAGAAGATTTTAGATTTGGATTGATAGCTTTTCGTCAAAATGGTTTGAGAAGGGTATGTCCTTGTTAGTGCAGGTACCAACGGCTTGAGTGATTGACCCACTTCGATTTCAGAACGCAGACACCGCTAAGAATGAGCTCTAGATTACTTATTTTCTAATGTGTTATTAAAACATTTGAATAAGAAATTATAAATATAGGATTATCATTATCATTGTTTTAGTATTATAACAAGACATAAATATTTAAGTTTCATCGTCATAAAACTATTAATTATTATTATTATTCCTATTATTTTAGTTTCTATGCTTAATTTACATTACCATCATTTTAGAATATCAATATTAATATCTATTGGTAAAACATGTTATTGTTCTTTATTTTCTTACCACTGATATTTATTTTTATGTATTTTCATTTGCCTTTTAGTTCCTTTTAATTAAATGCTATCTAATTTTTTTATTTTTTTATTTTCAGGTACACATTTTAAAAACAAAAAGAATAGGGGGAAAAAGAACTAACGGTTTCTCTCTCTATCCCACTCTTTAAAACCCTAAAAACAAAATCACTGAAAACTCTCCCTGATACTTATGTTTTGAGAAAAGAGAAAGAAAGGAAGAAGTGAAGTCTCTCTCACTCTCCCTCAGCAACGACAATTCTTCTCTCAGTCGCTTCGAGATAAAAAATAGTGACGATCAAGCAATTGTCACTCACCGGCTGATGATAACATGCTAATTAGACATGATAATACATGATTATTGATGCATAGTAGGGTATAAATGATTTCATTCTATGCATGTTATCATATTTATGAGTATTTATCTATCATTCTATGAAAAAATCATTATAACTCAAATTACTTTAATTTAGGGTTAATTGTGATGAGTTAAAGATAAATAATTTTATAACCTATCTTTTACTTGAGATTATAACTATTTTTAAAGTTAAATAATAAGAGAAATCATTTTTTAAAACATTCATTTAATTTTCTAAAGCTTAAATCTTAAAGATATGAATGTATTTTTGAAAAAAAAGAAATTAAAACTCTTGCTATTTATTAAATTTGACTTTTTAGAATGATAGATAATTAAATTTATGATCAAATGAAAGAAATTTCAATTAATTTGGATTTATATATTGAAAGTTATGAATTTTCTAATTTTTAGGCATTTTTCTAGAATTTTTGTGAATTTTTAATGAATTTCTAAGGATTTTCCAGAATTAAAAATCTTTTTTTTATATATAATATTGATTTTTTGGAATATTTTAAGAGCGCAGGTGACGTGGCGCGATCAGAAACCATCCGATCAATCACGAACAACTATCGCGATGAGGAGGCGATGTGGCGGCGTGTGGGACGTCCGAACCCGCAATCATATTGAGCCAGGATTGATCACAAATCCTTGCAAGAATTGATCGAAATCTCCCCTTAAACGCCGAACACACGCCGAAGAAGAAATCAAGGAAATACTCTTCAATAAACGTAAATTGAAGCCAAATCTTTGCGTCAATCAAGTTAGTAGTGTGATTCGATCGTATCCCTTGCAATAATTGTCGTTTAGATTAGATTTAGATAGACAATTTCATTTTAGAAATCGAATTGTTTTTCGTTTCGCCTAAATTTGGGTGGTGATTTTTGCTGATCTTGAAATAAGGATTTATCCCTCATCGTAAGTCTAAATTTTTTGATTTTGGTTCTATTGGATTCCTTGTTTCACCAGCTTTCCGTGGATACCTAAATCATAAAATTTCATCATAATTTGACCCATCAATTTGACAATTGACGATCGACTGTTCATTTTCAATCCAAATTTGGGCGTTGACTTGCTAGGGCAATTACTCCTAAAATAAAATATGAAATTTAAATTTTTTGTCTTTTTGGTAAGTCAATTTGATGAATTAAACCGAAGTGTTCATTTGAGGATTTTTTGATCTTCGATTTTCAATAAATCATAACAAATCCAATTCTTCTTGAAAAATCACGAATTTTATATCAAAATTTTTCATTTTCTCTGTAGTTTCTCAATATGTAACTTTTGTAATATTTTACCCTCTTTTTCTTCTTTGATTTTACAGAAAGTCAACATATGGTCAAAGTCAATGCTTTGACCTTGACTTTAACTTTTCTTTGTGAAATCATTTTCTAAATTTTTAAAATATCTTCTCTCAAATATTTATATTATTTCGATTAATAATATATCACTTTCATTTCTTAATATACCCAATTAAACATACGTTTGACAAAGTCAACCCTTCAATCAAAGTCAATCGTGTTCTATGTGGATTGACCTGATTTTTACACTATATTTAATGTTTTTGTTATTGTGAGTTCTGAATTATAAATTTTTTTACCGAAGTTTGTGTGTTTTCAACGAGCGCTTAAATCGCCTCGTCAGTGCGCATGTGTGCGCGTGAGAGTGATTAATGGGTTAAAGAATCCCTAATGGATTTACGCTAACCCATTAAGCTCCCTTACCTTATATATGCATCAAATTTCATAATTTATTCCATGTGGGACTATTTATGTTTGTTTTAAGTTACAAGTGATGTGACGCAATGACAAGCCTCCGATTGCGCGGTTTAATCGTGATCGTTGAATGTCACTTACTCGTGGGGGTACTCGGCGACATCAGATTAGGCGACGATTCTATTTAAAGATTATTTAATCTCAGCTGTCCATCTAGAGATTTCTAACAATATGCGCCTGATGGACACGTGGATTCATCACAAGCGTTTGATGAAGATCGAACGGTCAACATCAAATGACACCTCTTCTTCATGCGCGACATGGTGAAATCTGGATGCTTCATCGTGGATCGGACGGATGTAACTTAAAGACGTCGATTGGCCAAACGACGGTCAATCTCAGCCGTTGATCAAATCAAATCGACGCATCTGACGGTTACACCCAAATTTGCCTATAAAATCAAAATGTTCTTCGACGGAAAGACTATTCTTGGATTTTCGAGTAAATTGAACAGTTTAGACACCACAATCTGAGAATCATTTGATTTCTACTTCTTCAAGACTCATTTCCGCGTCTGAGGAGCAATTGAAATCAAGAATTGGTTGAAGAATTGGAAGAAATCACATCTTAAATGTTGAACTTTATTTTCAAAATTGCAGAATGAAAAGCCTTGAATCAGGCGATTAATTTGATCATTTTAAGCGTGACTTCGGGTTAGGTTGCATGTTTTCATCCTAATCTATCTTCCTTCAGCATTAGATTTACATTTTGAATAGTAAATTAGTTTAATTTTAGTTTTAATTTTGGTTTTTATATATTTTCGCGATCAAATTTCTTTCTCAATTTTAAATCTCAATTTCTCCGTGAATTCTAATCCAAATTCAGTGATTTTGGATTATGTGGATTCGTATTGGAGTATATTTCTTTATACATTAAAATCTCTAATTTGTCATCTCAATTTATCATCTGCTTTGATTGAATTTCAAAGATATCTAAAAAATTTCCCTTTTTCTTCGTGGATTCGACCCTTATTCACTACTATACTCTTTAATTAGTGACTTAACCTTTGATTTGGTGAGTTTGGAACTTGTTTTGAGATGATATTGTGTGTTTTCAATGACCACACGAACTCATTCCATCAGGGACCCGTGCGGTGCTGACGTGGCAACACAGACATGTGGCAATGCCAACTGGGCCGATAGAGACCCACGCGAGCGCCTACATGGCACAGAGGCTAAGTGGCTTATCGGGCCCATGGGCATAGTGGGCCCAAGTATCGGGGAGAGAGAGAGAGTGGGGGCATCATAGGCCCGTTGGGCGACATAAAATGAACAAGGAGTCCCCCCTTATAATGGCGCCGCACTTCTATTTTTCTATGTGGGACTAAATGCCTCTCTATGTTTCGCAGGCGATATGGCAACTCGTGAAGCGTCGGATTCAGCGCGCGAATAGGCGCGCGTTGATCTGGTGGATCTTTGTCCACCAGATCTTGATCAAACGCATGTGATCAATTCGTAGCTGTTGATCTCATTAGTGAGATCCAATGCCTAGGACTTAATCTCGTGATCAATGAATCTTGGAGTGACATGTGGCGACTTGTGGGCGCACCGATGAAGATCAAGTGGCAGAAATAAGGAGAAGGTGGAGCTCGTGTCATGGGCTTTGTGGCTCACTTCTCTCGCGTGACGTGGCCTCATTTGAACCGTCCAAATTCTTAAAAGATATCGGATGGTTACAGAATTCTTCTATAAATTCATGTTCTTTCTTACGAAATTTTAACTCTTGATTAAACTTTAAATTGAGCATTTTTAGAGGAAAATCTTAGTTCTTCGTGAATCCTTTGCTACCTAGACTCAATCGTGCATTCATTAAGGCATGAAATTCAAGAACATTGTTAGAAAACATTTGGTAATCGCTAATAACATGCATTTTATACGTTAATTTATATGATTATTAATGCAAATAAAGATATTAATTATTCCATTTATATGCATGTTATCATATTTTAAGTACATTTCTATCATTTTACATAATTTCGTGTTACGATCTAAAAATACATCATTTTATGGATAATTATGCATAATTAAATAATGTGATTCTAATCTTATTTATATTTAGGATCATAATTATGTTTTCATGATTAAATGATAAGAGAAAAGATCTTTATTTACATTCATGTATTTTTCTAAAGTTATTTTATAAGATACATGAGTGTATTTATTTAGTTAAAATTCATTCTCTTGTTATTTTAATTTTTTTTTTATAATGATGGATAACTTAATTTCTGATCCAACACAACAAATTTGAATTAATTTAGATTTGTACTTTGAAAGTTATGAATTTTTCAATTTTTATGAATTTCCTAGAATTTTTTTGAATTTATTTAACTCTATTTTTTATTTTAAAATAATTAAAAAGAATTAAAAAAGGGGTTTATTTACCACGCGCTGATGTGGTAGAGCAAAGCCATGTGGTGACGCGTGGAAGTGTGTCTGTGTGATACGTGGACACGTGTGTCCGTGACGTGTATGCGTGATGTGCGTGTGTGTCACGCGTGCGTGTGCGTGACATGTGTGCGCAATTTTAATAAGTGCTTAGGAGCATCCATTAAGGATTTAAGCTAATCCCATAATATCACCTATGTTATATACCCGATTAATTTCAATAATTTATCCTATGTGGGACTATTTCTATTTAATTTTGATTTCAGGTGATGTGGCGTCGTGAGAGACGTCTGATCGCGTGATCTAATCACGTGTGTCGGATGTCACTTAATCACAGGGGCACATGGCGACATCTTATTAAATGAAGATTCAATTGAATCGCGTTTAATTTCAGCCGTTCATCCTCGAGTTATAACGGTTGAGATTTGAAGCGCCCGATGGACCACTTGATTTATCACGATCGTTCGATGAAAATCCAATTGACCCGATGAAACGACGCTTCTCTTTAACGCGCGATGTGGTGGCATCTCATTGCTCCATCAATGATCGGACGGACACGACTTAATCGCGCTGATTCATCAAATGACGTGTAATCTCAGCCGTTGATCGTGATGAAACGATGCATATGACTAGTACGCTCAATTTCTCTTATAATTTAAAATGTTCTTCGCGACAAAAGAGTATTCTTAGATTTTTCGAGCAAATCGAACTGTCTAGACACCACAATCTGATAATCGATAGATTTCTTAAGCTTCTTGACTCATTTCGGCGTCCAAGGAGTGTTTGAAATCAGAATTTGATTATAATTGGGAGAAATCACATCTTGAATGCCATCTTCGGTTTCAAAACCGTGGTATGAAAAGCCATGAATCTGGTGATTAATTAGATCATTTCAAGCACGACTTTGGATTAGATTGCATTTTTCATCTTAATATTTCATCATTTAGCATTAGATTTACATTTTGAATGGTAGATTAAGTTAAATTTTAGTTTAATTTTGGTTTTTCAATCATTTTCGCAATCGAATTTCTATCTCGATTTCAAACTTCAATTTCTCTGCGAATTCTAATCCAAATCTCTTGATTTTTTATTCCATGGATTTTTATTAGAGTTATCTTTCTTAATAGACTAAATTGTCTAATTTCTAACCTCAATTCTTTGTCTGATTTGATAGAATTTCAAAGATATCTCAAAATTTTCCCTAATTCCCTGTGGATTTGACCCTTATTGACCATTATACCCTTCAATTCATGAATTAATGTTTAAATTGGTAAGTTTGGACTTTGTTTTGACATGAGATCATGTGTATTCATCGACCGCACGAGTTCATTTTGTCAATAGCCCCTTGAATGCCGAAATCACTTTGGAGAAGGAATCAAAGAAATTTACAGCAATCAAAGCAATTTGAGGCTCAATCTTTGCGTCAATCGAGTTAGTAGTGTAGTACCTTTGTAACCCTTACTTTCTAGATCATTTAGATTAGGTTTAGATGGTTAATTAGAGTTTTAAGAACCAAAATTTTTTAATTTCCCCAAATTACCTTGTGGATTCTTCTTGATCTCCAAAAAAGTATTTCTCCCTAATCTTAAGTCCAATTCTAAGAATTTGGTTTCATTGGCTTCCTTGTTTAGTCAGCTTTCCGTGGATATCTGATTTGATAATTTTTATCAAGGTTTGACCCCTCGATTTACCTTTTGACCAACTACTGTTCAAAATCAACCCGAATTCGGGTGTTGACTTTCAAGGGCTATTACTACAAATTTAGAAGATGCAATTTATCAATTTTGAAGTCTTTGTAATCTTCTGATCGTAATCTTTCTATGCATAAGTGATTTGTCAGATTTGGATATCATTTGACTAGTCAAGTAAAAGATTTTGACTGAAACCTTAATTTTGGTGATTTTCTGTCCATTGAATTTTAAAAATCACAATAAATCCAATTGTGCTCTAAAAATCACGATCTTTATATCAAAATTCACCTTTTTTTCTCTAGATTCTAAAAATATCATAATACTATCTCACCTTTTTCTTCTTTGATTTCACAAAAAGTCAAAGTAGGGTCAAAGTCAATGTTGTGACTTTGAATTTTGACTTTTCTTCTCCAAACATTTTCAAAATTCTAAAAAGCTTCTCTCATATATTAGTACTTTTTCCATTGATTATATAGCATATTCCTTTCTTAAGAACCCTAATTAGACTTAAATAGAATAAACCCTATTTGAGAGTTTATTTGAGTTTTAAATACAAATAAAAAGAGAAAATATTTTCATGTACACTCATCTATTATATAGTTTTATTTTTCAATAAGAATGAGCATATTATTGAGTTAAAAGGTTTATTCTCTTATTATTTCTTAAATTAAAATGTATAGAATAATAGATTATTTAATTTCTGCTCAAACAAAAAAATTGATTCAAAAAAAGTTGTATTTTAAAAGATATAAATTTATAATTTTTAGGGATTTTTTTGAATTTATTTTGATTTTCTATGAATTTAGTTTATTTGTAACTATTAAATATATTGATTTTAAATTACGAGCTGACATGGCAAATGACATGACATGCATGCTTATGTTTCGTGATGTGGTGGCGTATGAGGCTGCCATGTGTCGTGCACATTGTACACAAGTGGCCATGTTAAGGTGTGAAAAGAGTGTTAGGCGCCCTTAATGGGTTGATGTTAGTTGAAGAAGACTGCTAGCATATTTACACTGGTGCAATCCCCTGAATTTTTTCAATGTGGGACTGTGTGTGTGTTTTTTTCCGCAAGTGACATGGCATTACAATAAGGGTCCGCTCCCCCAACTTAATTGGAACCGTTGATTTTCAATTTAAGTGGGTGGGTGAGTGGCTCAATTGTGTTTGATGATGATTCATTTTTTAAACCCAATGAATCTGAATGGCCGAATGAACGAGCTATAACAAAAGAGATTAAAAGTACTCGATTAAATCACCTTAATACGTGACACACTTAGACGCGATAGATCAAAATCTGTCAGATGCGTAATTCATTGATAATTCTTCTTCAAAAGGATATGTGGCGCGATGTGAAGCTTTGATGAAGATTTGACTGTCACGATTTAACCATAATGATTTGCATCTTCAGATTCCATCTCATCATAACTATTGTGATTGTTGACCTCATTAAAAGAGAAGGTCCAATGGTCATGCCCAATTTTAAACTATTATAAATTTATCTCTTCAACTGATAGTGTACTCTTCGATGTTTCAATTAATCTAACCTTTTGGACATCTCAATCCCTAAAACCCTTTCTTTAATCATATTTTTTTATTCATTTCTGTGTCCTAGTTTTAAACTCAAGATTTTGTCAAGAGAATGGGGAGAAATCACCACTTCAACTCTAAAATCTCATTTTCGAAAGAGCAAAATGAAAAGCCTTGATCCGAAAATTAATTGGATCATTTCAAGCATTGTTTCAAGTTAGATTTTATGTTTTCCTCCTAATGTTTTGTCATTTAGCATAACATGAGCATCATGGCATAGGTAAAAGGGAATGAGGAGGCAAGCCCCCCCATCGTCTGCATATCTTGCTCATCCGAAATGGCATGAATCTCCATTAGGCTAATTTCTATAAATTTTATCATTTTATATCTCTTCATGAACGATTGTCTTCCTCTTGTCTCTTTGATTTCTCTATGGATACAAAAGTCCAAATTAAGTGCTTTTTGATTTTATGGATAGATTCTTTGGGTCTTCTTTCAAAATAAATAATTGTCCCTGATTTTTTTTATCTCAATGCATTATCTAATTTGATCGAATTTGAAAAAAATATCAAGAACAAACACTACATGATTCGACCCTTACTTGCACGTGTAATTATTAATTCCTAATTAATCCTCAAAGTAAGTGAGTTTAGTTTTTACTTTGACGCTTGAACATGTGTTTTCTTCGATCATGTGATCGTGCTTCATCAATAAGTCTAGTTGATCGTATGGCTATTGGTGCGGAGATATTAAGTATAGGTTATGGGTGAAAGTGAGTAATTAAGTCAAAGAACTTGAGTATTCTTTGGATAAAGAGTTCATATCATTTATCCATATGAATCTGTGAATTATGTCAAAATGTCAATTATATTGAGTCATGTCACAATTGTGTATGTGGTCCTTAGACCACAAACACCAAAGACATCTTGTCGATGTATGATTGTGTTTTGATTATGACTTACGAATCCCTAGCCACAGGATCTCCACAACATCATATATTGGTTATGACATAGAGTCCTCAAAGATGATTGAGTGTTCAAGATGGGATCATTTGCTTTTAGTTTCAGAGAAGATTGACTCAAGGAATCATATGCGGTTCAATCCTTAGCCAAGAAAGTGAAAATATTAGAGAAGGTGTTCTCGATAATTTCCTCGACATATGAGTACTAACTCAAGTGACTGATTAGGGTTTGAGAGTGGAATGTATCCTAAGCCATTAATGAGTCTCATTAAATTAAAGGATTATAGGATTATACGATTAAAGGATTATAGGCAACTGACGATGAGACAGTTCTATAAGAGAGTTCTTATAAACTCTATATCTCTTAGAGCTCATGGTGTTGCTTGGCACCCAACAAGCTAACAACTAAACTTCTCGATTGGCTTAAATTGATCATTGATTAATTAATCTATATGTTCATATAGTTAATTGATTAGACTGACCAAGAATTGTTATTGGTTCTATGGAGTTATTAACAAGTGAGACATATGGACCTAGCTGATCATGTACATAAGTTAGATAAATTTTTGTAGATATAAACATAATTTTAAGTGTTTTTATCAAAAAAATTACTTACCTAATATATATAAAATACGAGAGACCAACCACACCTAAGAGTGCCTTATACAACTTTGTTGGAAAGACTCCATTGTCTTCTCTTTCTCTCTTGGTAAAAAGTATGAGTGTATACAGCCCATAATGGTACTTTTGTAATTCTAGAATTGCTACTCTCTCCTCTCCCCTATATGCCTCTCTTGTCCTCTCTTATTTTCCTTAATCAACATTATTGTCTCTTTTTCATTGTCCACATGGTATCAAAGCCCTAACATATGGTTCCTCATGGTGGCATTGGATCTTCCCGTCGTTGTCCGCACATTGACTCTCCATTGCTCTGGTGGACCTCTCCATACAATCAGCTTAAATTGATCATATATTTCCCATTTGAAGTCGGATCAACCTGAAACTTGTTGCATTAGATTCAGAAAGATCAAAAACATTGATTTTGAGCCAAAGAACATAAAATGGTGGCCTAATGACTTCAATCTTGTCTTTTTCTTGTAAACCTGTTAGTTTTCTAAGCATTATCTTCAAAAGCCGGTCCCTAGCTTATTGATTTGGGGAATGCCACCTTAAGATTATGATGAACGAGAAATCACCATCGAAATATTTGCCCACTCCTCCCTCTCCTACTATCACGTCGTCCCTACTTCTACTTTGAGTCCCTATACTATCTTCGATGGAACAAACTACGTCACTTGGTTAGCTAGTTTTCGACGTTTTCTACATATTCATGGGCGTCTCTCTTTTGTTGCGAATGACCCTCCTGCATTTGGGGATCCTAGTATTATAGAATGGTTCATTGAAGATCAAGCCATCATGGCATGGCTGCTCAAGCTGTCAATTCCTTCTATAAGTAAGCCTATATAGCTCAATACAACAACCAAATCTATGTGGGATGAATGGGCTTCCATGTATGGCTATGAGTCTTATATCTCCCAAATTGATGAGGTATATGAGCAGTTGTTCAAGATGATTCAGTCAAGGCATCGCCTTAAAGACTATTATGCCAATATTTGTGAACTTCTCGTTCAATTGGAGCTATATCAGCTGTATAAGACTCGATCTTACGACTTAACGTCGTTATCAAGTTGAGCTTGTTGTTGCTATCTTTCTTGGAGGCCTTGACATATCGATCTCCTCTTAGATATAAGGATCTATACTGAGCAAGACTCACCTTCTCAATCTCGCCATATCAATCTTCTATTTTGCTCTCCGGGTGTCAACCGAGACTCCTCTTTTACCATCACCTGCACCTCCCCCGCTTGCGTCATCTGACTCTATGGCATTGCTATCTTCCAAGTCCAAGGAAAAGGGGCACCACATAGTTTGTGGTCGAGGGCGTGGTCGAGGGCATGATGGTCGGCCATTCCCTCCATGTGAGCATTGCCGACAGACTAATCATCGTTCTTATCGTTATTGGCAAAAGTTTGGCAAACCCGATTGGGTTGCCAATTTCTACGGATGCTTCTTCCTCTTCATCCTCGGGAATAATAAATATATCTTGAGAGCACTATCTTCATCGTATGAAGCTTTAGGAGACACCTACAGCTCCTCTACGTCACGTTTCGCATCATGCATCGACCTTCGACTCAAGTAATGCCTTGTCTCTTTGTCCGACTCTTGGATCATTGACTCGGGGGCATCTGCCCATATGTCAGGTACACAATCCCTACTTACTCTCTTATCCAAATTATTACAACCTTCCTCTGCTTCTATTATAGATGGTCATGCATGTCCTATTGTGGGACATGACGAGGTCAATCTAACCTCCTCACTTCATGTATCTCAAGTCCTTTATGTTCCTAATTTCCCTATCAACCTTTTATCTATCAGCACCATCGCCAAAGCATTATTTTTTTGTCTCATTCTTTCATTACCATTTCTCCTTTTAGGATTTACAAACGGGAAAGAGAATTGGTTTGGGGCGTGAGACTAGAAGTGGACTTTATGAGCTTGTCCCCAATCATCTTCCACTTGGGCTCCCTTGTCTCCTTTCCTTGACCGATTATGCACTTCAGTCAAGGACTAGTGTGGTCAAGTCGTTGATCCCACTGAAGTGCATATAATCGGCATCAACGACAAACATTTTCGGCCCTCCTGCCATCGCTGGAGACTCAAACCTATCGATTGGGTTAAATCGATTCCTATTCAATTAATGTATATGTTGATATAGTCAATTGATAAGAAAGACCAATAAGTATTATTGGGTTAATAGAGTCATTAACTGGTGAGATATATGGACCTAGAGGGTCATACACATAAGGTCAATGGACGTCGATGGATATAGACATAATAATAAGGATTTTTGTCAAAAATTCCTAAAGTCTTCTCCTCTCTCTTCTCTTCCTCTCATGGTAACGAGTGTTCAAGAGGAGATCTGGCAGCCTGGAGACTGTGTGGATACTGCTAGAGGCTGAACGCTTGAACAATTGAAGAACTCTTTCAAATGATACATGTAAGTATGAATTTTATTCTATACTAGATGATAGGATCACCTAGAATGGATGATGAGATCATCTATTCATGGTGCTTCAAATTTTTTGAATGTTTGATTCAACATCTTTCACTGTAATCATTGTTTTGGTCGAGAACTTGGAGAGCTTGTCGAGCTTAAGATCCCAACATGTGAGGTGCCATCTATCTTGGGCTTTCATTTTTCTATAGTTTTTATTGATGATTTCTCTCGTGCCTCTTGGGTTTCTCTTCTCGAAGACCACAAAAATGTTATGAGATCTCCACTCAATATTCAAAACCCCCCAAGATTATCCTCACCGATAATGCTCTTGAATTTGTTCAGAAAACTCTACAAGATGTAGGCATCTCCCATGGCATCATCCACAAAACCATGTGTCCTCACACATCTCAATAGAACAGTGGTGTCGAGCGCAAACATAGTCACCTACTCGACATGACTCGCACTTTGTTGGTAGAAATGGGAGTCTCCCATTTTATGTGATCTGATGCCCTTCTTACCTCTACTTACCTCTTAAACCTCTTGCCCTCATCACCTCTTGGTGGTGAAGTACCCCTTTGTCATCTCCACCCTAACCATGACCTCTTTGCCTTGCTTCCTTGGGTGTTTGGTTGTTTGGCCTTCGTTCATGATCACACTCCTAATACATCTAAGGTGGCACCCCATTCTGTCAAAGGGATGTTCGTCGGCTACTTGTGCACACAAAAGGCTATTGGGTCTATTTTCCACATTAGTGCAAGTATGTTATCTTGGGTAATGTTGCATTCTTTGAGTCTAGTAGCTATTTCTCCTCCACTTCTAGAACCATCTTTGTCCCCTCTACCTACCTCATCCTTGTTGTCCTCTCCAGCGAACACATTTCATCTACCTACTTTGATGGTTCCCGCTCCTTTCTTATCACTATCTCCACCATCTTCTCCTACCCCACTACTTTACTCTACTACTTCTCCACTACTCATGCCACCCACGATGTCACCAGTTCCAATCTCTACTCAAGTTTCTCTGCTTCCGCCCGCCAACTCCTCGACCTCATGCTCAAATTCGATGCACATTGCATTGCCATCAGATGACCTCCACTACTTACCTATCTGATGCAAGACGGGACATAAATCTCCTGCCCCTGATTAATGTAATCAAGAATGGTCATGATTAGGGTAGTCAACCCTAACCCCATCGATATGCAAGTCCTAGACTCTAGGGTGGTAATCTAACCAAAGTCCACGCAAGCGTGCTGATAGCGTAGTCAATTCTGGCAAATCCAAGGAAACTCGCGATGATGGGAGGGATGAGATCCTCTTGGTCCATGTCTAGAGGCGTTGGATTGCTTGTCATGCGTTAGCTAAGAGCTATAGCCAACATTCATTGTCAGACCTGACGTACGCATCAGAATTCTTGATCTAATATTTCGTTCTACCTTGTCTAAGATCACCCGTGGGCGAAGGAGACGAGTAGATGAAAAACTTTGAAAGGTAATTTAAACTAAAGAGTAGAGGGGGCATAGCTAACCTTCAAGGCGGGGTTCCCGGTAGGTCATGGCAGGGTGGAGACTCGGCTCTGGCAATGTCGATCAGAGAATAACGATACAATAGCTCACAAGTCGGTCCTGGAGGTGTCGAGCAGACCCGTGAGTCTTGTTTGGAGAAGCTTCGTCAACACAAAGTTGGCGCTGGCAGCACAGGAAGCAGGCAGGCACGGGGCTGCGCGAGTGTTGGCGTGCACAAGCGACAAGCAAAGATGGCGCAGATTGATGGGCGCACGTGCGCGCGTATGACAACTCAAGCTGATGAGTATGGGGCACAAGAGCAGAAAGCATTGATACCTCTAGAACACGGGCACCGGCGCGACGGGGTACAAACGGTCAATACCGCAAATACTTGATAGAGGGCACAGTAGGCAAGCTCACATGAGAAGTAGGCGGGGAGCATAGGATCCATGGATGAGGCATTTATTTGGGGCTCAAGGTCTTCCTACCACTACTTCCGAGCCTCAACTCCAAACGAAGAAGTCGGTAAGGCTCGATCAGGGAGGGAAAGACCTTGTCATCGCTGGGCGAGGAGGGCCTTACTCGAACGATCCGATGACACCGTGCGGAAAGACTAAGGCTCGCACACTCTACGACAGATGTAGATGTTCACCCGTGACGTGCACAAAGCATAGTGGGCGTTGACAACCCCTTGTGACGTGCAATCAAGGTCCATCGATACGGGGACGTGTGGGGGACTCAGAGTGAACCGAAGCATGGGTTGGCAATCGCTGCTGAAGCGTGCGCAAGATGAACTTCGGCACACAGCGCAGCTAAAGGCATTGGGGTGTTTTTGTAGGCAAGTACAATGGACTTAACGGTGGGCTTCAAACGCCGGGACGAGCGGTGCGCAGACGGATACACGCAGACACTGCAGGAAGTCAAGCATCTGGTGTGTGCAATAAGGTGTCCAACATGTCTGACCTTCCCAGGCGAAGGAGAATTCTAGCCGTCTCCAACGAAGGATGGACTCTAGGAAGACCTAGCAAGCGTTACAAGACATGACCGAAGAGGCACTGCGGCAAATCCGGATGGCTCTCAAAGGGAGGTCGAGGCCAACTTCCAAAGATTTTGTGACTGTTCGCAGATCTGCGCAGATGATCAGGCAGCTTCTTGGACGGGGCGTTGGTGGGTAGTGTGATGAACTTGATTACGTGTGTTTTCCGTCGTTGTTGTTTATTGATTTCATGCAATAAAATTTATATTTACCTACTTAGTATAGTGTAAGCAAGGGTTAAATCTATAGGGAGATGAGATAATGAGATTAGATGTTCAAATGAAAGGTGAGAGAGCTATAAGAAGTGAGAGCGTAAATGGGTCATGCAGAGATGAATATGGGTGATAATTTTTAGGTTTCTTTTATAATTAAGAGAGAAATCTCAATTAAAATGGAAAATCAATGTAAAAAGAAATGCAATGGGGATGAGAAGATGGCAAGGTGAGAAGAGTGGTCGGCAGTAGCGATGGATTGAGGAATCGATGCGCAGTGATAGGGAGAGAGAGTTGAGAGCGTGGATGATGTCATAGCCACTACATTAAAAGAAATTAAGAAAGAAAGGTAAAAGGAAAGTACAACTTTACTGTTTATGGATATGAACACAAGCAATAACTCAATCCAAATCGTCGCACAAACCCTGTCGTGATGCCCATCCTATGCCAAGTGATGCTCGATCTACTCCGATCATGATCTTTGCTTGCTCCCTTCTCCACTACAAGGTTGAGCATCAAATAATGCTCCTCCTTGGGCCTTGACCTCCTCTCCCTTTCCTTTTGGTAACCTGATGCTAAGAGAGAGCCAAAAAACCATAGAGAAGAGAGAAAATAGAGCCTTATATAGAGAGGGTCTTTTAGGGTTCTAGATGACAAAGGGCGGAGATCTTTCACTTTTATGATCAAGGGTGGAGATGCACCACCCCAAGGACGTCCAAGGGTTTCGATACCTCCTTTAGGAGGTAATCTTACCCCTAAATGAGGTGGCCTAACCCCTTTCTAAAGAAAGATTCTCACCTCCTCAAAAGGATGTAATAACCTTCCTTTCTAAAGATATGGGCCCCACCTCCTAAAAGAGGTGACTCCCAACTCCTCCTTAAGGAGGACATCCACCTTAAGAGGGTGACCTCCACTTCATTTTAAATATAAAGTAATTTAATTTAAAAATATTTTAATAAAGGTTGGTCAACTTTCCCTAAAATAGATAAAGTTGACCAACTTTGACTTACCTTGACTTACTCAGTGAAGTGGTTGCATCCAAAAGGATAGGATGATATTCATAATTATTTAAAATATGAAATTGACCACCTTTAAGCTTTCTTCACACTTTTGACCATCTTGACCCTTAATTAAACCCTTTGACTTTTGGGATTTAGAGTTGACTTGGCCCTTAAAACAATGAAGAAGTCATTTTCTCCTCTCTTACATTTCAATTTGTCTCCATGTATTTCCATATGTTTTCCTATGTCTTTGCATCCACAAAACTCTTTAAAATTTGAGAATTCTTCCACTTGACTTCAAAGAAGTCAAATGGGGTTAGTCTCAAGATATACAAACCAAAGGGAACGATGTATGACAAGGCATATTCATCATTATGCATAATCAGCACTAATTAAATGCAAAATGAGTACATGAATGGAATAACATGATAAATGTAAAAATATCACAAGAACATCATAACGTGTATTATATTAGAAAGAATTATACATTAAAATCTATTTATGATGATTAAAATGAATGCATCAACTACACGTTATCATAGTGGGAAGATTAGCGATCGACGACTTTGTAGTCAAGAGGCGGGAGTCTTCCCTGTCGCTGGCTCCTCTCTCATTTCCTTGACTTCTCTTCACGGTGTAGATTCACGGGAGGGGGTCTGGGACTCCTCTCGTCAATCGTATGTGAGCGATGTGATGTTTTTGCCGCCCGATGATATTTCTAGAAAGAGTAGACAAAGGGGAAGGGGACGGAAACTAGAGTGAGCAATTAGGGGTTGCTTCTACACCCTCGTCTTCCTCCGACTCCTGCTGGTGCACGAAGAGGGTGTCACATCAGTTCTCGCAGGATTCACATCTGAATATGTTCTTGGCGCGTGTCAGGAATCGAGGTACTTCAGGTATTGTTGAATGATTAGGCGTCTCCCGACGTGATGTTATTCCTCTCTCCCTTCTCCCTCTCCACATTGATCTAGAATTAAACAAAAAAAAGAAACAATGGTCTATTCTCAATTTCAACGGCGCTTAGGTTAGAAGGGGGTCCTCCCTCCCTTATATAGGGCCCATAAAGGGGCCTAAGGGAGGGAAAACCCACTTGAGGCCCCCAAACCCTCAAAGAAGGCCCAAACAACATAAGTATACGACTTAATTGGGCCAAAGGGAAGGCCCAATAAACCCTAAGAAAGGGGAAAAAAGAGAAGACTAGAGGCGAAGGGAATAAGTGAGCCCACTTACGAAACGAATTTGTGCGATCATTGAATACACACGATATCATGTCAAAACAAAGTCCAAACTTACCAATTTAAAGATTAATTCACGAATTGGAGGGTATAATGGTAAATAAGAGCCGAATACATGGAGAAATAAGGGAAATTTTTGAGATATCTTTGAAATTTGAAAAATCAGATGATGAATTGAGTTTAAAAATTAGAAAATTTAGAATATTAAGAAATATTACTCCAATACGAATCCACGGAATCAAAAATCAATAGATTTGGATTAGAATTCGTAGAGAAATCAAAGTTTGAAATTGAGATAGAAATTCGATCGCGAATTTGATGAAAATCTGAAATTAAACTGAAATTAAACTTAATCTATGATTCAAAATGTAAATCTAATGCTAAATGATGAAGGATTAAGATGAGAACATGTAATCTAACCCAAAGTCGCGCTCGAAATGATCCAATTAATCGCCAGATTCATTGTTTTTCATTCCGTGGTTTCGAAAACAAAGATGACATTCAAGATGTAATTTCTCCCAATTTCCTTGATCAAATTCTGATTTCTTGCACTCCTCGAACGCAAGAAATAAAAAGACTCTCAGATTGTGGTGTCTAGACAGTTTGATTTGCTCGAAAATCTAAGAATACATTTTCGTCGCGAAGAACATCTCAATTTATAAGAGAATTTGGGCGTGACCATCGGATGCATCGGTTCATCACAATCAACAGCTGAGATCACACGTCGATTGATGAATCGACGTGATTAACTTGTGTCCATATGATCTTTGATGGAGCATTGAGATGCTGCCACGTTGCGCATTTGAAGAGAAGCGTCGTTTCGTTTAATCCATGTGATCTTCATCGAATGATGACGATAAGTCGATGTATCCATTGGGCGCTTCAAATCTCAACCATTATAACTCGAGGATGAACGTCTGAGATTAAACACGATTCAATTAAAATCAACGTTTAATAAGATGTCGCCACGTACCCCTTGAATAAATGACATCCAACGCACGTGATTAAATCACGCGATTGCATAACTCAAACAGCGCCACGTCACCTGAAATAAAATTGAAATGGAAATAGTCCCACACGGAATAATTTTAAACGATTTATCGCGTATATAAGATAGACGGATTTAACGGGTTAGCTTAAATCCGATTACGGATGCTCTAACCCATTTATAAATCCCACGCACACGTGTCACGCACACACACGCGTGTCACGCACACACGTCCACGCGTCCCCACGTGGCTTAGCTCCGCCACATCAACGCGCGGTAAATAAACAATTTTTTATTCCTTTTTTAATTATTTAAAAATTGGAAATACAGTTAAATAAATTCAGAAAAATACCAGAAAATTCCTAAAAATTGGAAAATTCATAACTTTCAAAATAGAACTCCAAATTAATTCAAATTTATTTTTTTGGATCAGAAATTGAATTATCTATCATTATAAAAATTTAAAATATTAAAGTAGTAATAGAATGAATTTTAATTAAATAAATAGACTCATGTATCTTATAAAATAAATTTAGAAAAATACATGAGTGTAAATAAACATCTTTTCTCTTTATCATTTAATCATGAAAACATCATTATGATCTTAAATATCAATAGGATTATAATTACATTGTTTAATTATGCATAATTATCCATAAAATGATGTTTTTATATCATAACATGAAATTACATACAATGATAAAAATATACTTAAATATGATAACATGCATATAAATGGAATATTTAATGCTTTTATTTCCATTGAAAATCATGTAAATTCATGTATAAAATGCATGTTATCACCCACTAAAACACGAAGGGCCCGTAAGTTCTAGGGAAGGAAACAATGAAGCAAAGGGCATGAAGAAAAGGTGAATTTGACTTGATGTTGAGGCGAAGGTGGATGAGATCCTGAAGGGTCAGACCGTGTAGCGAAAGCGTGGCTTCTTCATCTTCGGACGTCAATTGGGATGAAATTTTGTTGTTATGTCTCCCCAGCTGACGGAGATGGGTCACGCTCACCATCACTATCATTCTTCGCAAAGGTAAGCACTCTTACACTTTTCACCCTATTTCACACTTTGTTAGTTATGATAATTTTCACCCTACCTATCGTGTCTTCTTCCTTTCTCTTTCTACTTAGTCAATACTGATAGAGGACCATCCAGACCGCCAGTTGGGGACCCACAGTTGGGGCCCATTAGGCCCATTTACTCTTCTACTATAAATAGGGAAATGATGCCCTAATGTGAAACTCTCGGGGAAGAATTGAAGTCAAGAAGATTATTAAACCATCTCTATTTTTTTCCACCCTCTATCCTCCTCGATGGAGGTATTTACATGCTTTTTCTAGGTAGTTCAGGTCTCCTCCTAGGTTGAATCCGGAGGAGGAAGAAGGGGAAATCGAGGTCTTTTCCCCCTACAGCTGACTCCAACCAGCTACTGGCTTCAATGGGCGGCAATTCCGCGCCAAATTTCGCGCGCCGCCACCAATCCCAGGAAACACCGGTCTTCCCTAAGCATCCCTCAGTGTGCAACAGCTCTGGCAATGCCCTCCGTGCCCTAGTTCCAGGATCCATTACGGATCTCGCCGTCAACGCTTGTAGGCACCCGCGTGCGTGCTAGCGGGCACACACCCTGATCCCACACACGCCGACACACCACTCGCCTTGCGCGACTACCTGGATCACTGCTTCCCACTCCTGTCAAAGATTTGCCCACCAAGCATTTGATGAAACACCCAAGGGAGGTCTCAGCCTATTGCACACGTGGGCGCACGCACGTTCTAGAGCCCCTATTCCGAATTGGATAACCCTAGAAGGGCAGGCAGTCAATGCCCACCACCTAGTTAATGTTGGTCCTGGTGCGCCAGAGCTGCCGAGGGCCCCTCCACGCGCGCGCCCGTGAGGTCCACCTACTCCGGTCTTGCGCCCCCTGCTGATGCCACCTTGCCTCGGGATTCACGCCGCCTCCTGTCGCCACCTATACGACGCCTCCCGTGAGCTCTTTGCATTACTTTCGTCTCTGTGTTACAAGTGCTTGAAACAACACCAAAACCGGTTGGAACGCCAGGGGTACGCTCGAGATTGGGGCCAAGAAGTCTGGTGTGAGTTCCTTAGGCGCCGTGTGCTGCCCGCAGCCGGCTACCGCGAGTTGCTCTCGGACCGAGCGATGCCGCCGCCTTTTGCCACCAGCGGCGGCGATTGTTGAGGTCAATTCTCCCAATGGCGAGCCGCTTCAATCGCACCGCGACCTTCAGGGAGCTTTCCCAAGGTCAGGACACTAACCCCTCTAGTATTATCACTTTCTTTGGTGTTGACTGCGACTGCTCCACCGTCGGGGCTAGCTATTCTAGGCTAGTTATAGGACTAAGAGGAAAGATCTCCTTTGATTTTCCAGGTAAGATCGCTCCCATCGTATGAGTGCGGGGCACTCTAGTCCCGGTATCTAGTGCTTTCAGCCACCTCACTGACCTATTGGGTCACTTCGTCGAGCTATCGTCCTGACACCCTTGGTCAGTGGTAGAAGCTTAGACTTCTCATTATTTTTGCACTGCATACATCATTCCGCTGCATGAACTCTATAGGCTGACCTAAGAGACTCCCCACCCCTATGCGCAACCCACGCCAACAATCATGGCACTAGCGTGTTGCGTCAAATACCCAAGTCGCACTTAGAAGCACTAAAGGGTACCTCACTAGAAGACAACAATGGACTTAGAGAATGAGGCTCTAGTCAAGTGGCAGACATGGGTATCAGTACCTCGACTAGCCAACACTAATCTTTATTAGATGCAAATGGGTGTTTACACTCAAGTATAATCTTGACGAGAAAATTCATTGACACAAAGCTCATCTAGTTGCTCGAGATCTCTCCTAGACCTACGGGATTGACTATATGGAGACCTTTTCCCCAGTGGTCCGCCTTAACTCAATAAATATTATTCTTTCTTTGACGGTGAATCAGGGGTGGTCTCTTTATCGTGTTGATGTGTCCAATGCCTTCCTCTATGGTGATCATCTTGAATGTGTCTTTATGGAGCAACTACCTAGGTATGCGGTTCAGGGGGAGACTACCTAGGAATGTGGTTTGAAGCAAAGCCCACGTGCATGGTTTGCTAAATTCAGTCAAATTATTCGCTCTCAAGGATTGACTCCTTGTGAAGTGGACCCTACCATCTTTTGTACCTCTACTTCTGTTGGATACATCATATTGACTATATATGTTGATGATATCCTCGTCATTGGGAGCGACATTGCTTGAATTGCTCGAGTTAAGGCTTATTTACATTCGTATCTTACTATGTGGGATCTAGGCACTCCGAAGTATTCTTGGGCATCGTGTTTTCTTATCATCCAAGAAAGTTAGTTCTTAACCAAAGGAAATATGTCCTAGATATCCTTACGGAGGTCAAACTTCTAGGGTGTAAGCCCCGCACATCGCCCATTGATAGTAAGCCTAAATTTTGGGACTCTACCTCTCAACTACTTGTCGATGATCATGCCTATGGTTGACTATTACACGTCTTGACATCACTTATATGATGGGTCTCCTTAGCCAATTTATGCATGAGCCCTAGGGGACCCATTGGCAAGCTGCTCTTCCTATTCTCGTCTATCTCTAGCATGCTCCTCAATATGGTCTTCTCTACATACAACATGGTCATCTTTGCATGGAGGACTACTCTAACTCTAGCTATGCATGCGATCATGGTGATTGAAAATCTATTTCTGGGTACTGCTCATTTGTTGGTAGGAACCTTGTCACATGACAGAGTCAAAAACAACACGTTGTCTGTCTCTCTAGCGTTGAAGTTGAATATCGTGCCATGATGCAGGATTCCTCTAAGATGCTTTGGGTATGTTCTTTTCCTTAAGAATGAGCATGCCCATGTATTGTGATAACAGAACAGCAATCTTTTCTTTAAGACAATGTGGTGTCTCTCCATACCCATTTATTGTGATAATCGAGCAGCAATCTTTCTAGCCAACAATCTTACTTTTCATGAACGTACCAAGCATATTGAGATTGATTGTCATGCAAATTTGTCATCGGGTACTTGACGGGTTCATCACCATTCCTTATGTTACCTCTTCCCATCAACTAGTAGTCATTCTAACAAAAGGACTAAGCACGATGATGGCGGGCGGGACCCCTGTCCATCAGCTCAAGAGACATCCGTAGTGCGAGTTCAGCCCTACCAATGTGCGAAGACGAAGGAGTGATGTGACGGGACCGCGAGGTCATCGATTTAACACAGTCTCGTGTCAAAAATATTTCCGAATTTACCAATTTAAGGATTTAATAACAAATAGAGGGGTATAATGGTAAATAAGGGTCGAATCTACAGGGAATTAAGGTATTTTTGAGAGATCATTTAGAATTTGATCAAATTGGATGATGAATTGAGGTGAGAAATTAGGAAAAATAGTAGATTTAGATAGATAACTCAAAGACGTATCCACGGAATCAAAAATCACTCGATTTGGATAAGTAATCGTGGAGAAATCAAAAGAGCGAAGTGCGATGATATTTCCGAAAATCGGAAGAACATAAACCGAAATTGAAAACGAAATTAAACTAAATTACGATCCTAAATTAAAAATTGATGATACACGATGATAGATTAGAGGGAAAACTTATTTTCTAACCTGAGATAGCGATCAAAACAGTCCAATTGATCGCCGGATCGACGACTATTCAATCCGAGATTTCAAACGCGAGCATCAGTGTTCAAGAGACAAATTATCCTTGATCGATCGACAAAATCTCACTTTTAATCACTCTGTGGATGCGGAATCGAGTCTAGAAAGAGATAGAAATGAGAGATTCAAGGATAGATGTGTATAGATAGGTCAATTGGGCAAAATCATCCTAGAATTCCTCAAAATCGAAGAACACTTTATTTTATAGGCGAATTGGGCGTAACCGTCCGATCGTCTTGATTAATGGCTCTGATGAAATGGTTCATCACGAACCGTTACCGTTAAGTCGCAGCCGTCCGATCGCGATCGGACAGGTGAGAGGAAGCCACGTGTTGATGCGTTATAAAACGCGTGAAACACCGTCCGTCGGATCTTCATCGAGCGTTTGAGATGCGTTTTGATGAATCTATGAGTCCACCGATCGCGATTAATCTCGACCGTTATAACTCGATTGATGAACGGTCGAGATTAATCTGACGAGCTTCACTTAAGTGGACTTTAACGCATGTGCGTTGATCGGTGATCCGGTGGTCCTCGCATCCACTGCATAGATGCGCAATGCGTCACGCGCTTTAATCCAACGGTCGATCTTACCTAAAATAAGGGAATTAGTCCCACACGGAGTAATTTAAGAAATCTATCCCGTTGAAAAGATGTGACGGATGTGAGGGTTAATAATCTATCTTCCGATAATCGGAAGACTTATATATATTATAAAACCTATATATGATAAATATAAATATTGCCTACGTGTCACCTCCGCGCCACGCAGGCGCTCGCGTGGGCCTTGCGTGCCACATCGCACCCACGTGGGTCCCGCGCGAAAATAAACCCCTTTTTAATCTTTTTTTAATTGTTTTTAATAGATTTAAAACGAAAATAAATTCAGAAAATTCTAGAAAAATCCCTAAAAATTAGAAAATTCATAACTTTCAAAATACAACTCCAAATTAATCCAGATTTTTTTTGTTGGCTCTGAAATTCAATTATCTATCATTCTAAAAAGTCAAATTATTTAAATAACAAGAGATTTAATTTTTATTTCAAAAATGCATTCATTTCCTTAAGATTTTAACTTTACAAAATTAAATGAATGTTTAAAAAAAATGATTTCTCTCATTATTTAACTTTAAAAACCACTTATAATCTCAAGTAAAGATAGGTTATAAAATCTTTAATCTTCAATTCATCATAATTAACCCTAAATTAACGCATTTTGAGATTATAACATAAAATTGCATGAAATGATAGAAATGCACTCAAAGTATGATAACACTCAAAGTATACAAATGGAATGTTTTATGCCTTAATTTGCATTAATAATCATGTTTTATCATGTTAAGACTGCATGTTATCAAGGAGGCAGGCTTTTGCTACACGGCTTGACATTTTGGGTTCTCATCCATCTTCGCCTCCACATCGGGCCGAATTTACCTTATCTTCTCATCCTTTTGCTTTGTTATTTCCTTCTCTAAAACTTATGGGCCCTTTGTGTTTTAGTGGGCCCACTAATCCCCTTCTCCTTTCTCCTTCTCTTTTTCCCCTTTGTTAGGGTTTTATTGGGCACTTGTGTGTATCTCCATTTTTTGCCTTCTTTTGGGTTTGGGTCCTATATAAGGGAGCATTATGGGCATGAGGCCCATTTTGGGCCCATTCCCCCTTAGGCTTGCAGTCAACCCCATCGTCGCCCATACTGGCTACTTATGTACTTGAACACGGCCTCCCCTCCCCTCCCCATGATTCCTCGTTGTCCCTTGCCGAATTACCCAAAGATAACAAAGAAAAGAAGAGAGAGGAACCACGAAACATTAGTTAGTACCGCTTGCCCTTCTAGAGTCTAGTTCCACCTCGTCGCCTCCGCTGATCACACATCGTATCGGCCGCAGCCCACCACACAACACACACGTCACAGGCACCCACCACGCGGTTGTTCCAGCTGCCTGCATGCGCATACAAACATTGCCACCTGCAACCAATGTGGGCGCACACCATCCCAAACTGCCACCACCAAACGCCCTTGGACGAGAATTCCAATCGTGCCCGCGTTACGCCCAGCACCGCTCGCACATGTGAGACAATGATGGAGAATTATTTCGAAACATGAACACAAGGGTTCTAAGTGAACCTATCCTCCTCCTCCTCCTCCTCCCCTCCTTATCCACCAATTTGAAAAATTATCCATTCATTAAATGGATGAAGAAGACCTCTCTAAATAATTGAAATAGAGTGTAGATCTTAAGGGAATTATCTTCCCTCCTCCTCCTATTTTACACTGATCCAAAGATTGACTTGGTCAAAAGAAATTAACCTTATCCTTAGATAATTAGAATCCCTTGAATGGACCAAGTCAACCACCTTCTACCTTGATATAGGTTCCCTATTTTCCAAACCATATCACTATATCGTAGGTACCTTTTATAATTATAATTAATGATCTCAAGAAAGAAAAATCAGTAGGAATCCATTTGTATTTTCCTTCTCTCTTTGAAAACCACCCTTAGTTAGAACTTTAGGAGAGATCTAAATACTACTATTATCCACGGGATCTACTTCAAGATAAGATCATGCATGATTACACCTAAAGTCAAGGCTGTCCAAGAGATTATGAAGATCATCACAAAATGAAGACAATATTATGAAGAAAATCAGCATCAAAAGAGCTTCCAATCAAGAAGATTCAGCATGATATCTGCCATGGACAGTCCTTACATATCAACACTTTGTACAATTTTATGTCCAAGTCAACCATAATATGAACAACGTCTCCACGCATGAATGAAGCTTCATCACGAAGACTATATTTCCTATGATCAACACTTCTCCAATTGATGAGCCTCTACACGTCATCTTCAACCAATATAAGACTCTTATGAAATCTATATGAAGCGCGGGGAATGAAATCCACTCACAGCTGTGGCATCCAAAGATCAAAACGGGATGAAGAAGGCTCCCGCTACTTCCTCAACTCACAATCCACGCAGAAGACTTCAAGGCAGTAAAGGTATGATTTCGAAAAACGAGATAAGCGATGGAGACGCCAACAGAGATGAGAAGACTTCACTACCCCAGTTGACAACAATCGTGCGCTCTCCGATCATCAAGCTGCATCTAACGCGGATAACGAGCGAGTAACAAAGAACTGACGTTGACGGCCACAGAATTATCGAGTGATAGAGTTCACCACCTTCCACACATTTGACGGTGTCACCACGGCAGGAGCTAAGAAGGAACCAAACGAATAGCCGAAACGCAATCCGGATAATTGACATCCACGGACAAACACTTCCAAGATCACCATACTTACCATGAGGCGCACGGGCTTACAGCGTAGATCGCGTACTCCTTGAGACTTTTCCACGTCGTGACAGCTACCCAATACTCCCACTGACGATAATCCGAGACTTCCGAAGCAAGTCTGCAACCGTTGCTGTCGTCACCAACCACCGAGGACAACTCTGTTGCAAACTGCCACTACGGAGTCCACGTGCGGAGAAGGAAATCATCCGATTCACGAACTTTCGCATGCACATACAACCGCCACCAAGCGACCGTTCACTTTAACGCTTTTCTCTTCTCCCATAAAAGAACAGCTGTAGAGGAAAGACATCAGTTTTTTTAATGAAAAGTTTGGTTACCTTGGTTTGTTTTCCCTGTGTTTGTGTTCCCCCGTATCTCCATCATTCTTCTCCCGCATCTTCTTCATTCCGAGATTCTATCTCCCTCTCTATTCTCCCCCTCTTCTGTCCTCTTTCATCCACATCGAGTTAAGAAACAAAACGATGGAAATTATTTGGGATCGTTCGGTAATTCTCGAGCGTCGCAATCGCGTCAATCTCAGGTAATATCCTCTCAATTTTAAGCGTGAACGGTAGTTCGTATTCGAAGATCATAAGTCCAATGATAGAATCTTCTTATTCTCCACTTCCTTCTCCTTTCATTATTTAAACTACAACCCCATTCCGTCCAACCTCCACGCTATTATAATCTCATTTATTCAACTTCTCACCACATTCACCGTCATATCCCTTCAACGTCACTTTCACACGGTTATCTCCGTCATTTCATAATATATTTAGTATCCTATTCTCCGTTTTCTCTATCTTTCCATCTGTGCTTTCTCTATAATTAATATCCTACTCTCCTTCTATTCTCTTTATAGTCCGAAAACCTTATTCCTAAACTATTCTCAGTCACTTCCCTCTCCGTAAGTCCTTTTTTCTCATTGTCGCGTCTAATCTTCCCCTCTTCTACCTCATCCGAAAATCCTCTCGACTGTTCCCTTGCTTACCTCATAGCCTTATATTAATAAAATATCTCTATATATATTACTATCTTAATTCATATATTCCTTAAGTACTAATCATTCAGAGTGATATCATTTCATAGATCCTTTAATCTTTTGTAGGATTATTTCTTAAACATATCATCACCATCATGCATAGCATCATATTCGGAAATATCCTACATCAGACAATAAATTCAGTCGTTCATTTATTGATAAATGACGGAGGCGTTTCCTATGTTTCTAAGCGCAGAGACTTGATCTTGACTATTTGGAGCGAGGAGTTATAACGGTGATGAGCGTACCATGTGTACAAAACATTACGATGGTTTTCTTGTTTTTATTTTTATCAATAGGTGTGTGATGTAATGACAAAGTAAGGCGAGCGGTATTACGTGAGTGAGAGTGAGTGTGTTCTTGGATTCAATAAGATTAGTGAACTTCTTTATTTTGATTCTTGAGGGTGTGAGCTTCTCTCTGAAATCTGCATCCAAAGGGAGCGTAATATCCCCAACAAGTGGTATCAGAGCATCGATCATAGTCGTGGAGATGTCGAAGAGAGGAGGTTCATCAACTCAAGACTCAAGCATCGCAATTCAATAAATCGTGTCGAGGATTGAAGCAGTGACGGCTTCGATCTTCTCACTGACATCCACAAATTATCGTATGTGGGCGATGAGAATGGAAGTGTACGTGGAAGCTCATGGATTATGGGAAGTAATCTCCGAACCGAGACAAACCAAAAAGAAAGATCGGCAAGCTCTCTCGGCGATCTTAAACTCTGTCTCAGAATCTGTAAGTTTCCAACTGGATGTGAAGAAGACTGCTAAAGAGAACTACGAGACAATTCAGATGCTCCATGTGGGGGTAGATCACGTCGTACAATCGAAGATTCAATCACTACAACAGGAATTCAAGAATCTTGCAATGAAAAAAGATGAGAAGGTAAGTGACTTCGCTTCATGTTTCACCAAGATTATTTTTGAATTAAGAGATCTGGGAGAGTGATTAGAGGAGAAAGAAGCGGAGGCAAAGCTCCTCCAATCAATGCCAGTTAAGTACGATTTGCTAACTTTTTCTCATGAACAATTCAGAAACATGAGAGGACTAAGCGTTGATGAAGTGATTGGGTCTCTGAGAGTGCATGAATAGAGGCTTCAAGAAAAAGAATCGAGGGAAGAAGAGCAGGTTCTACTCACTCGAGCCATCAATTAGTCAAAGAAAAATGATCGTTGATCATCCTCAAGAGGGAGGGGAAGAAGGCCGCGGACGCGAAGATTCTCCAAGAATGACAACGATGAAGAAGAGAGAAAACCTTTTGACGAGTCAAAGATTAAGCATTATATGATAACATGCTATATTAACATGATAAAACATGATTTTTGATGCATATTAAGGTATAAATAGTTTCATTTACATGCATGTTATCATACTTATGTGTATTTTTCTATCATTCTACAAAAAGTAACAATAATCTCAAAAATACTTTAAATTAGGGTTAAAATATGATGATTTAAAAGATAAATAATTCATAACCCATCTTTACTTGAGATTATAAAGGTTTTTAAAAGTTAAAATAATGAGAGAAAAGGTTTTTATAAACATTTATTTACTTTTTAAAGCTAAAATTTTTCATAAATAACTGTATTTTTGAAATAATATTTAAAACTCTCATTATTTATTAATTTTGACTTTTTAGAATGATAGATAATTAAATTTCGGATCAAATGAAAGAAATTTGGATTAATTCGGAGTTATATATTAAAAGTTATGAATTTTCTATTTTTAGAGATTTTTTCCGGATTTCTTCTGAAATTATTTCGATTTTTAATAAGAAAAATGAATTAAAAAATGACAAAAAGCGTTTTATTTTTCGCGCGGGTCCCACGTGGATGTGACGTGGCACTCAGGGCCACGCGGGCCCACGCGGCGCCTACACGGCGTATAATTATATTTATTATTCATATAGTACATAGTTTATATAAATGGGTATTCACCTTTCCGTATATCTGAAAGGTTTTCAAACCCTCTATTCGTCGGGTCTTATAAACCCGACGATCTCCTCTATTTTATTCCGTGTGGGACTAATCCACACGATGTGTTTAAGATGCAGGTGACATGGACGCATACGGTGCGTCGGATCGTCGGCGCCGTGGAAATCTGTACGTCGATCACGTGGTGTGCAGACCACCGATCGTGATCAAAACGCACGTGACGTTTTAAAGGCGTTATAACAGCTGTCATGACTCGGCGCGAATCGCATCTCAGCCGTCTGATCGCGATCCAAGGGGCGATATCCTATGCATTTTATAACGATCATCTACGCGGGATCATCCAGGCTGTTCATCAAGATCGGAAGGCCACGACTTAAGCGAAACGGTCCACGATGGACTGTTCCATCGTAACTGTCGATCGAAACGATCGGACGGTTACACCCAAAAACACTATAAAATGACATGTTCTTCGACGATTTTAAGCATTCGAGTTGGAATTCAATCTAATTGAGCTGTCTAGACACCTTCCCTCTCGTTTCTCTTGATTCCATCGTGTTCCTCTTCCATTTCTGCACCTCCGGAGCCTTTGAAGTCAAGATTTGGTAGAGAAACGAAGGAGAAATCGCCACTTGAACGTCACGCTCGCGTTCTTCTTGTTTTCGGTGATTGAGAGGCTTAATCACGATAATTTGATCGCAATCGTGGGTTAGTGGAAGCGGTTTTTGCTTCCTAATCTTCCATATAGGTTTAATTTTCATTTAGATTAGGATTTAGAGTTTAATTTCATCGAAGTTTAGCTAAAATCGTGATTTTCACGTCCGAAAAATTTTCTCCACTTCAAATTTTGATTTCTCCACGAAATCAAGATCATTTTCGATGATTTTTGATTCCGTGGATTCGTTTTGAAGTTATCTTTCATAATGTACCATTTTCCCCAATTTATATCATCAATTTCTCATTCCGATTTGATCAATTTTGAAGATTACATCAAGAAATTCCTTATTTCCCTGTGGATTCGACCCTTATTTACCATTATACCCTTCAATTCGATACATTTTCATCAAATTGGTAAGTTTGGAATTATTTTTGATAGGATACCGTGTGAAATCTACGACCTCGCGGTCTCGTCTCGTCAGTATAATTTTCAGAAGTTGGGTCACTTTGCCGATGAATGTTCTTTAAATATAAAGAAGAAAGGTAAAGAAGAGAAGATTAATGTTATATAGGAAACCAAAGAGGAATCGGCTTTAATGATGGTTGTGTCTAATGAATTCAGAAAATTACTTCTACAGGGAACAAATGATTCTTATGATGATCGTCTGTGGTATCTCGACACAGGAGCCAGTAGTCATATGACTGGTAAGAAGTATTTCTTCCATAAGATAGAAGAAAATAAAAAAGTAAGATTGAAGTTCAGTGATGAATCTACGATTCCATATGAAGGCAAAGGTAATGTATCAATTACCTTCAAAATTAGTGAAGTTCTAATAATTTTGAATGTCCTTTACTTACCTGAATTAAAAACTAATATCCTCAGTCTTGGGAAATTAGATGATCAAAGTTGCAAAACATTTTTGAGGAGTGGCTTCCTCACAATCCATGACAAATTTGGAAGATTACTTACCAAGACGAAGAAGACCTCAGGGAATATGTACAAACTAAAGATCAACATCAATGAAAACTGCAATTTAATTGAAGGAGAAACAAGTGAAGCGTGGTTATGGCATAAAAGATTCTGCCATCTGAGTTTTCACACTCTAAAAGACATGATAAGGGGAAATCTAGTGAAAGGATTACCTCATTCTGAAATCCTGATGAGATGTGTGATCATTGATTCGTAGGTAAACAATCAAGAACACCCTTCTCTACTTCAAGTCACAGAGCATCTAATGTCCTAGAATTAATCCTTATGGACATCTGTGGACAATTCAATCCTCATACATTAGGAGGAAAAAGATATTTCTTCCTGATTATTGATGATTTCTCGAGATGCATGTGGATAGCTCTCCTCAAAGAGAAATCAGAAGCTCTGGAGTAGTTCAAAAAATTCAAATCAATAGCTGAAGTAGAGAAAGAGGTAAAGATCAAAAGCATAAGAAGTGATCAAGGAGGGGAATTTACCTCAAATGAATTCAAAAGCTTGTGTCACAAGAGCGGGATTAAGAAACAGCTCACTGCCCCATAAACCCCATAGCAGAATGGGAGTGGTTTAGAGAAAAAAATAGAACCATTATGGGTTTAGTGAGGAGTATGTTAAAAGAGAAAACATCTTCCTCTGGAATTATGTGGAGAGGCAGTCAGCACATGTGTATATGTTCTAAATAGATCCTCAACAGAAGGGGTAAAAGAACAGACACCTTATGAGAAGTGGAATGGAAGAAAATAGAATGTGAGTCATCTCAGGATATTTGGTTCAGTGGTGTTAGTCAAAACCACTAGAAGACTCTCCAAACTTGAAGATAGAAGCAAGTGTATGGTGTTCACAGGTTATGAAGTAGGTTCAAAGGCCTACAGGTTCTTAGATCCTACCACACTAAAAATACACATCAGTAGAGACTTGATATTTGCTGAGACAATCATTCGAACTCAGTCAACAAGATAAATTGAGAAAATTTTCATTGTGTCCTTCAAACATTCTTCAAGCCACAGGATTAGAAGAAGGTGAAAGAGAACTAGTTGAAGGACCAAGAGAAGAATCAATGATAAACGAGTCAAGAGAAAGGGATCTCAATCAATTAGAAGAATCTGAAGAAGAAGAGACAGTGTGGTATAGATCCATACAGTCAATTTATGATGAAACTAACCTCTTATGCAGTGAATTCAGTCTTCTCTTAGCTGAGGAACCATCTTCTTATTCCTTAGCTGCAAAACAAGAAGTGTGGAGAGATGCAATGAAGGAAGAAATTTCAGCAATAATGAGAAACAATACGTGGACTACAGTCAAACCAAGGAAAGACATTAGTCCAATTGGAGTGAAATGGGTGTTTCGGGTAAAGAAGGACAACATGAGAAAGATTGTGGGGGCACAAAGCAAGGTTGGTAGCGAAAGGATATGCTCAAAAATAAGGAATAGACTATGGTGAAGTCTTCTCTCGTGTTGCAAGAATGGAATCCATCAGAATCCTAATCGTTATTGTTGCAGAAGAAAAGTGGGAAGTACATCATCTGGATGTTAAAATAGCTTTCTTGAATGTAGAAATCAAGGAAGACATTTACATATCTCAACTTGAAGGCTTCTCGATTAAAGGAAAGGAAGATCATATACTGAAATTGCAAATAGCTCTGTATGGTTTGAAACAAGCATCGAGAGCTTGGAATTCAAAATTAAATGAAGTATTGATACGAAAGGGTTTTGTGAGAAGCAAGAATGATTATGTAGTGTATTATAAGGCAGACTCATACTTGGAGTGTATGTTGATGATATGATCATCGCAGGGTCGAATTCTTACAAAATAGTAGAGTTCAAAGAAAACATGAAATAGGTTTCCGAAATGACAGATTTGGGTAGACTCAGTTCCTATTTAGGAATTGAAATCAAACATGAAGCATCTTACACCTAGCTTAATCAGAAATCCTATATCCAAACTATCCTTCATAGATTCAAAATGAGTGAATGCAATTCAGTAAGAACTCCGATGGAAGCTCAGTTGAAACTTGTGAAAGACAGAAAAGAAGAAGAAGGAAATCCATCACGATTTAGAAATCTTATTGGCAGTCTCAGGTACTTGATAAATACACGACCTGATCTAACTTACAGTGTACATTACCTAAGCATGTATATGAACAAACCAAGTTTAGAGCATATGAGTGGAAGAAAGCAAATTTTAAGATATATCAAAGGAACATCTTCATTCAGACTAAGATATGAGAGAGGGAAGAAAAATTACTCTATTTAGGGTTTTAGCGACAATGATTTCAATGGAGATAGTGATGATCGGAAGAGTACAACCAGTCAATTATTTTTCATGGGGAATTCTGCTATCACATGGAATACAGTGAAGCAAAATATAGTTGTGTTACCATCATGTGAAGCTGAATACATTGCTGCCTCAACTGCATCCTGTCAAGGCATATGATCATCCGATTCGTTGAAGAAATACTAAGACCATTTAAATTATATGTTGACAAAAAATTGGCCATTGCACTAAGCAAGAATCCCAATCAACAAGGTCAAAGCAAACACATTGAGACAAAATTCCATTTCATACGTGATTGTATTGAAAAAGGGTATGTGGACATAGAGTATGTGAATTCAGAATCACAGCTGGCAGATTCCTTTACAAACCCACTAGAATGCATCAAATTTGAAGAGATTCAAGAGAAATTGGGCGTCGCGAAGATGAACTAGGCGTGGATTAAGGAAGAGTTTTTGAGACGATAAATCCAGATGTTCATTTATTGATAAATGACGGAGGCATTTCCTACGTTTCTAAACGTAGAGACTTGATCTTGACTGTTTGGAGCGACGAGTTATAACGGTGATGAGCGTGACACGTGTACAAACTGTTACAACGGATTTCTTGTTTTTTTCTTTTTATAAATAGGTGTGTGATGTAATGCCAAAATAAGGCGAGCGATATTACGCGAGTGAGTGAGATCTTGGATTCAATAAGATCAATGAACATCTTTGTTTTGATTATTGAGGGTTTGAGCCTCTCTCTGAAATCCGCATCCAGAGGGACGTAATATCGCCAACAACACACACCACACGCCAGCATCTTGCTCTCCTCTGAGTGCACGACCGACCACCCATGCAACCCTTTGCCTCGCCTGCGCCGCAGGCGCCTCTTGCACTCACCGCGCGCATGCAATCCCACACTTCCCACACCGACCATTGTCGACATCCCACTCCCCTTTGAGTGCACTACCCAATCGCCCGCGCCCCACCACGACTCGTGTGCGTCATGGGAGCTAGATTGTGCCTTCCATGGGCGCGCATCCTAGCCATCCACACGGTGCCATCTAAGCCACTTGGGAGATGATTCCCTCATGCCCGATATCCTAAAAACCTTCCCGTCCTCAAGGCCAAGTGCTTTCAATGTTGTCGCATGAGTGTTAACGCTCGTTAGCAACGATTGGAAGGCCAACCAGCGCATTGGATAAGCTCCTCGTCGAGTTGCCACCATTGCACACCTCCTCTGCGCCCCACATAGCTTGCACATGTCACGTGCAGGCCATCCGACCTCCAAGCCATCGTATTGTCCATCACCGGTCGTCACTGCCTTAGCCGAGCCTCGGCCCTGTCATGACCCACCAAACATCCACGCCTTGAAGGTTAGCTTTGATTCCTCTTAAGTTTATTTACTTTTTGGAGTCTTTTGTATATTCATCTCCACCGCATCGAACAAACTTAGACAAGGTAGAACGGATTATAGGATTGAGATTCTGATGCTTTCATCAAGTCCGACATAGAGTGTGGGCTGCAACTTTTGTCTACCCCACGACGACAGTTCTGCCGCCTTCCAGATGTGGACCAAAAGGACCTCATCTATACCATCATCGCGAGTTTTCTCAGGTTATCGGTTGTTGACCTCGCTTACCGACATTCCTGCTTGGACTTAGGTTAGGATATTTCACCTAGAGTCTAGGCGTGGGTAAGCGCAGAGTGCCTGTTGGCATGTCTCAAGCATGCTGGCAAGTGATATGCCAGGGAGATGCATGATACCGAAGGAGCCGCGTGCAAGTGACGTGGGACTATGGCAGTTTGGGGGGAGCGATTGATGGCAACAGTGGGTACCTTGTCTTAAGAGACACAAGGGAGGGTAGACAGTCTGACGAGGCCCATGCAAGCGTCACGACCACATAGAAAGCGCAAGATGTGCCAAGGGTGCAAAGCAAGTACGCAGCATGCGCAGTGAAGACAAATTGGCGAGACGCCGACCGTGACGTGTGTGCCTTGCACGCATAGGCAGGCCCATGACGCGCGCGTGGTGAGGCGGGAGGAGCATGACATGGGCAATGGTGCACGGAAAAAAGTCAGCTCCAAGTGTTGTCATGGACGTCGCGGGGGCCGGGAGAGGTTCTCTCACCACCAAGAAAGAGGTAGGTCAGCTCCCCACGCTACAGCATCGACGGTAGGTCTTGAACTATTGGCTAACAGACAGGGTAGCGTCACAGAGGATTCCCGAGACGATGCTTTGGCGTGCGGGAGGTCCTAGGTTTGTCCCATGATAACATGCAATTTATACATGAATTTACATGACTATTAATACAAATCAAGGCATACAATATTCTATTTGTAGCCATGTTATCATATTTTCAGTGTAAATCTATCATTTCATGTAATTTTAGGTATGATCTAAAAATATATTATTTTAGGGATAATTATGCATAATTCAAATAATCTAGTTTTATTCCCATCTATATTCAAGATCATAATTCTATTTTCATGAATAAATAATAAGACAAAATATTTTTTTATCAACTCATGTATTTTTCTAGTTTTATATTCTTAGAGGAATGAGTATATTTTTGAAATAAAAATTTATTCTCTTGTTCTTTAAATACTTTGAATCTTTAAAATGAGAAATAATTTATTTTCTGATCCAACAAAACAAATTTGGATTAATTTGGAGTTCTATTTTGAAAGTTATGAATTTTCCAATTTTTTAGGAGTTTCTAAAAATTTTCTGAATTTATTTAAACCAATTTTAAATTTTTAAAAGAATAAAAAAAGGTTTTTATATATCGTGAGCTGACGTGATCGAGTGACGCTGACGAGAGAAGACCGAGAGGTCGTTGATTTCACACGATCTCATGTCAAAAATAATACCGAACTTACTAATTTTGGGAAATTAACTCGAATTGAGTGGCATAATGGTAAATAAGGGTCGAATCCACAGGGAATTAAGGTATTTTCAAGATATCTTTTAAAAATTGATCAAATTAGATGATGAATTGAGGTGCAAAATTAGGGAAAATGATAAATTTAGAAAGATAACTCAAAGATCTATCCACGGAATCAAAATCACTTGATTTGGATTAGTAGTCGCAGAGAAATCAAAGAGCGAAGTGAGATGAAATTTCTGAAATCGCCAAGAACATAAATCGAAATTGAAAACAAAATTGAGCTAAATTAAGATCCTAAACTAAAAATTGATGATACATGACGATAGATTAGAGGGAAAACTTGTTTTCTAACCCGAGATAACAATCAAATCGATCCAATTGATCGCCAGATCGACGGCTATTCATTTCGCGAATTCAAACGTGAACATCAGTGTTCAAGAGACAAATTCTCCTTGATCGATCGACAAAATCTCACTTTTAATCACTCCGTGGATGCGGAATCGAGTCTAGAAGAGATTAGAAGTGAGAGATTCAAGGAAAGATGCGTGTAGATAGGTCGATTAAGCGAAATCCTCCGAGAATGTCTTACAAAAGTCGAAGAACGCCTCATTTTTATAGGCGAATTGGGCGTAACCGTCCGATTGATGCATTTAATCCGCATCAACGGTCCGGATTAAATGCATCAAATCGAACCATTATGAATATATCGTGGTCGTCAGATCGCGGATGGACGCTCCAGATGATCCGTTTGAAATGCATTTTAAAACGCTTTGCATCGCGCCCCTTTGATCGCGATCGGGCGGTCGAGATGAGCTCCCCACCGTTTCATCTCAGCCGTTATAATCCAATTAATTCAAGCACGTGCGTGATGATTGATCGGTGGTCCACGCGTCCACGCGTCCACGCGATCGATGCGCGGATTTCCAATGCGGCACCGATCCTACGCCTATCGTTGATCCACATGGCTTGCATTTTAAAATGTCGTGTGAATTAGTCCCACACGGCTAAAATTAATGAAACAGGTCGGGTTTATAACATCTGACAGATCAGTGGGTTAATAAATCTCTCTCGATAATCAGGAGACTATATGTACTATAACCCAACTATATATATAAATATAAATAAGGCCCACGTGTCACCCATGCGCCACATAAGCGTTCGCGTGGGCCCGCGTGGCTCTGCCACGTGGCCTTGGTGCCACGTCGCACCCACATGGGACCCGCGCGAAAATCATTCCCCTTTTTATCATTTTTAAATTATTTTAAACGTTTTAAATCGAAAATAAAATCGGAAAAATTCCAAAAAAATCCATAAAAATTGTAAAAATCATAACTTTCAAAATACAACTCTAAATTAATCTAAATTTCTTTCATTTGATCTGAAATTTAATTATCTATCATTCTAAAAAGTCCAATTATTTAAATAACAAGATATTTAATTCTTATTTAAAAAATACATTCATTTCTTTAAGATTTTAACTTTAGAAAATTAAATGAATGTTCATAAAAATGATTTCTCTCATTATTTAACTTTAAAAACCACTTATAATCTGAAGTAAAGATAGGTTATAAAATCTTTAATCTTTAATTCATCATAATTAACCCTAAATTAACGCATTTTGAGATTATAATATAAAATTGCTTGGAATGATAGAAATGCACTCAAAGTATGATAACATGAACATAAATGGAATGTTTTATGCCTTATTTTGCATTAATAATCATGTTTTATCATGTTAAGATTGCATGTTATCAGTCGCCACGTGGCGGAGTATGTGTGCGTATATCCATTCGCACGTGTGTGCGCATGTGCATGCGAGTGTGCGTGTGTACGCGCGTGTGTGCGCGTGTCTAAATAGTGGGTTAAGAATCCATTATGGATTTTTGTCAACCCATTATACACTCATTTGTTATATACTCATCAAATCACTAGAATTTATGTCATGTGGGACTATCTATCTCTGTCTTTATTTGCATGTGATATGGCGCAACGAGAAGCGTTCGATCGCACGATTTAATCATGATCGTCAATTTTCACTTACTCGAGAGGGTACGTTGTTGCGTCTGATTAGGCGATGATTCATTTTAAGATGATTTAATCTCAGCCTCTTATATGAGTCATAACAGTCGAGATTAAATGCACCTTGTGGACACGTGGACTCGCCTCAATTGCTCGATGAAGATCAAATAGTATACGATAAGCGACGTTCTTTCTTCACGGGCGACGTGAAAAAATCTGAGCACTTCATCTTCAGTCGAATGCACGTGACTTAATGACAATGATTCATGAATTGACGTTCAATCTGAGCCGTTGATCAAAGATGAAGAGATGCATCCAATGGTCGCGCCTAAATTCCTCTATAAATCAACATGTTCTTCGACAAAAAAAATTTCTTGAATGTTTTGAGCAAATCGAACTATTTAGACAATCTAGTCCTTGAATTTCTTGATTTCTTCCTCTTCTAGACTCATTTCTGTATCCAGGGAGTATTTGAAATCAAGATTTATTGGAAAGAATAGGAAGAAATCAACTCTTGAACGTCGAACTTCGTTTTCAAAATCGTGGAATAAAAAGCCTTGATTGGGGTGATTAATTGGATCATGTCGAGCACGAATTTGTGTTAGATTACAATTTTTCCTCCTAATTTTTATTCATATAGCATTAGATTTTAATTTCAAATCATAGATTAAGTTAATTTTATATTTAATTTGGGTTTTTCTCTCTCCTTGCTATCAATTTTCTACCTAATTTTTGCTCTTTGATTTCTCTGCGAATCTTGATCCAAATTCTGTGATTTTTGATTTTGTGGATTTGTCTTGGCGTTATCTTTTCAAATCTAATAAAATAACTAATCTCTCATAGTAATTCATTTTTTGATTTAATCGAATTTCAAAGACACCTCAAAATTTTTCTATATTTCTCCGTGGATACAACCCTTATTCACCACTATAATTAAATCACTAATTAAAGAGCATAGTGGTGAATAAGTGTCAAATCCACGGAGAAATAAGGGAAATTTTTAGTTGTCTTTCAAATGCATTCAAATCAGACAATAAATTGAGGTAAGAAATAAGGGATTTTTATTATATTAAGAAAGATAACTCTAATACAAATCCACGGAATGAAAAATCACTTAATTTGGATTAGAATTTCCAGAGAAATCAAGATTTGAAATTGAGAAAGAAAATCGATCGCGAAAATATATGAAAACTGAAATTAAAATTAATCTACAGTTCAAAATGTAAATATAATGCTAAAGGAAGATAGATTATGATAAAAAAACACACAATCTAACCCGAAGTCGCACTCGAAATGATCCAATTAATCGCTGAATTCAAGGCTTTTTATTCCGCGATTTCGAAAACAAAGTTCGATGTTCAAGATGTGATTTCTTTCGATTCTTTCAACCAATTCTTGATTTTAAACACTCCTCGAACGCGGAAATGAGTCTACAAGGATTAGAAATCAAATGATTCTCATATAATGGTGTCTAAACAAATCGATTTGCTTGAAAATGCCCGAACAGTCTTTCCATTGAAGAAGATTTCAATTTTATAGGCAAATTTGGGCATGACCCTTGGATGTGTCATTTCAATTTGATTAATGGCTGATATTAAACGACGATTCATGAATTGACATCTTTAAGTCGCATCCGTCCGATCCACGATGAAACATTCAGACTGTGCCACGTCGCGTGTGAAGAAGAGGCATCATTCCATGTTGACTGTTCAATCTGCATCAAGCGATCGCGATGAGTCAACATGTCCATTGGGTGCATTTAATCTCGATCGTTATAACTCCCTAGATCAACGGCTGAGATTAAATCATCTTTAAATCGAATCGTTGCCTAATCATATGCAGCCATATATCCTCGAGAGTAAGTGATATCTGACACAAGCGATTTAACCACGCGATCGGACGCTTCTCGTTGCGCCACATCACCTGCAACGAAAAAGAAAGATAAATAGTCCCACATGTAATAAATTCATGTATTAATCACTTATATAAGATATGAGAGCTTAATAGGTTAGCTTAAATCCATTAAGGATGATTTAACCCATTAATTACACACATGTGCACACATGCGCACACGCACATACGCACGCATCACCACGTGGCGACACTCTGCCACATCAGCATACGATTAAAAATTTTTTTATATTTCATTTTTATTCTTTTAAAAATCAAACATAGCATCAAATAAATTCAGAAAAATTCCATAAAATTCTTAAAAATTAGAAAATTCATATCTTTCAAAATACAACTCCAAATTAATCCAAATTTGTTTTTTTTGGATTAGAAATTGAATTATATATCATTATAAAAAAGTCGAAATATTTAAATAAGGGTTAATATCATAAAAAAGTCTAAACTTTATCAAATGTACCATATATGAGTCCGAACTTTTTTTTTGTCAGATATGAGTCCGAACTTTTCAAAGTGTCCAGATATGAGTCTCAACTTTTCTTTTCTCGTATAAAAGTCTGAACTTTTCAAAGTGTCCAGATATGAGTCTGAACTTTTTTTTTCCAGAAAAGAGTCCCGCTGTGGAACAATGTGGCAGCCGGCTAAGAGTGGAACAATGTGGCAGCCACGTCGTTCCATCCTCGTCAGCAGATTTTGGAATACGGAGCCGGGGGACGAAACACTCTCCAGTGAAGACGTCCTCGCCGTCGAAGACGACTTACAGCGACAGACTCATTCCCTGGCAGTCGTCTTCTAGGATACAAAACTTCGCGCTAGTGGAGATGCCGTCGCCAGCGAAGGAAGGGGGAAACGACGCCTACTCGAGGCTTCTAAGATCCGAGCTTTTCGGCGCTGAAGTTTGCTCGCCGTCAGGGCAAGCCTCTCCGATCAGCCCAAATAAGAATCTCTTTATATTCAAGACGGATCGCTCGGTGCTCGCTTCGCCATTTCACGGATCGACCTCTGGAAACGATGTCGGAGTTCTCGGCGAGGTTTCCACTCCTCCAAAAGCGCCGCGGAAGATCCCTAAAACACCGCACAAGGTACGATCTCGGGCTCAAATTCATCGAAGACGAAGAAGAAAATGAAATTGATGACGTAAGATTGAGTGATTCGCTGCAGGTTCTGGATGCGCCTTCTCTGTTGGACGATTTTTATCTGAATCTCGTCGATTGGTCTTCACAGAACACGCTGGGTGTAGGGCTGAGCTCTCGCGTCTATCTCTGGTCTGCGACCAATAGCAAGGTGCTGTAGAATATTAATTCGTGCATAATGCTCGCTTATGAACTGATAAAAAGTGATGCATCCTTCTGCGGGGTTTTTCCCTGGATCACCCCTCTTTCGATTTGTTGAGAATTGAAAATAGAAGATATACGGGTTTAAGACAATGAAAGGCTCTACAAAATAAAATTATCTAAAATTCGACGGCGAAGTACAATCTTGATTAGTCTAAAAATGGATAGTGAGATTAGAGTTTCTGATCATCTCGTCAGCTAGGTAGCATTGAGAGATCGCGTTCTATTAATGACGTCAGGTGACGAAGCTCTGCGATTTGGGGCCGCGCGACAGCGTCTGCGGCGTCCAGTGGACGCGCGAAGGATCTTACCTCGCCGTCGGAACCAGTCTGGGAGAGGTTCAGGTGTGCTTTCATGATTAAAGAGAAATATGGGAGAAATATGGGAGAAGACTTGTGTACTGATCGATTTCCAATTAGATATGGGACGGGGCCCGTTGCAAAAAAAGATCGGAACCATGGGAGGACATCGAGACGAGAACCGAGATGCGGCTTGGAACTCGTGCATCTTGTCTTCGGGAGCGGGGATAAGAACATCCTGCAGACATGATCTACGTGTCTCGAGCGATTACGTCAACAAGTTCGTCGGCCATCGGTCGGAAGTACGATATTCTTTCTTTTGCAATCAAGAGCCCTAAAAACCGATGGCTTTATTCCATCCATAATCTTCCATATGGTTTTTTTCGTTGATCAGGTTTGCGGGCTGAAATGGTCTCACGACGACAGAGAGCTCGCTTCTGGGGGGAACGATAATCAGCTAAGTTGTTCCCTGGAAATCAATATGCCACAAATTGTTTTCCGATCTATTTGGTTTCCCGTGTATCAATGTATGTCTTCCATATACCGATCGTACTAACCAGACAGTTATGAATGGTGGTGGTATTTTGGATTGTGACTAGTTTTTGTGCTGTCGTTGATGGCTGAACACTTGAACAGCTATTGATATGGAACCAGCACTCGGAGCAACCAATTCAGACACTGACGGAGCACACGGCCGCCGTGAAAGCCATCGCCTGGTCGCCGCACCAGCACGGGCTCCTGGCCTCCGGCGGCGGAACCGCTGACCGCTGCATCCGTTTCTGGAACACCAAGAACGGCACCCAGCTCAACTTCGTAGACACTGGCAGCCAGGTAGGTCCATCATCACTACTTTTATCATCGTCATCATTCATTGTTATCGTTGAGTTCATCATCGCCACTGTCATTATCGTCCTTACCATCATTATTACTATTATTATTATCATCATCGTCATCTTCATCATCATAATTTAAAAAAAAAATCTTCATTACATCTCATCGTGTCCATTATTATCATCATCCTCATCCTCATCATCGTCATTAAACATCATCATTATCATCATCATCGTCATCATCACTATCCTCATCCTCGTCACCACCATTGTCAGTATCATCATTAGTATCGTCATCCTCATCATCGTTACCTACTACTATCATTATCATCGTGGACTCTGTGCAATACTTAGATCTGCAATCTGGCGTGGTGCAAGAACGTGAACGAGCTCGTGAGCACCCACGGGTACTCTCAAAACCAGATCATGGTATGGAAGTACCCATCACTCGGGAAGGTACCGCCAAAACATCAGCTTTTTCATGATTAATTGAAGTATCAGGTCATCAGGCTGCTTGCTCCCTTATTTTTCTGCTTGTAGGTTGTGACTCTAACTGGGCACACCCTTCGAGTTCTCTATCTCGCAGTCTCACCTGATGGACAAGTACATCTCTCTCTCTCTGTCTCTCTCCCTCCTTCCCCCCGCTCATCCACCTTTCTCCTTCCATCGATCTATATAAATACATGTACGTGTCTCTCACTACACGTCTGTCAATTGATACGCACTCGTGTATCGTTTCTCTTCCTACACGGGAAACCAAATAGATCGGAAAACAATTTGTGGCATATTGATTTCCAGGGAACAACTTAGCTGATTATCGTTCCCCCCAGAAGCGAGCTCTCTGTCGTCGTGAGACCATTTCAGCCCGCAAACCTGATCAACGAAAAAAACCATATGGAAGATTATGGATGGAATAAAGCCATCGGTTTTTAGGGCTCTTGATTGCAAAAGAAAGAATATCGCACTTCCGACCGATGGCCGACGAACTTGTTGACGTAATCGCTCGAGACACGTAGATCATGCTGCAGGATGTTCTTATCCCTGCTCCCGGAAGACAAGATGCACGAGTTCCAAGCCAGTACTCCGGTTCTCGTCTGATGTCCTCCCATGGTTCTGATCTTTTTGCAACGGGCCCCGTCCCATATCTAATTGGAAATCGATCAGTACACAAGTCTTCTCCCATATTTCTCCCATATTTCTCTTTAATCATGAAAGCACACCTGAACCTCTCCCAGACTGGTTCCGACGGCGAGGTAAGATCCTTCGCGCGTCCACTGGACGCCGCAGACGCTGTCGCGCGGCCCCAAATCGCAGAGCTTCGTCACCTGACGTCATTAATAGAACGCGATCTCTCAGTGCTACCTAGCTGACGAGATGATCAGAAACTCTAATCTCACTATCCATTTTTAGACTAATCAAGATTGTACTTCGCCGTCGAATTTTAGATAATTTTATTTTGTAGAGCCTTTCATTGTCTTAAACCCGTATATCTTCTATTTTCAATTCTCAACAAATCGAAAGAGGGGTGATCCAGGGAAAAACCCCGCAGAAGGATGCATCACTTTTTATCAGTTCATAAGCGAGCATTATGCACGAATTAATATTCTACGGCACCTTGCTATTGGTCGCAGACCAGAGATAGACGCGAGAGCTCAGCCCTACAGCCAGCGTGTTCTGTGAAGACCAATCGACGAGATTCAGATAAAAATCGTCCAACAGAGAAGGCGCATCCAGAACCTGCAGCGAATCACTCAATCTTACGTCATCAATTTCATTTTCTTCTTCGTCTTCGATGAATTTGAGCCCGAGATCGTACCTTGTGCGGTGTTTTAGGGATCTTCCGCGACGCTTTTGGAGGAGTGGAAACCTCGCCGAGAACTCTGACATCGTTTCCAGAGGTCGATCCGTGAAATGGCGAAGCGAGCACCGAGCGATCCGTCTTGAATCTAAAGAGATTCTTATTTGGGCTGATCGGAGAGGCTTGCCCTGACGGCGAGCAAACTTCAACGCCGAAAAGCTCGGATCTTAGAAGCCTCGAGTAGGCGTCGTTTCCCCCTTCCTTCGCCGGCGACGGCATCTCCACTAGCGCGAAGTTTTGTAGCCTAGAAGACGACCGACAGGGAATGAATCTGTCGCTGCAAGTCGTCTTCGACGGCGAGGACGTCTTCACCGGAGAGTGTTTCGTCCCCGGCTCCGGTATTCCAAAATCTGCTGACGAGGATGGAACGACGTGGCTGCCACATCGTTCCACTCTTAGCCGGCTGCCCACGTGGACTCTCCGCATTGTCCACGTCAGCAGCGGGACTCTTTTCTGGAAAAAAAAAGTTTCAGACTCATATCTGGACACTTTGAAAAGTTCAGACTTTTATATGAGAAAAGAAAAGTTGAGACTCATATCTGGACACTTTGAAAAGTTCGGACTCATATCTGACAAAAAAAAAGTTCGGACTCATATCTGGTACATTTGATAAAGTTTAGACTTTTTTATGATATTAACCCTTTAAATAAAAAAGAATTAATTTTAATTTCAAAAATACACTCATTCTTCTTAGAAAATAAATTTAGAAAAATACATGAGTGTAAATAAAATATTTTCTCTTATCATTACATCATGAAAATGTAATTATGATTTCAAATATAAATGAGAATAAATTATATTATTAGAATTATGTATAATTATCCCCAAAATGATACATTTTTAGATCATAACCTAAAATTACATAAAATGATAGAAATGCACTCAAAATATGATAACATGCATAAAATAGAATATTTAATGCCTTAATTTGCAATAATAATCATGTAAATTCGTGTATAAATTGTATGTTAAAAGAATCAAAAATCAAAAACAAGCACGACAATGGCGCCTAGGCAACGTGGCAGCACTCAGAAGTTTCCCAAGGGGAAGTCAAAAGGTGGCAGCGATCGGTATGCTTCGTTTTCTCCGTTCCCCTTCTTTGGCCAAACCTCTAGGATAAACTCCCACGAAATTCATTCACGAATAATGGTGTTTCCTTTCGGGCAGATCGGCAGGAATGACGATGGGCAAGGAGGATGTCAATAATGATGGCAGGCCGATTTCTGGACCTCTAGGTGGCGGTGAGAATGGGAAAATCGTGGCGTCCAATCGGAGGGGAGTCGACGGGTAGGGAAGAGCCGATCTGTCATGGCACAATGTAACATGCTCGCGACACTCGAAGGTGGGTGTGACAGGCTTCTTCCGCGGTGAGAGTCGGTGACGGGGCACCGTACATCGGTGACGAAAATTGCCCTATGGTCCAATGGCAGCAGTGAAATTCTCTCCACGGCTAGTCCTCATCCTCCCTCTCATCTCCCTCTCCACTTCTCTAATAACTAACTAAAAAAATTACTATTCATTTCTCAACTTAAACGACACTTGAGGGTTTTGGTGGGGGGGGGTCCTCCCTCCCTTATATATGGTCCATAATGGGCCTTAGGGAGGGGGAAGCCCACTTGAGGCCCAAACCCAAGAAAGGCCCCCAAAAACAAGAGACATACACATGAGTTTTAGGGCTCATTTGGGCCCAAAAGGAAGGCCCAATGAACCCTAAGAAGGGGAAAAGGAAAAGAGAGAGATGAGGGGATAAATGGGCCCATCAAAACACAAAGGGCTCATAAACCTAGAGAAGGGAATAACAAAGCAAAAAGGAGGGGAAGATAGGGTGAATTCGACCCGATGTCGACACAAAGATGGATGAAATCTCAAATGTTCAAGTCATGTAGCAAAAGCTTGGCTGCTTCGTCTTCACATGTCAGTCAGGCTAAACTCGCGTTGTCAATCTCTCCTAAGCTGATGGAGGCGGGTCCTGCTCACCATCACCCATAATGGTAATTTTGTAATTCTAGATTTTCTACTCTCTCTCCTCTCCCCTATATGTCTCTCTTCTCCTCTCTTATTTTCCTTAATCAATATCATTATCTCTTTTTCATTTTCCACAAAAAGAATTACAAAGGAGATCCAATTTTCTGGTGTTTTGGGATTTGATGCCCAATAGGTTTAAAAATTTTGATAGAAACATCAAAAGAAAAAAAATCATTGAATCAAATATTCAAAATATTGAGGCTCCAAGAACCAATGATCCTATCATTTAGCATAGATCAGAATCTATACTTACACAGTTCATTAAAAGAGTTCTCAAAGCTATTCAAGTATTTAGCCTCTAGTGGTACCACACCATCCCCAAACAGTAAGATCTCCTCTTCAAAGCTGTTCACCAAGAGAGAAAGAAAAGAAATGAGATAGTTTCTACAAGGCTTGCATAGAAACTATGAGTTTCAGTTGTTTTCCCCTTATTTACAAACGTTAGGTATGCAAACTTTGCATAAAAACCTAGATAGTTATATCTATATCCATAAAAATCCATACACCCTATCTTTTTTATTTAACAAATCTATAGAACCACCATTTGAATTGTATAATTTTTTATGATAGTGGCTAGTAAACCAACTCCCATGCTTTGTTCTTATCAATTGAGATGATCTCTTCTTTGATTGAATTTTCAAACCAACTTTTAAAATGGTTTGAATTCTTAATTTTATTCCCTATCAATTAAAAATCAACGTTATTGAAAGGATATTTAGAAGAAGATGTTTATGTTCGACATAAAGGTTTTGTGGTAAGGACAAGAACGTACTGTTAACTAGCTAAAGAAAGCATTATATGTGAGGGAAGCAAGCATGAAAGGAATGTCATAGTACACTTGACTTATATCTAAGTGAAGACCATTTTGAAAGTAGTGAAAATGAACCTACACTATCAAAAAAGAAAAGAATTAACATTCTTATTATTTGTGTTTACGTTCACGATATTTTTTACACTAGTTCATCTCACTCTAATTTGAATGATTTTAAGGTTTCAATGATGAGTGAATTTGATATGATATAATTTGGATTAGTATTGAAGTCCATTCTTAATATAGATTAATTAACTAAGAATTTATTTAACCTAATCCACATGTTGAGTTGCTAGCCCATTGGGTGCCAGGCTACACTACATGTCGTAGGAGTTAGAGAGTATATGAGAACTCTCATATGAAACCTTACTATCACTAGTTATCATGTACATCTAATCCTTTGTCCATGAAAGACTCAAGAATATATTGGGGTATGGTCAACTCTCAAACCCTAATTAGTTGCTCAAGTTAGTGTTGATGCCTGGAGAAAATAATCAAGAATACATTATCTGATGTTTCCACTACCTTGGCCAAGGATTTTATTGCATCTCATTCTTGGAGTCAATCTTCTCAAATATCGAGAGCGGAACATCCCATCTTGACCATACAATCATCTTCGAGGACTTCATGTTATATCCAATAGATGGCATTTTAGAGATCTCGCGGCTAGGGATTCGTAAGTCATAATCAAAATATAGTCATCCATCCACACGATGTCTTTGATACTTGATTCACAACCTACATATAGAATCAACTTGATTGACAGTTAGGTGTGATACTATTCAAGGATTCATATGGAATAAATTGAGTGAACTCATGTGAAGATTCCTAGCTGGTTATGAGACCGATATGAAGTCCTCCTTGATGACTTTTCCTCTATTTGTGTTGATTTGTATTTCCTTAGAGTAGGAGAAAATTTTCTCGAGGGAATGCAAAAATTTCTCCTCTCTCCAAAAACTCATTGTTTTCCTTTTTTTCCACTCTTATCTTCCTCCCTCTTTACTCTATCAGCTCATCAGGTCCCCTCCTTTTCTTCCTTCATCATACCCTCTATTATGGTTCATGATAACATGTCACCACATAAAATACCAAGTGGATTTGGAAACTTTCCTACATCAATTAGATCTCCCTATACTTGTAGACTTTTCACAATGCATTCTCTTGAATTCAAAATGTCATAATGACTATTCTTTTTGTTTTTGCAAGAAGTAATAGCTACAATATGGTTTACCTCTCTATCTACATAGTTCAAATAACATAGAAGTCTACTCAATATTGACCATACATTTTTTTATAAAATTTAACTATTTTACATTTTTTATTCAAATTTTAAATAATCTTTATCTATCTCATTTAGATTAAACTTGGAATTGAATAGTAATATGACAGTAGGGACGATTGTTTCCATTACTTTGATATTTTCTAGATATTTTAGCATCTAATGCATCTAGCATGTATGATGTCATTTCAAAAATGAGGTTTGAGTCATTCTAATCCAAGTTTTAGAATATCATAAGAAAAATAAATGACTATCAATTTGAATATTTATAATATAATTCCTCTAGTCCTATAGTATTTATAATATAAGTGATTTGATTGTTTATTCCTCCCTCAAAGATATCAAATCAAGATCTCACCTAGCAACATTGTTTGAACTAGTATAAAAATCACTACATTTTCCTATGTTAACTAAGGTTTATCATTTCACTAGAGATAAATAACCACAAACTATGTGACAAAATCTTCATATTAGATTAACCTCACAATAAAAATAAAGGCACAAATAAATTTGTGTATGGCTTTTATTCATCTACTGAAAACTCACTTGGATGATATGGGGGTAAATTTCCTCACCTCTTGAGGCGTCAAGATGTTTTTTAATCATGAAATTGCACCCCACCAAACGACTTGTGGCGATTTAGACAAAAAAACAAAACACTTAAATCACTATGATAATATCACAATATATTAGAGTTAAAAGCAATGATACCATACATCTGAGGGATAAAAAAATATAATGCACATGCCCAAGCCACGTCATGAATGCTTCTATGGTTTTTTATAATAAACTTGTTGCCTTTGTTTTACAAAATTATTAATCAAGCGAGAATGAGAGAGTGAATGCTTTAGGTGGGTACTTGATATAGCATAGGAGCTCAAATATTGAAGCCTAGGATGAGATTATTAGTCTAACAAATGAATTTCATGCACTTTATGGAGCCTTTTTTAAAAAAAAAAAAGTTACAACCATGTCTGATCAAATTAGCATGTCCAAGAATACGTTTAAAGTCAAAAAGGACTCATAATGCCCGTAATCTTATGCTTTTTATTTTCTTTTCTTGAGTTCGACATAATTATTTTCATGCAAGTGTTGTTTGATTCTTTTGTCTCATTAACTATTATGTCCTTTGGGATAACCTTTACTCTTTGAGGACTTATAAAAGCAACAACTTCATCCATTATTTTCCACAAAAAAGTGCTCTCTTGGAGTGGTTTCCTTGTGCTTTTGGTTGTCGACTTACAACCCTAGCTCATTAATGGGTCAATCTTTAGAACTCAACTACAAATGTTGACACAACCAACGTCTTTTCTCTTACAACCGACAAGCATAAAAAGCTACTCTGCCTCCTACCAACTTGAGAGTCTAGAGGTCAACTAGAAGTCTAGAACTTGAAATTTCTATAACATGTTGGGGGTGAAAGTGGGATTTAAGACGGGTTTTTTCTATTACAAGTTTGCAAAAAAATCATTTGGTGTCATTAGTTTTCTAGAAAGTTAGCAGAAAAAAATCCAATTCAATGATCTGCAAAGAACTACTATCCATGATGATGGTGATAAGTGCCATGCTCTACACTATTCCGAGGATGCAAAGAACTACTATCCCATTATCATGCCTTGACCATTGATGCAAAACATTAGATTATCCTATCAAAATAAATAAATAAATCCGTTCACTTAAAGAACATTACGACATTGCCCTTGACTTCTAAAACTACAAAAACGAACGAACCCTCGCGTTCTCCGCAGCACTACTTGATCTTATCTGAGTGGCGGAACTGAGCGGCGCTCCGGCGGCGGAGCGATCATGCGCTGCCCCTGCTGTTGGTGGCGGCGCCCTGAATCCTTCGCTGCCAGCGATTTCGTTCCTGATCTCTGTCGCGGTGAAGACTGTCCGCCGGCGGAGCTCCTCTGGGGCAATGACGTCTGCGCGGGCTGAACCCTACTTTACCCTCTGAAATAATATTTAGTGGTAGACGTAACCACTTTAATCGTGTCGAGATTTTACTAATTTTCGATTCCCTCGTCGCGACTTGTTCAAACTCGTGGAATTTTGTTTACATTATGGGAACGATGAAGGTTGCCCTAAACTGCGAAATATTGATGAATTTGTTTTGGATTGTTTTGTGCTTTATAATTATTTTTCCTCCAAATGTCCAATACGTTGTTTTTTCGATTCACGGGGTGTGTTTTTCCTGATGCAGGGTCAGTTCATTCTCTTGCAGATGCCGAAGTTCATGAATTTATTTTCCACGATCGTATGACGTGAATTAGATTTCTTGAAATTTCACTATCATCGGTCGTGCATTCTGCAGGAAGGTTATCTGTTTGGTTCAAGAAAGAAGTCATGTTTCATCGAGTAGCTATTGTTTTTCCTTGGTGAATTCAGTTATCCTCGCATATGGTTTGAAGCAGAAAACTAACTGCCTCGAATTGGATGGCCTTGTCGACTGGTCGAAATCTCCGGTAATGAGCTAGGGATAATGGTTATCACTGATCTGCCCGAATATATTTTTGTAATGCTATTGTCTAGGAGTTTGACATTTTCCAGATGATGTTAAAATTTTCCGGATGATGTTGAAAATGTAGTTCGACATTCTTCGCTCGGCCGCCGCCGTCACCGTGCGTCCTGCCACTACCTCCTCTCCGGCACGTCGTAAGCATCCTGCGAGGAAGAGATTTTATACTGTTCCAACCCGACGTCCTCCCCGCCGGATATCAGCGCCGCGGCGGCGGTTTGCGAGCAGGGCACGCGCCATGTTCTCTCCGTCGCGTTCGTCCTCTGCGAAGGCGCGATCTCGAACTCCACAGCCTTCGCCCTCAGTACCTGGTAGCACCGCCTCCGCGATCAGCTTTTCCGCCGGACTCCAACCCAGGTGGGTCCTCGTCCTCGAACCACCTCTGCACCTGCATCCAGGGTTGAAGACGGTGGTCATGGCGGGTGCTGTGGAGACAACCCTGTTTCAAAACTCTATTTCTAAATCTGATTTCAGATGTTGTTTCCCTAACTTTCTCTCTTGAAATCTGTGTGAAATTCTTTATCAAAATTTATTTCGTACAATTCTGTTAAATTTATTTTCTTGAAATCTCTTTTGAAATTATTTATCTTAAACTTCACCTCAAAAGTTTTTTCCTAAAGCTGTTCTGAATTTCTCCTGAAACTCTGCGCCGACATGAGTAGCTTCACCTCAAAAGCAACAAGGCTCGTGTCCTAAACAAAGCTATGGATTCCCTCCGACATCTTCTTACAAGGTTTCCAATAATTTTTCATTGTCTTGAGGATCAAATTACAAGATATCATTTGAGAAATTTCACGTCACAGGAAACCTACTGCAGTAGGAAATTTCAAAAATCATGCAGTAGGTTTCCTCTTCAGATGGAATTCAACAAATAGAATTCTTGAAATCACCTGAAAGAATTCTTGAAGAGAGAAATACTAGAACGAATGAAGATGACCACCTCAACACTGTAAAGATGAAATACTCAACCACGTCTGATGAAAGCGATCATTTGAATGATGGTCACGGATGGTCTCTTATCTCTCTCAAATGACATTGAACTTCTTTTTTAAGATATTCATGCCAACTATGCATCATCTACGTGGAAGGATCATCAAGTTATGCAACAGGTTCCAGACTAATCCATTGATGAACATGACAATCATCCTCATTCTGCTGTGGGATTAAGAAAGAAAGATGGCATCTCATCAAAATTCAATCAAATGTATAGGAGGATAGAAGTTAAGAATAAAGATAAGAAATATTAAATGAAACCAAAGACATTTTTATGACTTCCATGGTGTTGGGCCAGAGGATAAATTTGATCTTAATTACTTCCACTTAGCAATTTTAATGTTCATCTTGTTAAACTAATGAATAAATGCCCTCATCTTCATCTTCATGAAAGGCAGCATTTTATCAAGTTTACATCAAAATACAAGGTAAAAATTCATCTTTTTTTTCCAAGCAAGAACATTCAAGACCAAGTGCCTAGGGTTTTTCTTCTAGATAAATTGAATAACATTTGGGTGAGATGTTCATTCCAGGATTACACATTCAGTTGGTGGTGCAAAATCTTTTATTACATATTTCGCAGCCAGCAATGGTTGAAAATGTTTTCTTCGGGATATCAAAGATCATTTCCATGGAGCATCGTTTTTTACAAGTGCTGTGACCCAAAAAGGCAGCTTCAAATATGGATACTCTCTCTATTCTCACAACCTTGGAGGATGACCCCTATGCTACTAATAAGAATGTAGATGAGTAAGATGACTTAAAATCAAAGATAATACATATTGTTAAAAAATGATTAAACTTTTAAAAAAATTTTATTATTCATTATAGATTTTATTGCATCAAAATTCATACATGACACATCTCGAGTCAGAATAAGATTGATTTGGCACAATCATATGATTATGGATGAATATGAGTGTTACTGATTTTTTTTTGATAGAGTTGAGAACCATTTCTAGTCCATACTATTTTGGCTTCAGATATTTGGCCAAGATCTTCATTGAAAAGTTCACAAGTAAGCCTTGTTACTTGATTTAGGCCAAGTACAAAGGGGATCCAACTTGAGAAATAGTATGGAGATTGGTTAGGGGGTCTGTATTTGTGTATGTGATTTGGTTTATTAGATTCCCTTGTTGTATCCCTCAATGGTCCCACTTTTTTGTCCCATTTCTCAAATTACATAAGGGTCTATCTTCCATAGCACATTCCCTCACCTTCTCCATTAGATATCTTATTGTTTCCTTTGAAGAGTTATGAACCTTACTCAAAGATGGTGTTGAGATAGACATCATATTCATTTTATAGAATTTTCTAAAGGTCAAGTATAGAGAAAATGATGGAATTAACCGGAGAGATGCAAATGTCATTGCTTTCTACCTTAGACTAATGATCAAATCATGAAGAGATTGTTCCGCCTGTTGAAGAGGTTTTTGTACACAATACAAAGCGACTATAAATTTATTTAGATTTTCATCGATAATATCGGAGCATATTGGTTTTTCAGGAAATTCCTTTTACTGAGTCTATTTTGATGAATTGAATGAGTGGACCTTGCAAACGAATTGTGGGCCTTTAGTCACACATAGTCAAACTCAATGAGATACATAATGTGCTTACAAAATGATGAAGTAAAAGTAAATCATGAGGATTTACATCTTGGAGATCATTAAAGTAGATATATGTGAAATTATTTATATTCATATGTGGCATCTAAGAAAATAATCATTCGTCTACTTAATGTATGTGATTTATGGAAACATCTTAATGAGAATGCTCCAAAAATGAAAACGAAGAAGTCGTCGAAGAACTATATTATAAGCTCTTCGTACTTCCTAAAGATTCAAAAAATTATTGCTTTCCTTGAAAATATTTTGGTAGAGATAAAAATAAAGTTGTCTTAGGTAAGAAAAAAAAAGAGAGGAAGTGGATAAAAATTTTTATAATGATAAATATTAATTAGAGCTAAAGAAACATCTGCTACTTGGATGAGATAGATTTTACAAAGATCTATTAAGCAGAATTAGAAACCCAAAGCAAATCTTTGGTCACCTAGGAATCCTAATATTTTAAGGTCATAGGGAATCCTAATATTTTCTTTTTTATAATTAGTCCAATGTCAATGTCTTTCAACCATAGAATTTCTTCTACCCCCATTGAACGTAGGAAAACTCACTTTAACAGTCTATTCTGAATGGATTAGCCTTTTCACAACCCAAGTCAGGGTCAATTTTAGAGAACAAATTTCTTTCATGTCAATAAGATCAACGAAATAACAACATTTCATATTAAACTTAGGAGACATTGGGGATCCTCCCCCATGCATCTTACCTTTTTGAATTCCCTTCGCATTTTGAAAATTTGTATTAAGTTTAAGTGGTTATTTTTAACAGTTTCGCATTTAGATTTATAATATTGCATGATAATATGTTTTGTTGATGCACAAATTCATGAATCTTACTTCAGATCTGACTTTCATCCGCTCTCTCATTCTCGCTTGATTAATAATTTTATCAAGCAAAGGCAACACATTTATTATAAAAACCATAAAACATTCCTGAACTGGCTTGTGTATGTGCATTAAATTGTTTACTCCTCACAGGTATGGTATAATTGCTTTTAAATTTAATGTATTGTGATATTATCATATTGATTTAAGTGTTTTTTTTTCTAAATCGCCACAAGTAGTGTTTTGGGGTATGATTTCATGATAAAAAAACATCTTGACGCCTCAAGTGGTGATTCAATTTACCCTCATAGCATCCAAGTGAGTTTTTAGTAGATGAATAAAAGCCATACAAAAATTTATTTGTCCCTTAATATTTGTCTTTTAAGGTTAATCTAATATGAGGATTTTGTGGTTATTTATTTTTAGTGAAATGATTAACTTTAGTTTGCATAGGAAAATGTGGTGATTTTTTTACTAGTTCAGCTAATGTTGCCAGGTGAACCTAAGATTTTGATTTGATATTTTGAGGGTGGAATAAACAATCAAACCGCCTAGAAATATTTAGCACTAGAGGAATCATATTATAAATATTCAATGAATGGCCATTTATTTTTATTATTATATTCTAAAAATCTGAACTAGAATGACTCAAACCTCGTTTTTGAAATGACATTATAAATGTTTGATGCATTAGATGCTAAAATGTCTAGAAAAATTCAAATTAATGGAAGCAGTCGTCCCTACAGTCGTATTATTATTCAATTCCAAGTTTAATCCAAATGGGATAAATAAAGATTATTTAAAAGTCGAATAAAAAATGTAAAATAGTGAAATTTTATCAAAAACGTACGGTCAATATTGAGCAGAATTTAATTTTATTTGGAGTATGCAGATAGAGAGGTAAACAATATTGTATCTATTACTTGTTGCAGAAAACAAAAAGAATGGTCATGATGAGATTTTGGATTCAAGAGAGCGCATTGTGCAAAATCTGATGATCATGTTATCATGAACCATAACAAAAAGAATGCCCTCGCATGCTCATGGATGAAAAAGGAGGGGATCTGATGAGCTGATAGAGTAAAGAGGGAGGAAGAAAAGAGGTGAATAAAATGGAACACAATGAGTTGCTGGAGAGAGGAGAAACAAGAGGGAAATGTTTGCATCCCTTCGGGAAATTCTGCTTCTACTCTTCAGGACATACAAGTCAACACGGGCAGAGGAAAAGTCGTCATGGAGGACTTCATATCGATCTCACAACCAGCCAGGAATCTTTAATGGTGGACATGAAAAAAGAGAGATGAACTATCACCAAAACAGTACAAATCCCCACTCCGTTTCAGACTCGAGAGACTATCATTATTCCATGAATAACGTGGCCGACTACGTGAACTTAAACGCAAGAAGCTGGACAGATGCTAAGACTAAGTATCTAACGTTCATCTCGTCTTCTCTAAGGCACAATAAAATGATTTCAGCCTCTGCCGGGGAAGTGATGGCCATGGCGATCGTTCGCTCCCGTACCCGGGTAGTCCTGGATTTCCTCATCCGTCCCCGGCAAAACTGATTTATTCTCTTTCCTCGAGCCCTATAAATTCCAAATTCCAATGGAAGTTATTCTCCAAGCTAGGGATGCAGACAGATAGAGGTATATATATGTATATATATATATATAGAGAGAGAGAGAGAGGGGAGAGCGAGAGAACCTTGGTTGCGACGCGAAAATTGTGCGATACTTGTTGTTCGGAGCAGGAGGAACCCAGGAGGGAGAAGATGACCAAGAGGCAAAAGAGAAAGAGGAAACTTCGCTGGCGTGCCATCCTAAGCGGGCGGAGTTCACGAAGAGAGAGAATGTGTGTGTGTGGGTGAGAGAGAGAGAGAGAGAGAGAGAGGGATCTGGTTGGCGAGGGATACCCGTTGGTGGGCTTAAATAGTGTAAAGATGAGACGAAATTCAGCATTGGCTTTTCATAGTGAGAGCAGTGCGCCCTCCTCCACACACTTACCTCTTTTCCTGCAATCTGCCCTTTTCCTTGTTTCCTTTCCCTCTTTTCTCCTTCTCCTTCCTATCCTTCGGGTGCTGACGAATAGTACCAAGCACTTTCCCACTTAAAAAAAACTACCTGCGCAATCGTAGGTTTATGGTTTCTACGTTTTGTCCGAGACAAGCTATGACGCCGACTGTAGAAAGAGAGATAGAGAAAAAGCCATAGAGAGAGAGGGAGAGAGAGAGAATGTGGGAGAAGACGCGAATGGCTTGCCTGGTCGTGAGCCATTCGCGTCTTCTCCCACATTCTCTCTCTCTCTCTCCCCTTGTGCTTCTTGGATAAGAACAAGGGAGGAGCGTGGATGGCGCACTCGTGAGCTATGGACATGATGGTGGTCACTGCAAAAGTCCGTTTTTTTGCAGACACCGAAAGTTTTCTTTCTCTGATTTGTGAGACTGAGAATGTCCCTGCTCCCTCGTCCCCCCACAGTTTGCTCTATCTCTCTCATCACAACTCCGGTTAAAAGGAGAGAGAGGGGGAGAGAGAGAGCTCAACGTATACCCGACTGAAAGGGGTGGAGAAGAGGTAGAGAGGTCTCCTACAAAGAAAAGTGTAAGAGAACACCAAAAAAGACAATACAATTGTGAAGAGATAAAGGAGAAAGAGATGATATAACGTAGACTCCTTAATCCCTTATCTTCTGATGGAGGGTTACTTGGGTTTATAAAGGGAGAAGAAGGGTAAATGAAGAGATACAATAATAGGAAGAGACAAAGACAAAGAGATAGATGGGCCCATTGGGTAGGCTTTGAGCATGCGCCAAGCAGATTGGGCCCAAGATAGCCCTAGTGGCTCATCCTAACAATAAGCAAAGATTTGCTCTTGCTCCTAACACGATCCTGACCAATTCTACCTTAGCAAACAACCAAGCTAAACTCGAAGTTGAGGCTCCTTCATGGTTTAAGTGTTCTTTCTATCTGCTCAAGGAACAATGCCTACACAATGTTTGAACTTTTCTATAGTTATCTTTGAAAAAATATCGGCATCACCCTTCATTGTTCTGCACTTTTAACATCCTTATCTCCCCCGAACTTAAAATCCTCGAGCTCTTTAAATACTAATCAACCATGCACTTTGATGATGTGTGCAGACTTGATTCTTCTTGGGATTGCATATGGTAGAAGTGCAAGCTCTACAGCCTCAAGAATCAATGCCCTTTAGGAGATCCACCAGAGAGAGAAAACATGCAATTCCATATGACTACTTTATGAATATCTACGATAACAAAGAAGACATGTGAATTAAACATAAAGATCCAATCAACTTCTATCGGGCCATTGAAACTGTACATTGTCAAAAGTGGACAGAGACTATGAATGAAGAGATTAAATCCATGAGGGAACATGACATTTCAGGTTGTGAATGGTAAAGTTGATAGCATGCATTTTATACATGAATTTACATGATTATTAATGCAAACAAAGGCATTAAGTGTTCTAATTATATGCATGTTATCATATTTTAAGTATATTTCTATCATTTTACATAATTTTATGTTATGATCTAAAATACATCATTTTATGGATAATTATGCATAATTAAACATTATGATTTTAATCCTAATTATATTTGAGATCATAACTATGTTTTAATGATTAAAGTATAAGAGAAAAGATCTTTATTTATATTCATGTCTTTTTTCTAAAGTTATTTTAGAAGATACATGAATGTATTTATTTAATTAAAATTCATTCTATTGTTTTTTAATATTTTGACTTTTTAAAAAATAGATTATTCAATTTCTGATCCAACAAAAATAAATTTGAATTAATTTGGAGTTATATTTTAAAAGTTATGATTTTTCCAATTTTTAGGAATTTTCTAGAATTTTTCTGAATTTATTTAACTGTATTTTCGATTTTAAAATGATTAAAAGAATAAAAAAAAGGGGGGGTTTATATTACTGCGTGCTGACGTGGCAGAGCAAAGCCACGTGGCGATGCAGGGACGTGTGTCTGTGTGATACGTGGACACGCGTGTGTGGGTGTGTGCGTGACGTGTGTTCGTGACACACATGTGTGTGCGTGACATGTGCGCGGAATTTATAAATGGGTAAGGAGCATATGTAATCGGATTTAAGCTAACCGCTTAAGTCTGCCTAACTTATAAACCCGATAAATCACTTTATTTTACTCCGTGTGGGACTATGTTCGTTTGATTTTTATTTCAGGTGACGTGGCGACGCGTGAGACATCCGATCGCGTAATTTAATCACGCGCGTCGGATGTCACTTACTCAAGGGGTACATGGCAACATCATAGAAGACATTGATTCGACTAAATGGAGATTAATCGCAGCCGTCCATCAAAGGAGTTATAACGGTCACGATTAATCGCGATTGGTGGACCTTCTGATTGATCACGACCGCCCGATGAAGATCCAATGGATGGATCGAAACGACACATCTCTTCACATGTGCGACATGGACGCATTGTGACGCTTTATCGGCGATCGGACGGACGCGACTTAATCGCATCAATTCGTCAATCAATGCGTCATCTCAGCCGTTGATCGCGATGAACCGACAAATCCGACGGTTACGCCCAATTCCCTCTATAAATTGGAGTGTTATTTAATGGATCGAATCGATGCGGTCATTAATTGCACACCGATTCGTGTCAAAACAAAGTCCAAACTTACCAATTTAATGAAAATATCTCTAATTGAGGGGTATAATGGTAAATATGGGTCGAATCCACAGGGAATTAGTGAAATTTCTGATAAACTCTTTGAATTTGATCAAATCGAACGATGAATCGATGATAGAAATTGGGGAAAATGGTATTTTATGAAAGAGAATTTCAAGAAAATTCCACGGAATCAGAAATCATCAAATTTGACTTTGATTTTGCGGAAAAATTGAAGATCGAAGTGAGGGGTAATTTTCGAAAATCGGAAGAATAAAATCAACGAAAATAAAACAAAATTAACTTGAAATTACTAATCTAAACTGAAATTAAACCGTAAGAGACGATAGATTACGATAAAACACGATCCCTAACCATCGATTGTGATTGGATTAGTCCAATTAATCACCGGAATCGTGGCTTTTCATCAAAAATCCAAAAATCGCGATTGTGGAGTTCAAGCGTCAATTTCTTACTCGTCGATCATCCAAATCTTGATCTTAAGCATTCGGCGGACGCGAAAATGAGTCTAGAAGCAATTGGGATCAAGAGATTCAAGAGATTTGGTGTCTAAACAGTTTAATTTGATTGAATTTCTCTCGAATGTTTTACAAATGCGAAGAACATCTCAATTCATAGGACATTTGGGCATAACCGTCTAATTAAATGGATCAACGGCTCTGATGAAACGCATGATCAGGAATCGTTATCTTTAATTCATGGCCGTTGGATCGCGATCAGACGCTCTAAATGAAGCAATGTCGTCGTGCGTTATAAAACGCCTTGAAACGCCTGCCGTCAGATCGCGATCAGACGTATCAGATGCATCGCGATTCAATCTCGACCGTTATAACTCTCGTGATCAATGGTGGAGATTACACGCCTCTGAAATACCCTGATTTCGCCACGTATCTTCATCAATTGAAGTGAAGATCGACGGTCGAGAATTCACGCGCAATCGGACGTCCCACATGCTGCCACGTCGCCTCCTCATCGTGATCGTTGATCGCGATCCGATCGGACGGCTGTGATTGCGCCACGTCACTTACGCACTTAAAATAATTTGGAAAATCAATTTTAAATTAGAAAATTTGATTTTTGATTCTGGAAAATCCTTAGAAATTCAGAAAAATTCAGAAAAAAAATCCTAAAAAATCCCTAAAAATTAGAAAATTCATAACTTTCAAAAATAACTCCAAATTAATCAAAATATCTTTCATTTGATCAGAAATTTAATTATCTATCATTCTAAAAAGTCAAATTTAATAAATAACAAGAGTTTTAATTTCTATTTCAAGAATACATTCATTTCTTTAAGATTTAAACTTTAGAAAATTTAATGAATGTTTATAAAAATGATTTCTCTCATTATTTAACTTGAAAAACTACTTATAATCTCAAGAAAGATGGGTTATAAAATAATTTATCTTTAATTCATAATACTTAACCCTAAATTAAAGTATTTTCATATTATAATGACTTTTTCATAGAATGATAGATAAATACTCATAAATATGATAACATGCATAGGAATGAAATCTTTTATACCTTAATATGCATTAATAATCATGTATCCTCCTGTCTAATTAGCATGTTATCATTCTTCGCGACGGAAGATCACCCTTGGATTTTCGAGCAAAATCGAATTGTCTAGATACCACAATCTGAGAGTCTTTTGATTTATTTAGCTTCTTGACATGTTTCCCCGTCTGAGCAGTGTTTCAAATCAGAAATTGATCGATGGAGTGAGGAGAAATCACATCTTGAATTCCATCTTCGTCTTCAAAATCGCAGAATGAAAAGCCATGAATCTGGCAATTAATTGGATCATTTCAAGCGCGACTTTGGGTTAGATTGTGTGTTTTCATCTTAATCTTTCATCATTCAGCATTAGATTTACATTTTGAATCGTAGATTAAGTTTAATTTCAGTTTAATTTTAGTTTTAAATCAATTTCGCGATTAAATTTTCATCTCAACTTCAAACTTTGATTACTCTACGAATTCTAATCCAAATCACTCGATTTTTAATTTTGTGGATTCGCAATTGAGTTATCTTTCTTAATATTATAAATTGCCTAATTTTTAAACTCAATTTGTCGTCTGATTTGATTGAATTTCAAAGATATCTCTCAAACTTCCCTAATTCTCCGTGGATTCAACCTTATTTACCATTATACCCTTCAATTCGTGAATTAATATTGAAATTGGTAAGTTTGGACTTTGTTTTGACATGACATCATGTGTATTCAACGACCGCAGGCATTCGTCTCGTCAAATGGGGCCGTTGCCAGGGAATTAAGGCAGATTTTTGAGAAAAATCATCATTTGGACTCGGTCAACTCTGATTTTTCTATTTCTTTTGTGATATTAATTCAAATTGATCCTACACTGAGTTAGTCGAAGCAGAAATACATCGTTTAGATACTCAATTTTGACGATATTAAGTGAATTGTCCCTTCTTTACAGACTACGAACGATCATCGTGTCATAGTCGAATTGAGAGGGCGTAACTCTCACTAATAGCAACAATCAGGTATGATTAATTTTTCATTGTTGAATAATTTTATATTATCTCTTATATATTAATATATTAGTGCATATTTATGAGACAAGAGTCTGATTGGAGAGCGAGGAATAACCCTTTACATGTAAATCCTTTTGAACATTCCTCGCAATCACTTTCCTCTTCCGCGTCATCATCGACCTTAGATATGGCCCGGAACGACGAGAGAAATGTTAGGAGACATCTTAGTGACTACGCTAAGCTTGTCCTCCAAAGACCCGTTACTCGTATTCATGCACCTATTGGTCGAAATGCGAATTTTAGAATAGATTCGCATGTGATGAGTATGTTACATATATTCCATGGTAAACCCTCTGAAGATCCTTATAGACATGTAGATGAGCTTAGTCAAGTGTGTGAGATCAATAAGATTCATAATGTGTCGGCAGATATGATGAAGATGAAACTCTTTCTTGCTACCCTTAGAGATAGAGCTAAAGATTGGTTTTTAAAGTTAGGGAAAGAATTCAACACTTGGACCGAGATGGAGGAGGAATTTCTTAGGAAATATTATTCCGTAGGAAAGACCACATCTGTTAGGAAAGCTATTCGTGAATTTACCCAAGGATCGATTAAAATATTTCATGAAGCTTGGGAGAGACTTAGAGACCTCACTAGGGAGTGTCCTCACCATGGAGTGTCTAACCATGAGCTAACACAAATATTTCATGATTGGTTAGGCCCGCAAGATAGATATCTTTTAGATGCAGCTAGCGGCAGCACCTTCATGAGCAAGTTTGAAGATGAAGCAATGGAATTGATCGAGATGGTGGCAAAAAAAATAGTCATCACAATGCGGCAAAACCATTCGAAAGAGGTGCAATGCCAAAGGGAGGATTAATCGATGCAAAGTCCATAAAGACAGGCATGCTCCTAGAGAAGATTGATAAGATGGCGGAGGTCCAGAATCTTCTATTGGATCGGTTTCACATACGCAACGGATCTGAAGGACTTGCACTCGTCTCTCTACAAGAAGCGTTGTCATGCGCCCATTCCTCAAGACTCGACCATGTCAAGATGAATTGTCCTATCGTGGAAATTTAAGGGCAAGGCATGTATAGACAAGGCCCACCAGGAGAGCCGAGTCAACAAGGAAGACCAAATTATCAAGGTACACACCCAAACTATTTTAATAACCCTATTTATAACAAGCCTACACAACATGCAGGATTTAAAATACAACTCTATTTCATTGAGTGGCATTTTCTTAAATTTCAGCTTAAGGTTTCTTGGATTGGACTTTTCACAAATTCAAAAGGCATGACAATGGCATTAGGTTTGATTATGGATATGATTATGGATGTAGCATTAGGTATAAGGCATTAGGCTTTCTAGAACTCTAAGGCATTCCATGGGATGATTATGGGTGGGCAGAAAATAGGTTTGGACTTATTATAGAAATTTTTAGACAATCTTAGGATCTTGGTAAATTTTTCAATGAGCTAGATAAAAAATTTGTGATTATAATTATCTACAAAGAATTGATGATGATCTCATCAGGCATGTTTTCCATGAGTGTTATGCATCAATTTCATGAAATAAAAATCATAATTCCTTACTTTATATAGTTTAAGCAAGAGTTGAATCTATAGGGAGTTGAGGTAATAAAATTATACGTGTGAATGAACAGCTAGAGTGTAAAAAAAAAGTGCAAGTATAAACGAGGCGTATAGAGATGAATGTGAGTGATAATTTTTAAGTTTATTTTTTAACCAAAATAAAATTTATAATTTAAATAGAAAATTAAGATCCAAATAAATGAAATGGGGATGAGATGATGGTAGGGTAAGAAGAGTAGTTGATAGTAATGATGGATGGATGAACGACAATAGAGAGAGGGAAAGTTGAGAGTGCGGATAAAAGACAAAGAACATACAACATTTAATGTTTATAGAGATGATAACAAGCAAGAATTAAATCTGGATCATTGCATAAACCCTATCATCATGCTTGTCATAGGCTAGTGATGTTCCATCTACTATAATCACGATCCTTCGTTGATTTCTTCTCCATAGAAAGATAGAGCATCAAATAATGCTCTCTTTGCGCCTTGACGCTCTCTCTTTTTCCTTCTAATACCTTGATTCTAAGAGAATGCTAAATAATAATAGGAGAGAGAACATTTAGGTTTTTATAGGTGGGTCCAAGGGTTTGAGTCTAATTAAGGGTAAAGAGTTTAATCAGTAAAATCAAATTTCAATCAACAAATGAATGGAGGGTGAAAAGACGAATCTACCCATAAAATATAAACTCAAAACTTGATCTAAATCATAAGATATCATGATTTAAATGTGGATAAATCATGATTGCTTGATCAAGATCACACATTAGAGCTTGTCATATGGTGCACTCTTATTTGACAAAAGAGCAAGTATCAACCATTATAAGTGAGAAGTGGCTTTTCCATAAAAGTATATTTCAAAAACTTTCAAGACTTTTTTTTTTAAATTCTCTTAAACATTAGAAAATTCTTTTTTTTTAAATCCCTAAGCCTAAAAATTTAATATCTAAAAAAAAGTAACTCTTTTTTTACAAAATTTTCTTCATTGGATTAAAAATTTGAGGATCTAATTTTTCATTTATAAATCATTAAAATGATGAAAAAAATTAGGGGTCATTTAATAAAAAAGAAATAAGTTTACTCTAACTTTCTTACAAATAAGAAGGTTAAATCAACTTTAACTTTAATAAGAATGGTAGATTATGCTAACAAGCTTAGGATGATCCCTATATTAAATTCAAATTGAATTGACTATTTCTTTCATGAAGATCAGGTTAACTTAACATTATAATTTAATAGAAAGTTATTTCTTCTTCTATCGCATCGTTTTTCATATTAGTCTTTTCTTACTCACGTGTCTGTCCTTGAATCCATATAGCTCATAAAAAATGAATAATACATGATAGTATCTTGTCATGAATAATACATGAATAATACATGATATAAACAATTAAAATGAATAATACATGATAGGATATTGACATGTTTTTGACCTATTGGCAAAAAAATAAATGCAAAATGAGTGTATGATTGAAATGACATAATAAATGTAAATATTAGATAAATAACATGCTAAGATGAATTATATTTACAAGAATTATGTATCGTTGGCACACTATCAAATGGCACATGTAAATCACTTCAAAGATGATTGCCAAACTTCATAATCTACTAAGGCAAAAGGTTCACGTTTTTTTGGTAAAACCAATGAATATTCATGTTGCGCATTTTTTATAATTGATAAATGTTTTTTTTAATATAGGATAAAATAGGAAAATCACGTTGCCACAAATTGGGAAGTATAAAGGATGGATTTGCTGAAGGGATGGTGTGAATGACAAGGGAAGATCTTTGAATCCCTTGGGCTTAATCCCATAATTGGAGCAGCAAACACTTATTACTTTTTGACTAATTATTGTATAGAAATGATTATGTCTATTTACGCATCACTCCCATGTAGTGTTTTTAGAGTCCCATGTAATATTTTATGAGCTATGTTAATGAGAAGACATTAATGCACATTTAGTAAGTATGAATGCTAGGCTTTAGATGGTATGATAAAAATATATTAAAAAAAAGATAGTTTGACTTAGTCAAATGCTCAAAACTAAGATTTTTGGGTTAAGATATGGCTAGGATAATTCAAGGAAAGTCTTTTTGAGTTCAAGGCTTTGGGGATCTCTTTCCCATATTTATAAGATTATAGCTCTTCCTTTCTTATCATTGCATTTATTCTCAAATTGTATCAATTTGGTGCTTTTTAGGGTTCTTCTCTTGTTGTGGAGGTGTCCTTGTCAATTTTTGTTGAATCTGATGAAAAGAAGTTAAACACAACGTTATGCATAAAAAGAAATAATAAATCCACTTGCTTAAGAATCAAATCAAATTTAATGGTAAACAAAGATTGAACTCTATAAGAGTTAGAATCAAGATCGATGATTCCTAAACACAAACCAATGTTGACGAATTAGATGGAAAAATGAATTCAAAATAACAAAACATCAATAGAGCTATTGATGTAGGATAATTTAGAAGATGAATCTAAATCCTACAATATGAGGGAGGATCTATGAATGATATCAGTAGGAAATGAAGTTATAAATCAGTAAGAATGTATTGTAGAATAATTCAGAAATAGGAAGAGATTTGATAATGTTAGTAAAGACAATAAGATAATTATGAAGATAAGAAATGGGGAAGATAATTAATGAAGGCGAATAAGTAAGAATAATTATGGGAATATCTTGATATGGTGATGGATGATAGATAGACGATGGAGAAAAGAGGTACGATAGAGAAGAGATATAGCGTGAATGGAATGTTGGACTTACAATTTTATGATAGAACTATCATTCACGAAAATGAGGAGAGGATGATACCTGATATTGAAGTGAAGATGATGCTCTGAGATCACTCCACAACCAAAAGAAATCCTCTGTTTGCTCCTTACTTTGAGATGATTGAAAGAGGACAGAAGTGGGGAAGAAAAGAAAGAGAGATAGAACTCGAAAATGAGTTGTGGAGATGAGGAATGGATGGAACACGAGGATAACACGATGAACACATAAGGATAAACGAACCAATTAACCAAACTTTTATCAATAAACAACTGTGTTTCGTCTCTTACAATTTCTCTTTTATAGAGTGAGGAGAAAGACATTACGTTGAACCGACGCGTCGCGGTAGTTATCCGTCGCGGATGAATACTCACGATATGTTTCGGGAAGCTTACTATTTTCGTGACATTGTAGGGCGATGTTTGTGGGCCAGATCGGTTTTGAAATGCTCTTTAATCTCTTATCGCGCAGGCGCTCAATATCCATAAAAGATAATTGTCGGTGGTCGTAGAGAGCTGACGATGTGGCATAAAGATCGTTGATGATGAAGATGACGATTTTGAAGTTCGTAACAATGCGTACGCGAGGTTGTGTCGAGTCAAAGGTTTCCTAAAGCTCTTTAGTCATCGGTGCGTTATTACGGGATTGACCGAGTGAATCGCTTCCCATCTTTGACGTTTTCCATGATTGTTTCTTTTACTAGAAGGTTTCGCATATTATTTGTCGTCTGGTAGTGCTTGAGATCCCCCGATAACTTCCATCGTCCTGAGCGGGAGAGAAGACGTTAGTTACAAGGAACGGTAGATAGCGATTGAGTTGACCAAGCTCTTGTCTTCTTTATTCACTAGAGTAAACTCTTCGCGAGCTGCTCCTTTGGACTAGTTAAACTGATGATGTTTCCGTCATTCGGGCGGCAAGTCAGCGTCGTGTTTGAGGCATTATAATTTCCTCATATTATTTTATTTCGAATCTTCCTTTGAGGTTGAGAAATTCCACTGGAAGATATGGAGAGAAGGTTGGGTTGGTTCTTGATTTGGACGGACATTGGCGATAGTGGTTTCTGTAGAGAATAATTCGACCGAAGCTTCATACTCGTCGGGTGCCTTGACAGCTCCTTTCACGTGGTAAGAAATTAGAGAAAGTTCCCACACTTTTATTTCCGCACTTACGCTCTTTTCTCCAGTGTTTTCATTGTTAACTTTGGTTTTCCCGTCGTTAACTGTCGTTCGTTGTCTTCTAGAATCCTCTTAGATGTGTCCGATGTTGTAGGATTTTCTCTCGCGGCGGGGTAAGCTGACGAGCGATACTTCTAATGCGTACAAGTTGACGTTGTCTCCAAGGTAATTTATCTTCACGTTTCATCCAAATTCACGACCGATGATCGACGGGAATGGACGAAGATTCTTTCCGTGTTTTCATGCGCCTACAAAGGATGATGATGGAGAGGGGGTATCTTCTCAGTTTTGGTAATGATCGTGTAGTTTCACGGGATCGGCTTGCCCTTTGAGCGCTTCCAATCTTCCTTGAAGTCTTGTTGTTTCATTCTTGCTAGTCTTCGGGGTGGGTTGAAGAGGAATCCTAAGACCCTTGACAGTGTTGATCTTGCTTCAGTTCCTTCGAGCACAATCTTCTCTTCTGCTCGCGTGGTAGTGAAGAAGAATTTTCTCTTATCGCTTTCAGGGAATCCATCTTGTTTTCTCTGTCCTATCCTGACGTCGTCTTCTGTTGTGGTCCATCTACAAAGGTATATCATTTGCTCATCGTAGACTCATCGTCATAGTCTTGGTTGCCTTCGTGATGATGAGAGTTGAAGAAATAGCACGTCGATCATATGATGACGTGGAGGCTTCTAGAATCGCTTCTTTGAAGAGAACTCAAATTAAGTCTTCAATTTAGTGAGAGATGTGAGCTCCTATTTGTCTTCATTTCTTTGGAAGGCTTCATGTGTATAAATGCATGATAATATTCATACAAAGGCTTTGTCTTGAAATAAATTAAGAAGTAAAATTCCTCCTTCAGATCTATCCTAAGTGATTTCAAAAAAAATAAAGAGATGTAATTCAAAGAGGTTTCCTACTGATTTTCTTTTGAGATCATTAATTAAAATGATTTAAGGTACATATAATATGGTAGATAAGGTTTGGGGATTAAGGACCCTATTTCAAAGTAATATGGTGGTTAACTTGGTCCATTCAAGGGATTTTAATTACCTAAAGATAAGGCTAATTTTTTTTTGACCAAATCAATCTATATATAAGTGTAAAATAAAGTAACGAGAAAAAATAATTCCCTTAAGATCTACACTCTCTTTAAAGAGGAGTAGGTTAAGTTCACTTAGAACTCTTAATGTTCATGTTTTAAAATAATTCTCCATCAGCTATCTTCCCATCAAACCCTTAATTATGCTATTTGAGCAAGAACACAAAAATCATGGGAAAAGTTAGAAAGAGATTAGCCCTTACAATAAGAGAACTAATCCATGACCAACCAAGATATAACTGGCCGACAAAATGCAGATAATACGAATTAATTATTTTATTTAAATAGTATGCCAAGAATGGACTTAATAGTATACGAATTAAGTCCAGGCAGAGGCGAGAGAAATGGGCAGAACACAACAGGAAGATTAGAATCAGTCCATCGACAGGATGATTGAACAATCTCTATAAGATTGGCATTGGTTGCAAAAAAACTATTACGAGTGTTTGGTCCTCATTAAACTGTAAAACAGATGTTATTTCCTGGTCACCACAAAGACATAGGCTTTGTGGATAACTACAATAGTAGTGCATATCTTTTAGAAATCTGAAAGTCCTATTTATTCACAATATAGTCAATCACTCGAACATTTAAATTCCAACAAAAATAATCACCCACCATGCCTTCAAGTTTCTTGAGGTGGCCTCCAAGATCATGTCTAGAAGATACGATTTTAAATCCCAAATTCAGATGTCTGGCAGCTCTACCTCTCCCAAAACTTTTCAAACTGTTTAAATAAGAACACCATGAACACAAATTCACTGGTACTGCTGCTTCTGCAGAAAAATTGTTGAGCGATTCACAAAGATAAAACGAAACAAAAAAAAAATTCGCGCGGAAAAAGAGGGAAGGGAATGGCACTCATATTCTATGGGTGTATAATGTGAGTCTGTCATGCCAATGACGGCTGTCAGTACGAGGAATTATTTTCCAATCATCGCGCCACAGCGAGCTCCTACGAAGTCCGACATGTAAAAGGGATGCGTAAACAGAGAACAATGAGTGAGAAACCTAATGAAAATTTGACTTCGACGGAAGCTCAGACACGCACAAATTCGGTCATCAACGATTAAAATTCATCAGAATCGAGAAAATCTGTCATCATCGCATCCATGGTGCAAAGAAGGCGAGAGAGAGACATAAAGAGATTGAGATGGATAAGAAATAGAAAAATTATGTAGGGGCGGGCGTAACCCAATGGCTGATCGGCTCGGCAGAGGGCTTTTAGACGCCCCGAAAAATATTCATGTTGGGACAGAAGAGAAATCGTCGCCGATACAATGGAAGAAAGCCCGGCGACGGTACCATAAATCAAAGATCAAGATCGCCCATAATACAACCGGCAGAGAAAAGAGAGAAACATGAATCTTTGTTCTCATCTTCATCGAGGTAACATCGCAGATTTTATAGGAGAATAGAATCGGAACCCTAATGCGGGTCCATTGAAAATGACGAATATACCCTTTAGGTCAAAGCATGAAGGGGCGGGATCTGACGTAGAGCGCCTGAAGAAGGCCCTGCTGCTTGGAGAGCAGCTGGCCGTGGGATCTGATCTTGGCGGCTAATTCTTCCTTGGCCTCCTCATTATAGTTTCTGAGGGATTTCGCTTCTTCCTTTGAGGATGCCAGAGCTTGCGTTAATCTGGAGTTTTCCTCTCTCATGCGGTCACATTCTCTCTCTAAAAGTCGGCATCTTTCCAAAGCTCCCTCCAGGGCTTTCTGGCAAGCCATTTTCTCTGGGGATGGAAGCTTAGAGACAACAAGAATATTGATAATTACAATATTGTTTAGAGAGAGAAAATAGATAAAAGCAGAAAATAACTTACAGGAGGCAAGGTAGGATCCATAGTGGGAGTCATCTGAAGCATGTTAAGATCCATAGAGAAACCTTTATTAAGCTGAAGCCACGTGTCCTCATCTGCTTTGTCACCCAAGGTATCAGGCAATGGGCTTGAATCTGCCGCCGTGGAATAATTCGGCCTTCTTGCCACGAATTCACCCGGTAAATTCTCAACATTTGGGGTTCTTGGGTGACTGTTTTCCGGGATACTGGTATCATTGTTATGAAATTCAACTTCCTGTGACAGAATGGAATCAAATTTTGATCAGGGAAATGGACTAGTAGACATCAGGGTTCCAGGATGGGATGATGGACTTTACAATCGCAAGATTCCATCATCACTGGATCATGATCTGAGGATGACCATTAGAGTTGCATTCTCAATTTTGGGCAACAGAATCTGTTCCAAGACAGATCCAATGACCCAGATTGAATTTTCCTCAGTCATGTTGACTCCTTAAGATCAGTTACACAAAGCCCAAGTAAATAGTGCAATTATCACCTGATTGAAGCCAAGAAGGCCGTTCAAAGAATCAATCTTCAATTGTTGATCTTTCAAACGGTTTTCTAGTTCTTCTCGTGATCTCTTTTCTTCTTCCAGTTGCATTGCGAGCTTATCATGTTCGAGCTCAAACTGAAACAAAAAATTATAGCAGGTTTTTATTTCAAAATATTATGAGAGAATCAGAACATTGAGCATGTACCTTGAGCATGTCGTTTCTCTGCTTTAGAATCACTTGTTCCAGCACCTCGGAATGAGAACCCTGTAAGAAAAACAAGTATTGAAATACCAGTTGAAAAGTTGACGGTTAGTTAGATAAACACCTCAAGCTTTCTGCGTAATTCTTCAATCTCTAGCTTCTGCCTCTTCAATAGTGCGGCATCAGTCAAGATCTATGCCAGTACAAACAATAATAACAACAGTAAGCATTTGAAATTGAAGGAATTTCTCTACAATAGATAATTTTTTAACATTATTCTCTCCATTTGATGATAATATGTAACAGATCCATCCTAAAACGGGAGCTCCCCTTCTTTTAATTTACTTCGAAAAAATCATCTTCAATTGAGATGGGAGTAATGAAATTTCCTTGTCATGCAGACAACCGGCAGGAGAATTTAAAGACTAAATGCGAAGAAAAACTCAAAGCTAGACATTTAAGATGCAGAATCCTCCAAAGGACTCCTCTTATCACAGCAAGTGTACATCCTCGAGCTACTTGAAGGTAATCACACCAAGCAGTGTCAGAACCCAACAGATAACCCCATAGACCCAAACCGCAAATAGCTATGTAAGAGAGATAGCAACCAATAGATCAAAGAGTATGTCAGTGGGTAAGCTTATCTTCGTGACATATGTTATTCAATATCCTTGGTCAATTCATGGATAATCCTGACTTGTCTCATTTTCAGGCGGTTTGCACTGCAGTGAGATTTCCCAAAGAACAACTGGACTGGAAATAGTGTTTGAACAAGGTGAACGTCTATCCCAGTCAATAAACACAGCCAGATGATATTAGTTCCTCGATTGATCGCATATAAATTACAGACTATAGCTCATTTATCAAAGACAATTCAATGACAATGCAGTGTGCAGAGGACAGATCAAGTGTCGAGTCTGAAATTTGCTCTAGTAATTGAGGAATCTGTGTGATCCTTCATTCAAATTGAGTATGTGAAGGATAGAACATCATAATTCAACTTCCTATACGACTACTTGTGACAACAAATCAGCCATTTGGAAAGCACAAGACCCAAGTAACATGCAGAATAAATCGGATACCTCATTGACTTGAGCACAATTGGTGATCCGTTTAGCCCTGCTGGCAAACTGGAGAGTTCCCCTTGTTTCTTCAATATGAAGCTACATTCATACAGTTATTTGTACCATATTTTTTTCTAAAGAGCACTGAATGATCGCATAACATAGGAAAGGAGAACTGAATCTCACCTCCTCGGGGGCTAGAGTACAGATGATAGAGGTCTTGGCATTACCTCCCAAAGCAGGTTGAAGGATGCGAGTCAATTTACTGTCACGGTATGGTATATGACTCCTACATTACCATTCAAATTGGTTAAGAATTAAAAAGATGAGATAAAATCAATTCAAACCTTTTTATTTAGAGATAAAATTAATTCAAACTTTTTTATTTAGAGATAAAATACCTCTGCTTCCCACCCTCACTTAGTTTATTTATTACGTTTCCAAGAGTCATCAAACTCTTATTAATATGTTTTCCCTCTTTCAAACGTACACCATCAGCTCCAGTCTTGGCTATTCTCTCAGATCCTGCTAAATCTACAAGATTCTAGTTAAGACAAAGGTTTCATCAGTGATGAGAATAGTTTAGAGTTAAAGCACTTTTTTTAAAAATGGACAAGTTACTTACCAGTACGGACACGCGAATGGAATCCACTCCAAGAGGATCACCGGACTTTTGGGTCTCTTTGACTTTGCTTTCAATGACCTGATTCGAAGTTCTCTGTCAGTTATCGAAAATACTCGCATGGTAAGAAGTAGACAATTCTTTAGTTGGTGTACCATCCTAAAAATGGTATGCGATCTGCTACTTCGGACATTCATATTTGTTTCACCAAAATGACGGTTGGCTGGAATGAAACCAAAAATGATCTATTTCAATCTCAATTAAATCAATACCAACTGCAAAAGTCAATACCCTCTCCAAGAATGAGGAGCTTTGAGACTTGTTCTGCACAGTCAACGATCTCCTCCCTTAGACCCGCAACAAAAACTCCCCGCTGTGAAAAAAATAGGGATTAATTTATTAAAATGCCGAAGGAAAATGTGAAAGGTTCGTGGGGTATAAGGTCAGAGTCTCACATCTAAACTCTCGTGTATTTGGAGCTTCTGATTTTCCACTGATAGCAGATCATTAATTTCCTCGTTGTAGATTTCCATATAGGAAACCCTGATTAAGAACTCTCGCTCTGCTGTCTATAAATTAGTTGAGAAAAATAATTAATCAGGAGAATAGGCAATTCCCTTTTTTTCCGTTAAAGTAGAGTAAACAACCTCTTCGACGCAGCTGAAGACGTCATTGACAGCCAATTGAATGATCCCGGGGTCATCTTCTGAACCATTCATGGTGTAAGTCTTACCACTGCTGGTTTGTCCATAAGCGAAAGCGGTCCCTGCAGAAGAAAATAGGAAAAACAAATTCCGTCCTTTTTTTAATTTGAGTTTCGTTTTATTTAAATATTTCAAATTCTTAAAAAATAAGTACTTTCGATGCGTAATACGTTGAAGGACCTGACGTTCAGTAACATAAGAAAAAAGACATTTTCACAGTGGAATCATCTGTTCGATCTTGTAGTGAGGAAAGAAAGCATTTTCCTAAGGGATATCCACAATAAAAATTATACACCTTCAAGAGTAAACATGGTATAGACTAAGAAGATATATCGGAAAATAGAGTTTGGATCTTAACCGGTAAATGCCCGTTAGGCCTCTCAAATTCTGAGTCAAAGCGTAGGGCATATACGATGGCGAGATCAGAAATAAAATAGAAACAAAATAGAAGAAGAAGAGGAGATAAATATCTTGAAGAAAAATGAAGATCAATAACGTAAGAAAATTAATCCCTCTTTTTCAAAATGGAACCATATTTTAGACCAAGAACACATTTTCTCATGAGAAACCCACGACAATTGCACTCTTTCAAAATTAAGCAGATTCCTGGTGTTTGAATCCTGACCCACAAATGGCCGTTAGACCCGCAGATCGCACAATCATATTTTACAAGAATCAGAAACGAAGGAAAGGATATTAAAATAGAAAAAAATTTACCGTTGAAGCCATTGACTGCTGCAATAATAATGGACTTGGTGAGGACATTATAGACGGTGAGATTCTTGCAACTCTGGTCGAAGACGCGATCTACATAAAACAAGGAAAACCTTTAGTTTTTTCCCTATATTTCGCAATGTACGAAATAGCGAGAGCTGTGAGAGACCAAAGGTAAACGAAATCCCCGAAATAGGAGTGCCGCGGGATCTGTGCAGCGTGACACTGTTCTCCTCCACCTTCCAGCACCTCGCGCTACAAGCATCTTCACTCACCGGCGGACGAAACCGCACCGCGACGGCGATCTTCTCCATGATCGGTCGGGTGGAACAGAGAGAATGACGTGTGAAATTTTTGAAATTTTGAAGAGTGGCGCCGGAAGTAGGACGATGACGTCATCACATTCAGGTTTATGTAATTGAAGAAGTTCCAAAGATGAATTTATGCGGAGGTTTAAATAATTAAATATTGTAAATTTTGATCCAAGGAAATCAGATAAGATGGATTCGATCATGAGATCGGGTTTAAGATAAGAAAATATGAATATTGAAATTTCTAACCTAAAATCTTAATCCGTGGTGGGTCCACAACAATGTGCATTAGGGCAATGCTTTATACACTTTTTTGTACATAACTCAATAGCTACATTTTTAATTTAACAATTACTTTCTATTTTCATCCACTTATGTGGAGTTTTAAATTTTATAACTGAATGTAAATGTTTTATTTATATTTAATTTATGGGTTAATTGCCCCAATCTATCCCAAACTTTTAAAGTTTTCCCTAATCTATCCCAAACTTTTTTTTTCGCCCCATCTATCCCAACCTTTTTTCTCTTTCCTCAATCTATCCCAACCGCTGACATGGACTTAAATTAAGTCCAGTTGGCGCTCGCGTTGTGTCCACGTCAGCCGTCGGAATTAGGCGGATCCTCGTGGCAGCCACGTCTGCAAGGAGAGAGAGAGAGAGAAAAAACTTATCCCTCTCTCTCCCGCCCTCTCTCTCTCCCTCCCTCCCTCTCTCTTCTGATCTCCCTCCCTCGCTCGCTCCCACGTCCTGCCCTCCCCCCTCCCTCTCTCTCCCTCCCTCCCTCTCTCTCTTGCCCTCCTGATAACATGCTATATTGACATAATAAAACATGATTTTATTGCATATTAATTCATAAATGATTTCATTTCCATGCATGTTATCATATTTATATGTATTTTTCTATTATTCTCTTAAAAAGTCATTATAATCTCAAAATACTTTAATTTAGGGTTAATTTTGATAAATTAGAGTTTAATAATTTGATAACCCATATTTTTCTTGAGATTATAACTATTTTTAAAAGTTAAATAATAAGAGAAACAATTTTTATAGACATTCATTTTATTTTCTAAAGTTTAAAATCTTAATAAATGAATGTATTTTTGAAATAATAATTTTAACTCTTATTATTTATTAAAGTTGACTTTTTAGAATAATAGATAATTAAATTTTGGATCAAATGAAAGAAATTTGGATTAATTCAGAGTTATATATTAAAAGTTATGAATTTTCTATTTTTAGGGATTTTTTACGGATTTTTATGAATTTATTTTATATTTAAAACGATTTAAATTAATTTAAAAAATGCAAAAATGTGGATTTATTTCACGCGGGCCCCGCGTGGATGCGACGTGGCACGCAAGGCCACGTGGCAGCGCCACGCAGACCCGCGCAGCGCCTACGTGGCGCATTATATATATTATATCTATTTATTTAATATACATATAAAGAGGTCTTCATCCTTCCCTATTTGGGAAGGGTTATTAACCCTATAAACCGTCGGGTCTTATAAACCCGACGGTTTCCTAAAATATTTTCAGTGTGGGACTAATCCACACTGTCCTTAAATATGCGGTGACGTGGCTTAACGAGGAACGCCGGATCTCGTGAACGATCGATCGACACACGTCGATCAAATGGACGCGCGGTCCACCGATGAAGATCAACACACGTGCTTGATTAAAAGATTTATAACGGTCAGATTTCAGCGACGTGGCGGCATCACACGCGCCGATTGGGTGGACACATGGTCCACAGATCAAAGATCAAGCACGTGCCTATTTTGAAGAGTTATAATGGTCCAGATTCGATCGCGTAGGGAGAATCGCGACCGTCCAATCGCGATCCAAAAGGCGTTATTTGAAGCATTTTATAAAGCGTTTCATCGGATCAAATCGTGGCCGTCCATCACGATCCGATGGTCACGACTCAATCGAAATGGTCCACGATGGACCGTTTCATCGTAACCGTCGATCGTTTTGATCGGACGTTTACGATCAAAAGCCCTATATATAGACTTGTTCTTCACGAATGTAAGCATCCGAGTTGAGATTTCAATCCAATTGATTGTCTAGACACCCCTCTCTCTCGTTTCTCTTGATTCCAACGTGTTCTACTCTCATTTCCGCACTCACGGAGCATTTGAAGTCGAGATTTGGTGGAGAATTGAGTGAGAAATCGCAGCTTGAAGCTCGTCGAGACGTTCTTGATAATCTTCGCGATTAATCGGCTTAATCGCGGCGATTTGATCGCAAAACGAGTTTAGTGGAAGCGGTTTTGCATGATTTCTCCTCCTATTATGTTTGATTTTTATTTAGATTAGGATTTAAAAGTTAATTTTATCAAATTTTACCTAAAATCGCTCATTTTCACGCTCAAAATTTTCTCTCCACTTTGAATCTTGATTTCTCTGCAAAATCAAGTCCAAATTTGACGATTTTTGATTCCATGGAATCGATTTGAAGTCTACTTTCTTAAAATACCATTTTCCCCAATTTCTACCATCAATTTCTTGTCCGATTTGATCAAATTTGAAGATTATATCAAGAAATTCCTTAATTCCCTGTGGATTCGACCCTTATTTACCATTATACCCTTGAATTCACTCTTAATTTCCTAAATTGGTAAGTTCGGAATAATTTTTGACGCGATACCGCGTGAAATTGACGACCTCGCGGTTTCGTCTCGTCACCTCCCTCCCTCCCTCTCTCTCCTGGTCTCATTTTGGTCATCTCTCTAACAAATACCGGCGCGATATGGTATAACCTCAAAGAATTGGAGATAGCCACAGAAGACTTCTCCCCGTAGAACATGATTGGGAAAGGAGGCTTCGGTGTTTTCTACAAAGATAAACTCTCCGATGGGAGCCCAGTCGCGGTGAAGAAAATCATCGAGTCGGATATCTAGCGAGATGAGGATTTCCGCAACGAAGTAGAGATCATCAGCAACTTCCGCCACATGAATCTCGTGCTGCTGAGAGGCTGCTACATTAATAGCGTCAGCGACGACGAAGAAATCGGAGAAGGGAAACAGAGATACCTCGTCTACGAGTACATGCCGAATGGCAGTCTCGACAACCACATCTTTGGCGGCACGCCGTTGACATGGCCGCAGAGGAAGAGCATCATCATCGACGTGGCCAAGGGGCTCTCGTATCTGTACTACGACATCAAGCCGGCGATCTACCATAGAGACATCAAGGCAACAAACATTCTCCTCGACAGAGAATGCGGGCGAGAGTGGCGGACTTTGGGCTGGCGAAGCTGATGCGTTGCGGGGAATCTAATCTGACCACGAGGGTTGCAGGCACGCACGGCTACTTGGCACTAGAGTACGCGTTGTACGGTCAGCTGACAGAGAAGAGTGACGTTTACAGCTTCGAGATTGTGGTGCTGGAAGTGATGCGAGAGGAAAGCGCTGGAAGCGGCGTCGGGCTCGGACTCTATGGTGATTACTGACTGGGCATGGGCACTCGTGAAGGCCGGGAAAGGAGCGAAAGTGCTAGATCCGGCATTGTTGAGGAATGAGGAAGGCTAGCCGCCTAACCCTAGGGATGTTATGCAGAGGTTTCTCGTCGTGGGGATTCCTTGCGCGCACATCATGGTCGCGCTCCGGCCGACTATCCGCGAGGCCTTGAGCATGTTGGAAGGGGATGTTGATGTGATGTAGTTGCCAGATAGGCCTCTTCCCGTCGGGTATGGGTACCATCTCGCTACTGAGGCCAGCATTGAAGTGCATTTTACGGTGGGAAGGCATGGTTGACTTCATGGTGGAGGATCTGGTGGAGAAGGACATGGCTCCATGGGTGGACTTCGAAGCTGAGTACTTTGAAACTGGCATTGTTGTGGAGGAGCAGATTCTCAGCTCCATTATGGATGATGTCCTAGTTGTTTATCATTGTCATCTCCATTGTGGATGGTGTTTATCATCGTCACTTATAAAAAGCCAATATTTGTTTTAAGTGTTAACCATGGGAGAGGGACTGAGGAAAATGGAGAGAGAGAGAGGGAGCATATCCATGGGAGAGAGCCTTGAAGGATGTCCTTTTTCTCTGATTTCTAGTCATGTTGAAGAAGTCCGCCATCATCTAAAAAACCCTCCAATGATTTAATAATGCGAACTAGAGAGAAGATATGTGAAAGTCACCCGTTTCGCCGTTTTTCTTTTTGTATTGGAGAGCAGATCATCGTGGCCACCATATTTGTTTAATCATGTGAGAAAAAAGGAGATAGTGATAGAGAAACGGGTGAAAAATTCAGCCTTTTTCCCTTGATTCCACGTCGATACTTGGGAGAAGGAAGAACATGGGCGGCAAGCTTTCCCGGTCAATGAACTTCGGGAGAGAGAGGGAGGGAGGGAGGGCGGGAGAGAGAGAGGCCGGGAGAGAGAGGGAGGGAGGGAGGGAGGGAGGGGGGCGAGGGTGGGACGCGGGAGCGAGCGAGGGAGGGAGACCAGGAGAGAGAGGGAGGGGGGCGAGGGTGGGACGCGGGAGCGAGCGAGGGAGGGAGACCGGGAGAGAGAGGGAGGGAGGGAGGCCAGGAGAGAGAGGGAGGGAGGGAGGGAGAGAGACGGAGGGAGGGAGGCTGGGAGAGAGAGGGAGAGAGGGAGAGAGAGGGAGAGAGGGAAAGAGAGAGAGGGAGGGAGGGAGGCGGCTGACGTGGACACGACGACTGACGTGGACACAACACGAGTGCCAACTGGACTTAATTTAAGTCCATGTCAGCGGCTGGGATAGATTGAGGAAAGTGAAAAAAGGTTGGGATAGATGGGGCGAAAAAAAAAGTTTGGGATAGATTAGGGAAAACTTTAAAAGTTTGCGATAGATGGGGCAATTAAACCTTAATTTATTAGTTTCATTCTAAGAATGCTTGCCTAAAAGTTTTCATGTTAACTCAAGCCCTAATTTTCTTCAATGGCAAGAAGCCTGCCTCTTTTAACTAGTTTTAATAAATTTGGACCCTTTTGTTGACTGATAACAGGCAAAAGATGAGCATATATACTTGCTTATCTTGGGTAGAAGATCGTTAAAAGATCCAATTTCATTTATATTTGCCCCATGTTATCATCTGGTTATGTCAAAATGAACATTTTCTTGGATAAATATAAAAAAAGAGTTTTAATAGAAGAATTACAGCAATTAAAAGATATTTTTCATTTTAGCAAAGTCTATGTTTTTCTTTTATTATTAAAATGAGTTCTAGTGATTGCTGCAATTCTTTTTCTTTGAGAGGTTTTGTTTCAAAAAAAAAACTAAAGCCCTTATTGGGCTCGTCAGATTTAATGAGTTTCCGTGAGTTGCAGGCAGGTTGCACATGGAGAAAGCAGTGGCCAATAGGAGAAGAGCGCACCGCCTATGAGTGTACAACAACGCATACATTAAATTCCCCCAATGATGTCTGTAGAGATTTGCACGATGAAGAACGTCCACCAATTACCTGCGTTTTGAGATAAAGGTTTGAGGTGATTACGGAAGCGCATGCTCAAGATGCCTAGCAGTAAGCACGAAGAACCCAACAGAATAGCACGACTTCGAAATCGCAAGTAAACTAGGTTAAAAAGGGCGAAAAAGGGGGGAGAACCTGTTCTTGATTTCTCGCCCGACGACGATCGGCCAGGAGGACACAGTGGGGGCAAGAGCCAAATTTCGTTCCAAGGAGCATTCGAAGTGAGGATCAAACTCATTCCAGGCGGTTAGGCTTCATTTCCAGGCTTTTCGTCTTAGTTTTGTGTTCTTATTTTGCGAAATTTTCGTTGTGATTCAGCTTTGTTCCGGTTATTTTAGGACTTAATATTGTTTTCCTTTTGAGATTCTAATCTACATATTTTAGAAATCTTCATCGAGATTGATTACGAAATTTTTCTATTCTGTTAATGCATCATTTTCGGTTTCTTTTCCCTTCAGTAAATGAGGTAGGAATTTGTTTCAGTTTAAGAAGTAATGGAGTGAAGAAGTTTGACGTTCTTTAAATAATCTGTTTCTTTTAATTCCGTTGCAGACATCATAGATAAAATAAATTTCATCGATAGATATTGGAAGAGATTAATAAAAGAAAAGGATTAAAATACAAAATAGTTGATACAATCTATCCTTCACATTAGATCTCTTTGCTTAGATTAGAAAGTTTCAGAAATATAAATACATATAGTTAGTAGTAGAAGAGAGTTTGAATTTTATCAGAGGTTCACCTAGAGTAGTGTCCTTGCGATAGCATAATTTGGAATGAAATCTTGTTGGAAAATTTCTTCATTGGTTTAAAGATTTCAGGAAAGAATATAAGAGCAGATAAGCTCAGTCAGTAGATTGAGATTAGGAAGGTTAACTCCTTCATATAGCATTTCCCTCAGATTAATAAATAAATAAAAGGGAAAAATAAACATTGTCATCTCAGTAAAGAAAAAGAAGCAGTAGCAATATTAAGGCAAAGAAATTGGAGATAGTTGAAGGTATCAGATTAATATTCTCACCAATACATAGGAAAAGAATCTTCGGTAGACTTTATCAAAGGATCTAGTTATGAATGAAAATGACAGAAGATGATATATGATAGGGAATTGTTAGGAGAAGATTGATTACATCAAGGAAGGATTAGAATTCACCATCGCCTCCTTTGGATTCGACCCCTTATTACACCACTAAGGGAGATTATAAATTCTATTGTATAAGTCCGGAAAAACCCTAAATAACGACATAAATCACGCTAATTTCCGACTTATCATTGACAAACCTAAACCTTGTGCTTCTAGAGAGATGAGTGGTGCACATGCCAACTCGCACTGTGAGAAATGGGTGAAATTCAACAAACTTTCCCGAAGTTACAGGTAGCACAAGATATCAGGGACAAGCTGCCTCTTAATTGTGGAGTGTTTTAATATTGAGATCTATTAGAGCAACTATTTGTTCGAAATGAGGAAGAAAAATCTGGATCTTTGATCCAAAGATTCAAATTTTATTGGCAAGAATGGAAAATGAAATATTTGTGAGCACACCAAGTAGATGCAAGATATTTTAGGGCAAATGGCCAAGCTTGGCATTATCATGAATGAAAAAGTATGTGATTCATCGCATCTTGCAAACTTTGTCACCATAATGTGATGTTTTTGAAGTCCCATATAGTGCAATGAAGGAACAATGTTCACACAACGATTTGAGTGTCCAGTGAGTTCACAAGTAAGAACATCAAGTAGTTAGCACACTAAGATGAAGAAGATGAATCTTTTAGCTCATGAATCAAGGAACCATCAATCTTAGAATTCAAATACCAAAACACATCGGTGACACAATTAGGCCCAAAGTATCGTTATTGTTTTAAAGTTTGACATACACAAAAGGATTGCGCCCAAAGGAAGGCATAGTTAGCTAAATGTTAGTCATGGACAATCACCTATTGACCAGATGTAGTCCTGAAAACATTGAAAATATACATCAATGGTTCAAAAAAAATCCGAACTCACTTATAATTAAGATTAATCAAGTATATTTGTGAAAAAGGGTCGAATCCATCGAGAATATGGAGTGATTTTAGAGAGTTTTTAGAAATTAATTGAATTGGATGATAAACTAGGATAAGAATTTAGGACAAATATTGATTCAAAAAAAGAATTCAATAATCTTTGAAAGGAATAAAAAATCAAAGAGATAAGCTAAAGAGATAAATGCATTCTCTATGAGAGAAGGAAAAAATAGAATTCAATCTATGATTCAAAATTGAAAGCTAATGCTAAATGATGATAGATAATGGAATTAAGTAATAATTAACATGAAGCCATACTGAAATTTGCCCAACTAATTGTTAAATCAAGGGTCTTTCACTCCATAACTTCAAAGCGGAAATTCATAGTTCAAGAGGTAATTTCTCCCAAATTTCTCATCAAAATATTGTTTATACATGCTCAATTGATGTGAAAATGAGTCAAGAACATGTTGCAATAAGGGATTCAAGGAAGAAGGGGTCCAAATGTTCAATCAGTAAAATTTTCCAAAAATACACCCCCATCAAAGAGAATGAGTATAAATAGAATTAAATTTGGGCCTAGCCATCAAATCACCTATTTAGATGTAATCAACGATTGGATTTAATGGGGAAAGGCATATCAATGCCTTTGAAATCGTGGACATCAAATTTGAAATGGAGAATTTAATCAGATTTTGCCCATTTTTATACGAAGATGGATTGCCATGTAATCCCATTTGATATATCTTGATTCAATGATTTTCGTTGATTATTAACAAACAAAATTCAAAATAGCATCTAAAAATTTCAAAAAATGTCTTAAAATTAAAAAATTCATATTTTTCAAAATATAACTCTTTTTAATCTAAAATGATTAGATATAAATTGAATAATTAATCATCCTATCCAAAGTAATTTAAGAAATAACATGAGAATGAAATATTTAACTTCATAATTCACTAAATTCACTAATAGAAGTAAAAGTAGATAATTTTCAAATTTTATTTAAAATATTTTTATATAACTATTTTCGTATAAATCTCACAAAGTAGAAATCTCCAGTAAAATGACGCTAATTATTAATGAATTTTAGTGTATAGAAATTCAAACTCATGAATTGTACAAAATTAGCCTTCAAATAATACATCTCGAGATTTTTTAGATAGTTTACTTAGAATGATGAAAAGGCACTTGAGATATAAAACTCACATCATAAACATATTAGTTGTGCCTTTAAATGTACGAATAGTAATTTAGTCATGATAATATGCATTCTTTGCATATAATTCACTATTATTTTATCATTCTAAGACATAATTCATATAATCATTACACATATTATCATGTTTTGATAAAACTTACCTATTTATCACATCAAATTACTCATAAGCTGAATTTATATTAAATTATGGTTAATTTAATGCATAGTTGACGTTTGACCTTTTTTCAAGGTTAAAGAAGAGTGCATTAATTGATGGATATTATGTGGCCTATAAGCCAATCACACTTTCATGTATCTTGTTTATGTTCATTGAAATGAAATTTATTCATTTTCATTCTTGTGTGATATTTGTAATGAAGTCCATGAGCATGTGCAATGACTAAGTGAATTATGATGAGATCAAAATTTAGTGATCACTAGTCTTTAAACATATGTTCTAAACATTCCTATTCATGGGATATTCGAGAAGGACATCGAATTATCTGGAAATAATAGCACTATCTAATCTAACTCTTATGATGAGTATGGCTGATCTTATAGCCATCAGTGTGGAGACACTAAGGATAGATAGTGGTTACTCTTTGGAGAAAGAGTCCATTGAATTGATCCGTATAAATCCCTGAATGTCATTATATCTAACTATCAATCAGGTTGATTCATGTCATGGTTGTGTATGTGGTCATGTGACTTGAGACACCAAAGACATCTTGTGAATGGATGATTGTGTTTTGATTATGACTTACGAATCCCTAGTCACTGGATATTTAAAACGTCATATATTGGATACGACATGAAGTCCACGAAGATGATTGTGTGATCAAGATGGAATCATCTACTCTCGGTATTTGAGGAGATTGACTCAAGGGATGAGATACGACGAAATCCTTGGCCAAGGTAGTAGAAATATCGGAGAAGGAGTTCCCAATGATTTCTACACGCATCAATACTGTCTTGAGTGACAGATTAGGGTTTGATAGTTGACCATACCCTAAGTCATTCATGAGTCTAATGTGGATGAAGGATTATACATACATGGTAATCGATGACAGGAAGGTTCCATAAGTGAGTTATTACATGCTCCATATCTCCTAGTGTATGTGGTGTAGCTTGGCACCCAACGGGCTAGCAACTCAACCTATCTATTGAGTTAAATTGATTCTTGATTAATTAATCTATATTTGGATGTGGATAATTAATTAAGGTTGACCAATAATGTGTTATTTGGTCTATAGAGTTATTAACTAGTGAGATATATGGACCTAGAAGGTCACACACATAAAATTTATGGATGTTGGTGGATATAGACATAATTATGAGGGTTTTTATGAAAAAACCTCATACCAAATGTCTACAAAATAGGGGGAGATCGACCACAAATATAGGTTCCCATGCAAGCCTTGTGAGAATTTTCTCCATTCTTCCCTTTCTCTCTTGGTGAAGAGCTTTGAAGAGGAGATCCAACCATCCGGAGACCGTGTGGATACCGCTAGAGTCTAGACACTTGAATAGCTTCAAGAACTCCTTCAAGGAATCCCTATAAGTATGTTTTCTTATTCATACTAGATGATATGATCATCTGTTTTTGGTGGCTTGGTATTTTGAATGTCCGATTCAATGTTTGTCTCTACATTTGATGTTTTGATCAAAATTTTGGAAAGTTATCGACCTCAAATCCCATCATTAATCATATTTGTGTGAGTTTTATCTTCGTAGGTCATGAATGAAGGATTATAAAGAATAAAACGAGGAAAAGACAAGTGATTTTTTATACAATATAATTAAGAAGAAGACAAAACTAGAATCAACATGAAAAAAAAATTTATTCAAGTAGTTTTCTATGAAAAGATATGAGCATTTGAAGTTTATGAATTTTTCATATTTCTATCAGATTTTTTTAAAATTTTAAATTTTGTATGATTTTTTTAATTTTTTGAGATTTTTTAGGCCTTTTTAAATCTTTTAAATTGAAAAAGGGGTTTTATTTGGACGCCACGCGATGCATAGTCAAGACCTAAGTGGCGGCATCAAGGGAAGTGTTTGATTAAGCTTGACATTAAGTGGCAAACCCTCGCTATTAATGATAATGAGCTGTCCTATTTAAACTAGATTATTTTCATGTATACATTGTGGGACTAAACTCCCTTCTTTTTTGTAGGGACAAGTGGTGAAATTTGTGCATTCGAATTGGCGGTGCCAATCGGAACCACCTGATTTGGTTGACCGGAACCATTGAATCTCCTCTCTCTCAATGGGACACATGGCTTCATGTGGGGCATTGAATCGTGAATCATGCGATTAATGGCCCTCAATTGCTTGCTCTTCTCTGTCTTCGTGACAAAGAGAAAGCTGCTCCCGACTTTGATTGGCTTGATCTAATGGCCACCGCTGATCATGACTCTATCTTCTCGTTCCATAAGTTACAAGTTGACAAGTGGCACAATTTGACGGCTCTCAATCTTTGTCAAGGAAGATTAGAAAATCAACGATCAATCATGGGTTTTTTAAGGAAAAATTAATCGTTAAAAATGCTCCAAATTGAAATCATGATATCTCATGATCTTAATAGAGGTTGGAGTTGACAATTTATAAGCATAATGACCATTTCATTTTCTTCATCCTTATGATGGCTGATTTAAAGAATAAGAAAAAAAAACAAAGTTTTTTTGACATTTCTTTTTACACTTCTCTCATTGGCGAGCTCAATGAAAGAGAGTTCCAATCAATTGTCTATCATGTAGCGAACATAATTTTTAGTGAGTTTCTTCACTTTTATCTTCATTCCTCATTTCGGATGTAAGTTGCCAAATCTAGTTGAGATGCACGAGCTCTTGAAGGAGTGATTGATAAGAGAGCACTACCAGACAGAGTTTTTTTTATCGTGAATCTTTATATTATGACATTTTTGTTTCTATCTTCTCTATGTTGTCTATCTTTGCCATCCATACATCACATTTTCAATACTAAATCTGCATTTCACCGTCTAATTGAGAATTTTCAATCTTCAATAGGAGTGTAGAGGTGCTTGATCAATTCATCATGTCACTCATACTTGTTTCATCTTGTAACCAATCTTTTCCACTTTATTCAATAAAAAAATACCGACAACAAACCTTAATTTCAATCTTTTAACCTTCTTTCATGCGGATTCGACCTCAACTTACTAGTTTTCTAAATTTTAACATCAAATTGAAAGATTTAAGTCTAATTTTTTATACGTGATGTAAATTTTTTATGATCGTGATTTTAGCTTATCAAGTTATAAGTGTACATTGCATGTTATCACCAACATCATGACTCCTAAATCAAATATAGCTATGTTCCATACTCCAGTTGGTCGATTGACTCTAATGTCACTCTAATGCACATATGAGCCATCTTGGAAGGGTTTAAAAAAATATACCATCTAACTACAGAGAGAATCATGTACCATCTCTCCATCGGAATGCCTTTGCATGTCAAGTCAACAAGACACAACCACCTCACCATGGATACCAAAGTAGTGCTGATTTTAATATTATTTTCACATTCTATCTTATCTAATAAACTTGATTCTAATAGCCAAAATAGATAAAAATTATAAAAATTCATTCTTGATTCATTTTGAATGGCTTTGATGAAGGGGAATACTCCTACTTGGTACAAGAATCATTGATGGATTATTTGATGTCAACACTGTGAGAAGGAAATCATCTATTTTTATAATCTCTTAAAAGGAATAGAATTTCAAATGATATTATCATCTTATAACATGGATTATGGATATTATATATCCTATATGCTAAATCACACTTCTATGTATCTTGTTTATATTCATTGAAATAAAATTTATTCATTATCATTCTCGTTTATATTTGTAACGAGGTCCATGAGTATATGAAATGATTAAGTGAATTATTATGAGATCATAATAGATGATTCATATTATGTTCTAAATATGTTTAAATATATGTTCTAAATATTCGTATTCTTGGGATATTCGAGAAGGACATCAAATCATCTTAAACGAATTCCACTGTCTTATCAAACTTGATAACATGCAAGTCATACATGAATTTACATGATTATTAATGCAAATTAAGGCATTAAATATTCTATTTGTATGCATGTTATCATATTTTGTGTGCATTTCTATCATTTTATGTAGTTTTAGGTTATGATCTAAAAATATAATATAATTATACATTTTGGGGATAATTATGCATAATTCTCATAATATAATTTTATTCTCATTTATATTTGAAATAATAATTATATTTTCATGATTTAATGATAAGAGAAAATATTTTATTTACACTCATGTATTTTTCTAAATTTATTTTCTGAGAGTAATGAGTGTATTTCTTAAATTAAAATTATGTCTCTTGTAATTTAAATATTTTGACTTTTTAAAATGATAGATAATTCAATTTCTGATCCAAAAAAATAAATTTAGATTAATTTGGAGTTTTATTTTGAAAGTTATGAATTTTCCAATTTTTAGGAATTTTATAGAATTTTTCTGAATTTATTTAAACCTAATTTCGATTTTTAAAAGAATAAAATAAGAAATAAAAAATTTTTTATTTAATCGTGCGCTGACGTGGCGAAGCTCCACCACGTTGCGATACGTGTACACACCACATGGCGGCGCCTGTGCGTGACATGTGTGCGTGTATGTGCGCGTGTGCACGTGTGTGCTCGTGTGCGCACGTGTGCGTGTGAGAGCGATTAATGGGTTAAAACATCCTTAATAGATTTACGCTAACCCATTAAACTCTTATACCTTATATATGCGATTAAATATCAAAATTTATTCCGTGTGGGACTATTCAGCCGTTGATTTGGGGAGTTATAATGGTCAAGATTAAACGTGCCCGATAGACACGTGGACTCATCGCGATCATCCAATGAAGATCGAACGGACGAAATCAAACAACGCTTCTTCTTCACGCATGATGTGGAAAAATCTGGACGTGACTTAAAGATGTCGATTCGTCAAACAACGTTTAATCTCAGTCGTTGATCAAAGATGAATCAACGGTTACACCCAAATTTGCATATAAATTCAATTGTTCTTTGACGCGAAAATATGTTCTTAGATTTTCGCGCAAATCAAACTATTTAGACACCACAATCTGAGAATCTCTTCAATTCTTCATCTTCTAGACTCATTTCTGCGTCCAAAAAGTGTTTGAAATTAAGAATAGGATGAAATCACATATCGAACGCCGAACTTCATTTTCGAAATCGTGGAATGAAAAGCCTGGAATCGTGCAATTGATTGGATCATTTCCAGCCCGACTTTGGGTTAGGTTGAGTGTTTTCATCTTAATTCATCTTCCTTTAGCATTAGATTTATATTTTGAAGTGTAGATTAAGTTGATTTTAGTTTTAATTTCAGTTTTAATCTATTTTCGTGATCGAATTTCTATCTCAATTTCAAATCTCAATTTCTCTACGAATTCTAATCCATATTCAGTGATTTTTGATTCCGTGGATTTGTATTGGAGTTATCTTTCTTAATATACTAAAAACATTAATTTCTCATCTCAATATATTGTCTAATTTGATCAAATTTCAAAGATATCTAAAAAATTTCCCTTATTTCTCTGTGGATTCGACCCTTATTCACCACCATACTCTTTAATTAGTGGTTTAATCCTTTAATTGGTGAGTTTGGAACTTGTTTTGACATGAGATCGTGTATATTCAATGACAACATGAAATCGCTTTGTCAACTACATGACGTCAACATTGTCAACATCTTACTAAGGCAACATCCTATCTTTGACTCCTCATGTTGTTGCTGACCCCCGTTGTTGGCCTCTCCATGATGGCTCTACTGCTAGCTCTCCCTGATATCGTCGATGCTCCTTTTGTAACCAGCACCCCATTGGTGGGTCCATGCACCTCTTTCTATTACTAGCACTAGAAAGAGATGCTAGAAGAGTGAAGACGCAAAGAGAGCTGGAAGAGTGAGGAAGAGATGTTTGAAGAGTGAAGACACAGAGAGAGCAAAGGAGCGACGCTAGAAAAGAGGAAAATGTCCTCCTCCCTCTTATGTGCGCAGGTGCGCAAGTGCAAGGGAGTGAGGAAGCAAGAGAAGGAGTGAAGAGGGAAACATAATCTCCTCCTCCCTTGACGTGTGCACGCTCACGCGTAAAGGAGAGGGAGGTAGAGAGGGAGCTGAAGAAAAGGGAAAGAAAAGAAGACGATGTTGAGAGAAGAAGAGGTAGTGAGGAATATGAGAAAGAGAGGGAGAGGGCAAGGAAAGAGAAGGGAGGAGAATTCCTCCTCCCCCTCACGAAACATTTTTGTGTGGTCATTGAATACACACAATCTCGTGTCAAAACAAGTTCCAAACTCACCAATTAAAGGATTAAATCACTAATTAAGGAGTATAGTGGTGAATAAGGTCGAATCCACAGAGAAATAAGGGAAATTTTTTAGATATCTTTGAAATTTGATCAAATCAGACAATGAATTGAGGTTAGAAATAAGGGAATTTAGTATATTAAGATAGATAACTCCAATAAAAATCCATGGGATAAAAAATCACTGAATTTGGATTAGAATTTGTAAGGAAATCGAGAATTGAAATTAAGACAGAAATCAATCGCGAAATTTGATGAAAAACTGAAATTAAAACAAAATTAAACTTAATCTATGATTAAAAATGTAAATCTAATGCTAAATGATGAAAGATTAGGATGAAAACATGCAATCTAACACAAAGTCATGCTTGAAATGATCCAAATAATTGTCGGATTCATGACTTTTCATTTTGCGATTTCGAAAACAAAGTTTGGCGTTCAAGATGTGATTTCTTTCGATTTCCTCGATCAATTTCTGATTTCAAGCACTCCTCGGATGCGAAAATGAGTCAAGAAGCTTAAGAAATCAAAAGATTCTCAGATTGTGGTGTCTAGAAAGTTTGATTTGCTCAAAAACCCAAGAATATTCTTCCGTCGCTAAGAACATTTCAATTGATAAGAGAAATTGGGTGTAATTGACGGATGCATCGATTCGATGCGATCAATGATAACATGCAATCTTAACATGATAATACATGATTATTAGTGTAAAATAAGGCATAAAACATTCCATTTGTATGCATGTTATCATACTTTGAGTGCATTTATATCATTTCATGCAATTTTAAGTTATAATATCAAAATGCACTAAATTAGAGATAATTATGCATAATCAAGAATATATTTTAGAATAGATTATTACCATCTAAATTTGAGATTATAATTAAGTTTTTAATGATAAATAATAAGAGAAAATGTTTATATAGACTCATTCATTTTTCTAATGTTTTGTTTTTCAAGAAGAAATGAGTGTATTTTTTAAATAATAATTTATTCTCTTGTTATTCAAATTTTATGACTTTTTATAATGATAGATAATTAAATTTTTGATCTAATGAAAGAAATTTGGATTAATTTAGAGTTGTATTTTGAAATCTATGAATTTTCTAATTTTTAGGGATTTTTCAAGAATTTTTCTGAATTTTTAATGAATTTCTAAGGATTTTCTAGAATTAAAAATCAATTTTTCTAATTTAAAATCGATTTTTTTAGAATAATTAAAGCGCGCAAGTGACGTGGCGCAATTAGAGCCGTCCGATCAGATCGCGATGAGGAGCGACGTGGCAGCGTGTGGGACGTCTGATCGCGAGTGCGATCTCAGCCGTCGATCTTCACTTAAATCGATGGGCACACGTGGCTAAATCGGGTTCACTAGAGCGTCTTAATCTGGACCGTTGATCACGAGAGTTATGACGGTCGATATTAAATCATGAAGAAACGCATCTGATGCGTCTGATCGCGATCCAACGACGACTGTTTCACGGCGTTTTATAACGCGCGATCACGTGGCTTCATCTGAGCGCTCCATCTGCGATCCAACGGATGGGACTTAACGGTAATGATTCACATTAATGCAATCAATCAGAGCCCTTGATCGTTGATGAACGCCCCATCTGACGGTTACGCCTAAACTCACTATAAATTGAGATGTTCTTCGATATTTTGATGTATTCTTGGATGATTTTGCTAAATTGATCTATCTACACCCTTCCATCCTTGAATCTCTTGCTTCTAATCTCTTCTAGACCCATTTCCGCGTCCACGGAGTGATAACAAGTGAAATTTTGATCGATTGATTAAGGAGAATTCGTATCTTGAACACCGATGATCGTTTTCGAAATCGCGGAATGAAAAGCCTTGAATTCGATAATTAATTGGATCATTTCGATCGCTATCTCGGGTTAGAATACGTGTTTTCCCTCTATTCCTTCGTCATGTATCATCAATTTGTAATTTAGGATCGTAATTTAGTTTAATTTTATCTCTCATTTTGGTAATTTTGTGATTTAATTTTCAGAAATTTCTCTCCACCTCGCTCTTTGATTTCTCCGCGAATACTTATTTAAATCAAGTGATTTTTGATTATGTGGATTCGTCTTTGAGTATCTTTCTAAATCTACCATTTTTCCTAATTTTTATCACAAATTCATCATTCGATTTGATCAAATTCCAAAAGATCTCTAAAAAATCCCTTATTTTTCCGTGGATTCGACCCTTATTTACCACTATACCCTTCAATTCGTGATTAAATCATTAAATTGATAAATTTGTCTTTATTGTTGACACGAATAAGTGTGCAGTTAACGACCGCATCGATTCGTTCCATCAATCAACAGCTGAGATTAAACGCAGTTTGACGAATCAACGCGATTAAGTCGAGTCTGTCTGATCATCGATGAAGCGTTGAGATTCTGCCACGTCGCGCGTGAAGAGAAGGCTTCGATCTGATTTCATCTGTTCGATCTCAATCGAACAATCAGGATGAATGATGTGTCCATCGGGCGCGTTAAATCTTGACCATTATAACTCCACAATGGACGACTAAGATTAAACGTCGTTTAATCGAATCGACGACTAATAGGATGTCACCACGTACCCCTATGAGTAAGTGACATCCGACGCACATGATTCAATCACGCGATCGGACGTGTCACACAACGCCATGTCACTTGAAATCAAAATGAAATAGAAATAGTCCCATATTGAATAAAATATAATGTTTTATCGCGTATATAATACACACGTATTTAGTGGGTTCACTTAAATCCTTAATGGATGCTCTAACCACTTAATCAATATCGCGCACACGTGTCACGCACACACACGCATGACACGCACACACATCACGCAATCACGCCACGCACGTGTGTACATGTGTCACTCGGACACATGTCCACACGTCGCCATGTGGCGTCGCCCTACCACATCAGCGCGCGGTATAAAAACATTTTTTATTTGATTTTTAATTGTTTTAAAATAAAAAATTGAGTTAAATAAATTCAAAAAAATTCTAGAAAATTCCTAAAAATTAGAAAATTCAGAACTTTCAAAATATAACTCCAAATTAATTCAAATTTAGTTTTTTAGATCAAAAATAGAATTATCTATCATTATATAAAGTCAAAATGTTAAAATAACAAGACAATAAATTTTAATTTAGTAAATACACTCTTGTATCTTATAAAATAAATTTAGAGAAATACATAAGTGTAAATAAAAATCTTTTCTCTTATCATTTAATCATGAAAACATAATTATGATCTTAAATATAAATAGGATTAGAATCACATTGTTTAAATATGCATAATTATCCATAAAATGATATATTTTTAGATCATAACATGAAATTACATAAAATGATATAAATGTATTTAAAATATGATAACATGCATACAAATAGAATTTTGAATGCTTTAAATTGCATTAATAATCATGTAAATTCATGTAAAAATTGCATGTTATCACCCCCTCACGTGCGCACGCATGAGAAAGAGGAGGAAGAGTAGAGATACATAAAGGGTGCAGAAGAGAAAATATGAGGAGAAAGAGTGACGAGACTAAATCGTATGGTCGTTGAATGCACAAGACTTAGTGTCAAAATAAAGTCCTAAACTTACCAATTTATGATTAATCAAAGTAATTAATTAGTATAATGGTAATTAAGGGTCGAATCCACGGAGAATTAGGGATTTTTGAGAGATACTCTTAAAATTCGGTCAAATCGGACGATGAATTGAGGTTAGAAATTGGGCGTTTTAGAATATTAAGAAAGATAACTCAAAATCGAATCCACGGAATCAAAAATCAGGTGATTTGGATAAGAATTCGAAGAGAAATCGAAGTTTGAAGATAGAAGATAATTTCGTTTCGAAAAAAATGATTTAAAACTGAAATTAAATCTAAATTAAACTAAATCTATGATTCTAAAACTAAAATTAATGCTAAATGATGAAAGATTATGAAGAATTCACCCAACCTAACCCAAAGTAGCCTTCGAAATGATCCAATTAATTGCCGGATGCAAGGCTATTCATTCCGAAATTTTCGAAGACGAAGATGGAGTTCAAGATGTAAATTCGCCCTTCTCTTTCAATCAAATTTTGATCTTAAGCATTCATTGGAAGCGGAAATGGGTCAAGAATGCTCTCGAACAAACGGCACGCAATTTGGAGTTTTCTACAAGGAGAATTTAAGAAATGATCGCGAACGTGTTCTTCGTCGCGAAGAACCGTTCTTAAATAAAACGAAAAAGAATTTGGATCGTTGGATGAGCTGTTGATCACGATTAACGACCATGATCACACGTCGTTTGATCGAAACGACGTCACCCTTTTATGTCCGTTGGATCGCGGATGGAGGGTCGTGATTGATGCTCATCGCGTGAAGAAGGAAGTGTGCGGCTTCTCTTGTTCGTCGGATTTTGATCGGACGATCGTGATTAGATCTAAGGTCCATCTGATGCTTTGAATGTGGACCGTTATAACTCCCTTGATGGAGGGCTAGGATCATTTCACTTAAACCAGATTTGAAGCACGTGTTTAATCAGAGATCCCGTGGACCTCGATTCCACGTGATCTACGCGCACGATTGATCGCGCCTCCCATCCGACACTCCACAGCTCGCCACGTGTCCTGCACATATTAAAGAGGCAGTTTTTTTTAGTCCCACACGGGATAAGTAACGGGAAATGTTTACTATAAAACATAGAGCGGTTTATGGATATTAATGTACTGTCCCCTTAGACACGGGGGACCCCTATACTATATTGAATATGAATATATATTATATAATGACGTGTGCACGCATGCAGGCACGCGTGTCCACGTGGCGAGCCACGTGGCCTTGCGTGCCACGTCGCGTCCACGTGGGCCCGCGGAATAAACCAATTTTTAAATATTTTTTTATTATTTTAAATCATTTAAAAATCGAAAATAAATCAAATTAAATTCAGAAAAATTCCAGAAAAATTCTATAAATTTGTAAAAATCATAACTTTCAAAATATAACTCCAAATTAAGTCAAATTTGTTTTGTTGGATTCAGAATTGAAAAATCTATCATTATAAAAATTCAAATTATTAAAATAGTAAGAGAATTAATTTATATTAATTTTATATATTTATGTATTATATAAAAATAAATTCATATAAATACATAAATGTAAATAAAAGTATTTTCTCTTATATTTTCACTCTTAAAACATGATTATAATCATAAATATAATTAGGATTAATGATTGAAATGTTTAATTATGCATAATAATCCATAATTAGTGTATTTTTAGATGATAACATGAATTTACACAAAATGATAGAAATATGCTTAAAAGATGATAACATGCATAGATTTGTGATGATTAATGCCTTAATTTGCATTAATAACTATGTAATTACATGCATAAATAGAATGTTATCAAAGAGGAGTAAGAATTTTCACGCACGAGGGAAGAGAGATGTATCGTGTGAGAGAGGAAGGAAAAAAGAGAAGGGGGAGGGAGAAAAGAGACTAGAGGAAAGGCAGAGGAGAGGACGTGGAGGAACCTCTCTTCAGGCCCCTCCTCATGATAGAATTTATTTCTATTGTGATCGGGGAAAGTGATAACATGCAATTTATAAATGAAATTATATGTTTATTTCTTTTGCATGTTATCATGTTTTGAGTGTATATCTATCTTTCTATGAAAATTTAAGTTATACTCTCAAAATGAACTAATTTTAGGGATAATCATGGATAATTAAAAGAAATATTTAAAGTTTAGATTATTCTTATCTAAATTTGAGATTATAATTAGGTTTTAATTTTAAATAATAAGAGAAAAATACTTTTTATACAGTCATTTATTTTTCTAACTTTATTTAAAAAAAAGAAATGAGTGTGTTTTAAAAATAAAAATGTATTCTCTTGTTATTTCTTAAATTTCACTTTTTTGGAATGATAAAATATTTAATTTCTGATCAAAAAAGATAAATTTGGATTAATTTAGAGTTATACTTTGAAAGATATTATTTGAATTTATTTGGATTTATCTTGAATTAAAAGAATTAAAAAATCAGATTAAAAATCGTGCTGATGTGACAGGTGACGTGGCAAGGTCTCGCCACGTGATGACGTGAGTACGCGCCATGTGGCGGTTTATGTATGCGCATGTGCATGCGTGAGTGTGCGCATGTGCGTGCGTGTGTAATTAGTGGGTTAAGCATCCTTTTCAGGATATAAGATAAACCCATTAATAAACATACCTTATATACTCATCCAATTGCTTTTATTTTTGTCATGTGAGACTATTTATGTCTATTTTTATGACCACGTGATGTGGCGGAATGTGGAGTGTTCGATTCGTGTATTGAATCAAAACCATCAATCTTTACTTAATTTGGGGGGTATGCAGCACATTCTGATTGGGAGACGATTCATTTTATGACATTTTAATCTCAGCCGTTGATCTAAAGAATTATAATGGCAGCGATTAAATACGCCCGATGGACTTTGATAAATGCATGGTGACATCTCAGACGTCAATTTCTGATCAAACGAAAGCGATCGGGCGACGTGAAGAAATTAGGTCGCTCCATCTTTGATCAAACGAATGCAACTTAAGGGCAATGATTTGCATCCAAGCATTTCATCTGAGCCATTAATTGAAGATGAAGAGCCAAATCCAACGGTCACGCCCAAATTTCCCTATTTAGAGCATGTTCTTCGACGGAAAATGTATTTAGGGGTATTTCAAGAAATTGAATTTTTTAAACATCTCAATCCTTGAATATCTTGTTTTCTTCATCTTCTAGATCAATTTATGCGTCTAGGGAGTGTTTGAAAGTGAGATTTCATGGAGAGAATAGGAGAATTCACTTCTTGAAAGTTGATGATCGTCTTCAAAATCACGAAATGAAAAGCATTTGATCTGGCAATCAATTAGATCCTTTCAAGCATTATCTTGGGTTAGAATTCGTGTTTTCCTCCTAATTTTTCTTCTGATAACATAAGATTTTAATTTTGAGTCATAGATTAAGTTAATTTAAGATTATATTTCATTTTTCTCTCTCTTCATGTTCAGAAATTCTATCTAATATTCACTTCTTAATTTCTTCACGAATCTTGATCCAAATTGAGTGATTTTTTATTCTGTGGATTTTTCTTGAAGTTATCTTTCTAAATTTATCAAATTCTTTAATTTCTTGCCTCAATTCATTGTCTGATTTGATTGAACTTGATGGAATGCCTAAAAAACAACAAGTAGAAAGGATTTTGGAGAAATATAGCATGACCAAGAAATGGAATCTGCTATGAATGAAGTTATAAATAGATAAATATTTCTATTTTATGAGAAATATTGAGAAAAATATCGAGAATAGAATGATAAAATAGAGAGAAGAGAATGATGGAATGGAAGATGATGGAAGAATGGTGAAAAATTGGGAAATCGAGTAATGAGGAAATGGGATAATGATGAGAGATTCTTTGAAAAAATGAGAAAAAAATACAAAATCTAAAAAAGGAAATAGGGTTTAAAATATCTATGGAGGGGATTACAATAGAAAAGCAAATCCAAATCCTCACACAAACCTCATTTTTTATGCCAGTCCTAGGTCGGGTGATGCTAGACTCATTACGATCTTGATCCTCTGCTTAATCTTACATCCACAACAAAACAATGCCAAGATTGGGCCTAAGCCTCCTCTTTTCCTTTTAGTAGCCTGATGCTAAGAGAAAGCCAGAAAGCAACAAAAAAGCAAGAAGAAGATTCTTTTATATGCTGGGTTTAGAGGTTTCCTTGGATTAATAGTGAAGATCTAGTTTTTTTAGTGCCACCAAATGAACAGTGGAGACTAAATACTTATGCTAGGACCATAACCACTCCGTAAGGAGGTGAGAGAGTCCCTCCTAAGGATATGGGCCCCACAAATACCTCTTAGGGAGTGGGTTGACCACTCTCTAAGAAGTAGTAACCTTACCACTTCCCTAAGGAAGTAGGCTTACCTCTCTCTCCTCCAATAAATATGGATTTTTCTTTTAAAAAAGATCTAAATTGATTAATAATAAATAAAAGAGAAAAAATTTGACCTCTTTGACCTTCAAGAATGCCTTTGACCACCTTTGACTTTTCAAGAATCACTTTGACCGTCATTGACTTTCAAGAGAAAGGAAGTGATTAGTCTCCTAAAAAGGTGGAATAGGTTGACCTCACCCAAGAAGGTATTTGTCCAACTAACACAAAAATTTTTTATGGCTGTTGAAAACATATTTCCTCGTGTCAAAATAATTTCTAAACTCATTGAAATTATGATTTAATTATGAATTATTAAGGATAATGGTGAGTAAGGGTCGAATCCACAAAGAATTAGGACATTTTTTTCAATGTATCCAAAAATTCAATCAAATTGGACGATGGATTGAGGTCAAAAATTAGGGAACCGATATTTTTAGAAATACCAATCCAAAAAAATCCATGGAAAAAAAATTACTCAATTTGGATTAGCATTTGGGGAGAAATCAAGGAGCAAAATAAGGAGAGAAAATTTGATCGCGAAGCGAGAGAAACAAACTAAATTTCATAAAATTAAAATAATATATTAATCAAAATTTAAATCTAATGTTATAAGATGAAAGACGGAGAAAACATATAATCTAAAATAAATTTGTGCTCGAAATGATCCAATTAATTTCTAGTTATAGGGGTTTCATTCCGCGTATCAAAAAACTGAAACTTTGGAGTTCAAGCAGTGAATTCTTCCTTCTCCCTGGATGGAATCTTAATTTCAAGCAAACCCTAGACATGAAAATGAGTCTAGAAGAGGAAGAAAGCAAGAGATTCACAGAGTATGATGTCGAAAAGGTTCCGATTGATAAAAAAATCCAAGAATGGTTTACATCATCGCAGAGAGAGAATTTATAATATTTTGAAATTGGGCGTGATCATCAAAGATCAACGATTGCGATGGAATTCAAAAAGGAAAATTATTATGATTAGGTCACGACCTTTGGATCCTCATCAGAGCGTCAAAATGGTGACATGTGTCTACTTGAAGAGAGAGCATTGACGAATCGCAAGCGTTTTGATAAGTCCAATTGAGGATGTAATCCTATGTCATTGTGATGGTTTAGTTGGACTAATGCAATAATATTTTCTTCAATATTTTTTCCCTTAATTTCTATCTTCTAAAAATATAGCTCTTTGAGGGGTCAAATCCTAGAGAGGTATTTCTAATCCTTCTTTGATGTATTCAATCTTCTCCTAACACACTTTCAATCCTCGATCACTACTCAGCGAGTCTCATTCTCAACTAGATCCTTTATTGCCATCGATAGAAGGTCTGAATAGCTAGGAATTATTAATATTTATTTTTTTCTTATGTATTAATATCACTCTAAATCATACACTACTACTTATCTCTTCTTCTTATGTAATAATCCTATTTCTGTCTTTTTATTCTGATTCTGTTTAGATGTATATTTTTTTCTTTGGTATTCTTTTTATTCTTTCTATCAAGCTTATCTTAATATTGACATTCCCCACCATCCACTGTAATCAGTCCTATCAACCTTTCCTGTTCAATTTCCTTTAATTTGAATAGAAAACATAAATGATGAGTATCCTTTTTTTATTTATTAATAAACCTATGTTTAGTGTAAATTTATATGTTTCCTTTCCATATCAAGACTATTTTGAGACTTTCAGTGAGATTTCTCTCACTGTTATTTATTGTAACAACATTCAAGAATGAGACTAATATAAAGAAGTAATTATAGATATTACCTATATAATATTCCACTTGATTTATAGATTTTCGGTGATATTTCTCTCACTGTTACCTATCAACAGAAGTGAAGAATGACCGGCACATAGAGAGGTAAGTTCAGATATTACCTATATAAGATTCTAAGTCCCTATTAATTGATCACTCCTTCACCAAGAACAGAAGAAAACTCAGAATGACTGCGTAATTGTAAAAAGAAATTGAAAAATTGCAATTAGATTCAATTTGTAAACCCTATCATGGTCAGAGAAATCAATCTTTAAAGCAATGTAAAACTGAATCTAAATGAAAGAAAATAAACTGAAAAGAAGTAAAATCAAAGATTCGTAACAATGTTATTCGTAAACTTGTAAAAAAATAAAAAACCTCAACCGCTCCTTTGTGATAACGAAGGAAACTTTTGTAGATTTTTTTCGGTTGACTTCATTGCCTCAAGATCTTCAGGAACAGTTGCTGATTCTTCCTCCCGCTGTGTCCTCCAGGCTGAGTTTCCTCGGGCGAGAAATCAAGAACACCCGCCTCCTTCCCAGCTCTCCCTATTTAACCTAACTGATTCGCATTTTTGAAGGTATGCAAATCAGTTAGGACGCTGATGTTCGTCGCCTTGCAACATTGCCGTACTTTGTTTTAAAATTCCCTAGTCAACTTCTCCTCTGATTGGTAGTGCTTCATGACCGTGAAAAGCACTGAACGTCTCTCCTTTATTGGGTTTTATGTACATGATGCTTTACATGCAGCAACATACTTTCATTCCGCATTGGTTGATAATTTCTGCATGCAATTCCTGCCCACCATGCTAATAAATCCATCAGATCTGATGAGCCCATTAAGGGCTTAGTTACAATCAACATAAAAAATTAAAAAAAAACTAGATTGCAGTATTTTAAAAGGAACTTCATTAAGAGAAACAAGCAATTAGAAGAGCTTAATGTTGCTTATAGATTGCTTTTTAGAAGACTTCTTAGCTGAATTCATAAATTGTTTATCTTTGTAAAATCATATGATAATATGCAAAAGATGAGTGATTTTAGCCATTAGAATTGAATTGTGCTGAAGATAAGCATCCTCAATTGCTATCTTTTTGCATGTTATCACGTTTGATCATGATCCAACACATAAGACGTTTCGAGTCTTGGCCGTTATAACTCCTCAGATCATTAACCAAGATTAGCTCATTAAATAAGAAAAATCGGTGTCCATTGAGATATTGTCACGTACCCCCCCTGATAACATGCTATTTATGCATGTAATTATATAGTTATTAATACAAATCAATGCATTAATCATTACAAATATATGCATGTTATCATCTTTTAAGCATATTTCTATCATTTTGTGTAAATTCATGCTATGATCTTAAAATACATCAATTTATGAGTTATTATGCATAATTAGACATTATAATCCTTAATCCTAATTATTTTTATGATCATAATCATATTTTAAAGATGAAAATATGAGAGAAAAGACTTTTATTTACATTTATGTATTTATATGAATTTATTTTATATAATACATAAATTTATAAAATTAATATAAATTAATTCTCTTATTATTTTTATAATTTGACTTTTTATAATGATATATAATTCAATTCTGAATCCAACAAAACAAATTTGAACTAATTTGGAGTTGTATTTTGAAAGTTATGATTTTTACAAATTTATAGAATTTTTCTGGAATTTTTTTGAATTTAATTTGATTTATTTTCAATTTTTTTATGTTAAAATTAATTAAAAATTAGCAAAAAAGGGTGTTAATTAGCGCGCGGGCCCACGTGGATGCGACGTGGCACGCAAGGCCATGTGGCTCTGCCACGTGGACACGCGCGCCTGCCTGCGTGGCGCTGATGTGACACGTGGAGCTTTATTTATCTACTATATATATATTTTTATATAATTTAATATAATATATATGGGTCCCGCGTGTATAAGGGGACAAATGATTAAGTCACCTTATTTGTCGTACCTTTTAATCACATAAATATCTATAATTTCTGCCGTGTGGGACTAAATTCCATGTTTTATTTTGATTACAGGCGACGTGGCAGTGTTTCCAGCGTTGGATGAGTCGCGCGATCGATCGAGTGACATTGATGTGATGGACACGCGGTCCACGGGATTACAAATTAAGCACGTGTCTTATAATTCACTTAAGTGAATCAATCGTGGCCGTCGATCGTCCGAGTTATAACGGCTCAGATTGCATGCGATCGGTGGACTCATCAAACACATCACGATCGTTGGATTTAAATCCAACGGAAGATCAAATGAAGCATATTTTCAAATTGAAATAAATGGAAGCATCTCGACCCTACATCCGCGATCCGACGGTCGACGAAGGACGGCGACGATTCGTGAAGAGACATCTCATCACGATCGTTGATCGCAATGAGTCCATCAGATCCAACGACAGAAATTCATTTTCGTTCTTTTTAAAATCGTTCTTCGCGGCGGAAGAAGGTGCCCACGATCAAACTTGAAATTCTCCATGTTTATGAACTCTTTTTCGCGTGCCGTTTGTTTCTGCATGTTCGCAACTTAATTCCGCTTCCATTGAATGCATATATTTTAATTTTAATTTAAAGACGAGGGAGAAATCAAGTCTTGAACATCAAACTTCATCTTCTGAATTTCGGAATGAAAAGCCTTGAATCCGGCAATTAATTGGATCATTTCGAAGGTTAATTTGGGTTAGATTGGTTTATTTTATCTTAATCTTTCATCATTTAACGTTAATTTTTCATTTAAGCATCGTAGATTTAGTTTAATTTAGTTTAATTTTTGGTTTTAAATCGTTTTTCGAAACAAAATTTTCTTCTCTCTTCAAACTTCGATTTCTCTTCGAATTCTCCACCAAATCACTTGATTTTTTATTCCGTGGATTCAATTTTGAGTTATCTTTCTTAATATACTAAAATGCCTAATTTCTAATCTCAATTCATTGTCCGATTTGATCGAATTTCAAAGATATCTCTCAAATTTCCCTAATTCTCCGTGGATTCGACCCTTAATTACCATTATACTAATTAATTACTTTGATTAATCATAAATTGGTAAGTTTAGGACTTTATTTTGACACTGAATTGTGTGTATTCAACGACCATACAATTTAGTCTCGTCACCCCCCACTTAAGTGACTATTGATGGTCTTGATTAAATCCAAAAATTGGACGCCTCTCGTTACGTCACGTTGCTTGCGATAAAACATAATTAAACATAGTCCCACATCAAAAAAAAATCAAAGAAATGTTATACAAAAAATACAAACAAGGACTTAATGGTTAACTTATGCCCTTAAAGGGAGCTTATCCACTAATGACACGTACACACGTCCGCCATGCGTGTCACATGACACGCACATACACCACCCTATGACAACATGGAAGTAGGCATGCCACATCATCGCCACATGAGTGAGCTTAAAAACCCAAATTTTCAATGTTTTTAAATTGAAATGAATTAAAAATAAAAAAATCAGAACACTTCTAGAAAAACCCCTAAAAATTAAAAAAAATCATAACTTTCAAAATATAACTCCTTTTCAATCTAGTTTTTAATCACAAATTTCATAAATCATTCTATAAATCTAAATTTCAGAAATAACAAGAGCATAAATTTTTAACTAAAAATTACATTCATTTTGTTTAGAAAATAAAACTAAAAAAATAAATGTGTATAAAAATAATTTCTCTTATTAAGTTAATTTAAAAACTAATTATAATCTCAAATATGATTATCTCTTAAATTAATATATTTTGAGATTATAATTTAAATTTCATAGAATGAATAATATGTATTTAAAGTATGATAACATGCATAGGAATGAAATGTGTTATCTTAATTTGCATTAATAATCATGTAAATATATGTATAAGTTGCATGTTATCACCAACCTCCTACAAAGGTGATAGGTTTTGACCAACCTCTTAAAGATATGATAAAGTTTGACCAACCTCCTAAAAAGGTGGAAAGGCTTTACCATCCTTCTAAAAAAGAGGAAAGGTTTGATCAACCTCCTAAAAAAGTGGAATAGCTTGAAAAAGACTCCTACAAAAGTGAAAAGGTTAACCAACCTCTTAAAAATATGTTAAGGTTTGACTAGCCTCCTCAAAAGGTGGAAAAGGTTGAACAACCTCCTAAAAGGTGGCGTACCCATTTTCTTCTTCTCCTTCTAGATAATTTTCATCCATGCTCCCATTAAACTTCACCTAAGTCCTTACATCCACATAACTCATAAAAATTTGGGAATTCAACCATTTGACTCCCAAAAATAAAATGGGGCTAGCTTCATAATATAATATAAATTTAGGAAAGGATGCATGATAAGACTTAGTCATATTTTCATCACATTTAGCCATATATAAATAGATAATTCTAATTTTTACAGTCCTTAGGAAATGATACATGAATGCAGCTTATATTGTAGAGTTATCAGCTAAGGCTCCTTGGTTACAAACTACAACTCTCCCTAATCAATATTCAACCTAGGTAATGAGGTCAATATTTCAAAACAAAGAGTTGATACAAATATACAAAAGGTGATCAAGGAGCGAAGATGCAAAATGTAAAAGATTGAGATGGTAAGAAGATATATGGATTTGAATATAAATCTCTATTTTTATGTGACGCAACAAACTAGCGCGGTTGTTGAAAACACACAAATTCATGTCAAAATCAAGCAACAAAATCAAGACAGAAAAATCGATTGCGAAGAGAGAAAATTTTATAAAATTTCTAAAAATTAATATAAGCTTTGAAATTAAAATCTAATAAGAAATGATGAAAACAAAAAGAAAACACGTAATCTAACTGGAAATCATACTCAAAATGATCCAATTGATCGCCTTATCAAGGCTTTTCATTCTGCATTTTTGAAAGCACATATTTAGAGTTTAAGCGATGAATTATCCCACTTCTTTCGACAAAAACTTGATTTCAAGTACTCCCTAGACGCGGAAATGAGTCTTGCAGAGGAAAAAAACTTAGAGATTTAATGATTGAGCTGTCCAAAATGTTCGATCAATCAAAGAAATCCAATAATACATTTTCCATCAAAGAGCGAGAGTATAAAAAAATAAAATTTGGGTGTGGTCGTTGGATTTGGCAGTTGATCTTTGATCAATGACTTAGATGAAACGCCAGGATGCGAATCGTCATCATTAAGTCTCACCTGTATAATTGAAGATGAAGCTTTGAGATTTGCCCATGTCATAAATAAATTTAGATTGTTGGGTAATGTCTACCATTCGATCTTCATCGAACGCCTGAGATGTTACCACGTGTCCAAGGAGTCCACCAGGCGCATTCAATCCTAGCCATTATAACTCCTCGAATGAATGTTTAGGAATTATTCGTAGTTTATAATGCAAATCGCTGTCATCCCCTTCACTTAAGTGATCATTGACGGTTGCAATTAAACTTGAAAATCAGAGGATCATGAATTAAGTCGATGATCACTTAAGTGAAGGGGTACTTGAAGGGGTCCTTATGTGAATTGTCTTCATCCTAGTTTATAATGCAAATCAGAACTCAATCTTGTAGTGGAGAACAAATCAAGTGAGGATCGCACTCGGATCGGATTGAGCATCACCTGGCCTATGATGGGCATAAGGACAGGGTTTGTGCAACAATCTAGATTGAGTTCTTGCTTGTGTTCATCTCCATAAACAGTAAGGCGATATTTTCTTTTTACTTTTCTTCTTATTTTCTTTTAATGTAGTAACGTTGACATCATCCACACTCGAAACTCTCTCTCCCTATTGCTGCAAGTCGATCCGTCAATCTGTCGCTAATGCCGATCACTCTTCTCACTTGCCATCATTTCACCCCCATTTTATTTCTTTTTAAAATTACTTTTTCATTAGGATTCTGATTTCTCTCATAATTAAAAAAGAAACCTAAAAATTATCACTCATATTTATCTATAAACACCCCATTTACACTCACATTTCTTTCCACTCTCCCATTTCTTCCACGCTCTCTTACCTTTCATTTGAACGTCTAATCTCTTCCCTTGCTTACTCTATACTAAGTAAGGATTTTAAAATTTTATTGTATGAAATCGATACACAAAAACAACGAAAAATACACGTAATCGAGTTCATCACTATGGTAATGGCATACTAGATTAGATCAATTGGGAGATTGTTGGCTGATGACCTTTCCTGAACGTTGAACAATTTTGTTGTCACTATTGAGAGATTACACATATGAAGGTTGAATGTGGGGCAAAGAGGCAATATGGATCACTTCTCTATAAATTCATATCACACAGGGCTCTTGAGAGAATGCAATTTATACCGGTAATTATATTCTTATGCAAATTGAGGCATAAAACATTTTATTCTTGTGCATGTTATCATACTTTGAGTGCATTTCTATCATTCTATGCAATTTAAAGTTATGATATCAAAATACATTATTTTAGAGATAATCATGCATAATTAAAAGTGATATTTTTGAGTAGATTATTCTCATTTTAAAATTGAAGATTATAATTGAGTTTTTAAATGTAAAATAATGAGAGAAAACATTTTTTATGCACTCATTCACTTATTAAAGTTTTATCTTTCAAGGAACATGAGGATATTTTTTAAGATAAAAATTATGCTCTTGTTATTCACTAAATTTAACTTTTTAGAATGATAAGTTGTTTAATTTCTGATCACACCAACGAATTTGGATTAAAAATGAGTTTTATTTTGAAAGTTATGAATTTTATAACTTTTAGGGAATAATTTTTTAATTTTTTGAATTTGTCTGAATTTTTTTGAATTTATTTTAAATTTATTTTAATTTAAAATATTAAGAATATTTTAATATGTGTGTATTGACGTGACAGCTAATGTGGCAAAGTGTGCTTGAGTGTCTTCATGTGGCAACGTGTGCACACGTCACATGTAACACGCATGTGCACGACATTAGTGCACACGATTAGTGGTTAAGCACCTTGGTTAGGGCATGAGCTAACCACTAAGTGCGGTCACTCTTATATATGCATCGTGTCACCTTATTTTTTCTAATGTGAAACTTTTTTTGTTTTTATCTCTTCACATGTGACGTGGTGCGCTTAGAAGTGTCTGATTGGCACGAAAAAAAGGATTTAATCTCAGCCCTTCATTTTCACTTAAGTAAAGGGGTTACGTGGCAACATCTTACTAAGTGAAAATTTGTTTTATCAAACAGATCAATCTTGGGCTTTTATTTAAGGAGTTATAATGGCCAAGATTTGAAGATACACAGTGAGATCTAAAATGTTGATTCACTATTGAACATACAAGATTTCGCGACGCTCTCTCTTGACTCAATCACATGGCACGATCTTAAAGCTCAGCTAAAGATCCGATAGTAGCGAGTTAACCATAACGATTCGCCTCTTCAGATTCTATCATGATCGTTGATCTTATCAAGGAGAAGATCTAACAATCATGCCCAGTTTCTAAATATTATAAATTCTCTCTCTTCGACAATGTAAAGCATTCTTGGATTGTTTCAATTGATCAAACCTTTTAGACAAGTTAATCCTTAAATATCTTGGTTTCTTCATCTTATACACTCATTTCTGTGTCTCTGGAGTGCTTGAGATCAAGACTTTGTTGAAAGAATATGGAGAATTCATCGCTCGAACTCCGAATATCCGTTTTCAAAAATGCAAAATGAAAAGCCTTAATCTGGAAATGAATTTGATCATTTCGAGCGCAATTTCAGGTTAGATTACCAGTTTTCTTCCTAATATTTTGTCATTTATCAGTAATTTCAAAGCTTGGATTATATAAGTTTTTAGAAATTTAGTCAAATTCTTTCTCTTTGTGATCAATTTTTTCCCTTGATTTCTCCATGAATGCTGATCCAAATTAAGTAATTTTTTATTTCATAGATTTGTCTTGGAGATTGCTTTTCAAAAACACTAATTTCCCTCAATTCATTGTCCGATTTGATCGAATTTTGAATACATAAAAAAATACCCTAATTATTCGTGGATTCGATCTTTAGTCACCATTATACTAGTCAATTCATGATTAAACCTTAAAATTGGTGAGTTTGATATTTATTTTGACACAGATTCGTGTGTTTTCATCGACTGCGCGAATTCGTCTTGTCAGCTCCTTGCATTGGTCACCTACAAGTTATATGGTCTTCCAAGTCCCTAATTCATAGAGGATGCCAATTGTTGTGTTAGAGCCAACCTATCAAAATAGCATTGATGATGTAGCCCAAGAGCCCACAAAGCCCACTTAGGCAGCACAGTCAAAGCTTAGTGGACCAAGGGAGAATCTCTAAGAGGTGACAGTATATACAAAAGATCACTTAGAGATGCACAAATATTTTCTATCACATTATATAGTTGTTAAAATCTTTGCTAAGGCCTACTAGAGCTTAGAAGGTTCCTTTTCTTTTGTCAATTTTGTTCCTAACCTGTGCAAGCTCTTAGAGTAATATTTTAAGACCTTGAGTTGTCTTTTTCAAGGGTTTTATCCTTTAAATAACCCTTCACTTTTTGAGGTCTATATAAGGCCCTCATTGTATCACTTAAAACCAAAATTGAAATTATTCCTTTTGAGAGCTTTGCTTTCTTCTTCCTATGCGTTCTCCTTGTTTGAGAGTGCTCTAGAGCTTGTGGATTCAAGTATAACCCATTATGAATTCAAGCATTGAAGAGGTTGGTTTTGTGGATTCATGATCTATTATGCAAGGCTTTGGATTCAAGTCACTATTATGTAAGGTTTGATCTATAACACTTTACTAAAGCTTTGACAAGATATTGAATCATCATCTCCATCGTTCGCCATCACCCACAAAAACCCAAAGCTTCCAACCTCTCTAGAGAGAGACTCTATGAGGACCCAAATAAGAAACTGAAGAAGAGTTCAAAGAGTTGATGAATTCGATCTCCCGGGTAATCACCTTTAGAGCAGCCGGATCTTTGAGCACATCGGAATGAGACACCCCTTTCACTTCCACCACCTTCACCGTCTCACCATTGCCATCATTATTAGAGCTCAAGGCCAACAAGCTCTCCAAGTTCACAGTCCCGTCTCCATCCCCATAAACTATCTCCGGCGGCTGATCAAACCCTCCTTCCCGGTAGACCAACATCTGAGGAGTCTTCACTCCAGTACCCACCACACAAGTCACCGGAACTCCCTCCGGTGCTACCACCTTCTCTTCCACCAAAGGCAAAATGCGCCTCCTATATCTCTCCACTCCCTCCCCGAATCCAATATCCTCAAAAAATTCGGCCAAGTCCCTAGAAGTGTAATTCCTCTTGGGAGTTCCTACTAAAGGTGCGTTCTTGAAGGTCGAAGGAGAGGGGAGAAGCCACATGTTGCTCTCGGAGCTTCTCTGCTCGTCTCTTAGGATAATTGGGTCAACGAGGGGGGCTCCAAGCGTCGACCCTGACGCAAAAATTTGCATGGAGACAACTGTGCCCGCCCACGGAGGGGAGAGAGAGATTAAGTGTCTGACGTGGCGGCGGCGCCATTCTGGCGTGGCTCGGTGGAGAAGCTGGAGGGCGAAGAGGTTTCCGAGGCTGTGGGCGACGAGGATGACGGGTTGGTTGGCGCTCTCGATGAGGCGTTTGAGGTTGGAGAGGTAGAGGTTGCCGACGTGGCAGGGGTAGGGTAGGCTGGAAAGGCCGTAACGGAAATCGTAGGGTGCGCCGAAGAGGGTGTCTCCGTCTTTGTAGCCCATTTTCTCGAGCGACTGGACTAGCGTTTCCATGTACTCGCTGATGCTCCTGAAATAAAAAAGGTAGATAAATTTTCTGCACTTTAAAATTTTGATCAAAGTGATGCATTCACTTGATAGAAGTCTGAAAAACGAGGTTTCGTATACTCGATCGAGCTCAGAAAACGGTAGCCCGAAATTGAGTTTTTAGTCGATGATACTCGATTCGAGTGGTTTAAAGTTCGCTCTTTTTTCATTGATAGGAGAAGAAGTCTTTCAAGGAAATGTATACTTATATAGCACCAAATTCGGATCCGATTGAAAACCATAACTCGGGTTAAGTTTTTACTCGATGATTCTCGATTCGAACACTTGCCCGCTTTGAATTCGGTTGAAATTTGAAGACCCAATTTCCGACCGGTAAAGTACCAAATTAATTTGATGAGAGTTTACTCTTTCAGACGAAATTTGCCATTTGTTTTTCTCCGACGAGCTTTTGGAAAAGTGCAATAGTTCCGATGAATTTCCGAGGCAAGAAAAAAAGGTACTCACGGGAAACTAGGATCCAAATAGCGGAGCCCAAGCGTGGATCCAAAATGGGGAACTCTCGTCTCCACCCCCAGCTCGTTGCAATAATCATCAATCTCGGGAAGATATCGAAGCTTCATCCTCTCGGCGAAACAGACCGTAAATGGCTTGAGCAAGACGAGCGGGTCGAACCAAAGCCTGAACCAGCCATCTCCATTCTTCGGGCCCCACAACTTACAGAAGAAGCTGGACGGTTTGTAGTCAGGAGTGAGGCGAGCTTCCAGCTGGTTTCCTCCGTTGCCCGGTATGAGGATTACCGGGTGGAGCTTCGTGGCGGCGCCCCCAGGAGGCGGCAGGAGAGCCGCCATCGATAGGATGATGACGACGGTGGTGGAGATGGACGTCATCTTCATCACGGGTCTACGGAGAGGAGTTGGTTAAGAAGGATGAGCTTCTGCGACGTGGGAATTTTGCCACCGGTGACTTTTATTACACGGAGAACCAGGAAAAGGGTGTAGAATTACAGATTGGTCAGGTTTTTTTTTTTAAGAGAAAATCGCGATGAATATTTTATTTTTTCATTTTGGGCCAAGTCATATAACGAGCTAACAAATGTCGGGCCCAAAAAGGCCCGAAACTCTTGATTTTGCCTTTATAAAGGGACATCCAAGAACACTCCCCTGAATTGATTAGTTTCTATGAAATTTTCCAAATTGAAAGGGAAAAACAATGGTCAGTCGAGAGTCAACGACAGAATCTTTTGGGAAAATCAAAGCCTGAAGTTATCGAAAGGTCAGAATTCAACGATCACATGGAAGAGAAATTCGAGTCAATGGAAAAATGGAAAGGAGGATACAAGGGCAATGAAACCTCTGGAGATAGCTTATTGGAAAACAAACAAATAGAGCACGTAAACTAGATCCAATAAGAAAATTCAAGAATTAATGGCGGATATTATTGATTTCTGAAAAAAAGATGGTGGAGCATCATCGGGACAAGTACGATTGAATGATGATAGAGAGTTCGCTCTCTGATTCCCTCAAGAAACCTCGAACGAGTGCCTGTTCTTACGAATAGAGGGGAAGCACAACTGAAATCATACAAATTCTCTGTAGAAATTTCAAAAATATTGTCTTTAGTTCGAGTAATCCTGGACTCTTCCTTGAATTCATCACGCGAATTTCGTTTATTTTTATTTCTAATTATTTCTTGCCCCGTTTCTCTCAGCTCCCAAGCTTGGAAAGTGAAATTTGCAACAAATTTTTTCAAAGTTCCTTCGTCAAGATCCAGTGAATATTTTGATCTCCGAAAAAGACAGGGGAAACCGGAGAGATCCACTCAGTCTCTTTGTATCTTCCTCAGTCAGACTGTCCATCCTCTTCTCATTTTTTTTCGTCAAGACTGCTGCTAATTCAAACTTAGGCAGCCGCCGTCCGGCACTCTGCGTTGAACGTTTGACGCGTGCGGCTAAGAGAAATTCCACGGGGGAGCATCACGATGACCAGTCAGCGAGAGAGGCTCAACGGAAAGAACATGGGCTTCGCTTGCCTCCCGGCGGTCGTTCGTGAAAGCGTTGACTCGGCCGCCACGCTGGCGGCATTATCCGACCAGTCTGCCGCTGAAATTTGAAAATTCTTCAGCTGCCCTCGAGTAACACGTCATCTCACTCCTAATGCTGACAACGAGGCCCCATTGTTGATTTTTTCTCCGATGTCTATAAATGCACATCAAACTCACCTAAACTCAAGGCCTTACTCTTCTCCTCGATCATTCTTTCCTTCCGCTCATTGTCATCATCATCATCATCAATCATCGTCCTCATCTCTCTCTTATCCTCCTTGATACACAAGTGCACAACCTCTCGCCCTTATCCAATTCCCCCTTCTTCTCCTTCCTCTTCTTGTGGGTCTTGAGACAGACTCGATTCATGGCGCAGGGACGGAAACCGAGAAAAGACGGAGCCCTGATCCGGATCATGAAGGCGCCGATAAGAGCTCTGAGCAAAGCGCTAGACGTCTACCTGGGCGACACGGTTTTTCCCGGCTATGGTGTTGTGGGCTACCCACACGCCAGCCCCGGCCTCTCCCGGAGCTTCAGCCAGCAGGGACGGCGGAACAGCCAAGAAGACTACCGCGAGCTCGTGCGCGCAGCCACGCAGAACTCCAGGGGAGCGCTCAACACGAGATCTAATCCTCTTACGATGGAGAGGAGCCGCAGCGTGGCCATAGACAGGATAGACGAAGATAAGCCGTGCGAGTTTGGGCCCGTGGGGGTCCCGATGTTTGACTACTCTAGGAGCAGGAGCTGTAAAAGTTCTGTCAAATGGTCGTCCAGGTGAAATGCCCACAGGATAGTTTTCTGTACTGGACTGGTTTGCAAAAGGGATAGTAATAGATTGCCAAGGATTTTATGGCAGGGCCAGTAGCTTCTCCTCTCCCAGTCACCCTGTACAATGACTTGGGCAAATGACGGGCAAAGTTCCAGCCACGGCATCGAATGGGAAATGCCCGTCGAGGATTTTTACTGTATTTTCGGCTTTTTAGAGTAAGCTAGGCTAGAACGGGTGATGAAATGGATTTGAATGAAGAAACGGATAGAGTTCTTCTGTTTTAGTCGCCGCCGCCTTTTCTTGCTCTTCTCAGTCACGTGACAAAGCATAAAAGAAAAGGCAATAAGCATGTCAAATGGATTAACTTCGATGAAAAATAACGTAAAATGCGAGGAGAACGCTGCGATAATAGATGAGAGAGATTGCGAGCACGTGCAACGTACCGTAGAGACCCACGTCAATGATTTATATATTTTAGGGGTAAATGGTCTCGATGATTTCCTTTTCAAGTGCTTTGTTCTCTGTCTCTGTCTTATCTTTCCTACATTTTCTTATATTTCTGGAAGAGAAGATTCTTCTGCAGCTCTTATCTGTTTCTCTTCTGGCCCATTGTTTATAGTGATTGGTCAATTATCAGCCTGACATTTTACCGATACGTCCTTGATCTTTGACTCTCGAGCATGCTGGCCTCGCTGATTCCCCCCCTCTTTCAAAAATGCCCTCCCCGATCGGTACAGCGGGATAACCGCAAATCCCATCTTGATCGAGATTACAGTGATCCCGATCCGGTAATTTCAAAATCGGATAATCGATCGCCGAGGCTACGCCGTTGACTTTTTTGGGGTTGGCCTTCCCGTCGGAAAATATGAGAGAGAGAGAGAGAGAGAGAGAGCATGCCAGCTCGTTGGGGGAGTACTTCAGCTTCAGTCCAGTCCTCTACTCAAATCCCAAGTTTCACATCTACTTTTCGGGGAGGCCCGTCTAAACCCTAAGCAGATTAAACGCAATCTTTGCAGCAGATTAAGCCCCGTTCGAATGGGTATCCAAAATTTCCTTGTCTACAGAAGAGAGAGAGAGAGAGAGGTAACATCTAAACACCTTGCTGAGCACCTCTCTTCTGAAGGAGATCGTCCCTAGGAATGCCAAATTCAATCTCCTACCTGAACGCAGCGTGAGAAAAATGGGTCAGCTGTTGGATTTGCTAAAAGAAAAGTAAAAAGATAGAGAGAGAGAAGAGAGAGAGAGAGTAGAAAGAGAATCTTGTTGTCCCTTTTCTGCGGAGAGATTCTCCTCGGTGACATAAAGAGAACAAGGAGTTAGATACATGGATGACTAAACACCTTTCCGACTCACCCAAATTGACAAAGCTGTGACTCACTTGTCTCGAGCTTCTTTCTTAGGGAGGATATCGTGCCTACCGAGTCTCAAACTGAATCTTCTACCTGCTTGCAGAGAGAGAAGGATGCTCAGTTGGTAGAAAGAGAAAAATGGATATACACACACACAGGCGAGAGAAACAAGAGAGAAGGGGCAGCAAAAATTTTGAAACCTTGGGGAAAAATAAAGAATAAGATTTTTTATATAACGTGCTAGGGGAAGATATATGTTTTTGATAACACATTAAATTTTTTGATTTTTTAAATGATCAGATATATTAATTTTCAAAAACTACCCCAATAATCAAGTCTTCACCAAATTTTCCATATCATGATAAACACAACATATAAGAAGTATGGGGTTGATCTCCATACTTTGAGTTTAGTTGAGGGTTTTTGGTAAGATCCCCGTCCTTACCAAAGAGGAAATTAATATTTCGGAGCAAGAATGAAAAGAATCAAGACAGGATTCAACAGTGATTGCCACCACCCAGAAATTGGGAAGGTGAAATTTGAGGGCTCCTTCACCTTGCTCTCCAAATTTTTGGCTACCTTCATGCTTGTCCTTTCGACTACTCCTTTCAACACAGGTAATAACTGGAGCTTTACCAATTTCTTATTGGTTTGTAATGGTCACTTCGAAGAAAACTCGAATGACTTTATTAATCTTTGCCCTAATTTTCGGGGCATTGGGGATTCCCGGCCACCCTGCTTCCCTCACATCCATCCTGATGCATCAAGTTTATCGTCGTGTCAGAGCAGAAGACGCTGACGGCATCGGAGCTGCTTGGGCAAGAGAAATGACCCAACTGGAGAAGTAGCTATAGGAGTTCAAGAAGTTCGAGGATTCCGAGGTGAGATACAAAGCGACCAAGAGATACGCTAAAAGAGCAATGAAGCAAGCCGACAGCACTCACTCGGATGCCATTTCTCATCAGAGAGTGAAGAGCGAGTTCATGAAGCTCACCATGGAGAGGTTAGCCATGATAAAGCAGTCAGAGGGGCAGATAGAGGGTCTTAAGAGAAAAACAGAAAAAGCTGAAAGACTAGCCCTTCATGGCCAGAGTCTCTGAAACAATCAGCTCCAAAGTCTCTGATACGGTCCAGCTTGGGATGTATCGAAATCGCCTACGGAACGAGGGGGTAGAGACGTGGAAAAGAGTCTTTGAGAGAGAGAGGACAAAAATCGATGATAATCCTCCAAAGGGCATAGATGTCGGGGTATACTTGTACCCCTTTATGCCAAGGACCCTTTTAACCATAGTTCGGTCCGTAACAGTCACTTCCTGGTAGAGAGACATGATTAGAGACAAAGAAGGAAAGATGGAGCAAATATCCAGCCAGAACAGCGGGCATCTGTCAAACACGGTTCAGGTGCTGGAGAGCCTATCGAACACGGACTGAGCCACAAGAAGATTTGCCCAAATATTTTCCCTATTAACTTGGGCCCTGATTTCCAGGGACCTGCCCCCATCCTTACAGATGGATCAAGTTTACATATAAACACCACCGCCGCCGCCATCATCATCATCATCATCATCATCATAATCAGCTTTTTATTATTTAAATAAGATGATCTATAAATTTCCAAAGGTTTCAGTTGGATTTTCTATAACCATTGGTTCTCAAATGCAACCATAAGGATAAGTTCATCTAAAAGGAAGAGGCTACCAACAAGCGACCACACCGAGTTATCCAACAAGCAATATGTTACTGGAAATTGTATTTTTAATGCAGATAGCAATTTTGGGGAGATACTTACTTCTGTTATTACTTCTAGAGAAGAACTTCAATATTTCGTCAATTATTATCACCTGCAGCATGACAGAAAAAAAATGTACACAGAAATGATCCCAAAAATAAAAACGGTGACATATTAATAATTATTTTTCATTTATTTAATTGAAAACTAGATTGGAGGAAAAAGGATCATACTGGAAAAGAAAGATATAGAACGACTGTCCACTCAGCCCATGAGAGTGGAGTCACCTGAAAAAAACCGAAAGCTTAGATCACAAGAATGAATTGATCAACAGCTTATAACAAAGAGAGAAAGTCCACCTAGACTCACCGAAAAGAGAGAAGATAGAGGTTTTACATAGAGTATGAAAACATGGAGGACCATCGTAAGTACAATGGACCCAACTAGCCAAAGGTTGCTCCATGGGGGTATTACCCTAGAAAAACAAAAAGTTGAAGAAAATGATAAAAATCATGACTACCAGACAATAGGAACACGTTGTTCTTACAGTAGAGACTGATTTTCGCTCAAGTTATTAAGAGCATTGAACATTTCAACAACCACAAGAACCGTCATCGAAAGGGTGGACGGACGGCGGTCATCAAATATACTGCAGGGATAGCTTGTCTGCCGTTTTGAACACGAATCAAAAGTAACCTGCGAGTCATCAAGAAAATATGGTAACTACTCTATTCCAATTATGGATATCAAATATAAACGCCATAAAATATTGGTGTCTAAATATTGATGAGGAGAGAAAGAGGGAACCAGTGTCTCACCAGTTCACTATAGGGTATCTTTGGACCAGTGTCAGCATAAAGAAACCACCATAAATAGCCAGCAATGGTAACAAGACCAACATAAGCTGAAAGACAATGACCACAAAAATGAATAAGAGTTACAAGGGAACACAATAGCTATTAGTTATACGATGAGGAAAGGGAATAGCTACTAAACTGAATAAGGGAAAAGTCAGGTCCTCTCAGAAATCTACCCTCAAGTTGGAGTTTTCTTTAAAAACTTTGTTTTCATTGACTTGTCAAACCTTGACGAATTTCCTCTGAAACACCAACCATGCAGTGTTTCTCAATGTAAGAACACAGGAGCTTTGACAAGGAAAAGATGTGTAGTATTGGTGTCTGGATTCACTGTTAATAAACAGCATACATCATACCAAATTAACTAGAGACGTGTAGAATGGTCTTCTCCAGGTAATATCAAATGACTCTAACAGATCAGCTAGGGTTGGCCGATCAACAATTGTCATCATGGGATTTAGATCCTACCAGAATCTTTTAAGCCTCGTCATACCTATCAGACTTAAAAAGAAAACTATAAAGAGGGAACGGTAATAACTGCACCCACAAACACACTCTGTATGGAGCATCTATAAAATAAAGACCAAGAGGGCGGTAGGAGGATGATCAAGAAACAGTTGAGCATACAAGTGGCTACCTGGAGATTCTCCTCAGCTTTTTTTCTGGCTCAACTCTAGGTACGACAGTACCCCTATGTGTGGAGAGAATAGAAGACAACTTTTTGATAACAATACCCTATGTGAGGAGAGAAGACAACCGTACCCTATGTGAGGAGAGAATAGAAGACAACTTTTCGATATGATACCCCAAAAAAAAGCAACACTCCTGATGACATTAAGAGTTCGCATAGAAAATGGTATATCAAGTGCTAGAAAGAAAGACAGACAGAGTTATCTAGTAGTTGCATATCTTACCTCCAATTATCAAGTAACGAAAAAAGAGCCAACCACTGACTACTGCTTCACTAATCTAGAAAACAAGAAAAAGTGCACCATTAAGTGTTAAACATCAAACTGTCAGTTTCTGAAGAAAATTTGATAATATGAAAAAGAGCATTATATAATGTCAAGAAACATCATAGTTTCATCCAAAAATTATGATCAACAATTTCTTAGAGTTACCTCCACTTCATGCATAAACGATTTATTTTCAAGTTCTCTACAATAATCTCACAAAGAATAACTGTCACAGATTCTAACATTTAGATAAAATGTTAAGTACCTTGCGTGGCTTAGCTGTCATAATATTAGAATCTGGCTTGTTAAAACCTATTGCTGTTGCAGGCAATCCATCAGTAACCAAATTCACCCAAAGTAACTGAACCTGAAGAAACGAAAAACAAAGAAAATGAGGAAAAGCAAAGAAACTTATGAGAAAGCACTCATCTTCAAAATTCCATGGCAGAAGAATTGGAAACACCGTGTTGCAAAAGACACTAGAACATTCACCTCATAAGATTTCTTGCAGGCATTTGAAGTATGACATAAGCACTAGGATCTAGTGATCAAGATGTGGAGTGTGGTGGAGGCTCCAGCAGAGAATGATGGGGTGAGGGAAGCCAATTATGATGACTGTAGTCTGGCGACATGCAGTAAGCGAGATCATACATCATTGGGCAGTGGCAGAAGTCTTATAATAGAGGGCGGAAGCACAGGCCCTGTGGCAGGCAGTAGTCTGGTAACAGATAGTGGTGGAAATCTTGTAGTGGGTGGCGGCACCTAGGGAGTGGACTTCTGTGTCACTGTTGTCCACATTGGCACTGTTACAGTGTGCAATTGACATCTTTGTAGGGAACAATGTAGCTAAGACGATGGAGTGTGGTATCACAGTGTAGGGGGTGGTGTTTGATTTTTGTGTGAGCAGGGGCATGTGTAATAATGGTGGTCATGAGTCCATCAGTGTTATTGGGGGTCGAACTTGGGTGAGTTCTAAGTTTTGAGATTTTAGGCTTACAGTTGACTTGGTGTCTCATCAAATTCCTCATAAAAAAACAAAAATCCAAATATGATAGGTTATTGTAGCAACGTGACAGTTTTTTTTTTAAAATGAGAGGGATAATCACCTGATAGGATCGGTGACCGACCCACAAGAATAGATAACCTATTACATTGGGCCCCCCTCTTTCTCCTGGTCTAGAGGACCAGGCGGCCACTAAACCCTCCACCGCATAGGCGATACCTTCAGTGGAGGCCACCCTCCCACTGCATAGCTTGTCATTTCGGTGCAGCCATATTGCCCAAAGCACCACGAAAATGCGAACCCCCTCCTCCCTCCTCTTGTCGCAAATCTTTTGAATTGAATCCTAGAAAGGATGTCTTTGAGGTCGTGTCTACCCTCGGAGTGGTATGTCAGTTCCATAGCACCCTGGCATAGGGGCATTTGAAAAAAAGATGAGCACAGTCTTCCTCTTCACCCGAGCATAGAGTACAACTTACTGAGGTCTCCAGGTATGAACGCTTTTATAGACTACTTGTGTCATAAGTTATCTTCAGAGAAGAAACCATCCAAAAAACCTCACCTTAATGGGAACCCTTTGTCTCCATATAAACCTACATACTTTGAGGATCGGTCGACTCTCCTCGTATTGCCTCTCACAGAGCCTCTTATACGCCCCTCTAACTGAGAATTGAGCACCAATCCATTCCCATCCATCACAAATCCTATGTTGTGGCTTCTTATGTACTAGTGATTATTACATGATCATAAACTCCTTGACCCTCTGATCTACCAAAGCTCCAGCTAATGTCGGATTCCAAGTGTTGTCCCAACACTCCACCTTGGCCGTCGAGTTTGTAGACAATGAGAATAAACAAGGAAATGTCCCGCTTAAAATCCCTTGGGTCGACCAATTATCAGTCCAAATACTGAAACGATAACCCATCTCCTAGCTTAGAAGCAAAAAAAGGTGCGCACCTGTCGAAAAATGTGTATCAAATTATGCCAAAAAGATGATGCCCTGTGCACTAGTACTGCGTATTTCTCCCAATTCAATTCCCTACCATAACTATCCTTCAAAATTTGAGCGACTAGATCTTCTCAGGAGCTTATAAGCCTAGCCACCCATTTTATTAGAGTGTCGTGCTCATGTTTTTTATGTCGAGGATCCCCAATCCCTCTGCTGTAGTGGGTTTGCACGTAACGTCTAATGAGACTATTGCTTGTCCCCGGCACTGTCCTGGCCCAAATCCTTTTCACAAGAATCGCCTCATCAAGCCTTCTAGCCTCTTCCCAACTCCAATGGGTTGTTTGAAAACATATAGGTAAATAATAGGGATTGCTATAAGTACTGAACAGAGCAACACCAATCGCCCACCCCTTGACAAAAGCTTCACTTGCCACCTCCTCAATCTCCTTTCCACTTTCTCAATGATTAGTTGTCATTTTGACCTTGTCAACCTGCCTTTCTTCAGGGGTAGGCCCAAGTATCGCATGGGTAAACTCCCTATCGGCGTCCCCAAGGCCTCCGAGTATTGCATGCTCTCTTCTTGAGTCAGACCAAACCCTACAAAAGTTGATTTGGCCCGATTGACCTGTAAGCCCAAAAAGTCTACAAATAGATCTAGAAGTGTGGATAGGTTCCTTGTTTCCTCGACCGAGCCCTCCATGAAAAACGTGGTATCATCTACGTATTGTACCAAGGGGATACCCTATGGGTAATTCCGTGTCTCGTAGCCTCTAAGCATGCCATGCGAACATGCCTAAAGCATGCACATGGCGAGCGCATCCACTGCTTGGACAACTAGCAGACAACCCTATCTCAACGTGATAGTTAAGCTATTAGTTTTATATTCACTTTTTTTCCATATTACCATTACAATAGTAAAATTGTATACCTACTTAACTGGTCCAATTACCATAGAGTAGTTTAACTTTTGAACCATAATATCATCTTCTAGGGGGGTGGGGGTCCATTCCCACTTCATCTTCCTATATAGTCTACTATAGCAATTTTAACACTTATATTATTTTCCCTTGAGAAAAAAAACCGTTTTCTTATATTTCCACCAATTGATCCACCCTTGCAAGTTTTCTTTCAAGATGATATACATTAGCTAAAATCCACCTGGTTCAATATCATAGGTACACCAACAGCACAAAATTATTGTAACAATACACATGACAAGATAGAAATGGGGTCCCAATCTTTCAGTTCTATTTGTAAAGTCTCTGGTCACTGTTAGTCAAAGCCCAAGTATCTATGAACAAGGTCATGCTTGACTATCCTAGCAGATAAATGACAACCAGCTAAGCATCGACTTAATCAGTTGGTGTAAAAAGTGGAGAATAAACAATGAAGACAAGTTTGCTACTGAAAGAGCTTGATGGTCATTGATAAAACGAAATCAATTTTTTATCATTTTTAATGGATGCCTTTTTTTAGCCACATGAGAAAATCACGCTGAACCTCTCCAGACAGGTTCAAAAATACCAAATCTATTGAGAGAAGCCTATTCAGAATTCAGAACTCACATTGTGGTCAAAGAAGGTTCACCAATCGCCCACCCCTTGACAAAAGCTTCACTTGCCACCCCCTCAATCTCCTTTCCACTTTCTCAATGATTAGTTGTCATTTTGACCTTGTCAACCTGCCTTTCTTCAGGGGTAGGCCCAAGTATCGCATGGGTAAACTCCCTATCGGCGTCCCCAAGGCCTCCGAGTATTGCATGCTCTCTTCTTGAGTCAGACCAAACCCTACAAAAGTTGATTTGGCCCGATTGACCTGTAAGCCCAAAAAGTCTACAAATAGATCTAGAAGTGTGGATAGGTTCCTTGTTTCCTCGACCGAGCCCTCCATGAAAAACGTGGTATCATCTACGTATTGTACCAAGGGGATACCCTATGGGTAATTCCGTGTCTCGTAGCCTCTAAGCATGCCATGCGAACATGCCTAAAGCATGCACATGGCGAGCGCATCCACTGCTTGGACAACTAGCAGACAACCCTATCTCAACGTGATAGTTAAGCTATTAGTTTTATATTATTCACTTTTTTTCCATATTACCATTACAATAGTAAAATTGTATACCTACTTAACTGGTCCAATTACCATAGAGTAGTTTAACTTTTGAACCATAATATCATCTTCTAGGGGGGTGGGGGTCCATTCCCACTTCATCTTCCTATATAGTCTACTATAGCAATTTTAACACTTATATTATTTTCCCTTGAGAAAAAAAACTGTTTTCTTATATTTCCACCAATTGATCCACCCTTGCAAGTTTTCTTTCAAGATGATATAGATTAGCTAAAATCCACCTGGTTCAATATCATAGGTACACCAACAGCACAAAATTATTGTAACAATACACATGACAAGATAGAAATGGGGTCCCAATCTTTCAGTTCTATTTGTAAAGTCTCTGGTCACTGTTAGTCAAAGCCCAAGTATCTATGAACAAGGTCATGCTTGACTATCCTAGCAGATAAATGACAACCAGCTAAGCATCGACTTAATCAGTTGGTGTAAAAAGTGGAGAATAAACAGTGAAGACAAGTTTGCTACTGAAAGAGCTTGATGGTCATTGATAAAACGAAATCAATTTTTTATCATTTTTAATGGATGCCTTTTTTTAGCCACATGAGAAAATCACGCTGAACCTCTCCAGACAGGTTCAAAAATACCAAATCTATTGAGAGAAGCCTATTCAGAATTCAGAACTCACATTGTGGTCAAAGAAGGTTGCTAGTTCAACAAGAACTGAAAGAGGAGGTCAAGATGTAGAAAAACCACATCCTAAAAGAAGTTCAGCGTGATCACCTTTGAAGCCTAATGGACACTCCTTAGAACACGAGAAGAAATTTAGCCACCATCAACTGCAGAAACACCCACACTGCACAGGCAGAGACCAGGCAGCATGGAACAAGAGGGTACCACATTCCATGCATGCCCCTGAGGACCACCATGTCATTATTCAGGCCTTTCCACCACAGATTAAGGAGAAGGTGTTTTTTGAGTGGGGAGTGTATCAGAGACCCTCTTGAAAACTTTTGTGTTTTGGTTAATGTATAAGGCAGTGTTTATGCTAACAAGATGCCCTAAGACATTTAGTACAGTGGGAGCTTGAATTTTGGGAACCATGGTACGGGCTCTAGGTTTTGTCTTCCCTAGTTCAGCTGTCTCCTGGCAGATGCCAAGCCTGAACCATTGGGCCAGGGTTTAAGCAGTCCACTAGCTTCGACTTAATATAACTTTTGAAGAATGAAGGATATTAACAGCTTTAGCCTAGTTTTCTTATTATTATGTTTATGTCCCCTAAATATTTGTATTTATACCCTATCGCAAGTTATCGTTTTGAATACGACCGTTAGGGTGTAACGGTCACATTGATCTGTATAAATAACCCATAATCATAAAGACAAGATAACGCTTTTCCTTCTATTGTCTATTTTGTATTTTCTACTCTGAGAAACATTGTTCTCATACTATCAAGCAATAGAGAGTATAACATTCGACAATAACAAAAAGAATGGGACCACTGCCAGGCAGAGAATAACCATGATACTAGCCATCTGCCCTAGCTTCCTTAAACCTCTTTGTACCTATCAGAGGCTGAGAAGAAGTTTCTTGAGGACGACAGTTATAATTACTCCCTGAAAGGACACTCATCAGGAGTTCTATAAATCAGGACAAGGAGGACAGGGGGAGATGATCAAGAAGATCTGTTCAAAGAAGTTGGGGGCATTTATGAGATCCTTTGCAAGGTTGGGACTGGAATTTTTTTTTGAAGTACCAGGGTGGGACTGGTAGTACTTTCTTCTTTCTCTTCTTTTCTTCTCTTCAGTGCTCTTTCTTCTCTCCTAACTGAGGAGATTCTTTTGGTATTCTCATTCATTTCTTTGAGACTTGTTCCCCTGATACATCCTCTGTTTATCCTCTGCCACTCATCTCTGCCAACTCTAAATCTTTTCCTGTGCTAAAGTCGTGGGCCTTCCTCAAGTCAACTGTTATCTCTATACCCCTCTTGACAACCTCTTCTTTCTCTCTCAGTTTTGTCGTTTCCATCCTTACTCATGCTCAGCCACCTTGGATTCTACCAAACCCTCTTGAATTAGATTAGGAGCAGTATCTAATCAGATTATTCCTACTAATCAAACTCTAAAAAAAGTTGATACTCCAAATTAAACAGGTGGAGAAATGGCTGTGGTTAGTAATTTACAGGTATGAGAGTCTCGGGCATTCCCAGTAATGCTGCAACGAAGATGCAAACCACTTCTCCAATATTTGAAGAGATCATATATCTGATGAATTGTTTGGTATTGTTGTAAATCGCTCTTCCTTCTGCAATGGCCTGCTTAGAAGAGATTAATCAGTGAAAAATACAACACACATAGTCTCTTTTAGACTGGTGCCCAAGACAACATGTTTACAAGAAACTCACCGAAACAATTGTTGCGAAATTGTCATCCGCCAGAACCATATCAGATGCACCCTGAAACAATAAAATAATAAAATTGATTTTGTCAAATTATATTTTTGTTTTTTCCGATTCTTGCCATGTTTCTTGCATATGTAAATAGACTTAATGAGCTAGATTTATTTTCCCTGTGCGTAACTGCCTTTGAAATGTGAGGCAGTTTCTTTGAGAACTCAAGTGTCGAGGGCAAAAGTGGGCAGAGACTAGGGGCATTGACCCCCAATGGGCAGATAACATACGGGACATGCACATTTGCATGCCTAATTAAACATAGTGCAATGTCCTGGTCAAGTATCTCAACACAATGTCCCATAGGTAAGGCAAAGAGAGGAGGAAAAGAGCATCAGAAATTTGACGATCTGGCTTGGAAATCAAAAGGGGAGCCCAGAGCTGCATTCAGATGGAGTATTGGGGAGACCTTTTCCCTCTCTGGATTGGCATTCTCTCTCTGTATTTCTGAGGTTAGATCCAAATTAAGCAGATTTAGGCCTTCTATGGTGAATTTTGAATTGGACTCATGAGATCTCCAAATAGACCATAACATATTGAAGTCCAGGGAAGAACACTAATTTGAAGAATAGGAATCTCTATCTCGCTCTCCTTCTCTCCAAGTATAATTCATTAGAGCTAGAGTTTGGAAAAAATTTAGCGCTGAGACTGTCCTTGAGAGATGACCAACATACCTTTGCAACGGCTGTTCCTGAACCCATAGCGATTCCAATATTAGCCTTCTTCAGTGCAGGTGCATCATTAACTCCATCACCAGTCATGGCAACCTGAAAAACGGAAAGAAAAGGGGAAAAAATGCCTGATGAGCCAACTAAGAAACAGAAAGACCAGACACAATAAACTGAAATGAAATGTCTACTAAAAATTGATAATAGAGTTGATGGATAGTGAATAACATGAGTGAGGAGCTTACAACTTCATTCTGATTTTGAAGCGCTTCAACCAGCATCCTCTTATGAGATGGTTCAACCCTACAAGTGAAATAGAAATGAATTATACACAACGGAAAACTGCCAAGTAAAAACACCAAAAAAGGTATTGTATATGATTGTCGCTCGTCCATATTTTATTTTTTAGCCAATAATTATGCTATGCTGTATATATCATGTACCCTTTTATCTTACAAAAACAACTTTGTATTTTTTTGGGAGAAAGGCAAAAAGAGACCAAACAGTAATCATCTCACTATTTTTTTCGTCTGCTATCATGTTTTTGTTTTCTAGATAAGCCCTTATGAGATGCAATACCATGTTGTTGGACCGCATAGTGGGTTAGCTGTATCCAACCCATTCAATGGGGTCCCTATTCAAATGGATCAAGGAGAACTGATGAGATGATTCCTACCCTATTGGATGTATTCAGTCCGACTTACAATCTAAGTTTCCAATGTGGCCCCTTACTAACATGGTATAAGAATTACTGGTAAGGGCAACGCAACCAGGAGAGATCAGACTGAGGAAAGCCATCCTCTTCCTCATCATCCAACTATCAGTCGCTGAGGACATATCCTTCTGAGGAATGCTACAAGAAACCCACACCAGCCACCAGAGGAGTGAAGAAGATAGCCCGTTCTCAAGGTCAACTGTTAATGGGCCAAGATAAAGGGCCCATCATTCCCAGGGGAACCAGAGTAAGAATCGGGAGGGCCTTGAGAGGGGGCATGGGGGACATCTCTTTCTCTCTATACATTTCACATATGCTGAGTAACATCCTGATATAACCCAGAACAGGGTTGCATCAGAACGATTTTGGAGCATTCACCGTAAAACTAGTTAAGTTTACCTTACAAAGTGATGGAAGTATTTAATGTCATCAAGGCTAAGGAGTCATTTAAATAAGAAATAAAACCAAATCATTAGTTATTCATAAAGAGTTTTCTGTGATGTTCTCAGATATTTACTAAGCTCTTGTAAGCACATACACATAAAATGACGCTGAATTTATGGAGAGGTGGAAACAAACAAGTGGGAAATTTCCCAAACATGACAGTCACAAATAATTTTCCTCACTAACTTAGCTCCATAAGATGAATAAATTGCCTCAAGCAGAATATAAAAACATATTAATTATAAAGCTTTAGGCTACAAGGTTGTGATGATGGATGAGTAAAGCTAATATGACAGCAAAAAGTGAAGCACAAAAGCATTTAAATTCAAGTAATCACTGACAGAACACTTGAAAGAGAGGAAATAAGCACCATCAAATGGCTTACGTTCTTATAATTTTTTAACATGTCCTCAATCTCTTTAACTCTCAGATAAGATGGGGCATTCTACCTTGTAAGTAAGATCATATGTTGCAAGGCTGAAGCACGCTGCAGCGGTGGAAGTTCCTCAAACTCAGAAGCAGTATAAGAGTACCCGCTGAGATCCTCCAAGTGATCAAAAGCACCAATCTGCTGACAAATAGATTCTGCTGTGGACTGAACCAAGAAATGTGTTAGAGGATCTAGTTCTTTATCTTTGGTGTGATGTTTGACACTTTTCTCCGTTTTAGTGTACTGAGGGGATCCAACTACTAGAGATCAGGGCCCTCATAACTCACAAGGTCCATAATGTAATCTTCTGTGCCCTCAAAGATCACGATCCTCTCTCACTCCTCCTCCTATCTCTTCTCTTCTTAAAGATAACTTTGAGATACATCAAGCTTAATCAATCTAAAGTTGATTGTCAAAATATACCATCATGATTAGTTGATATATTTCACAAGAAAATTTAAACATGAAGATCTTCTTTGGTCTTACTTTGTTATCCCCAGTAACCACTATAACACGTATTCCAGCAGACATACAAGACAGTATTGCAGTTTTCACTTCATCTCTTGGAGGATCCCGCATCCCAACCTTCCAAGGAGAAAAAATTACAAAAACCAATTAATGAGCTAGTTCTATAAGATATCAGATATTCATCCTTGCTATTATCCTTTGCAGAGGAAATACAAGTGAGAATTTTAATGTGTATTCTGAATCAAATGAAAGAACTTTATTTTCAAACTCAAGCTAAAAACAAAAAAAGAAATAATTTTCCCATTATTTCTATACACAACAATTTATTTCATAAAGCAGCAAGAAACAGACAGTGTAGGTCAGATTGCATCAGACATAATTCAGACATAACGTGAATTGACAATCAAAGCAATATTTAAGTTGAAATCAGATAAGTACCATTTGCAAACGAGAATCCACTTAAAAAGGTATGAAAGAAAATCATGTACCAGACCAATAAATGTAAGGTCAGCTTCATCTTCAGGGTAAAGAGTTTGTTGCCCGGATGGGATACGCTTTAGTGCGAAAGCCAAACATCTGAGGGTCTCCTTTCCAGCCAAGCTGAATAGATGAGATAAACAAAGGAATGCGTCACAATTTGAATAGAAATTAGAGATCTGATGCTAGATCTCAACATAGAACTGTTTAGGTCTCATGGTATTTACAGAATCCTGCATCAAAAAACCCAACAAGATGCACTATGACTGTAAACCTTGGAAACCCTAACAGAGGTTTATTTGGTGAAACCCTCTTTCTCTATTCATGTTTCCTCTCTCAACATCTCTCTCCAGGAGAAATAAGAGCTTGCCAAAAGATGTAACAGTGAGAGGGAAAAGGACACCCAAGACTTCCTCACATTCTTACCGTACTGTGCGCATTAAAAATTAGAGAAAGAAAAGCATAAAACATACCCTTTAAATTCATTATTTACAACCAACGGGACTAAAATACTGCATTTTTAAAAATTCAAACTTAACTTTGTCCCTACTCTCATCTAATTGGCCAACGCCATATAAAGTTAGCAGTTTTAGAGTATGAGCTCTAAGATTTTTCTGAAAGGCAGAAAAGGGGATACCTGTGGAATCTTGACTCCAACTCAGAACGAATGTCCGCAGTTAACGGAACAGAAGAGCCATCCACGTTGCACAAAATATGTGTGCACCTTGATATTATGCTCTCGGGAGCACCTTTTGAGAACATTATCTCTTGCTGTTTACGGCTACAAAGGACACTCATCATTTTACGGTCTCTGGAAAAATCCAAAACAGCGACCTACACAAGGGCCATACTCATCAGAGTTTAAACCAGAAAAAAAGGACAGTGGCATTTCTGGCAGCTAGTCTAATAACCATGACAAGAAGAGAAGGTAGTTGGCTATGTATATTGTTAAAAGTTACATGAATGAGTATGATAGATAAATAAACCTATCTGGAATAAAATAAACAAGGATTGAAGACCAGTATAAAAGTTATGCATCTGAGCTACCAAACCAAAGAGCAATTGAGAAAGTCCATCATGACTCACACCATATAAAAGTTAAGTGAATAGTGCCACATGATAATTCATTTGCAATAAGAATAAACACAGACAAATCAAAGGTACTCTTTGCACATTCTTGATGACAAAATACTCATTTTTGGATCATACTCAGTAAGAATAAATCGTATTTATGCCCTTGTCAATATTATAAACAGAAATATATGACCATTAGACCTGTAACAGCATTATTCCACTTGCACAGATAGACAATGGTTTATTAATAAATGCATCTTTTCTAGCATTAATCTCTCCTAACACTTTTACTTCTCCCTCATTTCTCTCCCTCTCTCAGAAATAACTCATTTTCTCTCAGAAATAACACATCCTGGATTCTATCATGGAATCACAGCACCGTTTGTAGGAGGTAAGATCATTTTTCTATATTGTATTAACTGTCTCAGGAAGGGAGACAGTACTTTACTGCTATTGGTCAATTATTCTCTGAATCTTAAGATCCAGAAGAAGGGGATTTGAGTATCATCTTTCTGTCCTACAGTAAAAAGAATCTCTTGGACCATATGACAAAGATTGAAAATGTGGAGCAGAGATTTAAACCGTCACTACTGACTTGATTGCGTCCTCTTCTGGCGCAACACCAGGATCGGACAGATGGTTTTCTCAACAACCTATGGTTGCTCTCTTATGAAGTTTTCTGGGCCAAACACACATTTATTGGCCAGGCATATCAAAGCTGCACTTCCAGCCTGACAATTTACTGATCATATCAAAGAAGCGAATCCAGCTCCTACAGATCCTAAATACAAAAAACAGATGATTGCGGTCTTATGCCCTTGGCTAGTAGACTCACTGATACCAGAGCTTGCAAGGAGATTCATTGAGTATGAGACAGAGAAAGATGGGAAGCTACATAAAAATACCACTTAAAGAGCAAGGAGATATGACAGTTAAAAATTACTCCAAAGAATTGAGTACAGTGAATTAGATCACTAGAGACCATCATCCCAGGGTTTGGTGGATAGAGAATATGTGCTGATGGACAGAATCTACAAGCCATCACAACATTTGAGCGCTGACGTTGAGGGAACAAGAGGTCAATTATATAATGGAGAAGCATGCACTCAATTTTGATGATGCTGTAGCCCAACTGATGCATGAAGAAAGTTGACTTCAGGAAAGTGAAGGAGGAGTAGAAAGTTCAGCATTTGTGACAAAGCAAGTCCCATCTTTAAGTTCAGCACTCAACAAAACTTGACTCAAAACTCAAACAAAAACAAGAAAAACCAAAAAAGAAAAAAAGATCAGTTATCGTGTAACTGTTGCAAGAAACCAAAGCACACTGATTAAACCTGCTGGAAACGGTATGGGAGACCACCTTTGAGGCAGGAGCACGTTACTGCTCAACCAAATGTAGCTACAGGGGGAACCCCTGGAGGCCATAATCAGTTAGCATGCACCTGGCTTAGAGGATATACTGCAACAAGGTTATCTTTAGGCGAAGAGTGGCTTCAGCAAACGGCATCATCCATGACATGGAAAGACTTGTATGTCTCTGGTTTAGAGGAACTTGAATGGTAGGAGGATCTTCAGGGCATGTATGTACTCATTGAGTAAATATATCACATATATGAGGTGGATCACCGATCACAAGTGACCATCCTCTTTTTCTTCAAAAAAAATAATATTTGGTGAAAGTGGTTTCCACAATGGGGAATACTGAACAATAACTATGCCTCAAATGGTTGCATCCTATCAAACCACACCTTCGACCTTAGGAACCACTTCACAGGAAGTAATAAAACTGCAATAATGCAGCAACATAGATCACTTCATCAACAAATGCAACATAAACTGTTCTCATCTTCTAGTGGATTTGTAATGGGCTCAACTTCACTTGTCAATGCAGGTATAATTAAAGCATTATCTTCAATTTCATCAGTTACATCTTCATATTCAGATGGTGCTAAGATCCTTGACTCCATGGCAACAGACCATACGACAATATTATCAGATATTTTTATGTCATATAATCCATGCCCTAGCACTACAAACAATAAATGGAAAGCTACTTACAGTAGAAAGAAAAGGAAGTCTCTACGTAGAACCTATAGGGCTCTTTACTCATGTACTACATGTGCCGAAATTATGTGTTAGCCTTGCCTCAATACAAAAGCTTAAGCTAGAATTACACATTTTGGGCTCATATTCGATAGCATTTGTGTATTTTTATATCAGAAGGTGCTAAGGTTTAATACTGGACTTTCTAGAGCTCAAGAAGGATTGTACTACTTGCCTCAAGCTAGTCAACGGAATATTCAAGGAGAGGCTACTCACTATGCAACCACCGCAACTAGAGTGAAAGCAGAGAACTCTATCCCAACTATCCAGAGAAGACTTGGCCATCCATGATTTATAGTATTAAAAAAATTGTATCCAAATTTCTTTAATGGACTAAAATTTGAAGATTTATATTACAAGGTCAGTCAACTCTCTAAATGATGTAGCCTAAGATAGAACCCAGAAGCGTATTTCTGATGAGGCCTGCAGAGCCCACTTCAAAGGTCGATTTAAAGTTTAATGGGCCAGGGGCAAATCTCTAGGAGCAAATAGTATGAGCAAAAGATCACCTAGAGACAAATATTTTCCGTCAGATTTTACAGTGACATAATCTGCAGGATATCTCTGCAAATGCTTATCAGAGCCTGGAAGCTTCCCTTTTCTTTTGTCAATTTTATCCCTTAACACCCATATGCTGTCAGACTTGTATTTTCAAGGTTCTGAGCTGTCTTTTCAAAGGTTTTTTCTTTTAAATGACCCTTCACTTTTCAAGGCTTATTTAAGGCCCCCATTATAACCATTGAGAACACAATTAAAGTTATTCCTTTTTAAGATCTTTCTTTCTCTCCTGGCTAGCTCAAGGGTTGAAGAGGTTAGTTTTGTGGATTCAAAATCTAAATCTTCTTATACGGCAAGGATTGTAGATCCAAATCAGTGTTTGCATTGTTCCTATGATAAGATTGCATCACTAAACAAAAGAGAAATTCCTGTCATGTTATAAGCAATAGATGTTCTATAACCTTCCAAATCATCCACTATGACATATGAGGACCATCATCTTATAATCATATGTATATGGGTTTAGGTGATTCCTAATATGTGTAGCGGATTATAGTAGATTCGCTTGTATATTTCTATTGAAAACCAAGTTTGAAGTAACAAAAATTTTATAGAACTTTTGTTCATTCGTCATATTTTTTTGGAGTAGATGTGAAAGGTATTAGAACAGATAATGCAAAGGACTTTTGCAATAACGAGTTGAAGGAACTTTGTGAAATAGAAGGGATCAAACATCAGACACCATGTGTTTGCACTCAGCAAAATGGATTAGCAGAGAAAAAAATATGAGATATTCTGTAGAGCACACATAATCCAAAGTAATCTCCTAAAAGATCTTTAGGGATTAGAAATCATGACATCTACACAACTAATTAACCAACTGCCATCAAATACACTTGAAATGGGAAGTCCAATAAAACTTTAGAAAACAAATATTTTCTCATGAAATTAAAAAAACATATTCTCGGATTTGTCTAGTCTTCTACTGAATCGAGCTAAGTCTACTTTCGTTGGGTTTAGTTTATCCACGGAGGAGATGAGTGGTTGCTCTCAGATCTTGGAGACGCCCATTGGAGCCCTACCGATCCGGTACCTTAGGGTGCCGCTTGTCAATCGCCGCCTTCGGCTCCAAGATAAGCAACCAGTATTCGAGAAGGTGGAGACGCGCTTGGGAGGTTGGCGGGCACGCCTCCTATCACGCGGGGGTCGACTGGTTCTGCTGAAGGCGGTCCTGGCCACTATACCCATTCAATATATGTCGATCTTCAGGATGCCGGCCGGCGTCAGAAGACGTCTTGAGAAGACCATACAAAGTATCTTTTGGAGAGGGTTCCCGCCCGAGAAATCACGAGGGGTGGGGCTCGTCGCATGGACTATCGTGTGCCGGCCTGTTTCTCAAGGCGGGCTAGGCATACGTCATCTCTAGCATACCAACATGGCCCTTTTGACCAAGTTGGTGCGCTGGATGATGCAACCTTCGGGAGACTTAGTATCTGTGGTGCAAAGAGACGGGTACGGATCTTCGTTGGATTGGGAGATGTGGCGGACCCCGAGGCGCGGCGACTCCGCATTTATGGCGAGTGTGCTGACGTGTTTCCCGCAAGTGTAGAGGTTCTTCCGCCCGCAGCTGGGGGACGAGGAGACTTTCCAGTTCTGGGATGACGATTGGTCGGGACACGACCAACTACGTGAGGTTTTCCCTCGTCTCTATGCATTATTCCCGGATCCGAGGATTTCGGTGCAGCGGGCCTGACACGGAGCATGGGCTCCAGCTTTGCCCAAGGCATTGCCTGACTAGCGGGTGGCTGAGCTGCTTAGGCTGCAGGAGCTTCTTGCCGACCAGAGCTTGTCGGAGGCAGCCAAGGACACCTGGGCTGTGGAGCTGCCCAACCTTCACCATTCGCGTTGTTTACAGAATGCTTCGAGACAAGGGGGAATCGGAGGATCCGCTCCTCTTGCAGAGGTGCCGTTTGGTGTGGAAGCGTTGTCTCCCTCTGAAGATCAAGGTATTCGCCTGGCTCCTGCTACGACGGCGCCTGATGACGAGGTCCCTGTGGCAGCACATGGTCCCGGACTCTCCTGTGGAATGCCCGCTGTGCGCAAGGGTTGTGGAGGATTGCTCGCACCTATTCTTTGCCTGCCCCTTGGCCCAGGAGGTGTGGCAGCGCCGGGCGTCGGCCGTCTCGTGATGACTTCGGAGGAGGCGTTCTGGCGGTCTCTCAGCGGCGGATCATTCCATCGCGAAGCTGAGTGGCAGACTATTTTTGCCTCTCTTTTTTCCCTGTGGATCCATAGGAATGAGGTTATATTCAGGGGTTGTACCCCTTCCGCTGATGCTATCCAGCACAACGCGAGGGGGTTTGCGTCTTTTTGGCACTGAGGTGGTCTAGGCCCCTCGACTATTGTACCACTGTAGTACTGTACCATTCGTCATTGCTTTAATGACATCGGGGGGGGGGGGCACTGTTTCGGGGTGCCCTTCCCTCTAATCTTAAAAAAAAATGAAATTGCGAAATGGACTTCTACTCAAAATATTTTGATGTGCATACTATGTACACCTAACTCCGGGATAGAGAAATAAATTGTTTGCAAAAGCACAAAAATGTGTGTTTGTGGGATATTCAAATACATAGAAAGGAGACCTAGACAGAAAACACTCATCCTAATCAGGGAAATTCTCAACTTGAGTATTACGTGAGTAGACAAGTAGTCATAATCAGGAAACCAAAAGATCAGAAAGACGTAAAATCTTGGAATTACCTACTCCTAATCGGATATCAACCATTCCATCAGATTTATACACAAAGATGAAATCAAGAAAAGCAGATAAGGAACAAAGTAGATTATGTTCTTCCAGTACAACAAGAAAGTGGGTCCAAGAACACTAGGGACACAAGATTGTGAAGTAAGAGATTTGGAAGGTTACAATCAACTAATATCCTTGAGAAAGGGCATTAGGACTTGTGTGAAGACTACACATGACCTAATTAGCTTCATGAAATATAAAAAGGTTTCTAAACCTTATAGAGCCTTTTTATACTCAATCAAGAGCTCATTCCTAAAAATGTAGAAGAAGCCCTAAGCGAACCCTATTGGAAGAAAGGCATGGACGAGGACTTGGCAACTTTAGAGAAAAATAAGACGCAACCAATAATACAATTTCCACAGGATGAAAAGATTCTTGAATGCCAATGGATATTTATTGTAAAGTATAATGCTGATGGGAGCGTAGAGAGATCTAAAACCAGATTTGTGGCTAGGGAATATTCATAAACACACAAAATAGAGTACATCGAGACCTTTGCCTAAGTGGCAATGATGAATACTGTGAAACTTTTAATATCTCTAGCTGGAAAACTAGATAGGGATTTGCAACTATATGATACTAAAAATGCATTCCTTCATGGAGAGTTAAATGAGGAATTCGACATGCAAATACCACTTGGGTATACATGGCGTAGTAACTCCAACTTTGTGCGCAACCTAAAAAAGGCCTTGTTTGGTTTAAAACAGTCGCCCCAAGCTTGGTTGGGAAGGTTTTCTCAAGCAATGAAAGCTTTTGATTATAAATAATGTAATGGGGACTGTATATTGTTCTGCCAACATTTTTAGATAGGGAGAGTCACTATCCTTATCGTTTATGTAGATGATATAATCGTCAATGGAAGTGATAAAGAAGAAGTCTACAAATTAAAGAGTTGATTAACTGAACAATTTGAGACAAAAAAACTTGGCCATCTTAGGTACTTCTTAGGACTTGAAATTTCTCAATCCTCCAATGGGCTGCTATTAACTCAACAAAATCTAATAGATTCACTAAATGAGCCTTATCATTTACAGTGTTCTACAAGTGAAACTCCTATCAAAGTGAACCATAAATTAACATTCAATAAAGACAGAGATGTCAATATTGATTCTTATCAGAAACTAATTGAAAAACTCTTATATTTAACTCATACACTTTCTAATATTACATAAGTTGCTAATATGTACTTCAAAAAAAAATAACTTGCTAATATTCTAACTAAATTTATGCATGAGCCACGAGGATCACATTTGCAGGCAGCATACAGGGTACTATGGTACCCAAAGGGAACTACATGACTTGGCTTAACCTTCAAGAAAACAGTTAAATTAAATTTACCTATTTATACTGAATCTGACTTTATTGGGTCTTTGGTTGGCCACTGGTCCACAACTGGATACTGTACCTTTCTTGGAGGAAATTTGATTACGTGGCAAAGTGTCAAACAAGGTGTGGTGTCTAAAGCCAGCACAGAGACAGAACTTATAGCCATGTCAGAAGGAATCAGTGAAATGATGTGGATGAGAAGAATTTGAAGGGATTTGGAGGTCCCTTACGAAGAGGCCAGCAAATTATTGTGGAACAAGAAGTCAACCATCAGTACTGATATTATCCTGTTCTACAAAATCAAACTGTCAGAATATGAGGGTTTATACATATACATGTGACCGTTGTAAATTACCGTTACCAGTAACAGTTACTTGTAGCCACTATAAGTATGTAATGCGCATTCAATAAAGTATGCTTTTACCTTCTATACTTTTGTTCTTCTCTGTTTATGCTTATCCTTAATCCAGTTTGGATTAAGAGAAAGTGGATGCTTATTTCTGTCACAAACAAAGCATGCAGACATAGATTGATTCTACATAACACAGCAACTTGACGACAAGATCATATGTACCTCGTATGTCAGCACAATAGACCAATGTGTAGACATATTCACAAAGGGATTACCAATCAAGGACTTAAACAGATTAATCAGAATCAGTTTATGACAGCGACTGTTTTGACCCATATCATGGCTTTTTTTAATTTGCAAACTAGTCCTGGATTCACCCCTTTATTAAACCCAGGAGGAATCCTCAGAAAAGTTTCTTCATAACGGTTGCCATGCAGAAATGTGTTCCTGATATCAGATTGTTTCAGCTCCCAAATGTGGGTAGCTGCCAGAGAAATTACTATAATCACTGTATTCATCTTTTCTACCGGAGCAAATATTTTGGAGCAATCCACTCCATAGGTCTGAGTATGACCTTGGGTGACTAATCTCACATTGTATCTCTAGATGCTCCCATTAGCTTGATATTTGATTGTGAAAACCCATGACATCCTACTACCTTCTTCCCTTTGAGTAGCATGGTTTGTTCCCATGTTTGATTTTTTTGTTTAAGGCATTAATATCTGCATCCATAGCCTTCTTCCACTCGGGATGGCTACATGCCTCATCTACTTTTTTAGTTATGCGAGAAGCCTGAAGCTGTGTAATGAAAGTTTTGAACAATGGAAAAGTCTTTTTGAAGTTGTTAACACTACTTAAAGGAATAAGGAATAGATTTAACACATATCCTAGCTCCTTTCCTTAAAGCAATGGGTTGATCATTAGTCTTGAGAACACCTTTGTTATTTTCTCCTCATCCAAATAGTTCTGATCTAGCTGCTCTACTCCAATTTCCATTTTGTCGCTCAATCCTGACCCCTGAACTGGAGCTCGTGGTTGAGTTCGGCATCTAGTATATACCTTGGAAAAAGGTTCAATAATGTCTTCACTAGCTCTATGATCCCCTTTCCAGTCTGGTAAGGGCCATACTATTTGCTGAGCTAGAGACGGTGGAGTATCTGTTGTGTGTGGGAACTCTCTATGCCGGGGATTATCCTTCCTTTGTTTATCCGGGAGAAGAAAGAGACAGGCTTTGCTCCTTGGAATCATTTTCATAGAAGAATGTCTTCATTACAGGTAACCTCTTGAGGAGCTATTATCTTCATCGTGAAAGGATTATACCATATATACCTGGTACGACTCGTATCGAATCTGGTAAGAGCGATCAAGAGCATATCTCCCAAATATTCTCCGAAAACTCACCAGTTGGAATCACCCGAGAAGGTCGCTTCAGAAGTACTGTAGGTCTCTCAATTTACTCTCCCTGGTAAGTCCCCCGTCAGTAGACGATCCGCTCTGAAAGCCCAAGCACCTCTGCAGCCCCAGTTCGAATGCAACCCTAGCACAGAGGCCTCTACTCCCCACTCGAATCTACTCCCCGATATCCCTTTTCTTAATCCCCGATATCTATTTATACTGTCCAGCCTTCTATTTTTAGATACTTGCCTTTCTATTTCCATAATAGGGTCTGTCAGATCATCTTAGTCGCCAGGCTGGTCCTCCAGCTGATTTCCTCCTCCTTTTCCCTTGATTCTGACCAACTTATCATGTAGCTTCTTCCTCCGGTAGCCCATGACAGGTAAGATCGTATCAATACCCTATTTGGTTATATATGCCAGTTTATGCATCTGATGCAGGTATAAGCGAACAAAATATTCATAACCAAGTCCATGTCGATTTTCCTCTTTTTGAATTTGGGCTACAGTGTTCTCAAAATCTAATTCATGCTTTCTGTTGAATAATTGTTCTCCAGCACTTTCAAATTCAGGTTGCTGACCTTTCAAGAATCTGTAGATGCATTCACAAAGCACATATGTTTGATCAATGGAATTGTGTATAGGTGGTTGACAATGATCAATCTCTGTCCACATTCCTGTGAGCTCGTTGGTGTCTTCCAGGGTGCTTTGATGTTCTTGAAGATGACTGCCAGCCCTATCAACAAGATCTGCACTGCATAATTCGTCCTTCTTTTTGGAGTACTGTCGATGTGCAGCATTCCAAATCTCCTTGTCTCATATGACATGGAAGATCAGGTGTCATTGAGTCCAATATCCATGTACAGAGTGCATCCTCTTCATTTATATAAGACAGATGTTTCCTAGCTGATAGTGCTTCCTCTAGGTGTCTCATCTGTCCCCTGGGCCTTAGATTTTGTTTGATAAATTGGTACCAATGAAAGAGATTATAACCTGTGAACTGATTTCAAGTGGCCAGTTGAGGTAGCTGAGTATACCATTTGTCTGAAAAAATCATCAGTTCTTATGCTCAACTCGTTGACCCAGTCTCTAGATACACAGGCATCTCTTGTTTGGTCATTCTTGTGGTAAGCAGATCTCCTGAATCCCTCTAAGGGTTCTAGGGTCCTCAACAGGGGATGATTCTCAAAGGAATCTTTACCAAATTGAAGTTATAATCAGAAGATGCAATAGACAGAGAAGAGACAGGAAGTAAGGACAGCAGCACCAGGGATATTTGATTGAGGCTCTGATCTTAGCAAGACTTCTTTGAGATGCAGAAGCATTTGTTACATGAGCTAGGGCACAGGAGAGTCAGAGAGAGAAGAACAGAAAGGTACATCTCGTTATTAACTTAAGTTTAACATAACATTCCTTTTATAGGTTACATGAAGATGGACGCATGCCCATCTACCTAAAAAAGCAACATAACTCCAATGGTTATGGGCTTTAGTCTAAAATTTACTAGTTTAGGGTAAATATAGAATTCACTGTCATAAACATACAATCAGCAAGCTTCGAATGAGTAGTATCCATTCCTCTGATTGAGGGGGAATGATAAACTAGCCCTTTGCATTATTACCCTAAAAGAGTGAATATTTTACTTATGCCCCTGTCAATATATAATCACTAGCAGGAAACTAGCCGTTAGGAAATATGACCATTCCACTTGTAACAGTCATATTCCACATAAATAAATAGCCAGCATTTTAGTAATGTATGCATCTTTGTCTGCCTTAATCTCTCCTAATACTTCTTCTATCTCTCTCTGATCTCTGACCGCCTACACATCCTAGATTTTATCAATCAATTACGAAAAAATACAGCCCAATCACCAAGCACATCACATTCCTCAAACCCTAATCCACACCAGGGCCACAGAAGCTGAATGATGTAGAAGAATAGTTTCCTTGACTTACTTAACTTATCTTGTCTCAAATACTGACTACAGATAACTGGCAGGTCTTGAGACTATTGAAATCCAGGATCCATTATTTAAGTCTGTTAACAAATAATACATAAAGGCAGAACATAAAAATTTAAGGAGCACCAGACACAACTCAATAGTTAAATAGTATGAGTTGCCACCCCACATAGTCCTTTTCCTCTAAAACTGGTCATGCCCCATTCCGAAATGCAGATTTCACAAATCTATATCAATGATATTAAGTGTCATCTCACAAATAATCTGATACTATCCCCCTACTAAGCTACATAAGGAAGCGACGGCAGAATAAGCCATTGGGAGGAGATGAATGGTTCAGGATCCCTTCAAACCATGAACTGGCTACTGGAAATGTACTGGCACCTATTTTGAAAGAAGGGGATAAAAAGGCAGCAGGTGAAAGAAGTGGAGGGGGCAGAACATGTGGGCCATTTGTGACCTTGCTGGAGAGAAATCAGTGAGGCCAGATGTGGTGAGAGCTGGGTGATCTCTCCTGTGGATTTGATTGGTCAACTCAGAACCTAGCAGAGTGAGGAAGGTCAAAAGGGAGTGGACTTTCTCATTTGGGCAGATACCGTGATCTGGGAGTTCTTTTGTGAACTGGTTGATATCTGAGGTTGTCTCTTTACAAATCCTATCTAGCATCATATAGTAATCATATCCAACTGTGCATCTGGTCCCAAAAACATTATCCATAGGGAGGTTGATGATCATATAATCATAAATTTTGGAAACATTGGCACGACAATGTAATTTGCAAGGAGACAGTGCATCAATCTAGACCAGTAACATAAGCAAAAGGAATGAAAATATACTTCCAGGATCAGAACAGACCTTTTTAAACTGGTGTTCCCAGTAATGATTGCAGTATGAAGCTCTCTCATGCTTTGGGAGCATGTCTAAAGCTGACGGCATCGAATCAAAACCGGGAAGACCCACCTGCCAAGACCAGAAAGTGTACAAAATTGTCGAATTTGAAATAACAGCTTCTGAGAAATACAGTGCAGGTTTGAGATTCGAGGAACCTTTTCTGCAAGAACACGGAGTGCAACCTCTGTTGACTCGCCAATCTTTTCATAGATTTTCTTCTCTGGGTTGTATTGCAAGATAGATTCGTTGCAAAGGGCTGAACACATTGCTATGTGAAGGAGACAGGGAAATTCTGCAGGGAATTCAAGCTACAAAGAAAAAAATACGATATAGATAAAGGTATGCATAACTTTGATATCCACAGAGGATTTTATGTATTTTAGAAATTTGTATTACCCGGGCTCCACCAACATCATAGACAAGACCTTCTGGAGAGTAAGTGGTCCCAGTGACCGTATATTCTGAGGTGACGGAACCTTGGTGCACTGAATGAAGCACACATATCTACAAAACGGACAACAATAAACATAAGAATATTTTAAGTCTCAAAAATAACAGAAAACATCTCTTTCAAAACTCAAATCCAAAATCTCAACCAATTTTCTTGTCCTCTGCATCAATTTTTCTGAGAAAATTTTGCAAGCAGTGTCAGTTTTAATTAATGGGAACTTATAGCAAGTTGTGTCTCCCATAAAGAATTAATGCAAGTTGGGCATAATAACAGCAAGTACAATGTCTGCCACCGATGGATCTTCTACTGTTTTATCCCTCCTTCGTTTCCATTGTGCATCCATAATCCTTGAATTATACCATACAAGCATTGTAGGCCTTGCAGTACAACTAAGCCTGATAGAATCTATCTCATTTTTCTTATCTGTTCATTTTCTCTCTTCACTCTTCTTGCTAGAAAGTGATCATACAGCTGATGCTCTCTCTCTCTCTCTCTCTCCCTCTCTCTCTTGCTGTCCACGTTCAAGAATTTTAAGCAAGGGAAATTGAACAGGTCACTTAGGAAAAAAGCTGATGCTGACCAAAAACGAATTCTGAAACACAATTTTAACTTCATTTGGGTACTACATGAATTCAATGTATCCATTCTATATCTAAAAGAAATATTAAGGAATATTCAAACCAGTATTAAGGAATCACAACAGAAAATTTACAGGAAACTTCCAAAAAGAATCAAGAATCCAATCAATCACCTTTGATACAGACATCATGTTTGTGGTAAGAGTGCCAGTTTTGTCACTGCAAATAACAGTTGTGCATCCAAGGGTCTCTACTGATGGTAGTGATCTCACAATTGCATTGAGTCGGGCCATCCTCTTAGTCCCAAGCGCTAAGCAGCTAGACCAAGAAAAGAAACACCATGAGTTTCAGCAGAAAAAATAATTGTCATTCACAATGGCATATTAGTCATGGTTTGGAATATGACTAAACTGTTTTTAGGCACTTAACAAGACGCGTTTTTACAGGAATATATAAAAGCATAGTTTCATGGATGAAGTCTTTCATAACAGGAATTCCTAGAGAAGTTTGGCCACAGCGGTTCAAGAAATCAAGAAAAGGGAGTGCAAGAAATGATATGGAAAGACACAACCCATCTCTCATCTACTAACTGATCTTTAAAATGCCTCCACTTTGGGACCTACATCCTTGGACACAGAGTCTACAGACATTTGACAAATAAACCCCTAGAAAACCTTGATTATAGCATCAGAAGTATGGACATATGACAATATTATCTTTTGCATGTGATGTTACCTGAGGAACGGGAGAGATCAGGACCACAGGGAGAACACTCGCCACTAAGGAAATTAGGGTAATATTTCATTCAATGATGACAGTGCCTTAAGTAAACTTACAAAAGAGATGAAAAATTGCTGAAAAAAATCTCAAATAACTGAAAATCAAACACAGCCCTTGATCTTGATAGAGAATATTGTCTCTCTCAGCTAGCCTTGGGACTAATATGGGACTCCTTGGTGCTGTCTCAGTACCCCCTTGCTGCTAATCTGCACTGCTTCGGCGCTATAACCGCTGTCAATGCCACGGTCAAGAACTGAGGTCTCTGCTGAGGTCAAATCCCCTTACTAGCCAAGGGATCATAGTTGTGGTAGAGTCTAGCTGTCTAGGGGATGTTCAATCAAATTTCATCAAATATGAATAGCCCTCAAAGAAGAATGCCAAACTCCAGCCCCTAGTCTCCTTTCTCTATATCCTGCTCCAAATCCTCTCTCTCATTCTTTTGCAGAGGGCTGCGGAGCAAACCCATATGAATGAGAGAAGCAAAAGAAGAGCTTGCTATTTCTTTCTTTCAATTGATGCTGGAAGAATACCAGTACCTCATCCCCACATTCCAGCGTTCTTCTCCACCTTGGTGCCCCTCTTCCCAAGAGGTCACCCATCCCTACACTGCTCAAGCCTGAACACGCATAACTTTGGAGTTCTTCTCCACCCCAATGTCCCTCTTGTACTTGACAACTCCAAAGACTTGACTGGGGAAAATGGGAAATCATGCTTGCTGGTGTTTGCTCGGGTGGAAAAGCAGCAACGCACCCGGTAAGAGAAAAATGTCTTAGCAGCAGAAAATGGGGATAAAATATTGAATGTGATGTTACCAGATGAACAAGAGGGAGCAGGCTGGTGAGGAGAAACATTTGTCTGATACTGACAGTTACAACTATCTGACCATCATTCTTGAACAGCCCCCCCCCTCCCCCCACCTTCCTCTTCCCAACAAAACCCAAAAACCACTCTTTCCCCTCATGGCCTGGAGAACTAGGATGCCACGAGACCCTCTACATCATGGCCAACTCCGTCTAAAGATGCTGCCCTGCCCCCAAACATCATGTTGTTCCTGTGCAGCCATATAGCCTATATCACTGCTAGTATGTGTACCCCCTCCTTCCTTCTATGCCTGCCCTTGTAGATTGAGTCCCAGAAAAACATCTCAAAAATCGTGTCCCTTGGGATCAACTGTCTGGTCCAAATCATCATGGCAAAGGGGCACTTGAAAAAATAGGTGCGTGTAGTCTTCATCACCTCCTGAGCACAAAATGCATTTTTCTGGTACATTCAAGTAGTCTTTTGCAAAATATGCACGTCATTAGTCTTCTTCTAAGAAAAAGCCATCCGAAGATCTGAACTTTCAATGGGACCTTTTGTGTCCAAATGAACCTACATGCCCGAGTGACTGATTAGTCCTCCTCATTATTACTGTTCTCTTATTTTCAAATAGGCCCCTTGAACAAAAAATGTAGCACCAACCCATTCTCATCCATCATGTGTCCTTTCTAAGGCCACTTAAGTATTAAAGATTGGTACATGCTCATAAATTCTGCAACCCTCTGGTCTGACAAGATGTCATCTAAAATTGGGTTCCACATGCCTTCCCAACAATCTCCCACCATGCCTATAAGGTTCCTTGCAAGCATGAAAGTTGACCAAATATCTCCAGAAGATTACCTTGAGCCGACCAACAGTCCAGCTACAGAAATACTAAGCCTTCCCCTAGCTCGGCGCAGAAGAAGTCCCACTCTCAATGGAAAAATCTGCCTCACTCCTTGCCAAAATGGCAAAACCCTTTTGACTGGAACCGTTCATCTCTCCCAACAATTCCCCCTGCTGTAACTGTCCTCTAAAATTTGAATGGTAAGATCAATTTGTTGACCCAAGTCTTGCTACCCATTTTGTTAAAAACATCATATTCATAGTTTGTGCATCCAAGACCCCCAATCCTCCCCCCCCCCAATCCAGCCTCTCCTTGGTGGGCCTGCGTACCACATTTTGAGATACCTCCCTTAACCTACTAGCCGTAACCCTCACTATGATTCTATAACGACATGAAATTAGATAATGAGATGGGCCCATAGTCTCGAATTCTAAAGGCCCCTTGACATTTTGGCTAGAGAAGTAAGTGTAGTCTATTGATTCTCTCCATTTCATAATTACCTCTTCAAAATTCTTTCAGTGTGTAATCTCTGTCTCAACCATCTTCCATAACTCACTGAAGAAGCACACAAGGAAGCAATCCAAATCCCAAGCCCCTTCTCCATTTAACCCCTTGATGGCCACCCTAACCTCATTCGCGGAGAATGGCCTCATCAAATTCCCCTGATGTTATTGTATCACCCTAGATGCTCCTTTGTCACACCATCTCGGTTGATTATGGCTCCATTGTCAAGAAAAGGTCCAATAGTGTGCTTCCAACACTCTTCAAACAGCTTGTAGCCAGACATCCTCCTGATTCCCCAGTGCACTTTCAATATCTGATTTGATCTCCTTCTATCATCCACCCTGAAAAAGAAGAATATTGGGGTAGCATCATCCTCCTTCAGCCACATTTGCCTCGATCTTTATCTCCAATCCATCTCCACCTTCCTATCTTCCCCCTCCATCACCAGCCTAAACCCTCTTTGCTAACTCACCTTGTCTTCTGATAGGGATTTTGTATCTTCCATGTTTTCCAAAAGTTCTTGTCTAGCTAAAGCTTCATTCCTCCTTGTAGTCCAGTCCTCTCAAATTTGCTTCCTAACCCCAGTGAGGTGTCTCCACAAACCTTTAAGCTTTTTAGATAGCCTTGTCATGGCTGAACCCCATTCCAATTGTGAGGACCACCAATGCATCACCTCTTCCTAGAAGCCACCCTCCCTTGGACGGGATTGGTCCATCTTCAAGCCTGAAGATTTGCCCTAATCCTCGTGCATTGTTACACAATCAGGAGTTATCCAACAGCAGTATTGGGATTGACTACACCCCCACCAACAAGAAGCACTCCAAAATTTCTACCAAGAACAGGAACCTGTCCAGTCCGGATAAAGCGACAGGACCTGCCATACTCTGCCCTGCATATACATATTCCACTGGACCCATTTCTTGTAAGGCCACCACTACATCCGCAGCTCCTAAATTATCTTCTGAGAATGTTATATTCATATATGCTATGGTTTTTCTCTTGTAACTTGCTCGAGATCTTCTCTTCTTCAAGAAGACTCCATGCAGTGGATATAAACACCATACATAGAGAAAAAAAATTAGCTTAGCCAAGGCATTAATGTTCAATATTAATTATAAATTTAATATTCGATGTCCACAACATTAAATCAGAATTCATAATGTCAAGCATAATCTATAATCTATATTATCAATGCCTGGAATGTTTTTGATGTCCTAACTAAAAACTTAATATTGTGATCAAGCTTGAATACTAACGTTGTTACGACAGCAGGAAGTCCTTCGGGAATTGCTGCAACTGCTAAAGCAACTGCAATCTGCATCATGAAGAAAAATGAGTAAAGTCACAGAAAATAATAGTTTATCTCAAGTGGACACCTTGAAGTAATGGATGGCACCCCTTAAGATACCACCATGAGATGGATCCCTGAAATGACCAATATTCACAACCCACACAAGTATACAGATTCCTGCAATGACCTGAAGAGAATAAAAGTGAGCTGCAATAAAAAAAAGATTAGGACAAATTATTCCTTAAACTCGTAGCTTCATAATTATCGCTTGTATAATTTTATATGCTAATCTCACAACTGACATCCAAAGGAAGTCAAAAAAAACACTTTGTAAGGTGTAATCAAAACATTCTACAAAAATATTAAGCTCCTAGAAGTCATTCTATGTTTGCTTTTGAAACCATTAAGTTGAAGGTTTGAATGTGCATATAAAAATCAGTACTAGGCAAGCATCAGAGATTAGGACAAATATTTTTAAGTGTCTTCAAGCCCAAAGATAGAACATTTGGGATACTACCACAGGCTTCCATTCTTCATAGTTTCCCATAAATCACTTCAAAATTATAAATAAATTTCAAATCACATTGTTTAACTTTAACTTTAAACTTGTATAAGGGAAAAAATTTATGTCACACCCTCTTCAGAGTTTAAATATTCATGTAAACAAAAAGAAAGTAATTTATAGAAATCATTTTATAGAAAGGGGGCAAGAGAGGGCGGCTATAAGATAATGTTTCAAATTCAGGCACATCGGAATATTTATCAATAAAAACAGGTCAAACCATATACCTAGATTAACTTCTACAAACTACCAAAAAATCACCTTTGCTAGAAAAGTACCAAACTCGTCAAGCTTCTTCTTCAATGGTGTCATTTCCTGTGAAACCACATCAACAAGAATCATAACTGACATGAAGTAACAGATGGGAAAGCAGATAAAACATGTCAAAAAATGACTAATCACCCGGAGAATAAGAGAGACAAGTAAAAAGTTTCTAGGAGAAGAGAATCATTCATGGAGGGGAGACATATCAACTGAGAGAACTCACATCTTCAGTTCTCAGCATTGCATCACGAATGCTACCCATGGCAGTATTGGAACCAATTCCCACAACAACAGCTCTTGCACGACCAGCAACCACTGTAGTACCCTGAAAGAAACCGGATATTTCCAGACACCAAAAACCAAGTAAGAAGCTTACATCATAAGCAATAACCAATTTAAACTTAGAGGTAAAGATACGTAAAAATAAATCAAAGGTAAAGATTTTGAGACTACTTTACAATAGACAATAACTTTAAAAATTCAGCTCCACAGAATAAGCTATAGTCAGGTAAGTCAGAAACGGCAAACTCTGTTCAGAATCTACAGCTTGAGTCAGCGATTTGAAGCCAAAGTGGGAAAATACCCATGTTCGGATTCCAAATGAGGGAATACCTGTAGATGTGTTAAGAGGGAATACCTGTGTTAAGGAGGGTTTAAATACCCAGGCATGAACTATTTTGCTGGGGAATCTCAACTTTCTTTTTTGCATCTCTTCCACCTCTAATACCCCTTCTCTGTAGGCAATTTCGATGCATCCCAAAGCGGGATTGTATCATGAGGCTCTGCTATATTTATAGTCCCCAGGGAATCTTATATCCATTGTTGGCATTCAGGTAAGCCTCACCATTGGACTAATACTCAGTGGTCTATCTCGTGTCCAAGGTTTCTTGGGGCTCAACCTGCAACACCAGCTCTTTGGAAAGGTAAGGAGGAACTTGTATTTTTCTTTTTATTTTGAAAAATTCAAGGGACGACCACCTGAAAAAATAGTGACCGACCCACAATATTGGAAATCAGTTACAATAGACGACCACTCCCCCTTGGTCAGGAAGAACAGGCTGCTACAAAACCCTCCACAGCATAGGCGACCCCATTAGTGGACACCACCCTCCCATTAAACAGCTTGTCATTCTAGTGTAGCCATATGGCCCAGAGAACTGCAAGTATGCACACCCCCTCCTCCTTCCCCCTTGTGTCATTCCTATGGATTGATTCCTAGAAGGACATTTCTGAGATCATGTCAATCAATGATATGGGTTGTTAGTTTCATATCGTCCTAGAGAAGAGGCATCCAAAGAAAAGGTGTGCACAATCTTCCTCGTCCCCCGAGCATAGAGTGCAATTTTTTGAGGTCTTTGGGTACAATCATTTATGGAGTACTCGCATCTTAAGTCTTTGTCGAAGGAGAAGCCAACCAAAGAACCGCACCTTGAGAGGGGGGCCTTTTGTCTCCATATAAACCTACATGCTCTGATTGACGAGTTCTCCTCATGATGCCCCTCATATTGAGAATTGTGACCCAATCCAATCTCATCCATCACGAGCCCCACTCTGTGGGCACTTATGTACTATGGATTGTTGCATGAGCAAAAACTCCTCAACCCTCTAGGAAATTGTAGTATTATGCATGAAAATCCCAGTGTTTCCTTAGTTGAGTATTCCAGAGGTTTCAAATAAGAAGAAACTAATCCGGTATGTGTCAGTATTGAGAAGGGGCTTAATAATTTTGAGGAGAGATTTCCTTCAGTCCCTGAGCCAGAGACTTCATGAGATTATGACAGATTTTTAGGTACAACTAGTCCCCAAATTCGAAGTGCACATACCTCCCCTGCTTGCGTTTGTTAACGTTCATGGTTTGACCAAGTAATTCTATAAAAAGGTGATAGCGGGAATATCTTATACAAAAGGCTATTGCTTGACCATATTGCATCAACAAATCCAATGCATCTCCTTGCCAGATGCATGGCTTTCATGGCGAATTGCTTGAAAAATTCATGTGAGGCACAAGAGCAGTGGTTAAGGCATCCTTGAGAATGTCGAAGGCTACTTGAGTATCAGAATTCCAGAAAAAATAATTTATTCTTGAATCTAGTCATTGGTCGTGCATCGGATGCAAAAGTCTGCATGAAATCATCCAATCCCAAAAACCTCCTCAATTCATTAATGTTTCTAGGGCTAGACCGATCACTAGTAGCCCCACTTTTGCCGCTGTCACCAGAATCCCAAGGGCAGATATCCAATGCCCCAAGTATTCAAGCTTTTCCTTGCCAATTTTGTTGTATTGATGTGTAGTCCAAGATCTGGCAATCGTGAGCAGACCCGAGTAATGAGGCCCGCATACTCATTTTTTAAAAATGTCCTATAGAGTATATCATCATTGAACTCAAGAACAAAATTTTTTGAAATAAGGCTCAAACACATGGTTCCTGCTAGATTGGAATGTTGCACAGGTGTTTGACATTGATATCACCTCTCTGCCTTGCATAGATATTGGTATTAGTCAAATGATACTTCCAGTCACTGAGTTATCATCACCAAAGCTGTTCTTATAAAAGGGAGTCTCCTCTACAGGTCGAGAGATCTCCTGTGAAAACTTCAGCATGAGAATTTTTTAGCGGCTCCACACCCAATTGAGTTGCTAACATTTGTTCTGAATTTTTCCTCACATCCACGTAGAACTCAAGGGTGTTATTCCCCAACATAAATCCAGCAATACATACATCATGAAAAACATCTTATAGTATAAAGAGGAACACTAGGGTGGAGAGGAACTCCAGAATTAAGCTTTCTCAGGCTTGGGCAGTGCAAGGATGGGTGACCTCCTGAGAAGAGGGGCATTGGATGGAGAAGAACTTCAAAGTTAAGCATGCTCAAGCTTGGCATTTTAGAGGGAAGAGAGACGCCAGGGTGAGAAGAACTCCAGGGTTAAGGATGCTCAAGCTTAGGAAAAGGGATGAGTGACCTCTCAAGTGGGAAGTACTTGTACTGGTTGATCACCAATTTCCGGTGATCTTCCTCTTCAAGTGGTGCCCTCATCCACTCCTTCCAGAAGGTGTAACTCATCTTCTTGTGTGAAAATGACGTTAAGCTCCCTTTTGCATTTATGACCAAGAACAAATTCATATCATACAAAGCCAACAGAATCCTCTAATTCCTATCCTGAGATTCAACTTACGTTAGCTGAAAGTATCTTTATGGTGTCTGCTCTAACGTCATATTCTGGGGAGTGTCTCTGGTGATTGGCTTTCTGGGGCAAATGACCACTTTCTTTGTCATGAATAGGTGCCAGGTAAGATGGAGAGGTCAGATACCTCCTCAAATTTTCGGCAGTAGAATGAGTAGGATATATATCAGTAGGTTCTTTTTTAAGTACAGGATATATATCAGTAGTATTTGAGTACATTTCTAGTCTAAGGTTTCTGGAGCAGAGAGAAAACCCAGAATGCATAAATAAACAAAGAGAAGTACATCTGCTTATATAGAGAGGAGAAATATATATATATATATATATATATATATATTTTATATATAGAGAGAGAGAGAGAGAGAGAGGAACATGAGGTGATGAGGTGACACTGGAGAGCATGGAAGTAGTGGGGAGAGAGGACAACCACAGGCCTAATGGGCCCACATCAGCGGGCCTAGGATGGGATATTCCAATACATCTCAATAAGTTTGTTGGCCCAGATAGATGTATACAAGATTTGGACAAGTCCAAGTGATTTTATAATGGCAAACTTTGCCTGAATTTCTGGTTTAAGTCCCTTCATATATGCCTCGAAACTTTTGGAGGCAATTTGGTAGAAGCACAGTCAATCATTAGAATTCTGACCAGTATTCCAGCACTGATGGTCCATAGTTAATTGTGGAGATACTGATATGGAGACCTTGGATTGTCCAAATTCAACCTCTAATCAAAGTATGTATCTCAAATCTAGCCAATTATTGAGAGGGATTCTTGAAAAGCATCATCTGAATAAAACAGTCTAAGGCATCAACTTCTAAGTAAACGAAATGGGCTGGGTCTTTCCATATCCAGAGAAATAACTTTCTGCTTCAATTTGCATGATCCCCATTGAATATGGATAAGTATCCTCTTCGTACATGTGTAGAGGTCAAATCTCCAGGAGGAATAAGACTTAGCTTGATGTTTTTGAATATTAACTGGTCCAGAGTACTAGATGTCAAGCCAATTTCCTGGTTCTGTAATCATGCAAGGATCTGCTACATTGTCACATTATTGCAAATCTGCTCTGTTTTAATATCCATTCTTGCAGCAGTGGCTTGCTTCACAATGCATTGATCACAGCTGGCTCCGATGCCAACTGGTAAGACTCTAGGTTATAGCAGCTCTGGAAAGGAAGTTGTAGCGGAAAATCAGGAACTGATATTCCCAGAAATATCGGGATGTACTATAGGTAGGCAATAAGATAAAGTCAAGCTCATCCAATTTGACAAGCTCTCCTCAACCAACTTCACTTTCTTTAATGCCTTCTCTTGATGAGGCTCTTCTTTTGAGTCCTCTGATGATTATTATGTGATAATTGTCTATTAGGTGGCAGTGAAGTGGGTTTTGTTAAGTGTATGCTCGAAATGGTGGTCTCATTACATCATGAAAATAGTAACAATTTTTCACAAACTCGATCAATGAAATATAAGTGCATGCAGGATTTTAACTAAGAACCCAATAAGAGAATAAATCTTACCGAGAAGAGAATGTTTGTCTTGTCTTGGTAGACAGCATTTGTTGTCAGAGTGCGGTCAAGTTCTTTGGCAACAGAGCAGCTTTCACCTGTTAAAAACAAGAAAGAAATGAATAAGGCCGAAAAAAACTATAAAGATGACAAGTTACTGAATGGATATTTCACTGATTGACATGATCAAATCAAAATGCTTTCGCTTTATTGCATCAAAGAGGATACTTAGCATATGAATATGGAACTGTAGTTTCATTGATCAGATACACTTTTTAAGAAATTTGCCAAATTTATATCATAAGAATAACCCAGATGAAACGATAACTTGTTGATGCCAGAGAAAATGCCTGACAAGTTCATTCACAGCGTAATTTATGGAATTTGAAAGAAGTTTCACAAATCATGTTCCTTAGCCAAGACAACTGAATGAGAGACAGAGAAATGATAACCTAAGCTAACTGCAAATGGGAGGAGAAAAAGAAATACATTAAAACAAATCCATAGACCGTAAACTGTTCAGGCCAGATTACAGACAAAAAATCTGTTCAGCATCCTATTTAAGTAATAAGAATTCGTGGGCAATAATTAGAGAGAATTACTTTAATTCTAATAAGAATTTGTTGTCAGGGAAATTTTTCATGAAAAAAAGTAGACTATGCACCAGTGAGTATTGCTTGGTCAACGCGTAGATGATTGCTTAGCATCTCAATCATTCTCAGATCTGCAGGAATCTTGTCTCCAACTGAAGAGATTGACAAGAAACGATTTTGAAATGTAGATAAATGATTTTATTTGAAACTCTTAGCTGTAGTTGCAGAGAAATTGTACCTCCAACCTCGACAATATCCCCGGGGACAAGTCCCGTAGCAGGTAGAATTGAAAAGCAACCTGTAAACTTGTCATAAATGTGAAAGATTACTGCTCTGGAAAACTATTTCCTCAAAAAGTTGTCTACCAATGTTTTGTAAAAAAAATAGTGCTTGAAACTGACTTATTTCATTTTTGATAGTACGAGATGGAGTAGCTCAAGATCATTTAAAAACTAAACAACAGATCTGTGAAGAGCAGTTTGGAGCAATGGAGCAATGAGAAGGTGCAGTAGACCACCATTGGCATAAGGTTTAGGATAGAAATACTCAGAAAATCCAATAATGACAAAATTACTCTTTATTCAAATTCGCCAATCAAAATTAGCCACCCAATGGTTGATTTTCATTCTTAACTAATAACAGTACAATAGCTAAAGGAAAATAAACATAATTGAAGATACTAGAGTCAGGCTGACAAATTACAAGAAAAACTAGCTGATGTGACCAGTAAAGCGGATGAGATGGACTCAGTTCAGAGGTCATGGGCTAAGTTGAAAGGCCAGTGTCAAATGGGGTGGGTTAGTATGTTAGGGATAATGATGACATGACTGGCAGAGGAAAATGACAAGACCTGCATTAATGGTAGAAAGTGACAACCAAAGATATGGATGACGGCATGACTTGTACATCATGCAGAGCAGAAAATAATGCGACTCAAACAGTCAGCCCAGGGTATGGTCTTAATCCTTGATGTAGCAAACATTTTTGATGTGTGGTCCTGCAAGTTGCAATGAGTCATCATCTCTAACATTGACATTACCATGCGTTGTTATCCACCTCACCGCAATCCTGCTCCCACTCAGAGGCACCATATTCTGAGCATTGTTAGAGACGTCATCTTGCTCAATTTAGGAAGCATCACACCAATTATGAGGAAATTGCAGCGACCAATGTATCACAAACACAAATCTCTGCAAAGTCCTGAACAGAAATGTAAAGATGGTGACACTAAAGGAAGAGGCTCTTCTTCCAAATGTGGCTTGCATTGACAGAGGTGTTGTCATTGTACACTACATTCTTAAACAAAGTAACTTTGTTTATCTAACGTATCAGTGTACACCACAAAATCACCATAAGATCCCATAGGTATGTCATAGTTACCAAAGTAACTTTGTTTTTAACTAGACAAACAATAATTAGCATGGAAATGCGTTTAGAAGGTGAGATGAGACATAAAAAGAAAGATGGATCATGATGTATCTGTGATAAAACCCTAACCCTCTTGCTAGAAGAATCGCTTTTGTTGCAGGAGGTTATTGCACAGAGAGAAGTAAGACGGAAAAGATAACTTTCATTTAATGTACTGTGATATTTATACAGTCTGTATGTGACCGTTACTTTCTAACGGTAACTAGAGATAGGTAATTATGTAAAAAATAAAAGGTCAGAATTACAATTAGTAGAAGTTTAGTGATAGGAGTGTAATGATCCTATTTTCTCAACACTCCCCCTCAAGCAGGGGAATGGATGCTTCTCATTCCTAGCTTGGATATCAGCCTTGAAAATTGCTTGACTGGCAGTCCTTTGGTTAGTATGTCTGCACATTACTCGGTAGTTGGGACATAATCTATGTGTAGAACTTTCTCTTCAAGTTTCTCCTTGATGTAGAACCTGTCGATGTCAATATGTTTAGTTCGATTATGGTTTACTGGATCATGGGCAAACAATATAGCTGATTTGTTGTCACACAAAGCGTGTATTGGTTCTTCATAGGGGATTTTTAGGTCCTTTAGAATTCCCCGGATCCACAATACTTCATCAACTCCGCTTGACAGAGTTCGAAATTCTGCTTCAGTGCTTGACTTTGACACTACACTCTGTTTTTTGCTTTTCCAAGTAACTAGGTTTCCTCCAAGCATGGTACAGTACTCAGTAGTTGATCTGCGGTCAATAAGAGATCCACCAAAGTCAGAATCCGTATAAATTAAAAGATCGAGCTTACCTGACTTTTTGAATGTAAGTCCTAGCCCAACAGTTCCTTTGAGATACCTTAACACCCGTAGAGCAGCTTGGTAGTGAGATCTCTGTGGACTATGCATAAATTGGGTTAGTACATTAACAGGATACAAAATATCAGGCCGGGTGTGTGCGAGATACAGTAGTTTGCCAATTAATCTGTGGTATGAACCTACTTTTATCTTAGGATCTCCTTCACTTGTGGTTAGTCTGTGATTAGTTTCAATAGGGGTATTATTAATTTTACCTTGTAGTAAATTTGTTTCATTTCAGAAGGTCGAGGATGTATTTTTATGTTGTGTCATTAGATATCCCTTCTCAGATTGAGCAATCTCTATTCCGAGGAAATATTTTAGTGCTCCAAGCTTCTTAATTTTAAAATGTGCAGTAAGTTGCATTTCTAATTTTATAGCTTGTACCTCATTGTTCCTTGTGATTATAATGTCATCTACGTACACTATCAAGATCGTGACTCCCCCTGTTTGAAAATGCTGGAAGAATAGGGTGTGATCACCATTGCACTGTCGGTATCCCAACATTTTCATAATTCTTGTGAACTTACCAAACCATGCCCTAGGCGACTACTTCAATCCATAGAGTGTCTTTCTTAACTTATAGATCTTATTTTCTTCATAACTATCTTCATATCCAGGAGGTGGTGTCATGTATATTTCTTCCTCTAAGTCTCCATGCAGAAATGCAATCTTAATGTCATATTGTCTAAGCTTCCAATCTAAATTAACCGCTAAGGATAAAAGTATGCGAATGGTATTCATCTTGGCTACCGGTGCAAATGTCTCCTTATAATCTACTCCATACGTTTGGGTGTACCCCTTGGCTACTAATCTAGCCTTATACCTCTCTATTCCACCATCTGTATTATATTTAATATTAAAGACCCATCTGCACCCTACTGGTTTTATTCCCTTTCTTATGTCCACAACTTCCCATGTTTGTTTCTTAATCAAGGCTTGCATTTCTTCATCCATCGCTTTCCTCCAATGAGGATATCGTACTGCTTCCCCTACTGTTGTTGGGACAACAACATGACTGAGTCCAGTGAGGAATGTTTTATAGCTTGGTGAAACTCTGTCATAGTTAATATAGTTTGATATTGAATAGGGTATGGGCTTTACACAGGTTCGTGTGGGCTTCCTCACTGCTATAGGTAACTCTTCCTCTTCTGATTTTTTACTCTCTGTTTTTTCAGTTAAGGTACCTTCCTCCGGCGGGACTCTATCGGTTATGTCCTCCTTATTATCTTGAGGATGCATGACTGGCTGTTTCTTTCTCCTCATGTAGTATTTTGGGTAAGCAGATAACTGATCATCGCCTTCGGCAGGTAGTTCTGAGTCAAAGGGCATTGTGTCCTCTCGAATGTCTTGAGGTGACTGAACCTTCTTCCGTTCATATATGTCAAGTGAAGGTAGTGGAGTCGGAATTTCCCTATTGATACTATCTTGCTCCTTATTGACCTCAGTGTTAGGTTGATAATAGAAACGATTCTCATCGAAGACAATGTCTTTTGAATTTATCACCCTTCTAGTTAATGGATGATAGCATTTGTACCCCTTTTGTGTGTTGGAGTACCCTATAAACACACATTTCAGTGCCTTAGCTGATAACTTATCAGGTGACTAGAGAGGTGAGTGGACATAGATCACACATCTAAAGATTCGTGGCTTCAAACCATTTCTCAGCCTTACCTTTGGAAATTTTTCCTCTAATACGTCAACTGGACTTTTTAGATGCAAGACTAGAGTAGGTAGTCTGTTGATTAGATGTACTGCAGTCATTGCAGCAAAGCCCCAGAGATTCTCTGGGAAGGTGAGCTTGCTCTATCAAGGTTCTTCACTTATCCATTAGATCACCTATTTTTTTCTCAGCTAACCCATTCTGTTGAGGAGTATAAGGGCAAGAAGTTTCATGTCGAATTCCCTCTTGTTCAAAGAATTCTTGTAACTCGTTGTTACAGAAGTCCTTTGCATTATCTGTCCTGAATCCTTGTATATTAGTCTTGAATTGTCTCCTGACAAGCTGACAGAGATTTTTGAGAATTCTGGCTACCTCAGTTTTATTTTTCATCATGTATAGCCAACAGAACCGACTATGATCATCCACACATACCAGGAACCACCTAAATCCATTTACATCAGTATGTGGGGATGGTCCCCAGACATCACAGTGTATGAGATGGAACGGGGTCGGACTCCTATTATCTATAGATGGGTATATCTCCCTTTTTGACTTAGCAAGTTGACATGCATCACACACTAGTTTTTCCATTGACAATTGTTTAAAAAAATGAGGGTACATGACTTTCAATAAAGTAAATGAAGGATGTCCTAGTCGTCTGTGTAGTAAGGTCACTTCTTCCTCCTTTGGTGCGCTATTCACCATTGCTACTCTGGAGTAAGAAGCCCTTCCACTGTTGGATGTTGTACTAGGCAGGTAGTACAATCCTCGCTAGACTTTAGCAAGTCCAAAATTCCATCCGAGGACCTTGTTATAGAGAAGTGCATCAATATCCTCAAAAATAATCCTAAATTCCTTTAGCTTAGCTATTCTATGAACTGACACTAGACTAATAAATAATTTAGGTACATGTAGAACAGTTGATACTAAGCCTATTGGATCAATATGAACACTGCCAATTCCCGCTACTTCTAGTAGTGTACCATCAGCAGTTTGGACATTATATACAGTGGTACATGGCTTGTATGACGCAAAAAGATCTATAATTGGAGTCATATGATCAATAGCCCCTGAATCCAAGATCCAGGAGCTCTGGTGGGATTCCATTGATGAAATTGTGGATAAGGCCGATAAAATTGAGGTCTTACCTGAGTTTGCAAGAGAGGTTGACCCAATGATCGACCCAGAGGACGTAGATGCTCCACATGAGACTTGAAGTCCTTGTAGTTGTTGTTGGATATTCTGCATCTGTTGTTGAAGACTTTGTATCCTTAAGTCCTGTGGGTGATGAGGGATTACTTGGGTGTTTAAACCTGTAGATGACTGTGTGCCATTTGAAGGTGATGTAAAGAATGGAGCCCACTGTTGACTTCCTGTCATTCCCCCTTGATTCACACTCGATTGTGTCACCATGTGTACTTGGGGTGGCCGGTTTTGAAGCTTCCAACATGTCTCCTTCACATGACCTCGTCTTTTGCAGTAATTACACTACCAGTTTTCTCTATTTCTCACCGGTCCTCCTCTTTTGTTGGCGCTAACTTGAGGAGTGTACTGATGTGGTTGAGTTGATGTGGTAGTGCTTGGTTGGGATACTGCATAGGCTGAACCTTCTTCTCCTCCTTTCATTTCTTGCAGTCGACTTTCTTCACTCATCAATTGTGAGACTACATCATCAAAGGTAAGAGGATTTTCTCTATGATACAGCTGGCTTCTAATCCCCTCAAATTCTGGCATGAGACCTTGAAGGAGTTTATAGACTCTATCCATGAGGATATAGTCTCTGTCTCATGTACTATGTACAGGTGGTCTATTATGATGAATCTCACTGAAGATAGTGGTCAACTCATGGACATATCCAAGGATAGACCGCTCACCTTGTTGCAATACACTTGCCTCGTTTACTAGTTGAGCAATCTTGGACCTGTCATTCTTTTTCAAGTGATATTTATGAACAACATCCCAAATCTCATTTACAGTCTCGTATTGTATGAAGCGATTTGCCATTTCAGTGTTCATATAGTCAAGAATCCAAATATATAGGATTTCTGCTTCCACAACCCATTGTTTATACCTTGGGTCCTTACCCGGTGGAGCTTCACTTGTCAGGTGGTCAAGTAGGTTCCTAGGCCGCAAAATAGCTTGAATGTGCCTTGCCCACAAATATATATTATGACTTGTAAACTGACTTCGTGTCGTCACCACCGGAAGTTGGTTGAACCACCGATCGTTTGTAGAAATGGCGAGACTCGTAGTAAGAGCTTGACTGGGAGTTTCTGAGGATGTACACTCAGACAAAGTAGTTGTAACCTTCCCCTCTTGTGCCATGTGGTCAAGGGTAGTCTTTGACTACACTCTTCCCTCTTATTTTTCCCGGAACGGGATTTGTAGATGACCGATGGCTTTAGGATTAAGGGAAAGGAAGAAGAACAAATAACTTTTCCAAGGAAGAACCTCCTGAATCAGCGACTGGCAAGCTCTGATACCATGTGATAAAACCCTAACCCTCTTGCCAGAAGAATCGCTTCTGTTGCAGGAGGTTATTGCACAGAGAGAAGTAAGACGGAAAAAGATAACTTTCATTTAATGTACTATGATATTTATGCAGTCTGTATGTGACCGTTACTTTCTAATGGTCACTTTCTAACGAGTAACTAACGATAGGTAATTATATAAAAAATAAAAGGTCAGAATTACAATTAGTAGAAGTTTAGTGGTAGGAGTGTAATGATCCTATTTTTTCAACAGTATCAAACAAAGAAAAATACACAATAAAATCACATAGTTCTCCAAACTACTTGGTGGATCAGAACTTAAATAACCAAAAGACACATCAATCTTTGAAACTTGATTTTTTCTCTAACTTGCAGTTTTATAGCATCTAAATGACAGATGGCAAGAATCAAGTCACACATTAACTTGAAGCCTTTGAGAATGAGCCAATCGGGATTTGCTTGTTCCCTTCATTTTTATTTTTTTTTAAACGTTCAAAGGACAGTCACCCTATAATGGTGATCGACATTTGCTTGTTCCCTTCATTTTAAATCCTCCCTCAGGCTTTACACAAGTGCACAAGTATTAATAACAACTGTTCATATCAATTAACAAAAAAGAGGAAATCATATCTCCAAAGGACTATCAAAAATCATAAAGCTCTAAAATATTATTTTCTGCTTAAATGTAAGTGAAACCCAAAAAGATGCTTGATGGTTTTCCTTCTTTTTATGAGTTTTCCTCTTACCATTTCGAAGGACAGTAGCAACATCAGCCTGGAATGCCCTTAACTCCTACATCATATCATTTGAAGAAAAAATTCAAGACAAAAGACCAATGCAATAGAAGAAAAAGGAAATAATGGAATGAATGGATAAGATTGAATATATGAATAAGATTAAATAATTAAATATTAAGCAAAGACATTTACACAAAAACACATGAATAAGAGCTGTCTGAAAACGAGATTTGGCTATATGTAATTGCACCCTCAATCAGATTTGTGCAGTGATCAACAAAATGCTGAATGAATTGATAGTGATAGCTTCATTGTTTTTTAATAGTGATAGTGATAGTTTCATGAATGATAAAAGGACCCACCTCTATTGCTTTTTCAGCATTTGTTTCTGTAATCACACCAACAGCAGCATTGGCGGCCAAAATCAATAAAATAACCTGTAATAATTTGAGTACGTAAGGAAATATCAAATAAATATAAGGATATTCCAACAAATAAAAATTTATATCCCTAAAAGGGCTCATTAGTGATTATAGAGTGCATCAAATAAGAAAAAGACCAACAACCAACTCCAAAACAGCAGCATAGTTTGCGAGAATACTCAAATTAAATAAGTTGTAGAACGAGAACCAGGCATGACTTTTTCAATCCAGCCAAGGAAAAGAATAAATGGATTTCCAGACTTCAAATAAGAATTAGAGAAACAAGGGATGGGTTGATGTGAGCCTTGGTGCCTTTCTACATACCCAACCGGTAGAATGGTCAAGTGACCCTTTTCTAGGTTTCCAAGAAAAATTTGTGATTCCCAGGAGTTTATCTCCAGACTCCTCTAGCAACAAGAATGCACAACAAGGTCCACTGAACAACTAATTGGCCATCATAGAGCAAAAAATTATTGGCAAGGGAGCATCTGAGAATGTGATAGGTGCTTTGCTGGGAGCAGAGTTATGTTACTGAGCTGCTCATGATTATGAAAAGATTTTTTTTTGATATCCATGATCTCATGCATGGGCAGATGGATGGCGCATAAATTGATTTAAGGCATCAGCATTGCTCTAATATCTCTCTTTGCTGTTGAGATCTAAAGAAAATCTCATAAGCTAAAAGAGGCACTTGTTATATTTTGCATAGACTTTCTTAAAATCAAACAGGTACATGAGACAGTATTGATAGGTGGGGATAATGAACTGTTGAAACATTGAGTAGAGAACCACTTTTGGACAACAAGAGTGATGGCTATCAACTTGCTCTTATAGGCTGACCATGATGTGGCTGACAGAGGCAAGGCCGGGCTGAAGAAGGCTGCATGAGCACTGTGTCCTCTCTGATACCTAAGGTTTCTGTTTTCTACCATGAGTTCTTTATTAAATCTGGAAGAGTGAAAACTGGGATAAATAAGATCGCTTGATTGCCTTGAAGGTGGACTTTGCTTTCAAACTCTGAGCGAATGCATTCTTCTGCATTGTCCAAAACCCGGTATTTTATGTAAGTGTAAGCTAGGTTAAAAGGTGCATCACTTCGCACTCATTTTCAGTGCTGGTGAATGGACAACCTAAGGGAAAATGGATTTGACTGCAGAGAGGGATCAGGGAGGGCTGCCCACTAGCACCTCTACTATTTGTCCTTGCAGCTGACACCTTGGCTATTTGTACGACTCAAGTGTTCGCACATGGGTTATGGAAGGGCTTCTAGATGCCAAGCTACCCAATAGGCATTCTGCTACTGCAATACGTGGATCACACTACTTTATTCATGGAAGGTTCAGTGGAGGGGGCTAGGAATATATCTACACTACTAGACTTATTCGCCGATTTGTTGGGCCTCCCGCATAAACTGGGCCAACTCAGCCTTCATTGGCTTCAGACTTTCCCAGCAGGACCATTGCCCATATGCCTTGGGGACATTGACAGGGGCATTGCCCAGGAGCTATTTGGGTTTTCCATTGACAACAGACTGGCTTAAGATGAACAATTGGCAGCCAATGACAGAGAAAGTGGAGAGACAGCTTGAGGGGTGGCAAAGCAGAGTATTGTCAAAGGGAGGGCGACTGCAATTGCTGCGGTTAGTGCTCAACATGATCCCCACCTTCTACCTTTCGGTCTTCAAGCTTCCTGTGGGGATCAAAAAGAGGTAGGACGAGTTGATGAGGAGGTTCAGGGGTTGGGGTCGAAGGACAGTGGATGACAGCCAGCCTCCCAAGGGGAACTAGGGGTTTTGCACCTGCACGCCATGAAGTTGGCTCTCTTGACAAAGTGGGTGGGCAGGATTATGGGTTCCACAGATGACTAGTGACATCAGGACTCACAAATAGCTATGTCACGGAGCTGGATTGTGAGAGATGAATAGCCCTGGTCCGAGAGGCCGCTGCCTTTTGGCAAGGAATGCAAAAGGTATTCCCTCAAATGCGGGAATTATTGGTCACCAAGATAGGGGAAGGCTCCTCATTCTGATTTTGGATGGATGATTGGTCAAAGCAAAGTACTCTTTGAGGTAAATTCCTACCCAGTACACCCTTGCATGTAATCCCTGAGCCACGATTAGAGACTGTTGGGATGGCACCTGGAGCCCACTGCTGGGGGCCAATTTATCAGATCAGAGGGTAGAAGTCTTTCTAAAAATGCAGCAGTCTTCCACCAATTCTTCAAGTGTCTATTCACACAAGCAGTCTGGGATGCTCAGGAGACCCCACAGGTGGGTGACACAGCAGATGACCCTTTCTAGGGCTCTCTAGGGGGGTGACAACCTTTGAAAGAAGGTAGAATGAGGTAGACTGCTTATGGGCAATCTGACTACACCGCAATGAGGTTATCTTCAAGGGGAGGGCTGTTTTGGTAGATGGTACCATTCATGACGTGGAAAACCTCATATCCTACTGGTTTTGAGGGGTGTGAAGCGGGGGAGGGGTTCCCTCTGGGGTTGGTTTGCCCTGTTTCATTTTTTAATTGTTCTTTGTTAGTTCATCGGCTGATCACCGGTCTCAGGCGATCTTCCTCCTTTTTTTCAAAGAAAAATACAGTCTTTGATGTTAGCCTGACTTGAAGTTCAGCTGGAATAAAAATGGACAAGTCATGCAACTACTCAAGTAATTCATCCACAATAGGTATCAGACAACAATTTGCAGTCATAATCTAGTTGAGTCCCCGAAAAATTGACACAATCTCTACTCCCACATTTTTTTCTTGGCCAAAAAAACACCAAACAGGAACATGGGCTCCACAAAGGACGAATGAGAACCACGTTCAGTTGCTCTTGAACATGCAATCCAAATCATTCTTCTTAAGGTGAGAGTAATGGAAGGATCATCAGTTGAACGAGCTTGATTGCAGTAGCGGAGTGATCTGGTGATTGGTCAGCTGTAGAGGGGTGCACTTAGCTCACAGGTTCAATGACTCTTGGGACACTTCACTCAGAACTTGAGGAATGTGAGATTGATCCGTGCTGCAGAGATCATATCCAGACAGGATGGATATGGTTTAGTCTCTCTGGGTCCCTCACTAGAGAGGACCTTCCATTATTCTGGTCATTAGCCCTGCCTTAGAAGTTTACCATCTGTCATCCACGTAAAATGCAGCAAGAGCGGCTCAAAATGGGGGCCAGCGTTCAACTCAAAACTTGAAATCACTGCATTCAGCCCAATGACTTCAATGCCAATATTGTCCAATGGAAGTAAGACTTGAGTAACCATGTACCCTAGGATGAGTACGAGCAGGCTTTTGTAAGTGGTCTCCATGTTGATGACATAGCCATCCCTTAAATTGATCTGATTAGGATTGGTCACTTCCATTAAAATACCCAGCTCATGCATTAGGCAACAATGCATAAAACTGAAATAACTGTACTTTAAGTTTGATGGTGTATGATGCGCGGAAGAAGAACGACGTTTCCCCCCGGCCGGCGATTCCTGTTGCCGGCAAAGCTCCACCCTAGGGTTTCGCAAGCCCGCGACCCAGTCTCACGGATCGCTGCCGCGGAAACCCTAGCCCCACACTTTTCTTCGCGTCGCTCGCGAAGAGAGGATAGGAAAGGCGAGGAGAGGCAATCGCGACCTATTTCGCGATCGCTGACGATTGCCGCTGGAGACACGACTCTTGGCTGCCATCCAGACAGTGATGCCTCGACGAAAAGCTGCCCGAGATGTGGGCATTTCCCTGACTACAGGAAGCCTACATACCCGCGACCTGCGCGACCCATTCCGCACACAGGTCAGGCGTGGAGGACGGATCGAATCAACATTGGACAACGGGGAATTTCTGTATGGCAACCCAGGGCCCCTCATACCACATCACAAACGTCGAAAAATGGATCGCCACGGCAGTCACAGTCGCTGCAAACTGAGCCAAATGCTGATCCTTCCCAGCGGGCAGCCGTCACTCGGCCAGCCGCGATATCAGTCAACACAGGACCTCGACCTGTGACATATGCTCAGGCTGTCATGTGCAGACCTGCTAGCACAGCGGAACCCATCTCAGGCACTTCGACGTCTCCGCGACAACCACCGAACAAACATCGTTTGATGGACCCACTCAAGGAGGGCAGGTGCTTCCGCTGCCTGGCCCGGGGACATATTGCCCGAGACTGCCGAGATCCCATCACCTGTCGCCTATGCAGACGGAGTGGTCATCGCCAAGCTTCCTGCCCAATCCAGCGGGGCCCGCCCAAACAAAATAACGGGTTCTATGCATGCTTGATCGGCGAACCACGTGACGCGGACACCCAATGTGCTCAAGTCTCCACTGGAATTCAGTCGATGTGCCCAGATTTGACCAATCCGGACATCCACCACCTCCATTCTGGTGAATTCTTCCTCCGCAATGTGCCAAAAGAGGTCTGGAAGCAGATCCACGGCCAAAATCAACAAATACCTGGAGGCGGGGTTATTACTTGGCGACGTCCCAGGCCCACAGATGGGAGCTGCTCTTCCCCAGAAAAGTCTCATACGACTGCAGGCTCAAGGGATTCCACTTGGATTCCGTACGCAACGGCACATGGAGGAACTCTTCCGCCCTATCGGTCTCTTACGAGAAATAGTGTGTGATGGTATCCGGGCCGGGGACCCTAACTGGATATGTGTTGAAGTGGAGATGATTGCTGCCAGAGAGATCCCCGGTAACCTCCGCCTGGAAATGGGTGGGGGAATAAGCATGGACATTCAGCTGGCTTTAAAGCCGCCTGCTCCCCTCCCCAGCAGTACGCAATCCGCCTCCATTTCGAGCCCCACATCCCCAACAACACAGATGCAAGCGAGAGGTGAACAGCCGAAATCGGTGTCCCCGGCAACACAAGCACATGACAGCCCGCCAAAGATGCAACGAGATCACATGCCTTCTCCCGACGCCACCCCGAAAGAAGACCCGGCCCCAAAGATTCAAGACATTTCAATAGCGGCCCCGGGCGGCGGCCCCCGAGACTCTCTCTCCGTTTATCGAGCCCGGCGACGATATCGGTCGGTACCGGCCTCTCCCGGAACCCACAGCAGCTGGCACAGCAATAAAGATCCGATCCAACAACCGGAGAGCAAGGGCCCCAATCTGGAGGATCCCCCGTTCACTGCACTGGGACCCCCCGGGAGTCGGGATATTACGATGCTGGAACTTCTTCAGGTCATAGAAGCGGCAACAGAGGGAGGAGATGCGCACATCCCCCAATGAGGTGCATTGCTTGGAATGTACGCGGCCTCCGCGACCCGCGCCGTCGGAGGGTCGTGGGACGCTATCTCAGGGAATGGGGGGCGGATATCATCTGTATACAAGAGACAATGCTAGAATCCATGGAACAGCGCACGTGGTCGGACCTTGGCTGGGGTGAAAATGAGACTCATATATGTATCCACGCCACGGGACGCTCGGGCGGCATCTTGTTGGCCTGGAAGGCATCATTGTTTGATCGAGAGGACGTATGGTGAGGGAGACATGTCGTGGCGGCCCGACTGACTCTCCGGGCGGAGGGACGTTCTCTAGTCGTCGCCTCGGTATACGGGCCACCCGTCGCGTCAAACGGGGAAGAACTATGGGAAGACCTCACTCAACTCTGCCTGACCTTCCCAAATGCGGCACTGCTCATTGGGGGAGATTTCAATGTGACATTGACGGCAGAGGATCGGCCGAATGATATGGGAGGTCAAGACCCTGGCTCGGCACGCTTCCGGGAGACTCTAGCTCACCTTGGATGGGGGCGAAATGGGACCGGTTGACCAACGCTTCACATGGCATGGCTCCACGGCCACGAGTCCCGAGATCGGCCAGGTTCCTTTTACTCCCGGAACTTCGGTGACGCTTATGCCTTGGCGGAGGTGACCTCAATGCCCCGGCCCCTGTCTGATCATACACCTCTATTATGGTCATCACAGGTGGGATCGGCCCGGCCGACTTATTTCAAAATGGACCGCTCCTGGTTCAGACAAGATGGGTTCAAAGAGGATATTGAAAGGTGGTGGAGCTCCATTAGCGCCACTGGCTCGACTTCGACACGCCTCGCCTCCAAGCTTCTGAAATTCCGTCATTACTTGTTCGAACGTCGTCGACAGATTCGTGTAGACCACACACATCATCGAGATGAAGCCCTGAGTCGAATTCAGACATTGGACATCCTAGAAGGATCCCGACCTCTCGTGCGGGAGGAATTGATGGAACGTCGGTCCCATCGGGACATGGTGGCTGAGCTGGATCTGCGGCAAGAGATGGACTGGAGGCAACGCTCCCGCCAGCTTTGGCTAGCTGCCGGGGACGCCAACACCCGGTTCTTCCATCAAATAGCCAACGGACGTCGCAGACAGAACTTTATACGGCGGCTTCGGATTGGGGATCAAGTGATTGTGGACCAAGCATCCATGGGGCAAGCTTTGGCTAATCACTTTCGAGATTTCTACCGACGGGGCTCACCAAACCGCTGGAAATGGACGCCTTCAACGGTGTCAGCGTTAACCTATGCTCAAATCACACAACTATCTAGGCCTTTTGCAGTTGAAGAGGTCAAAGCCGCTGTTTGGGGACTGAACAATGAGGGTGCTCCGGGTCCGGACGGAATCCCAGTGTTCTTCTACAAGGACTGCTGGGATACGCTTGCTCCTGAATTGATGCAGCTGATGGACGACTTCTACGCGGGCCGATGTCAGATTGAACGACTGAATAAGGTGCATATTGTTCTCCTCCCAAAGACCCCTGGTGCTGAGATGATCGGAGATTTCCGCCCTATTGCATTGTCCAATTCCATATACCTCATCATAGCCAAGGTACTGGCGAACCGTCTCCGAGAAGTGATGGATAGCCTGATTAGCCCACTTCAATCTGCGTTTATTCCGGGCAGACAGATGATAGATAGCATTGTCACGGCGGAAGAGATTGTGGCAGCATGGCGTCGATCGGGTACCTCGGGATTCCTATGGAAGGTGGACTTTGCAAAGGCCTACGACTCCATTGATTGGCGATATTTATGGAATGTGCTCAGGCGGCGGGGATTCTCGGAGATTTGGGTACGTTGGATCCAGCTGTGTGTGACCACCTCATCATGCTCGGTCCTGGTAAATGGCCGGCCTCAAGGAGGATGGTTCCAACCACAACGCGGGATCCGGCAAGGTTGCCCACTTGCCCCCTTGCTGTTCATTTTGGCTGTGGATACGTTGGCGTTCTGCACGACACGACTATGTTCGAGGGGTTACTTATCGGGCTTCCAGACGACGAGTTTTCCAGGGGGCATTCCTTTATTGCAGTATGCCGACGATACCACATTCTTCATTCAGGGCTCAGAGATTGCCGCTCATACCCTATCACTAATGATGGAGGTATTCACCGACTTTTCTGGCCTTCAGCTGAATCGAGCTAAATCAATGATCGTGGGCTTTGGACTCTCAAGTGAAGAATTGTCCCGTTGCGCGGAGATCCTAGCAACACCGATCGAGACACTGCCTCTCCGGTACTTGGGCATCCCATTAACCGATCGCCGTCTCCGGACTCAAGACTGGCAGCCGATGATGGATAAGGTAGAGACACGATTGGGCGGCTGGCGAGGAAGACTGCTATCTCGGGGCGGTCGCCTAGTACTCGTTAAGACAGTCCTTTCGGCCCTTCCGACATACTACATGTCGGTGTTCCAAATGTCGGCAGGGCTGCGGCGGCGGTTGGAGGGCATTATGCGCCGGTTTTTCTGGCATGGGACAGCAGCGAATCGAGGGGGAACTCTAGTCGCCTGGGATGTGGCCTGCCGACCTCTCACCGATGGTGGTCTCGGAATACGTCACGTGCAGCACAACAACGCAGCTCTGCTATGCAAGTGGGTTGCCCGGGTGATGAAGCCTGCTGATGACATAGTCTCCCGCCTCCTCCATGAGATGTATGGCTGCTCACTTGACTGGAATGTATGGGCGACACCCCAGCGAGGCGATTCCCCTTTTATGGTCGGCCTTCGGGGGATTTTTCCGTTGGTACAGCAATTTTTCAGACCTCAGCTGGGAGACGGAGCCATTTTCAGATTCTGGGAAGACAAGTGGTCCGGTCAGGGACGTCTGGCCGATGTCTTTCCTAGACTCTATGCTCTTACCCCGAACCCATCCGCAACGGTTCAAGCGGCCTGGACCCCGACCTTGCCCGAGGCTCTCTCAGACCAACGAGTGGTGACCTTCTGATCTTACAGGCCAAACTGGAAGACCTACGACCTATCGTGGAGGAAAGAGACGCGTGGGTTTGGCGTTGGGCGCCTTTCTCGGCCAAGGCGATTTACGGGCGCTTGCGTGGACAGTCGACTACTGAGGATGCGCAGATTCTTCGGCGCTGCCGGATAATATGGAAGCGGCGCCTCCCGTTGAAGATCCGTCTTTTCGCGTGGCTCCTACTCCGGAAGCGTCTCATGACACGGACACTCCGTCAACGAATGTACCCGGACAGCCCGGTGAACTGTCCTCTCTGCAACGGCGGCGCAGAAGATTGCGACCACCTCTTCTTCCAGTGCCCTCTCGCGCAGGAGACGTGGCAGTCGGTAAATGTGGACCGCCTTGGGATCACATCGACCGAGGCGTTCTAGGCCTCCCTGTCAGGCGGCTTCTTCCGGCGGGAAGCCGATTGGAGGTGCATCTTCGCCGTGCTATGGGCAATTTGGATGCACAGAAATGATGTCATTTTCAGGGACGCTAACCCATCCGGCGACGCCATTCGCTATGCCGTGAGGGGTTACATTACATTATGGTTTCGAGGTGGCCTAGGCCCCTCATCTTTGTTACCCTGATTTGGCTGTAAAATTCATCATCTCAATGAATTGGGGACACCGTGTTGGGTGCTCCCCGTCATCTTTTCATTCAAAAAAAAAACAATGGATAAAACTATGAGAGGTGCCACCATTGACGAAGATTGGTACCTCCCACTCATGCACCAAGATGTTCACTCTCACCAAACCATTAAAAAGTATGCACATTCCAACACATCCAGCCCAGAAATAACCAGAAGCTGAACATATTTAATGGAGTCAAGTTTTCAGTTATGTTTGTTTTTGTATTTCTCTCTTCTTCCAAATTTTTTGGTCTATTGAAGCCGCTACTTTCACTTATCATCCACCATGATTCTTCTTTTGTGATCGATGTTCCCAGTAATTTAATGACTATAGTTTTCTAAGCAGAAAAGGCGTTACCATTCCCAGCACCAATTTCTCTCAACAATTCAGTAGTTTGATAGTACAAAGCACTAGAAAGGGAATACCATTCAAAAATTACAAAAGTTTGAAAAACATGTGAAACGGCTCAAAGACATAAAAGTAATATAGAAAAGCATAGATGATAGCATCAGACGGTTCTTACAGCTGGTTCTACGAATGCTGTCAAGCCAGTCTCCCCATCAAATAATGCCAAAAGGAATGAGATAATTGCAGCAGCAATCAATATTTTGACAAGCAAATCATCAAATTGCTTTAGAATCAATTTCCAAAATGGAGTGCCTGCATGAAATTGATCATAAATTGAAGGATGAGATCATTATGATCGCTAACAACACATAAAACAACCAAATTACAAAAATCAACCTACTAAGGTTCTATGAACATAAGAACCAGCAAGGGAAAATTAACAGCAGCAATGAGTACATGAAATTAGATAAAAATGACTAAGGTTTCTATGAGAATAAGAACAAAAAAGATAAGAGTACAGAGAATTCTACAGGCCAAACTTGCAGGGTCAAACAACTCTTCTGAGCCTAAGCAGTTCAATGAGAACATAGCCTCATCTATAAAAAAACACATTAATTTTCTAACACACCGAAATCAGAACTTTTTTTTGAAAAGGTAAGGAAGATCACCCGAGATCAGTGATCAGTTTTAGATTATTAAGAGTTCAGTGAGAAACAAATACAGATCCTTTTCCCTCATTCCACTATAGGCCTGAAAAACCTTTGCAGAGAGTGCCGACGATCTGCCACATGCCATAGAATAAATGCTTTAGGTTCCATGGTTATCGCAAAGGACTTCTTGCGCCAGATAGACCACATAAAAAGTTTTAGCGGTTTCCATTCCAATACATCCTCTTTAGAATCTTTTGCATTCAATAACAGATATCAAAATTACAAAATATTGCAGGACCAGGAAATGTCCTTCCTGATCCATCCTACCTTACAAATTCCCTGAGTTATTAGAGGAAAAGATTTCTTCATGACACTGGAGAAGCAGACCCTATCACTCTCTATGCAAAACTTTAGAAATCACATAGTCAATTCACTGCCACATATAAAGCCAGTTCTACCATAGGTCAGGTCAGCCAAACAATTCACACAGCCTATGCCTGATTTATTCACAACCATAACTGGGTTAGATCAGAGAAAAGTACATAAAAGAAAATACATAATGAATATCTTCTTAATCAAAGAAAACTTAATGGTGGAAATAAAAAAAATAACAATAACGAAAAGCCATGAATTATTTGCGTGGAAGGGAAAAAAACGGCTTACTTCCTTCTTGAGGCAGAACTGCAACGGAGACGTAGACATGCAGAAAAAGAAACATAACAGCGGAAATCAGTAACAATCTAGAGAAGGCTAGTAGAACTCAATAATAGAAGTATTTAGAAATCCAGATAAGGTGTTAGATTCTGCCAATGTCATTTTTTTTTATTAATACGAAAAATTCAATTCCATTGTGCATAAACACAGATACCGATACGACTCACCCTGGTACTGGTGGTCTAAGCATCGCATTAAGTGAATTATCGCATCTTTCAAATTTCTACCCAGAATTTCATCGTAACCGCTATAAAATGGATCCTAAGGTCAACCGAATTCCCATTAAGCCGGAGCTATTGAAACATAATCATAGTTCCCTCTATTTAACACTAAAGAAGAAAAAGATCTACGGTTACATGTGAAACCATGACAATCATACCGTTGGTTCCATGTATCCTAGCATTGTCAGCGACCTGAAATTCAATTAATTGATTTTAAAAAATAGAAAGGAATTCAATTGCGGTTAAAAAAATGCAAGAGCTACACGTTAAACCTGCTCGTCTGTCAATCCTTTCCCCGGATCAACTCCGAAAGTTTCCAGCACCTGGAGAAAGAGCAAAGGCGGAACCAGATCAAGCTAAGAAGTACAACAGATCGGGAAACGACATGGGGAACGCAGATTACTTCGGAAACAGATCTGGCGTAGGCGTCATCCATGGATCTCAAAAATCTGTGAAATCTGAGGAAGATCTTGGCCTGAGGTGAAGAACGCAATTCGATTGATTAACGGTGACTGTGGCTTTCCTGACAAACGGCCGTCAACGGACAGTAAGGTTCTGGAACACCGTATATACTGTACCCCGTTTACTGAGTGACCGACTCCTTCGACGTCACTCAGTCTCTCAGTGGAGTTAGAATAATGCAGATCGACAGGGTTCTTCCATGTTCATCCATCTCTATCCTACATCGACAAATGATCTGACTGAATTTAGCTTTTGAAAGTTAGAACGTGCTGAATGGAGATCATATGCTTGCTAAGTTTTGGATTTATATCAATCAACTCTAAAAATGGGTAGGATTTCAAAAATCTTAGCATAAGAGGCTAGTCAAAATTTCAAAGAACACTGATACTCTCTATCTCCATATCTTATGAGTTCCACCTGAATTGAGTTATAGAAAGCTAGGATGTGGTTGAATGGAGATCATGTGTTTGGCTAGATTTGGTTATATCGATGGATTCTCAAAACATGTAAGATTCAAAAAAATCTAACATGCAAATCAAGTGAAGGTTATAATGAATTTCAATATTTCACCTTTCAAAGCCGATCTCTCTAATTTTATGGTAGAAATCTTCCTTTCCATCCATGAATGCAACTTATTCAAGCATAGAAAATGACTTTCAACTCATCAAATTTGCCACTTATGGCCAAAGAGTGCTTATCTAAGCAAGAAGATCCCATAGATATCATTACAGAAGTAATATCATACCTTGCCACTTATGAGGATATCTATTAATGGAGGCCCTCACTTCACCTCTTCATATGAGAATTGACGCTCTCAACTTGAAGACTCGAAGCAAGCCACTTATGAGGAGTTGAAGCTAATGAGTTAGGGTCACTGAGAGTTGGAGAAAAGGTAGGGCAACATATCCTCTCGAAAAGAAACTTTTCGAAGAGGTTCACCACATGCGGATCTAGTTCTCATTTCTCCTTCTTTTTTTCTCACGAGTATGAACCCCTACTATGAATATTTTCATACCTGATCTTATTTGGGTACAAATTTTAGAATCCTTTTAAGTTGAGTGATACAAATAATTTTGGGAGAGTATGTCTTCTCAATTCTGAAATGAGGTGCACCAAAATAGAAGAGAGGGAAAGATCAAGAAATAAATAATAAAGGAAAGAGAAGAGAATAATTGAGTTTATCCTACCAAAACCTCTTCCTTAACATAGCCCTAATAAAACATACCCTTTGATAGACTTCAAAATTCTTGAAAATTTTCTCCCCCTTGGCCTCAAGAATAGGAAAGGAGATAGAAGCAGAAACATTGTTGTGTATGATGTGAAGGTGTCGTGGACATATCATGGAGGCCTTTGATGGATATTATGTGGCCTGCAAGCCAATCACACTTTTATCTTTCATTTATATTCATTGAAATGAACTTTTATTCATTGTCATTCTTGTGTGATGTTTGCAATGAAGTTCATGAACAAATGCAGTGATAAAGTGAATTATGATGCGATCATAATACAATGATCGCTGGTCTTTAAGCATATGTTATAAATATTCCTATTCGTGGGATATTCGACAAGGACATCGAATTATCCGGAAAGAATAACACTATCTTATCTGGCTCATATGATGAGTATGGTTGATCCTTTGGCCATCGGTGTTGAGAAACCAAGGATAGATACCACTGGAGACTATGTGGGATACTTCTAGAGCCATGACGCTTGAACGGTTGAAGAAATCTTTCAAATAATTCATGTAAGTATGAATTTTATTCTATACTAGATGATAGGATCATCTAGAATGGATGATGAGATCATCTGTTCTTGGTGCTTCAACTTTGTTGAATGTTTTGATTCAACACCTTCCGCTGCAATAATTGTTTTGGTTGATATTTTGGAGAGCTTTTCGAGCCTCAGATCCCAGTAGCCTTTGCATTGGGAGCACCATTGACATGAATGAGGATTCCCCTAGTATTTGATTCCATGTACTAAACTTGGTGAATAAATTACCAATAGTAATAAATTTTGCTTTACCTTTTAACGAGTAAGGCATTAAACATTATTGAAAAATAGTTTTAGATATCTAATATGGTTAAAATAAGTTCAAAACAAATGTAATCTACAATTTTGAAAAATTGAAAAATAATTGAACAAAGACTAAACATGAAAAAAAAAAGTATAGTCGTCACTTTTGAATGTTCATTGGCAAAAAAATAACTAAAAAATGCATTCTCCACTCTTGAAAAATTGAACAATAATTGAAAAAAAGACTAAAAATGAAGAAAAAAATAATGCATTCTTCACTTCTGAATATTTATTGGCACAAAAATAACTAATAAAGATATAAATATCATGCAGTCTTTATTCTAATCTTGGACCAAAATTGGTTTCAATTGTCCATTTCTTTATTCCCTTACTACATAGTCATTATTTGGAAATTATGAGAATTTAGTAACCAGATATTTTTTATGTTTGACCAAGAATGAATAAACTTATAAGAAATATTTATTTGAGTATTTCATGCCTCAACAATTGCAACACCTAAACCATAAAAAAATCATTGTGTGTGAAAACATAGGTCAAAAATAATGAGCTTGAATAGACCCATTAAGTACATGGGCCTTTTCACACTCCCCTTGAAGTTGTGGCATATATGTCAACTGCCACAATCATATTAGTGTTGAGGAATATTTAGACTCCAACTATATTGACCATCAGGGTTATTGGAAAATCCACTTTAGTTTTTGTACCTATGTTGGAGGGAATCTAGTGACTTGGTGGAGTCACAAGCAGCATGTGGTCTCCCTCTCTAGTGTAAAAATGAACTATCACTCTATGGCTCATGCCTCCTTTGAGATGATACAGGTACATTGTTTACTTCATGAGCTCGGTCTTCTAGTGCAGGGGAATATGCTGATGTATAGTGGCAATAAAGTTGTCATCTTCATCACGAATAACCCCTCCTTTCATGAGTGCACAATGCGCATTGAGATTGATTATCACACAACTAGGGATATGGGTTTCACCAAAATTATCACCACTCCTCGTGTTGGCTTGTCCAATCAACTAGAAGACATCCTCACTAATGGGCTAAACATTATTTCATACAACTCACTTATGAGGGGGATTGAGAGAGCATCTATGGCTCTCCCTCACTCTCTCTCACTTTCTCTCTCTTTCTATCTCACTCTTTAATGGTATTTTTATAACTCTCCCTCACTCTCTCACTTTCTCTCTCTTTATATCTCTCTATCTCATGTAAGGTGTTCTCGTGATGGGAGCTTACTCTTTTTCTTCCTTCCGTATTCTTACAACTCCTTAGTCTTAGTTAGCAATATAGAAAAACTTATATATTCACCTAAGTTCTTGAGGTTACTTGATAACATGTAACTTATACTAGAGAATAATTGATTATTAGTGCATTATAAGGCATAAATTATTCCATTTTTATGCATGTTATCATACTTTGTGTGCATGTTCATCATTCCATGCATTTTTCATCAAAAATCTCAAAATATCATTTCTAAGGGTTAGTCATACAGAAATCAAGTCGAATCTTAAATAGATTATCTCCATTTACATTTGAATAGAGGGAGTACATGGTCATCTTTCATTGGGCGGCTATTTAACTTACCTTTCACGATGAATCCCGGTCATTCATCTTGAGAGTTATAACTCCTAGGATTATGTGTCTGATGGACTGCAAGGGACAAATGGTGGCATCTCGGGTGTTCGACGAAGATCAAACGGCAAGCAATAGACAATGTTCAAACTTCAATTGATGATGCGGAAAAATATGGGCGCTCCTTCACAAATCCAATGGCTGGGGCTTAATGACAGTGGTTCGATTTCTTCATTTCAATCATAACAGGCTGGCATAATCTCAAGCGTGAGATGAAGATTCGATGGATGTGATTAGTGGCGATTTCTTTTCATGTGGCGATTCCTTGCACTTCATCTCAGATCTAATGGTTACAGACTTAATGAAAAAGATTCGTTTCCCGATATTTCATATGAGCCATTGATTGAAGATGAAGCGACAATCCAACATCTACATCCAAATCTCATTCTATTTAATCTCTCTCTATCTCTTCTATGAAAGACACATGCTTCGATTTTTTTATTAATCGAACTTTTTGGAGAGCTTGATCCTTGAATATCTTGCTTTCAATCATGTTTATGATTCATTTCCGCATCGAAGGAGTGTTTGAAGTCAAGATTTCACCGAGAGAATGGAGATATATCATCTCTTGAACTCTTACATTCTTGTTCTTTCTCTCCTCCATTTTACAAGCTTTCTCTCTCCTCAATTTTCTCCTTTCCTTCCCAGCTAGGGTTCTCCAGTTTTGGTGTTGGTACTAATTTTTGTAAGAATCTAAACATATACCTAACTTCTGTTTGGTATCAGTGATGGTATTTTTTTGTCGCTTTAGCTAAACCTATACTTTTGTGCATGTATCATTTGAATTGAACATAAATTATGCAAGATTTATTTGACACCAAAATCCACATGTATATAAATACATATTTTATAAAAAAATAATGAGAAATAAGTATTTCCTAATAACATTCATACAACCTTTAAATGTAGCTATAGAAACAATAGAACCACTGGAGTGACATCCTCACGACTCCAAGTTTTAGGAAATCATCATTTCATGAATCTAATTTTTTCTATTTTTGACTTGATTTCACTAGCTTGGGTGACATCCTCATGACTCCATGACTCCAAGACTTCAAGGTCATCAAAGCAGATTGAGTGTCAAGTGCCAACCTTCCTCTTCTAAATGTGACAATTCCTCTACTTGTTGAAACAAGATGTTGAGAAAGAAATCTAGATACACAAATAGAGAGGAACTCATTTACACTGAAATGCGAGGATATTTGGTAGACCCAATCTTACACCATCATGCAAGGTTCATGAAAGTTATCCTCTAATTCAACCTTTGCTGATCTCTTATTTGGTATCGTGCTCATATATGGTTGTTGCCACATAAATTGCATGATTGATTTTTAATTTTGTGATTCGACGAAGCCATGAGATCAACATTCAGTGTAGTATTGGTAACTTTTGTGATATGCATTGATTCAAGCAAGTTAAGTAACGTTTATATAATAAACTTGTGCTCCCCATGTGAAATATGCCCCCAACTTGAATTTAGGGCATAGAATTGTGGCAATAGGGCTATTACCTAACTAGAATTTATGTTCCTCTAATTCAACCTTTACTGACTTCTCATCTGGTGTTGTTCTCATAGTTAGTTGGATAATAATGATGCAAATTATACTTCAAAAATTTTAAGAATTGTGAATTATACATGCAAAATGCATGTTATCACCTACCAAGTTGATTAGTTAGAGGAAAAATAAACACACGAGAGTGCAAACATAGAGTCATACATGACTACTAATAAGGATACAATCATAATTCACAAATGCATACTTGAATTTGAATGTCAATATAGATACATAAATTAATATTAATGCCATTATACCTACACACAAAAATTATGGATAAACATGTAGCTACATAAATAGATATGGATATGGAATAATATGAATACAACCAGTGTACAAACATAAGATTATGCAAGTGATGTGGCGCATCTAGGGACGTCTGATCGGGCAAATTAACCTAATTGCTGGCCCAAATTCTCGTTCAATCTAACCAAAAACACCAAAATGATCTCTAACTTTAAATGAGAGCTTCAATACACCTAATTCCAAGAAAAGATCAATTGGGATTCCAAATATCAAATCTATTCATAATCAGGTCAAAATTCAATTTGATACAAATCTCAAATGAACTTGGATACAATAGATTCTTGGTACTATTTAGTATAGACCCTAACTGGAATCAATCTAAACTAGACTTAAACTAAAATAGGAATTGATTCGAATCAGACCTAAAGATTTCAACAATCTGTCTAACGAATACCTTTAATCAGTTCAAACATGAATCAAATTTAATTGAATTCAGATATCATCTCCAAAACAAAACAAACTACAGTCAACCATTAAAAAAATCTACAAAGTTTTTGGGGAGCTACATGAGAGTTCATTTTTTTCATATTTTAACTTCAAGTAGAACAAATAAGAACTTCATGTCATGTCGAGAGGGTGGACGAATAATAAATCTTTTCACCTGCAGGCGTGGACGTGGAGAACGATGAGCCCTCTCCTGCCATCCCTCCTCTTCTTCCTCGCTCTCCACTCTCTCTCCTCCGCGCTGGCCGAAACAGAATTTTACGGAAGCTATTCCAAGGCGTTTGGAAGAGAAACGATTGATCTCAGGAGAAAACCGATAGATTTAAGCGTGACGAAATATGAAGAATTGAAGAAAAAGGAAACAAAAACTAGAAAACTAATGAAACCTGAAAAACAGGAATTGATTGACAAAAAATTGATATCGATCCCTCTTGACGTTGGTTATCAGATAAAGAAGCTTAGATAACGTGGATGGTTACCGATAAATTCTGATGGCGTTGTAGCTATTTCTCTCTCCTCATTCAATGGATACTGCCGCAATGTTTAGACTGGTCTCCGGCAGACGACGTCACCTTTTGATCACCTGTATGCGGCGCCGAGTGTAAGCGAACGAAAGCGGACTGAGTTTTTCAACTCAGTCAATCATGCACAAGTCAGCCATGCCGGACCATTCACAGAGCGCCAGCATCACCGAGCTATACGTATCATATAAGTATACAACCAATACGAGGCAATAGTTAAGAATGAGCCTCTACTTAATATCAGATAGTAATTAGGATTAAACATAGCTTAGAGTTAAATATAGACAGGCTTGACGATAGTAATTAGGTACACATCACTATATATGTAAATCACTAAATAAATATGGATGTATCTAGGCCCTCAAGCCCTATAAATTCAGAGAGCTAAGCCTAGACAAATTGGGGAATTTAATCAAGATCTGTTTCAGGCAAGATTCTTGCTCAAGAAGTTCTCTTCCTCTTCTTCACTTCTTCTCCTCTTCTCCTCTCGATTCTTGTCCTATTTTTACATGGTATCAGAGCAGGTCTGATCCTGCGACTTACTTGCGCGCTGTCAGAAAAGGATCGTTTGCAATCTCTTTTCTCTCAAATGGAGGTTCCGTTGTCGCAATCTGCCGAAACAGAGAATAAAGCTTTACAAAATGCAGGTTTGTCGATTGTTGTTCCAGCTGGCACAGTGATGCCTATTAAACTCAGTCCTGATAATTTTGTGGTCTGGAAGAACACGATCACTCCAATTCTTAATGGATATGATCTAATTTCTTTATTGAAAATGATCCCCTTGCCATCAAAGTGATGGATGAAAATGGAGCTGTTACGGACAATCCCGTTTTCAAATCTTGGTGGAAAATTGACCAACAGCTTATGGGGTTTATTAATTCTTGCACTTCTGAATCTATTCTATCTATTATTGGAAAGAAAAATACAGCTCGAAAGAGTTGTGGGAGGCTCTGGAATCTTCTTTATCTTCTAAGGGAAGATCCAGAGTGAGTGACCTTCTATGGCAGCTTCACACTGCAATGAAAGGCAGCATGAGCACTGATGAGTATGTGAATTTTTTTAAGAAATTAACTGAAGAACTAGTCGTAGCTGGTTATCCAGTTGACGATGTTTCCTTGATGTTTGCTTTCCTGAGAGGACTTGGCCCCGATTATATGCATTTTAACATTTCTATGAATGCAAATTTAGAAAACTTAACTTTTGACAAGCTGGTGATGAATTTGAAAGCACATGAAGCTTGTTTGACTTTCTACAACCATGGGAGCTCCAGCAATCAATTTCCTCCAATGGCAACCAATACTGTGACGGCTCCTCAACAGCAGAACAAGAATATTGGAAACAACCACAACTCTGCACAACACAAAGGGGAAAATCAAAATGATTACAATAACCGTGGAGGCAGACATAATAGAGGTCGTGGCAAGAACTGGAATGGTAAAAAATACACTCCCAGATGTCAACTTTGCGGTCTTTGGGGGCATCGAGGCAAGGAATGTAGAGAGCATCTCAACACTCAAACTTTTCCAGCTGTGCAGCAACAACATTCAACTCCACAAGCATATGTGATAAATCAAAATGCTCCTGTTCAATTTTCTACGATGTCAAGCCCTCAGAATTTCGTGCATCAAGCTGAAGCTGGAGCTCAGTCACAAGTACACACTGGAGGAACATGGTATCTGGATAGTGGGGCAACTCACCACATCACTCATGATCCAAGTCTCCTTAATTTTCCAATGTCGTATACCGGGTCTGATCAAATGCGTATAGGTAATGGTAAAGATTTGAAAATTCTCTCCTCTGGTTCAAATACTATTCCTTCTTCGCTTTATTCTTTGAAATTAAATAATATATTTCATGTTCCAAAAATCACCAAGAATTTATTATCTGTTCAAAAATTTACATATGATAACAATGTTTACTTTGAATTTCACTCCTCGCATTCCCTTGTGAAGGGCAAATCAACTCACAAAATCCTTCTCAAGGGGATGCTTAAGGATGGACTCTACTACATAGAACCTGGGATTAGCCAGCCAACTTCACTTGTTAGAGAAAGGACCACTCCCACCATTTGGCACAATCGGCTTGGTCATCCTCATTTCAAAACTCTTAAAAAAATAATTGAGAAGTTTGGGCTACCCACCTCACAACTTCCAAAGTCTTACTTGTGTGACAGTTGTTGCCTCTCTAAATCTCATAAACTTCCATTCTCTTTATCCTCTAGAACTTCAACTAAGCCACTAGAGCTGATACATTCGAGATCCGTGGGGGGCCTGCTCCTGTATGCTCTCATTTTGGTTTTCTTTACTACGTTATTTTCATTGATGATTTCAGTAAATTCACTTGGCTTTATCCATTAAAAAAGAAAAGTGATGTCTTTAGCGTGTTTGTTGACTTTCACAACTGTATAGAAAGACAACAATCCTCTCGACTTATCTCTTTCCAGTCAGATTGGGGATGTGAATTCCAAGCTTTGAGTCAATACCTTAAGCAACATGGCATCATCCACCGTGTCTCATGCCCACACACTCCAGAGCAAAATGGCACAGCTGAGAGAAAACATAGGCATATTATTGAAACATGCCTATCTTTGCTCACTAAAGCACACATGACATCCAAATTTTGGGATGAGGCTGTATCAACTGCTGTATATCTAATCAATCGTCTTCCCACTCCAGTATTAAAAAAATAGATCTTCCTTTGAAGTATTGTTTAGAGAACAACCTAACTATGAAATCTTAAAAACCTTTGGATGTCTATGCTACCCCAACCTTCGTCCACACTTTCTCAATAAACTCACTGTTAGATCTAAGTATTGTGTTTTTCTAGGGTATAGTGCAATGCATTTGGGGTATAGATGTTTCTCCATCGATTCCGGAAAGATGTTTATCTCACGACATGTGATTTTCAATGAAGATGTCTTTCCTTTTCAACAGAAAACATTATCACCTACTACCCAATCCACTTCTCAAAGAGGTATGGACACCACACTTGGAATTCTTGGGGCATATCCTAGTCCATTAATCCCTACCACAGCAAATCCAACACAGAAACAAGTGAACATTTCAGAACATCAGTCTTCTCAAAATCAAAATGATGTCAACACTATCCAAGATCAAAGTCAGCAAACTGACTCTACATCCAACTCGTCTGACTCCCAAGTTGAAAATTCCACTCATTTAAAATCATCACAAACTCCTAAGGAACGATCTCAGCGTGAAATATATGCAGAAACAGAAAAACCCTCAAACACTTGTTAAAGTCAATGAGGTCATTCCAGAAGTTACAACCAGACCCAAAAGAAATCAAAAAAATCAAAACCTTCACTGCAACGACATCTCGACATCCTCTACCGACATGTCTATCTGCAACAACTTCCACTTTGGAGCCCTCGAACTACATTATTGCTTGTAGGGATCCCAATTGGGTGGATGCCATGCAATCTGAACTATCCGCACTGTCATTAAACAACACCTAAACTTTGGTGCCCAAAAATCCCACAATTCATGTAATTGGCAGCAAGTGGATCTTCAAACTGAAGTACAAATCTGATGGATCCATTGATAGATATAAACCACGCTTAGTGGTGAAAGGTTACGATCAACAAGCGGGACTTATTTTCATGAAACATTTAGTCATGTTGTCAAACATACCACTATCAGGTTGTTGTTGTCCCTCGCTATTAGTAATCAGTGGTGCATTCATCAAATTGACATATCAAATGCATTTTTACATGGAGACTTAAGTGAAACCATCTACATTTAACAACCTCCTGGTTTCAAGGATTCCAAAAATCCCAATCATGTATGTCTACTAAATAAATCCCTTTATGGTTTAAAATAGGCTCCTAGAGCTTGGTTTCAAAAACTTTCCACGTTTCTAATGTCCCTTGGGTTTCAAGGGTCAAAAACTGATACCTCTCTATTTTATAAACCAAGTTCATGTTTTCCTTTCTTTGTATTAATTTATGTTGATGATATGTTAATTCTGTGTCCGAAACAACTTGAAATTTATTCTCTCATTTCAACTTTAAATCAAAAAATTTCTCATCGAGATCTTGGTCCTGCTTCTTATTTCCTTGGAATAGAATTTCAACCACATGAACATGGTTATTTACTTTCTCAATCCAAATACATTGCATCGATACTAAAACGATTAAACATGGATAACTGCAAACCATTGCCCACTCCATGCGCATCATCATCTTCTTTGCTTGTTACTGACAACTCTACTGCAGAAAACTTAAGTCTCTATCAAAGTCTTGTTGGGGCACTTCAGTATGTTACACTAACTAGACTGGACATATCCTTTGTCGTGAACAAGGCATGTCAAAAAATGCACCAACCCAGCTCTCAAGATTGGACTGATCTCAAACATCTTTTAAGATATCTTAAGGGGACAATTCTACATGGGCTACTTCTTTCACGAAGGTCGAACAACTTCATTTGTGCATGTAGTGACTCAAATTGGGCTGGATCAACAATAGATCGACGATCTACTGATGGTTACTTAGTATACCTTGGAACAAATCTCATCTCCTGGTGCTAAAAAAAGACAACAAACAGTAGCCAGATCAAGCACAGAGGCAGAATACAAGTCCTTAGCAAATGCAAAATCTGATATCATATGGATTGAATCACTACTAAAAGAACTAGGCATTCAGATGGATTCAACTCCCATTCTATACTGTGACAATATCGGAGCAACATACTTAATGGCAAATCCAGTCTTCCATGCAAGAACGAAGCACATAGAAATCGACTTTCACTTTGTTCGTGAACAAGCCTAGAGATGGAATCTAGATCACTATGGTCCACACTATGAGGAAGAGTAATCATAATTATATACATTTCACGTCTTTAGTAGTAGGATTAAGAAGTGGAAAGGACTTTCTAGGGAGATTCTATAGGAAATTGCTAAGAGACTAGCAATTATTTAAGTTGGGGGGTGTGATAACATGCAATCTTAACATGATAAAACATGATTATTAATGCAATTTAAGGCATAAAACATTACATTTATGTGCATGTTATCATACTTTGAGTGCATTTCTATCATTCTATGTAATTTTATGTTATAATCTCAAAATTCGTTAATTTAGGGTTAATTGTGATAAATTAAGGATAAATGATTTTATAACCTATCTTTACTTGAGATTATAAGTGATTCTTAAAGTTAAATAATAAGAGAAATTATTTGTAAAACATTCATTTAAATTTCTAAACTTAAAATCTTAAGGAAATGAGTGTATTTTTGAAATATAAATTAAACCTCTTGTTATTTAAATATTTTGAATTTTTAGAATGATAGATAATTAAATTTCAGATCAAATGAAAGAAATTTGGATTAATTTGGAGTTGTATTTTAAAAGATATGATTTTTTACAAATTTTAGGGATTTTTCTGGATTTTTCCTATTTTTCCGATTTAATTTCTATTTAAAAAATGTTTAAAATAAATAAATAAAAAGCAAAAAGCGCGCGGGTCCCACGCGGGTGCGACGTGGCATGCAAGGCCATGTGGCAGAGCCACGCAGACCCGCGCAGCGTGCCTACGTGGCGCAGTTTTATATTTATAGTATTATTATTATATATATAAGAAAATGGGTCTTCAGCCTTCCCTAGATGGGAAGGGTATTAACCTTTTAAACCGTCGGGTCTTATAAACCCGACGGTTTCCTATAATATTTTCCGTGTGGGACTAATTCCACACGCTACTTACCATGCAGGCGACGTGGCGCGACGAGGGGCGACGGATCAAACGGGCGAGATCTGTTTGAATCCTAGAGCTAAGCCTAGACCAATTGGGGAATTTAATCAAGATCTGTTTCAGGCAAGATTCTTGCTCAAGAAGTTCTCTTCCTCTTCTTCACTTCTTCTCCTCTTCTCCTCTCGATTCTTGTCCTATTTTTACACCGAGAACCCGAAGATCCAGCGGTGGAAAGTGACCATATGATGTTTGTTGTGTACTTGTGGAATGAGAGTGTGATCTAAGCCGTTGGATTATAATGGCATGGCAGAGTCTGTCTATCTCATGGCAGAGGATTTTATGGCTGGGTGGACTGCAAGAAATGGAGGGGAGGAAGGAATACAAGAGTACGACAACGAGAATCCATGGCATCAAGCAAGGGAAGGAAGACGGGGGAAGAGATCAGGGGACAAGGAGCACAAAAACAAGACAAACTTCTAGAACAGGGGAAGACGGGGGAAAAGCACGACAACCCTTAAAAGCAGATGCACAAAAACATGGCATGCTCTAAAAAATTATTTAAAAAATTCCTTAGAAATAAAAATCTATAACTTTCATAATACAATTCTTTTTTAATCTTTTTTTGTTGGATTACAAATTAAACATTTATAATTTTAAAAATTCAAATTTATAAAATAACAAGAGAATAAATTTTTAACTAAAAAATATATTCATCTTTTTTTCAAAATAAAACTAGAAAAATAGAAGAGTTTATAAAAAAGATTCTATCATTGTTTGCATTTGAAACTCAAGTAAAATCTCAAATATAAATGAGGATAATCTATTTTAGAAATTCATCTTTTATTTATGCATGAGATTCTATTAAATAATCTATTTTAAATTTTTTTGATATAAATTGTATAAAATGATGAATATGCACTCAAAGTATGATAGCATGCATACGAATGAAACATTTTATGTCTTAATTTGTATTAATAATTGACATGTGTAAAAATACGACCATTGAATGCGCAAGTTTACATATAAAAAAATATACTCAACTGTTAAAATTTGATTTCTAAATTAGAACAATGGTGAGTCAACGTCAAATCAATAGGGAAGAAGGTTATAAAATTAAAATTAAGATATATTTTTAGAATTTTTTTAGATTTAGAAAGCAGAGATGAATTATAAAAGGAAGAAGATGTGCGAGGAAATGAGATAAAGAAAGCAAGTGCCTCCAAACTCCTTATAAAAATTAAAAACCATTGATTGATGGTAGAACAATGATTTTAGGATTTATAAATATAAAAATAATAATAAAATACGGGGAAAATAGAAAAGATGATGGAAAATAGTTCTAATATGAAGATCAGTGATGAAAACACTCTCTCGTGATGCTCTAATAAGAACATACCTTCGATAGCCCTTACATTTTGCCAGACTTGGCATCTTGCATCCAACACAAGGAATGAATAGAAAACATAAGAAATTTACTAAGAATAGTGTTCTAAACACGAAGAATGATCCATCATTATATTCTTTCCTTCTAGCTAGCCAATGCTAGAAGCACACAATAAACCATTAAAAAATCCTAATTTTTTAACCCAGTAGATTTATAGGGCTTGAAATGACAATCATGCCCACGAAATTTTAGCCCCTAACTTGATCAAGATCATGAGATATCGTTATTTCAATATGGAGTGATTATGGCCATTGATATGGCTCCATATCTCTTAAAAAGGTTAAATCATTTCACTCGCTCTCACAATAACGAAGAGGAAGAAGTGAGGGAGAATGGAAGAGAGAGGGGATTGAAAGGGGAGAATCAGGAAAACAAAAGAGAATGAGGAAAATTATAAGAAGAGAGGGAGAAGAGATTTCTCCTTCTTGCACGTGGAAGAGAGGCACAAGAGAGGGAGATGATTGCTTGGAAGAGGGAGAGAGGGATGAAGACAGATAGGGGAAGAAGAAGGAGGAACGGAGATGGCACGACAAAGTTGTGATGAAAATTACTTCTGCCACACGAGAGAAAGTGGCAAAAAGAGTTTATGTCCGATGAAAGTCCATTGCACAAGAGAGAGAATATGGAAGAGGGAACCATGGAGACGAGGAAGAGCACAGAAGGAGAGTGGAGAAAGATGGCGATTGAGAAGGAGAAGAGAGGGAGAGGGAGAGGATCTCTTCATCCCCCTTATGCACACACGCGCGCTGGGGAGAGAGTGGAGGAGAGAAAGAGATTTGCTTCTCCTCGTGCCTCTCCTTGGGACGGAAGAATTTTTGTCGAGAGAGAGAGAGAGATCAAGAGAGAGAGAAAGAGATATCGAGGGAGAGGGACTGAGAGAGGGAGGTATCAAGGATATGGAGGACTGAGTGTCAACTCGCGGCTTGATGGCCGCGAGTCTTCTGCGGCAGCTGGACCAGATCGAGGGGAGACTTCTACGGCAGCTAGTTCAAAACAAAGATATCTTAGTATGCATTATAATGAGGCGTAACTATACAAAATGAGCCTCGTATCTATCACATAGATATTAGGATTAAACCTAGATTAGGGTTCAATCTAGATTAGGATTAAACCTCGATTATAGTTACGCATTATCATTCTCATACTCTATATATATTCAGATGCATTTGTAACCATTTAACGATTTTTTAATAAAAAAAGCTTTACGCTCATTTCGCATATCTCTCTCTCCTCTAGCTTCTCTTCTTCTTCCTCCTTAGATTCTTGAAATCTTTCAATAGGGAGGGAGGGAGAGAGAGACTCTCTATTTTCTTTTTCTCTGTATATTTTTATTAATTTTCTTTAAAAAATCATTTTTAATGATTTTCATTTGCAAAATTCCTAGAAAAATCTAAAAAAGATCTAGAAAATAAATAGAAATCTTTTTTTTTAGAAAAATTATTTTCTTGATGAATCAATGTCATTAAATGCTCATAAACTATTATTAGTGTATAAAAAATCAAGAATATTTTCTTAAACATAAAAATTATCATTTTAATCATTTTAAATCATGATATCATGCATTTATGCTTATATTTTTAAGGAAAAGTGCATAAAATGCATGATATTAATGCATGAAATTGATTTTTTTTATCAATATTCATGTGATTATGAGTTTCAGTTGCATGTTATAAAAAACCCCACAAATAAAATTGATTTTTTATTTTAAAAATTCTTATATTTTCATAATTATTGCATATTAACACTTGTTGTTGGATTATATGACTAAACCCACTTAACCCCTAGAGTTGAGTGGACAACCTCTCATGTTTCTATTTACTTTTGATGTAATACATGACTTAGGGAAGTTGATACTTGGAGTGAAGATGCAGAAACTAAATAAAGGGAAAGAAATAAGAGGAGTCTGAGAGTGACCAAGGTGAAGCCCATTAAGAAAAGCCCATTCCTAGGAGTGGAAATTTGGTCATGTGTACTAGGCTAGGCTGGAGTGATTGTAGAAGCCCAAATCACCGAAAACCCTTTTTAATTTTAGGGTTTTGGGGAACACCTATTTAATCTTTTATCTTCCCATTTTTAAGAATTATCTTGGGAGGTGATTAGAAAGCATTTATCAAAGTCCATTCTTGTTTTCAAGAGTGCAGAGAAGAGATTTGAGAGACAAAAACCAAGGAAGCCATAAGGAGCATTGCTTAGCCAATAGGGAGTGATAACAAGTTGAGCACATATTTCTTCCCTTGGTGCTTTGAATCTCCACTTTCTGTCATGAAACGACGTGTTTGGTGTATCAAAGAAGAAACATTTCGCCGCCTCTCATTGATTGGAGAACTCGCATCCAAGGCATAGGGTGTGCGCTTATTCTTTTTGGTCATGTTGACAAAGTCATTCTGATTAAAAAGAGGGAGGGAGGAATTTTTTCCATTTCCTCCCATTCTTTACAGCTTTGCTCTCTCTTTTGATCTCGAATTAGAAGCACCTCCATTCCCCCCTTTATTTTCTTGCCTTCTTCTTCCTCTTATTCTTCATTTCTCTCATCATCCTCTCTCTCCTTGACTGTTTACCACCTCAAATCATCTATGCCCACATTAAAAAAGCTTTGCCGCAAGCCATCAATGCCACAATGATGAAGGTTCAGAAAAAAAATGAAGACTAGTTCACAAAAAAATCTCTATTTGAAACTCAGTTCTCTATGCAATGGACGTTTACTCCACCTATACTCGTAAGGAAGTCATTTTGTTTCTTGAGGTAGGAACCTTAGATAGCATTTCAACACTTAACTCCTAGAAAATCACTCTCCATCAAATTTTGGTGCCAAGTCATGAAGAGACAAAGTGGCCAAATAAGGTTTGCATTATACTGATGGATCATCCTATCTTTTAAGGACGATCCATAATTGTTAGGGAAGTCAAAGTTGGGTCAACCTTCTTATTTTTAAGGATGTTGGACCCAACTGAATTCTCTTTAAAGACCGCTTAACTCTTTTCCTAATTGTATAAATGAATGACTGAAAAAGTAGTGGATTAAAATTTTGATCTAATGGAGAAATTTTGGTGGAAAATGGGGATATATTTTGGGAGATGTTAAAATTTTAAGTTAGGGATTTTTTGTAATTTTTAAGAGATTTTTTTGGATATTTAGGGAAGTAATTTATATTAAAAATTAGGTTATAAGGGAGTTAGTGGCACAACTAATCATGCTATAACATTTGGCACCACAGTATTGAACACATATGCATAATAGTGTGTGCACATATGGCACTTGTGCATTGCATTGGCGCATCCAGAGGTCTATCACGTAGTGGCCTTGTTGGGCCCTACTGGCGTATATAGTATGCTTAGATGGCACCCCACATGCAACATATCATGTGGTCACATACAGTTATCTAATGGTTATTATGTGGTCAACAAGCCAATCACACTTTCATATATCCCATTTATATTCATTGAAATATAATTTATTTACTATCCTTATTGTGTGATGTTTGTAATGAAGTCCATAAGCATATGCAATGACTATGTGAATTATGATGAGATAATAATAAACGATCACTAGTCTCTAAGTATATGTTCTAAACATTTATATTTTTAGGATATTTGAGAGGATATTATATTATCCATAGAAAATAATAATATTTGATCTGACTCATATGATGAGTATGATTGATCCTAGAACTATTGATCTATAATTATAATAACATATAATTTTATACTAAATATTAAATTATTCTCAATGCATTTTAAGGCATAAATTATTCTACTCTTACGCATGTTGTCATATTTTAAGTGCATATTCATCATTATGTGTAATTTATATTAAAAAACTCAAAACACATCATCTTAAGGGTTAATCATGTACAAATAAAGTTAAATTTTAAAATAGATTATCCCCATTTATATTTGAGATTTATTTGGATTGTAAATGAAAATAATAAGAGAAGAATATTTTTAATACACTTTAAGATTATTTAGTTATATATTTTTTGAGGACTTGAGTGCATTCTTGAGTAAAAAATTATTTTCTTTTTATTTCTTAACTTAACATTTATACAACGATAAATGATTAAATTTATGATAAAAAAATATAATTGAAAATGAGTTGTATTTTGAAAGTATGAATTTTTTAATTTTTAGGGATTTTTAAAGAATTTTTTAAGAATTTGTTTAGAATTTATTTTAATTAAATATTAAAAATTTGATTTTTAAGTGTGTGTTGATGTGACTGATGGCACGACATGTGCGCTTGCATGTCGTTGTGTGGCGGTGTATACCTGTGCCATGTGGTGCACACATAGCACATGACTAGTGTGTCATTAGTGATTAAGCGCCCCTAATGAGCTCAAGCTAACTGCATAGTCCGCTTTTGTATTTGTATACAAAAATATCCTTTATTTTTTTAATGTAGGACAATGTTTCTTTTTATTCTATGTAGGTGACATGGCACGCTTAGGAGTGTCTGACATGCACAAAGAAAGAAGATTTGATCTTAGCCCTTCACTTTCACTTAAGTGAAAGGGTATGTGGTAGCATTTGATTGGGTGTTAATTCGTTCTATTAAATAGATAAATCTTTGTCCCTTAGGTTTTTTACCACTGCCCCCAAGAAAAATTGATCTCTCATCACGCGATTGCTTAAGAGGCCATCATCTAGTAAGGATATTTCCATGCTAGCTGTTGCCCAACCAAACCACTCCAATGCTAGTTTGAAGCCCTATTGGTTGCCGACATTTTTCTATTGGTCATTTGTCTACCATACTCATCTATTTTATGTGCTAGCTAAAGCTAATGGAACTAATTAGGGAAGTCCAAAGACCGACCGAAGGTTGGTCGACCGGACCGAACCGAGACCGTCGGTCCCATAAAATGGGCCAGACTGGTCTCGGTCCAACTTCGGTTTGGTCTGCTTCAGGCCTTCGGTCTTGGACCGAAGGGCGAAATAGAAAATTTTTCTATTTGGACCCCTAGGCCGCCGCCTGCGGAAGAATTCCGGATAAAAAATATACATCGCATTGTTCTTCAAGTTCAAAGCTTCGAAGAAAACCCTTGCTCGCGGCTGCGGATTTTCTCCATCAGTGGATTTTCTGGAAACAACAGGACAAGATTGATACCTGCATATCCTTTGCTCGTGGTCTGATGGAAGGCGACTACTATTAGCAAGAAAGCACACGGGCCTCGACATTGACTGTCAGCAATTTTTCAAATGCTCTGAAGTGGTAGTTTTCTTTGTTCCTCCACCGAGGAGATGAGGTCGCAGGATCCTCCCCATGTCGCTCGACCATGAAGCTTCACGCTTAGAGCAAAATCCTTGTCCTGTGGTAAAGAACGGACAACCCACCAATTTTCTTCTTCTAATTTGAAGTTGAAAAGACTAAACATTAAATTTTTCCCTGACACCGTGCTATGAAAGCACCAGATGGCTTGGAGTGAACACTGATGAACAAAAGTCGTGGAGACTTATGCCTGCCCGCTCCCTCCACGTCACTGTAATTGCCCATTCCAAGAGGCCGGGCAGCGGGGTTAGTTATCTCTTCTCCCTCACTGCTTTGAGAAAAATGGTACCAATGGGGTTGCAGGTAGGCGGTACGGAAAATAAAAAGTCTCTGAACATGAAATCCCCATTCTTCTCCGAAAGCATGGAAAAGGATAAAGAAAATGTTCTATGCTCCTTCAAGTTGATAAAGAAAACAGGGGAAGACGATCCCAGAAGAATGGTCCATGCTGTGAAAGTGGGTCTAGCCCTCACCATAGTCTCCCTTTTCTACTACGTCAACCACTTGTATGAAGGGTTCGGGGTCAACGCCATGTGGGCTGTTCTCGCTGTTGTCGTGGTCATGGAATACACAATCGGTAAGCTGACTACAGAGAGTAGTCTTCTTCATTATTAGATCTTCATTTTTATTAATAGATGTTGATATATTTATCTCTTTTCAGGTACGCATATTCATGGTCAAGAGAGACTGAAGTTAAGACCGAACCAAAACGTGATCGAGGTGGACCGAGACCGGACCGAGACTGAGACCAAGACTTGGACCGAATGGTGTGCCAAAAACTGGACCGTGACCAGGACCGCCTAACCCTAGAACTAATGAAATGTTTTGGCTTTAGCAATTCACCACCATCTTTTGCTCCATCATGGAACAAATTGATGTGGTCGTTGATTACACAGAAATTCATGTAAAAAATAATACTAAATTCACTAATTTTATCAAATAATCACGAATTAAGAAGTATAGTGATGAAAAAGGGTCGATTCTACGGAGAACTAGGGTAATTTCAGATGATCTTTTGAAATTCGATCAAATCGGACAATAAATCATGGTGAGAAATTAGGGAAATTGATATTTTTAGAAAGAGGACTTGAAAAATGAATCCAAGGGATAAAAATCACTAAATTTGGATCAAGATTCGCGGAGAAATCATCAAGTGAATAAGTGAGAAATTTCTGAAATTAAAAATCACAAAAAACTGAAATTTAAAATAAAATTGACTAAAATTAAGCTTTGAAATTGAAATCTAAAGCTATAGGAAGGAAGATTAGGATGAAATACAATCTCTAACCCAAGATTGCACTCGAATTGATCAAATTACTCGCCGGATCAAAAGCTTTTCATTCCTGAATTCGAAAAATAATCATTGATATTCAAGAGCTGATTTCTTCCTATTCTCTCAACGAAATCTCACTTTCAAGCACTATGTGGTCACGAAAATGAGACTATAAGCGATTGGAAGCAAGAGATTCAAGGGATTTAGTGTCTAAATAGTTTGATTACTCAAATTACCCTAGAATGATGTACAATGTCGAAGAACACCTCTATTTGTATGGAAAATTTGGTGCAACCTTCTGATCAAGCGTTTAATCTTCAACCAACGGCTCTGATGAAATACAGAGATGTGAATCGTTACGGTTAACTCGTGGACGTTGGATCTTAGATGGATTGTCGAGATGAAGCCACGTCGCGTACGTTATATGTAACGCATCGAACGATCACCATTTGATCTTGATCAGATGCTCCAGATGCATTTCGTCGGTTTTTAATCTTAGCCATTATAACTCCTCAGATCGACAGCTGAGATTAAATCATTTTAAAACGATTCGCTAGCGAATAAGATTGTGCCACGTACCTTCCCCCGCCTTAAGTGACGATCAACGATCGCGATTATTGTGCAATCGGATGCTCCAAATTTTGCCACATCACCTGCACGATTATAAAATCGATTTTAAATTACATAAATCGATTTGTAATTAAAAAAAATTCAGAAAAATTCAAAAAAAATCCCAAAAAATTAGAAAATTCATATCTTTCAATATATAACTCCAAATTAATCCAAATTTATTTCATTGGATCAGAAATTAAATTATCTATCATTCTAAAAACTTAAATTTAATAAATAACAAGAGAATAAATTTCTATTTCAAAAATATACTCATTTCTTTTAGATTTTAAAACTTAGAAAAATATATGAGTGTATATAAAATGATTTCTCTCATTATTTAATCGTAAAAACTAATTATAATCTCAAGAAAAGATAGGTTATGAAAATATTATTTTTAATTCATCATAAATTAATGAATTTTTGATATTATAATGACTTTTTCATAGAATGATAGATAAACACTAAAAAATATGATAATATGCATTGAAATGGAATGTTTTATACCTTAATTTGCATTAATAATCATGTATTTTCATGTTTAATTAGCATGTTATCTCTCTGCTGCCAGTCCGAATTCCTCAATCGTCAATTGTAATTTTTTTGTCTTTGGAGCACTTATAGATGGTCTATTAAGACATCATTTGATTATGGCACATCTCTCTTGCATGTAATATACATTTGATGGCTGATATCATGGCTCATAGACATTTGGCTTCACAGATTTTGTTATTGTCCATAATCTGAGTCATCAATTGTCCACCTTCATAGCTTTCCCCAACTTATGCAGTGTGGGAATAGTTGGACTCAACGATTTTCACATGGATACATCAAAGTCTTTATGATTCAATATCTTAGTTTATGGCTTTAATAAATTTAGCGAGAGAGTTGTGTATAATGATAACATGCAACTTATACTTCTAATTATATGATTATTAACACAAATTAAGACATTAAATATTCCATTCCTATGCATGTTATTATTCTATGCAATATAAACTTATAATATCAAAATGTATTATTTTTCGGGATAATCATGCATAATTAAATATTAAAATTTTGAAGCAGATTATTCTCATTTTATATTTGAGATTATGATTAAGTTTGAATTAAAAATAATAAGAGAACATATTTTGATACACTCATTGAATTTTCTAATTTTATTTTCTAAAGAAAATGAGTATATTTTTTAGTTAAAAATTGTATTATCTTGTTATTTCTTAAATTTAAATTTTTAGAATAATCTATTATTTAAATTTTGATCAAACAAAAAAATTAATTAAAAAGGAGTTATATTTTTTAAGTTATGAAATTTCTAATTTTTAGGGATTTTTGTACAATTTTTTTGAATTTTCTTGAATTTATTTTAATTAAAACAATAAAAAATTTGGTTTTTAAGTGCGTGCTGAAGTGGTTGATGATGTGGCATGCACGCTTGTGTGTTGCCACATGGAAACGTATGCCTCGTGACATGTGGCACACATGTGGCGCATGTGTGGCCCGTAATTAGCGCGTCATTAGTGATTAAGTGCCTTCAATAGGCTTCAGTTAACTACATAGTCTTCTTCTCTATTTATTTACAAAAGTATCTTTGATTTTTCCAATGTGGGACTATTTTTCTTTTTATTTCATTGCAAGTGATGAGGCGTGCTCATAAGCATTCAATCGATGCGAAAGAAAAGGATTTAATCTCAACCATTCCCATTCATTGATGGATATTATGTGGCCTATAAGCCAATCACACTTTCATGTATCTTGTTTATGTTCATTGAAATGAAATTTATTCATTGTCATTCTTGTGTGATGTTTACAATGAAGTCCATGAGCATGTGCAATGACTAAGTGAATTATGATGAGATCATAATATAGTGATCACTAGTCTTTAAACATATGTTCTAAAAATTCCTATTCGTGGGATATTCGAGAAGGACATCGAATTATCCGGAAAGAATAGCACTATCTAATCCATCTTATATGATGAGTATGGCTGATTCTATAGCCATCGATGTGGAGACACTAAGGATAGATAGTGGGTGCTCTTTGGAGAAAGAGTTCACTGAATTGATCCGTATGAATCCCTGAATGGTATTATACCTAACTGTCAATCAGGTTGATTCATGTCATGGTTGTGTATGTGGTCCTTTGACTTGAGACACCACAGACATCTTGTGGATGGATGATCGTGTTTGATTATGACTTATGAATCCCTAGTCACAAGATATCTAAAACGTCATATATTGGATACGACAAGAAGTCCACGAAGATGATTGTGTGATCAAGATGAGATCATCCACCCTCGGTATTTGAGGAGATTGACTCAAAGGAATGAGATGCGATGAAATCCTTGGCCAAGGTAGTAGAATTATTGGAGAAGGAGTTCTCGATGATTTCTACACGCATCAGTACTAACTTGAGTGACTGATTAGGGTTTGACAGTTGACCATGCCCTAAGTCATTCATGAGTCTAATGTGAATGAAGGATTATACATACGTGGTAATCGATGACGGGAAGGTTCCATATTTGAGTTCTTACATACTCCATATCTCCTAGTGTACGTGGTATAGCTTGGCACCCAACAGGCTGCCAACTCAACCTATCGATTGGGTTAAATCGATACTTGAATAATTAATCTATATGTGGATATAGATAATTAATTAAGGTTGACCAATAAGGTGTTATTTGGTCTATAGAGTTATTAACTAGTGAGATATATGGACCTAGAGGGTCACACACATAAGGTTTATAGATGTTGGTGGATATAGACATAATTATGAGGGTTTTTATGAAAATAGGGGGAGAACGACCAAATGTCTATAAATAGGGGGAGAACGACCACAACTGAAGGTGCCCATGCAAGCCTTATGGGAATTCTCTCCATTCCTCTCTTTTTCTCTTGGTGAAGAGCTTTGAAGAAGATATCCAACCATCCGGAGACCGTGTGGATACCGCTAGAGGCTAGACACTTGAATAGCTTCAAGAACTCCTTCAAGGAAACCCTGTAAGTATGTTTTCTCATTCATACTAGATGATAGGATCATCTGTTCTTGGTAGCTTGGTATTTTGAATGTCCGATTCAATGTTTTTCGCTACATTTGATGTTTTGATCAAAATTTTGGAAAGTTATCGACCTCACAACCCATCAGTATCACCTCGCTACGCGACGATTTGTTTTATTAAACGGATCAATCTTGGCCATTCATTTGAGGAGTTATAACAGAACGGATTTGAAGTACCACTTGAGATTTGAAGCATCAAATCACAATCAGACGGAGGAGATTTGGCGACGTTCTCGCTTCACGCGATCACATGACACTATCATGTCACTCCGATGAAGATTCAACAGTCGTTACTTATCTATAACGATTCACCTCTTCGGATTCTAGTATTATTGTTGATCTCATTGATTAGATGCAATTACATGATTATTAATGTAAATTAAGGCATTAAATATTCCCTTTTTATGCATGTTATTATACTTTGAGTGCATATCTATCATTTCATGCAATTTTAAGTGATAATCTCAAAATGCACTATTTTAGGGATAATTATGCATTTTTAAGAATAAAATTTAAAAATTAGATTATTCCCATCTATATTTGAGATTATAATTGAGTTTTAATGTTAAATAATAAAAGAAAATACTTTTTATATACACATTTATTTTTCTAAAGTTTTAATTTCTAAGAGAAATGAGTTTATTTTTGAAATAAAAATTTATTCTATTGTTATTTAAATAATTTGAATTTTTATAATGATAGATAATTTAATTTATTATGGAATGAAATAAATTTGGATTAATTTGGAGTTGTATTTTGAAAGTTATGCATTTTCTAATTTTTAGGGATTTTTCTAGATTTTTTCTGAATTTTCCTAAGTTTTTTGAATTTAAAATCAATTTATTTGAATTAAATTTATTAAAATAACATTTTATTTTTGCGTGTTGACGTGGCGCGAGGGGAAAAAAAAGCGCACCATGTGGCGACATATGAGATCGCCACATGTCGCACAGTGTACATGTGCGCGCGTGTGCGAGTGTGCATATGTGTGCACATGTGTGCGCGTATCTGTGTGAGATTAAGGAGAAAGCACCTTGTTAAGGACTTTCACAAACTCGTTAATTATGCACACCTTATATACACATATTTTCTCTATAATTTCTATCATGTGGAACTATGTTTTCTTGTTTTAAGTGTGCAAGTAACGTGACGTTATGTGGAGCGTCTGATCGCGCGATTAAAATGTGACCGTTGATCGTCACTTGAGGCGGAGGGTATGTGGCACATTCTTACTCGTTGACGAATCATATTTAAAATGATTTAATCTCAGCCGTCGATCTGAGGAGTTATAATGGTTGAGATAAAAACTGACGAAAACGTATCTGAAGCGTCAGATCAAGATCCAACGGATGGTGTTTCAAGCGTTACTTCTAAAGCGCGCAATGTGGGGAAATATTAACAGTCCATTTGCAATCCAACGGTCATGACTTAACCGTAATGATTCACACTCTTGCGTTTCATCACAACAGTTAATCAAAGATTAAACGCTCCATCCGACAGTTACGCCCAAATTTGCTATAAATTAAGATGTTCTTTGACATTATAAATCATTCTTTGATGTTTTTAAGTAATCAAACTGTCTAGGCACCACCATCCTTGAATCTCTTGCTTCCAATTACTTCTAGAATCATTTCCGCATCGATGGAGTGGTTGGAAGTGAGATTTCGTAGATAGAATAGGGAGAACTCACCTCTTGAATGCCGTTGATCGTCTTCGAAATCGCGAAATGAAAAGCCTTAAATCTGGCGATTAATTGGATCATTTGGAAGGCTATCTCAGGTTAGATTATGTGTTTTCCTCCTAATCTTTTGTTCTGTATCATTAAATTTTCATTTAAAATCGTAGATTATATTAATTTAAGGTTTATTTTGAATTTCTCTCTCTTCGCATTCAGAAATTTCTATCTTATTTGCTCTTTGATTTCTCTGCAAATCTTGACCCAACTCAAGTGATTTTTGATTCGGTGGATTTTTCTTTGAGTTCTCTTTCCAAATCTATCAAAATCCCTAATTTCTCATCACATTTCATAGTCCGATTTGATCAAATTTCAAAGAATACCTCGAAAATACCTTAATTCTATGTGGATTCGACCCTTATTCACCACTATATTTCTTAATTCGTGTTAGTTTCATAAAATTGGTGAGTTTGGTATTAGTTTTGACACGATTTTGTGTGAATTCAACAACCACACAAAAACATTTCGTCACTCATCTAAGGAGAAGATCTGATGGTCCCGCCCAATTTCAAAATATTATAAATTCGCTCTCTTTAACCGTGTAAATAATTCTTGGATTATCAATCTATCAAATCTTTTGGATAGCATAATCCTTGAATCTCTTGATTTCTTCCTCTTATAGACTCATTTCCGCGTCCAATGAGTGTTTGAAATCAAGATTCGTTAAGAGAATAGGAAGAATTCACTGCTTGAATTTTGAATTTTTATTTTTCGAAAAGTGGAATGAATAGCCTTGATTCAGCGATTCATTGGATCATTTCGAGTGCAATTTTGGGTTAGATTACATGTTTTCTTCTTAATCTTTTTTCCTATAACATTAGATTTTTATTTCGATCAGTAGATTAGTTGATGTTTACAAAAGTTTAGCATTTTCTCTCTTTTCAATTGATTTCTATCATGTTATTTTACTCTTTGATTTCTCCAGGAATACTAATCCAAATTGAGTAATTTTTTATTCTATGGATTTTTCTTGGAGTCTTCTTTTCCAAAAAAATATTAGAATCTTTAATTTCTCACTCCAATTCATTGTTTTATTTGATCAAATTTTGAATACATCTTGAAAAGTTCTCTAATTCTATGTGGATCCAACCCTTATTCACCATTATACGAATCAATTCATGATTACATCTTCAAATTGGTGAGTTTGATTTCTTTTGACACAAGGAAGTGTGTTTTCAACGACCCCATAAATTTGTTTCATCATATAACATGATGGATAATATGTGGCTTGCAAGCCAATCATACTTTTATCTCACATTTATATTTATTCTCATTCTTATATGATGTCTATAATAAAGTCTTTAAGCATATGTAATGGTTAAGTGAATTATGATAAGATCATGATACAATGATCACTAGTCTCTAAACATATGTTCTAAATATTCTTATTCAAAAGATACTCAAGAAGGAATAACACTATCTGATTTTACTCATATAATGAATAGGATTTATCATATAGTCATTTGTGTTGAGACACGAAGGATAGATAGTATGAATCCTTGAATAGTATTACACCTAGCCGTCAATTAGGACAATTCATATCACGATTGTGTATATGGTCCTTGATGGATATTATGTGGACTATAAGCCAATCAAACTTCAATGTATCTCATTAATATTCATAATACAAAATTTATTCATTGTCATTCTTGTGTGATGTTTGCAATGACGTCCAAGGGCATATGTAATGATTAATTGAATTATAACGATATCATAATACAATTATATCTAATCTTTAGTAATATCTTACAAGGATATTAAATTATCCAGAAAAAAAAACTATATGATCCGATTCATCTGATGAGTACATATGATTTTGTAACCATTAATTTAGAGATACCAAGGATAGATAGTGGGTGCTCTTTGGAGAAAGAGTTCATTGAATTAATCTATACAAATCCTTAAATGATATTATACCTAAATGTCAACATGTTGATTAAGGCCCAAAGATTCTTAAGCATCAAGAATAGGATAAAGAAGAAGAATGCTCCAAGAGATGACTAGAACACTGAATAGAAGAAAATAAGAAGAAAAATAAGAAGAGAGAGAGAGAGAGAGAGAGAGAGAGAGAGAGGGGAGAGCCGGGGTTTTTTTATCACAATTATAATTATTAATATTGTTAAAATACATCTTCAAATTTATCTTTCTATTTTATAACTTGGTTCGAAGAGGTCAACCGGGTCCAGGGGAGAACTGGAGAGGGATGGTGTCCGACTCGGAGCTGGTACGGAGGCTCCAGGACTTCCTGAAGTCGTCGGACCTCACCACGACCACCACCGCGGCGGTCCGCCGCCATCTGGAGGCAGACTTCTCCATTGACTTGTCTGACAAGAAGGCTTTCATACGCGAACAGGTCGATCTTTTCCTTCAAACCCACTTCGAGGAGGAGATCGCGGACGAAGAAAAAGACGGCCCAGAAGAGGAAGAGGAAGAGGAAGAAAAAGAAGAGGATGACGATGAAGAAGGCTCCAGCAGTGGGAAGAAGAGGTGATTCCTCATTTTTGCCTTCGTATTTATTTGATTTCAAGGTTTATTGGTGTCTTAATGACCCTACGTCAATATTTTGACGTGTTTTCACGATGGGAAGACGAGAAAGCTCCGTGTTTTGGTGCCTTTGATTCGTGGCTTCTTGGTGCCTTGATGAAGCCATTTCATTTCTTGGGATTGTATAATTTTAAATCCCCTGTATATATTATTTCTTGATGGGTTTTTGCGATGGGAAGAAGTGGTTCCTTGTTTGATTGGGGTTGTACACTTCGAAAATCAACTAAAGAGAATACAAATTTTATTGGATTTCTCTGTTGCGTTGCATTTGATTGCATTTGATGGGTTGCTCACCGGAAACTGAAGATGATATTTTGTGTCTTAACGATTGTTTATCGATAGTATACCCTAGATATCATTAATTTCTAATGGCTAAATCTGCTGCCAACAGATTACTTTATCTTGAACCAGAAGTAGCGGGCGTTGTTGAAAGATGTAGATTTAAAACAATAGTAAAGAATTAGAATCAGAGCCAGGCAAAGCAACTCAGAATCTGGCTCTTTTCATTGGAAGATGACGAGAAAGAATGACAGAAATTCGTCTGTAGGCTTATATTTTCTTGAACGAATGAGAGGTAAATAGTTTTATTTTCTGCTTCTGAAATATATTAATCTCGTTGAGTTGATAAGTGAAGATGCTTCTGAAGTGGGAAGCCGTTTGAGATTGTCCCCTTTTTCAGCAATATTATTTTAGTTTCTTGCATTGTTAGCCCTTTCTCTCATTAGTAGTATAAATTTTTTTTAACTCTTTTTACTTCTGGGCCTCTAATTGGCCCATAAACTGAGAATCCATTTATCTGTTGAGATATTGGTCTCCAAAGATACAAAAGTAAGAACACTTGTGCCTCATCACTAGCAAATAATGACGCACATCTCCAAAAAGAAGACATTTCCTTAATGCTTTTCTCTATTTCTCCCAGAACGCATAATTTGGTTTTCTTTGGAAATTGGAGCAGGAATTGATTACTTACCGTTTGTTATTCTATAATTACTAATATTCTATGTCATCAATTTTGTTCTTCATTGTAATGCAGCTCAAAAAAAAACTCAAAAGAGGTGAAAAGAAAGGGCGGGGGATTCACGAAGCTGTGTAGTCTCTCTCCTCAGCTTGAGAAATTTATCGGTGTATCAGAACTAGCCAGAACTGAGGTATGCACTATTCCTAGGCTGCTTCCAAATTCAATTATGGAGTCCTTATTAGAGGGTAGCTGTGAGGATTGATTTTGTTATATACCCTTATAGCTTCGAGTGGTATAAAAAGATGTACTGCTTAAAGGATAATCATCTTGCAACTAGGTTATTGATGGTTCTTAAAGGAAGAATGGAATCCCTCCTGTCAAATGCACAATAGGAGGAAGTTACATTTGACTCATCACCTGCTCTCTCTCTCTTGAGTGTGTGCATGCTTGTACTTGTCCTATTGTGGACCTGATCCAAACGGCTAAGTTCATTCACTCACTCACAGACACTCAATGCTATGCTGAAATTTTTCATCTTCTATAGAACTCATCTAGGGAATGTCTGGGATCATTTGATTATGAGAAATAAGGTTTTATAGATAAAAGCTTGTTCTATTTGGAAAAGTGCCCTCGACACCTTAAGTAGACAAATAATGACCATTAAATGTCATTAGAAGGCAGTTTTATTAGGGCATTCTTGTCCTGCCCATACACTAACATGCAGAAGGGATATGGCGGTAAGGTAAAGGATTATCCAAAAATTCTTCTGATCGATTTCGTGCCCTCCAAGAATTCTTGGTGATATGATTGAGGACTGTATTGCAAATAAACAATTTTAACAGAATTTTCGTTACGTGGCACAAGTTTGTCATCTCTTTTGCATTCCATCAGGTTGTGAAGCAACTATGGGCTTATATTCGCGAGCACAATCTGCAAGACCCTACAAATAGGAGGAAAATATTGTGTGATGCTAACCTGCAGGAGCTCTTCAAGGTTAAAGTGATTGACATGTTTCAGATGAATAAGGTTTTGTCAAAGCATATATGGCCGTTGTCATCAGATGGACGTATGTTCTTTGTGCTAAATAACTTGCCGACTAATTTTTTCTTTAGTAGAAGAAGGCCCAAGAATCTAATGGGTCACTCACTCTACTTTTTATTATTATTATTATTTTTGCCTCTCTTTTTCTTGGTTAAGAAATTCAATCTTGTAGTCCTCTCTCTCTCTCTCTACATATACACACATGTACAGGCTCATAATGATTCCTCTAACGATTTTTTCAAAGAACTACCATCTAATTTTCGTTATACTGCAGCTGCAGATCCAAAAGAGTCAGGTGAGAAGGAGAAACGCCCAAGAAAAGACAAAGGTGAGAAAGAATAATAAACTTCATCATTGCATCTATTTATTTGACTACCTCCAACATTGCCGTCATCATCATCATCATTAATAATAATTCTTATTTATTATTTTAAAATTCAGAAGTGCCCAACAGAAAAGAGAAGCGACGGAAATCTGGAAACTCTGGATTCCTTGCTCCTCTGCCGCTCTCAGATGCTCTTGCAAGCTTCTTTGGGACTGGAGAGAGTGCCATGTCCAGGGCTGATGTGGTCAAAAGAATGTGGGAATACATAAAGAAGAATGACTTGCAGGTATGGTGCATTTATGGTGATCATTGACTTTTGCGTTGGCACTTAGTTCCTAGAATTTTGATCGAATTGACCTATCCGAGAACAAATTCAGTAACATCCCTTAGTTATACTAGGTTCGTGAAATTTAGTGGAAAAGAAGATCTTGTTTCTCAGTAGTTGATTCCTGGAGGTGTTTATTTTTTCATTAAGGATCCGAGTGACAAGAGGCGTATTATCTGCGACCAGAAGCTCAAGAAGCTCTTTGAGGTGGACTCATTCAATGGATTCACTGTGCCAAAACTGCTGACGCCTCATTTCATCAAAGCGGAGCAGTAGATATGGATGTGGGCCCCATCTACTCCCACCTCCTGCAAATGGAAATGCCAAAATTTTGCAGGCTGATTTTATTTTTGACTCTCGTGTGGACCCTAAGGCCCTTCTGAAGTCTTTTTTGTCAAGAAAGAAGCCTGTTTAGTTGAATCACGCACATCTTATCAAATAGAAAGTCATAAGATTTCTCACTAAGACGTTTACAGAAAATCTCGTGGAACTGCTCCAAAAAGGACAGCAATGCACATTTCGGAAAGATTTTTTTTCATCCATTTGTAATTTTCTTTCAAAATGATGATTCATTCTTTTAGAAATTTAGATGGTTCGAGGACTGAGAGGTAAAATTCGAGAAATCTGCTGTTTCTCGTGAGCAACTTCAAATATATTTATCAATTTTGGCATTTTTTTGTTGGAATATACCATGTCAACAACAAAATTGTTGTTTCCTGTTGTACCACCATGGGCGACTTATTCTTTGTTTTCTGGTCTAAATCCTTTTGATTCAGTTTTCGATAAGTGCTCTTGGGCTTCATCAGTGCATAAATTTATTTTCCTTCTGCCACCATTGCAGATTGCTCGAGGTTATCTACTGTTGATATCTGACAATTTAACATTTGCATTATTCCGTTGATGAAGGTTCTGTTAAATTGCAAACCATCATGACCTTTTGATCTGTTGAAGTGAGAACGAAGAAAGACAATGTTTCCATGTAATCCATCTAGTTAGTTGATGAAGAGCCATTCTAGACTACCACCATCCTATTTCTTTAATCCATGTGATTGCTTTTATCTCCATTGAGTATGTAGATCTTAATCTCTTATAATTGATTATGCACATTGGTTGTGGGTAAAGAAGATGTGAAGAGTCAAGTAGTTAAAGAAAAAAGAGGAAATGACTAAAATTATTTTACTCGCCTATATCCTTTATGTTATAGTTTAGCAGTATATATGCTTTTTTTTTCATATTTCATATGACAATATGAATGCTTCTACAAACATACACATTTGTTTATGGTTAAGTTGATTGCATATCTTGGTGTTACATTTTTGTAATATACATTTTTTTGGTGATGTTCTTCAATTGGTTTGTGATTTTCTGAAAGATCTTGTGGAGTCAAAGATTGTGGTGGTGTTTTTTAGATTGTGGTTTTGTTAATTGAATGTTGTATCTTGATTCCTTTTCAATGTCATTTTTCGAAGTGTTTATGTTTACTATTTTTTATTTGATTAGATTTTCTCCATGTTCATTATTTTGAGATCTTATTAGATTCCATTCAGGTCTGGTTGATGTCAATTTAAAGTTCAATCAGACTTGAATTTAGTCTTGATCAAAGCTCATTCTTTTTTCCTAATTAAGAGAAATTCTAAGATTTCTTGAACGAATTTTCATGTCTAGATTATACATAGAAGCATTTTGAAGGCTATGCTTCAGCTCGATTATAAGGAAAGTAAGAGGGAATTTAGAATTCTGATTATAAGGATCACAAACTTATTTCAAAAGTCTTCACGGTTTTGATTGAGGACTTTACTTATAAGCTAATCACACTTCTATCATAATTTATTTTAATAAAATGAAGTTTTATTTATTCTCATTTTTGTGTGATGGTTTCAATGATGTCTACAAACCTACACGATAACTAAGTAAACTATCATGAGACTGTAATGGAGAGATCATTAATCTTTGAAGTTAAATATTTTATTCTCTTTTAATTTATTTCATTAAATGGTAGTAGAAAGACAAATCATTCAATATCTAATTTAATGAAAGAAAAATTTTGAATTAAAAAGAGTAATGTTCTAAAGGACATGAATTTTCTAAATATTTTACTATTTTTTAAAAGATTTTTCTAAATTTTTTTGGAGTTTATTTAAATGAAAATGAGTAAAAAAGGCTTAGATGGCAGAGCTAACATCAGAGATAATGCGAGCATCCAAACCACTAGTTCTTGACTCAAAAGTCGCTATAATCTTTTAGCTTTCAAAGATTATGTGAACATCCTCATCTCTGCAGAGTCGTCAAAAGATGCATAATTGACAATTATCTTTTTAATGCTCAAAGATTATGTCAACATGCTCACCTATAAATGATATGATCGGGATTACAGTACCAGCATTTCTGTGAGCTCAAGTATGCAACAAAATCATTTGAGATCAAAGAAAAGAAGGAGGTGTAGATTTTCCTGTTCAAGCATGCATCTGATGTTCATTTATAGATGGCCCAAAATAAAAATATTCAACTTTAGCACAATGTAATTGAGGATTCTGTTTTTAACAATGCTGTTTCTGGATTCAGGAAATAGGTTGAGGATGGAAAGACAATGCTTTCACAATTCCTTAAACCAGTCAAGCAGCGTCCAAGCTCTTGCATATTTTAGTCAAGAAAGGCGACGAGGAATTGTTTTTTGTCATCCAGCACAATGATGGCAGAACAATCTCTTCAGACAGAATGAGATCAATATTGAAGTTCACTTTACATGAATGGCAGCTCGCTTGAATAATTGCACAAGATGGAGTGTCACAAATTATCCAATCCTTAGTACCTTCTGAGGAGTTTAGTACCTCATTTTTCAATAAAATTATTGAAAATGACATAAATGAGCAATGTTAAGCATCTGAACAAAATCAGTTTTCATATCCTATAAGTGCTGGGCCCAAGAGAAAATCATGGATTTTTCATGTTAAAAAACAAAGCCAAGGTGCCGTGGAAGAGTGTCAGTAAAAGCCCTTTCTTCTGAACTTTAAAAGCACAAGATAAAAATTGAAGACAATGCATAGTTAAACTATAAACGCTTGCATAGTTCAACCGATTCAACTTACTGCTCATTAGAAACGATTTCCCTTTTTCCAATGAAATTTTCGGGACAATTACATGTATTATAATATTATGCAGGTCATCAAACTTAATATACACCCAGAGACAGATGTCAAATGGTATGAGAGAAAAATAGTATTCATAGCAAAGAGCGAAGATTTAACCTTTTTAAGCAGATATGTTTGATCTCACATAAAAAAACACTCTACCATGAGAGTGTACACATGTATTTGAACCAAGTACTTGCTAAGTCGAGGTTTAGATGTTTCAACTTTTCTGTGACCGAGCTGGAATAAAGTCTAGGTTTGATGTCGGACTAAAACCCAACCACTATTGCCCCTCCGCTCTCAATTTTCTCTGAGCAACCAGTATTTACTCCATAGCATGCCCACTTTCATCCACTTGCAAGGCAATAAAAGCAGTTCCCTCCATATATCTTCTACTCCCTAGATCTCTCCCTCCTATATTTCCTTTATCTGGTCTTAAACAGAAGTTGGATCCTAATCCTCAACCGTTGGAATTCATCATGAAACAATGATGAATGATCCAACTTCAGACTATGGACCTTGAAGCAGCAGTATCTTTCAGTCTGCCACAGTTATGGAACCTAAATTTAATTTTAATAGAGGATAGAATGATATTAGGGCAAAACCAAAACAGAACAAAAAGAAGACATATTCAAGCTCCTGTGTTGATTCTCCAATTGGCAGATTTTCTCTTCTATATGATTGAGCAAAAAACATGATGGATCAAATGCGACGCTGTTTGCGGCGGCGACACCCATTGTGAGCTAGACGAGTGACATCCTGAAGCTGCACAATTCTAGAGTGATCACCATAGCTTGAACCCTCTTTCCACCCTAAAATTGCCTCCTTCTTCTTCTTGAAGAAGGCGGATCCTTTGACCTTGATAACTGCCGGACCAACATTCACTGCTGTTCGAGCAACATGCTCTGCTGCAGCATCACAGGCATAACGGGAGGACTTTCCCTGATCCAGGGATCCCGCAGAGGCCCCAAATTTCTTGTTCCCCTTGGAGTCTGTCACGGTAACAAAGGAGTTGTTGCGCATGATCAGCATGTGGACGATGTCGTGCTTCTGCTCGCTCTTCGTCTGATCCAAAACATCTGAGGATAAATACAGTCTCAGATAAATGAAAAAAATATGGGTCATTAGACTAAAGAAGAACATCAAGTCATCCACTAGGTTAGGTGATCGATTTGAGATTTGTCAAAAAATATGGAAGTTTTGAAAGAATTAAGAGGCATATAAACTTACCACAGGTATTTAATCCACTATCGATATATCATAAAATGATAAATTTGGAAAAGACTCGAATCCAAATAAACCAATCGCAGAAATTTCAGATCCTCAGCAAAAAATGGTGACACAACCTAACTAAACCATCTAGTATTCAATGAGAAAGACATTACAAATTTAAATTAATTCGGTATTAAATTTTAGATCGAAGGATCCATTTGGGAAACAAAGAACGCAATTTGAAGGTAAACCTGCGACAAATTGCTGATCGAAGCGGCGGAAGACGGCGGACCGGGGTTCGTTGGCGGAGGCGCTGAATGAGCGAGCGGCGGCGGCGGTAGGTAGAAGTTCCCGGAGTATCGATCCAGCGCTCCGGCGAGCGATCGCAGCGGCCATTTCCTGGGAAGGAGAATACAAATGTAGGGAGGGGTATAGGGTTTCGGGTAAGGGAGAAAACGAAGTTAGAAAGCTCTTAACCGGAGCAAATTTAGCCGTCCGATCTTCTGCATCAAACTGCATCAAATTGGCTGGCCATGCGGGCCCAGCAATCCAATGGAAGGGAGTAGAGCTAATCATTTTTTGTTCTTCACCAATTGATAAATTTAAACTCTTAATAGCCAATAAGTTTTATGCTCTAATTCAACAAGAAAATGGCATGCTTGTCCAAAGATTAAGCGATAGTGTGAAGTGCCGAGGAGAGTTTCTTATGTTGTTCTATATACCCAAAGACAATTGTGTACTCCGAGGACCAATTCTTTCCATCAATCCTAATATTTTTTGAATTTTTTGAATCTCTCTATTATAATTTTCTTGTTGTCCATTGGCTTGTGGATGGTAAGGTGTAATTAATTTGCGATGAACATCATGGATTTTCAATAAGTTCTTAAAGTGGAAATGGTTGAAATAAGAATCTCCATCTCTAATGATGGCTCCATGATACTCAAACCTAGAATTTTTTTCTCAATGAATTAACTAGTCATGAGGAAGATGCCCTAAAGTTGATAATCCAAGTGACATAGAAGCAAGATAGGCATGTGTAAATGATGTGGAAGTGAGGCTAGCTTAGGACTTAGCTAGGATCCATTATGCATATTACAAAGGGTTCAATTTATCTTGATTTTCGAAGCAGTGAGAGGAGTGGGGGCGACATGCCTCAAAGTGGGAGATGCCAAAATAGGCAAACCTGATTTGGTATTGTGGGTAAGCATTGGTGGATGTGACAATAGAGCTTTCAAGAGAACATGATAGCTCGCGGCTACTTATGGCAGGCTTGTGTGCACAAGCTTTGGCATTGTACATCGAATGGCAATGTGGGACACCTCAAGTGGTGGAAATGTAAGCAATAAAAGACAAGCACAATGGCTATTTCTTCTCACCAAGAAAAACTAAGAGTACAAGAAGGTAGGGCAATTGTAGGCCCAACAAGATAAGGGACTTATTTGATTTGAGGTTGAATTGCTGAATTTGGGTCGATATGGGGTTGACTTGGGTTCATTTGGGATCAATTGAAGTCAATATAGGGTCAATCCTCACCTGACTTTGGACTCGATCTTTAGATCAATAGTGAGCCAATCTAGTCGACAATGCATAGACACCAAGTCAACTCAATCACAATTTTATGGCACACGAGCCAAATACGTTATAGGTTGTAGCATTGTGGGGGAATTAGTTGTGGGTTTGGCAACTTTGGGGGGGGCAATGAGGTATCAACTTTGTGGGCAGTGGCCCTCATGGTAGTGACCCTTGGGGCAGCAGCCCTAGAGGCATTAACCCTCTTGGAACGGTGGTGGCGATAAGGGATTGGTAGTCCTCTTGGTTGGCAGAGAGGTACTGGTGATAGAGAGGCAATGAAGCATTGGCAGTCGTGGCTACAATTGAAGAATCCTAGATTTCATGAGACAAATTTTGACTCAAATATCATATGAATAGATAAAGCCTTTGATAATGCATGTCTTAAGAGGATACTACAAGCCTCAATAGATAGAGCTGAATACCATGTAAACAAAGGCAACCTATTTGGGTCTAAGACCTTAATGGGCTAACCTAGTTGGTGATGAATATTATGTGGCTTACAAGCCAATCACACTTATATCTTTTATTTTTCCAGTGAAATGAATTTTGGTGTTGTCATTTATGTGTGATATTTGGAATAAAGTCTATGAACATATGAAATGACTCAATGAATTGTGATGATATCACATACTCGTATATGTTTTATATATATTGGATTTAAATAATACACTGTTCTTTGAACATATGTTTTAAATATTTATATTTAAAAGTTGATGGGATCTAAAGTCTATAACTTTATGAAATTTTGATGAAAACATCAAATGTAGCGGAATTCATTGAATCAGATATTCAAAACATTGAGGCACCAAGAACAGATGATCATATCATCTAATATGTATGAAAAAACATACTTACAAGTTTCCTTGAAGGAGTTCTTGAAGCTATTCAAGTGTCTAGCCTCTAGCGGTATCCACATGGTCTCCAGATGGTTGGATCTCCTCTTCAAAACTCTTCACCAAGAGAGAAAGAGAAGAATTGAGAGAATTCCCGTAAGGCTTGCATGGGCACCTTTAGTTGTGGTCGTTCTCCCCTTATTTATAGACATTTGGTATGAGGTTTTTTCATAAAAACCCTCATAATCATGTGTATATTCACCAACATCCATAGACCTTATGTGTGTGACCCTCTAGGTCCATATATCTCACTAGTTAATAACTCTATGGACCAAATAACACTTTATTGGTCAACCTTGATTAAATATCCACATCCACATATAGATTAATTAATCAATAATCAATTTAACCCAATCGATAGGTTGAGTTGCCAGCCCGTTGGGGGCCAAGCTACACCACGTACACTAGGAGATATGGAGTATGTAAGAACACACTTATGGAACCTTCTCGTCATCGATTACCATGTATGTATAAACCTTCATTCACATTAGACTCATGAATGACTTAGGGTATGGTCAACTGTCAAACCCTAATCAGTCACTCAAGTTAGTACTGATGCGTGTAGAAATCATCGAGAACTCCTTCTGCGATATTTCTACTACCTTGGCTAAGGATTTCATCGCATCTCATTCCTTAAGACAATCTCCTCAAATACCGAGGGTGGATGATCTCATCTTGATCACACAATCATCTTCGTGAACTTCATGTCGTATCCAATATATGACGTTTTAGATATCTTGTGACTAGGGATTCATAAGTCATAATCAAAACATGATCATCCATCCACAATATGTCTTTGGTGTCTCATGTCAAAGGACCACATACACAAACATGACATGAATCAGCCTGATTGACAGTTAGGTATAATACCATTCAGGGATTCATACGGATCAATTCAGTGAACTCTTTCTCCAAAGAGCACCCACGATCTATCCTTAGTGTCTCCACACCGATGTCTATAGGATCAGCCATACTCATCATATGAGATGGATTAGATAGTGCTATTCTTTATGGATAATTCAATGTCCTTCTCGAATATCCCATGAATAAAAATGTTTAGAACATATGTTTAAAGACTAGTGATTACTATATTATGATCTCATCATAATTCACTTAGTCATTGTACATGCTGATGGACTTCATTGCAAACATCACACAAGAATGACAATAAATAAATTTCATTTCAATGAACATAAACAAGATACATGAAAGTGTGATTGGCTTATAGGTCATATAATATCTATAAAAAGATATTCGCGAAGGATATCAAGATATCCGGAAGGAATAACACTATTTGATGTCACTCATATGATTAGTATGGATGCGCTTGTGACCGTTTTTTGTGGAGACACAAATGATAGAATAATGATCACTCTATAGATAAGGAGATCACTAAATTGATCTATATAAATCCTTGAATGGTATTATACTTAACTGTCAATCTATTTAATTCATGTCATGGTTGTTTAAGCGGTCTTAGAAAAACCAAAGACATATTTTTTAATCTCTTTTTTTTATATATGATTTTTTTTTTTACAGAAACTCAGGTATCTTGAGCCACAAGATTTACAAAATATCATAGATTAAATATGACATAAATTTTTTGAAGGTGATTCGAATGGTCAAGATGGAATTATTTGTGCTCAGTATAAGAGTAGATTTACTCAAGGAATGAAATGTGTTTAAATCTTTGGCCTATTAGAATATGAGGCTCAATAGGCTTTCAAAATTTTCATCTAAACATTGGACATGCAAAATCACCAAGACACCAATAACTAATCATCCAATCACATAGTATAGATTAAAATCCATACTTACATGGTTAATTGAAGGAGTTCTTGAAGCGGTCGTTGAAAACACGCAGATAAGTGTCAAAACATAATCCATACTCACTCATTTAATATTAAAATCATGAATTAAAGAGTATAGTGGTGAGTAACGGTCAAATCCACAAAGAATTACTGTATTTTTTAGGTTTTCTTCAAATTCGATCAAAATCAGATGAGGTATTGAGGTGAGAAATTAGGGATTTTGATAGATTTAGAAAGAGAACTCAAAGATGAATCCATGGATAAAAATCACTCGATTTGGATCAAGATTCATGGAGAAATAAAAGAGCAAAAATTAGGTAGAATTTTCGAATGTGAAGAGAGACAAAACCAAAATTAAATAGAAAATTAACCTAATATATGATTCAAAATTGAAAGATAATGCTACAAGATGAAAGATTAGGATGAAAACACATAATCTAACCTGAAGTCACAATTTTAAAGACAAAATTTGGCATTCAAGAGGCGATTTCTCCATATTCTTTTGACAAAATTTTGATTTTAAACACTCCCTAAATGCGGAAATGAGTCTAGAAGAGGAAGAAGTCAAGAGATTCAAGGATTAAGATGTCTAAAAAATTCGATAGCTTGAAACATCCAAGAATGGTTTACATCATCGAAGCACATGTGTATTTATAAGCTAATTTAGGCGTGGCTGTTGGATTTAGCTCTTCATCTTCAATCAACACCTCAAATAAATACACATGTTCTTCCACGATGTAAACCATTCAAGGGTGTTTCGAGAAATCAAAATTTTTAGACATCTTAATCCTTGAATCTCTCTCTTTCCTTCCCTTCTAGATCCAATTATGCATCCAAGGAGTGTTTGAAAGTGAGATTTTGTGGAAAGAATAGGGAGAAATCATTTCTTAAATGATGATGATTGTCTTTGAAATCGCGGAATGAAAAGCCTTTGATCCGAAAATCAATTGGATCATTTTGAGTGCTATATCGGGTTAAAATTCGTGTTTTCCTCATAATCTTTCTTCCTATAACAATAGATTTCAATTTTGAATTGTACATTAGGTTAATTTTAGATTATATTTCTGTTTTCTCTCTCTTCACGTTCAAAAATTTTCCTTGATTTTTACTTCTTGATTTCTCCACAAATCTTGATCCAAATCAAGATATTTTTGATTTTGTGGATTCTTCTTGAAGTTATCTTTCTAAATTTATCAAATTACCTTATCTCTCACCTCAATTCATCGTCTAATTTGATCAAATTTGAAGGAATACCTTGAAACTACCTTAATTCTCCGTGGATTTGACCCTTATTCACCACTAAACTATATAATTCGTGATTATTTCTCAAAATTGTTGAGTTTGAATTTGTTTTTGACACGTCTCCTCGTGTATTTAATGACCTCATGGATTGGTCTCGTCATCAGGTGATGAGATCATTTTGTGTGGTTGTTAAAAATATACTTTCTTGTGTCAAAAAAATTTCCAAACTTACTAATTGAAGGATTCAGTTGTAAATTGATTAGGATAACGGTAAGGGTCGAATCAATGAAGAATTAATTAAAATTTTGAGATATATTCAAAATCTGATCATATTGGACAATGAATTGGGTGTGAGAATTACTATTTTTAGAAAGAAGACTTTAAGAGGAATCCACAGATTAAAAAATCACTCAATTTAGATTAATATTCGCAAAGAGATCAAAGAGCAAAATAAAGAGTGAAAAATTTTATCACGAAGAGAGAGAAAATGACTAATTTTATAAAATTAACTAATCTATGTATCAAAATTAAAATTTAATGTTATAGGACAAAATATTATGAAGAAAATGTTGGGTTCTGAGGTCGATAAACTTTCAAAATTTTGATCTAAACATCAAATACACCGGAATAAATTGCATCGGATATTCAAAACATTGAGGCACCAAGAATATATAATCCTATCATATAGTATGTATGAGAAAACATGATTAATTAATTATCCACATCAATATATAGATTAATTAATCAAGTATCGATTTAACCCAATTGATAGGTTGAGTTAACAGCCCGTTGGGTGCTAAGCTACAACACGTAATTTAGGAGATATGGAGTATATAAGAACCCCCTTATGAAACCTTTTTTCCATCGATTACCATGTATGTATAATCCTTCGTCCGCATGAGACTCATGAATGACTTAGGGTATGCTCAACTGTCAAACCCTAATTGGTCACTTAAGTTAATACTAATGCGTGTAGAAAATCATCGGGAACTCTTTCTTCGATATTTTCACCACCTTGGCCAAGGATTTCATTGCATCTCATTCCTTGAGTCAATCTCCTGAAATATTGAGCACACAATCATCTTTGTGGACTTCATGTCATATCCAATATATGAAATTTTAGATATCCCGTGGCTAGAGATTCGTAAGTCATAATCAAAACATGATCATCTATCCTCAATATGTTTTTGGTGTCTCAAGTCAAAAGACCATATACATAACCGTGACATGAATCAACTTGCTTGACAGGTATAATTACCATTCAAGAATTCATACGGATCAATTCAGTGAACTCTTTCTCTAAAGAGCACACACTATATATCCTTAGTGTTTTCACATTTATGGCTACAAGATCAACTATACTCATCATATGAGTCAAATTAGATAGTGCTATTCTATTCGAGATAATTCAAGGTCCCTCTTGAATATCCCATGGATAGGAATTTTTAGAACATATGATTAAAGAATAGTTATCACTGTATTATGATCTCATCATAATTCACTTAGTCATTGCATATGCTCATAAACTTCATTGCAAACATCACATCTCAACGATAATGAATAAATTCATTTCAATGAACATAAAAAAGATACATGGAAGTGTGATTGGCTCATATGCCACATAATATCCATAAGAAAACAAGTAATCTAATTGAAAATCATGCTCGAAATGATCCAATTTATGGTTAGATCAAGACTTTTCATTCTGCATTTCAAAAAATAAAAATTCAAAGTTCAAGCGGTGAATTCTTCCTTCTTCCTTAAGGAAATCTTGACTTCAAACACTCATTAGACGTGGAAATGAGTCTAGAAGAGGAATAAACCATAGGATTAAAGGATTATGTTATCCAAAAGGTTTGATCAATAGAAAATCCAAGAATACTTTTCACAATCAAAGAAAGAGCATATAAATAGACACAAATTGGGTGTGACTGTTTGATTTGTTGATTGATCTTCAATCAATGGCTCGAATGAAATGTCAAGATGGTAATTTTTATCACATTCAAATGTCAAGATGCGAATTTGTTGTTGATTTGTTGATTGATCACAATCAAATTGACTTAATTAAGTCGCATCTATTTGATTAAAAATGGAGCATCAAGATGAAGCCATGTTATGTAATGGGCATTGTTCGATCTTCATCAGATGCTTGAGATGCTACCACGCATCTCATAAAGTCCATCAAGTGTAATTAATCTCAGACATTATAACTCCCTAGATGAACGGTTGAGATTGCACTATTTTATAGAAAGACAATTCGCCGCTAAATAAAAATGCTCCCCATATCCCCTTCACTTAAGTGAAAGTGAAGGGCTAAGATTAACTCTCTCTGCTCCGCAACAATTGAATGCTCCCAAGTGTGCCATGTCACCTCGATAACTAAAAGATAAAGATAGTCCCACATTGCAAAAATAACGAGACATATCATGTAAAAATAAATGAGCGTTTTATAGGGCAAGCTTATGTCCTTAAAAAGGATGCTTAACACATATGACTCGCACACAGTGTGCCATGCATGTGCCACGTGGCACACACATGCGTCGCCACATTGGAATACACAAGCACACATATCACATCATCTGCCACTTTAAGACGCGCATAGTAACCCAATTTTTTTTAATGTTTTACATTAAATAAATTCAAATTAAATACAAGAAAAATTAGACAAAATTCTAAAAAATTTTAAGAAAATTCTTAAAAAATCCCTAAAAATTAGAAAATTCAGAACTTTCAAAATACAACTCCTTTTTCATCGAAAGTTTTTTTTATCATAAATTAAATAATCTATCATTCTAAAAATTCAAATTTAAGAAATCAACAAGAGAATACATTTATAACTAAAAAATATACTTATTTTCCTTAGAAAATAAAATTAGAAAAATGAATGAGTATGCATAAAAAAATTTTTCTCTTACTATTTAAAATTAAAAAGAAATTATAATCTCAAATATAAAATGAGAATAATCTTCTTGAAAATTTCAAGCTTTAATTATGAATGATTATCCCTTAAAATAATACATTTTCGAGATTATAACGTTAAATTGCATAGAATGATAAATATGCACTCAAAATTTGATAACATGCGTATGTATGAAATTTTTTATGCCTTAATTTACATTAATGATCATGTAATTACAAGTATAAGTTGCATGTTATCATTAGGTAAAAGAAGAGAATGGTGAGAGAGATGACCATCGAGGGAGGAAGAATAAGGGGGCTGAAGATTTTGTTAACCTCAATAAGAAAAGGGCTAAAAATTCATCATATTCATCTTTCATTTTCATACCTACACCAATGATTCAAGTAGAGCATCATCTAGTTGTTAAATAATTATGTCATTGAGGAGAAGCGTTGGTCACCCTATGAAATGTTTTTAATTTTTGTCCCTATTAAATAACTTCCCAAAAAGTAATAATCTAATCTTAATTGACTATGACGCTTTAAGAGATGAATTGATGTGGCGATGACATGGCAAAAAATTGTTGCAGGGTAGTAGATTTTGTTGATCTTATCTAATAATGTCGAGGGGTGTTGATCAATGATCACAACAAGGGAATTTATTCCCCATCAGTTATTTATAACCATAGCAGGAAATGACGGAACAAAAAAAAGGCAGAATTATCTCTCTTACTGTATGAATATACTCCACGTCCATTGTAGTCATCTTTCTTCTCTTGCCCCGACCATGATTGCTCTTGTGAAATAACGACATTAGAGATCCATTCCTGATTTAGAGTGTCTTTTTTGCAATTGAGTATGGCTGTTCTAAAAAGTTGGGGGGAACCACTCAACTTTGACCAAGAGTCGATGCTTGAGACTCCCATTTCTAGATATTGCTCAATTTCAATCAATATGGGTTAGGATAAAATTCATCCTTTGTAGATTAGAGAATTTCACTTATCACAATAAAAAACCTATTGATTTTAATTATAATTCTCATCTTGATTTTTAAGTATTTCTTACCACATTGAGCCACCCTCTTTAAATAGCAGTATAAATTTGTACTATTTCTTATTTCCATACTTCTCATTTCACCATATCCTTCTCTTATCTTATTATCATCTTCAAACATAAAATCACTTTCTCAAAGCCTATGTTCCATGTGGGTTCAACCCTTGCTTACCTTATCCCAAGGTACGACAAGTAGATTATAAGTATGTTTTTATGAATTTGATTGCTTTTAATGACATACAATCAACACATAATCCAGTTCATCAATCATATTTTTTATTTCTTTAAGATGATTAGATTTCCTTGCATAAAGATCTTTTCTATTCCTTAATGCACTTGGTTATTCTTTTAAAGCCTGATATATACTTTAACGAAAAAAATAATTATCAAAATGACATATATTTACTTTTTCCTCCATTTGATGTCAATTACACTTGTTGGGGCTTACTTGGCTCAATTATTGTTCAAGTCCTGGACGTACATGTGCCAACATTTTCTCTTAGAAAAATTTCAAGTAATATTAATTCTTATCAATAAAATATATATGAATACGAAATTACTCCCTTTCCTTGATTATCACCATATACTTCCAAGATATTTGAAGATGATCCACTTAAAGTTAATTAAATAAGTTAATAGCAATAAAGAATAATCAAGATGGCCATGTAGATTTTATTTTTGATTTGATGCAAATTAGAGGCTTCAAAATGTGACAATAATAGTAAGATATACTGAAGAATAAGCATGAATTTGAATCAGAATGATGTCTAATGAGACATATATTTAGTATTTTTTAGAAATTAAAAGATACAAACCAAATGTATAGTAGTTATGAAATTTTAGATATATATTAATTAAATAGAATATATCTTGAATATATAGAAATCTATTTAATTTCAAATATGGTCAATATTATAATTATGCAAACGATTTTGGCAAAAATAGCCTTGATTGAAAACTTAATTTTCTAATTCAAAATGCTTGATTTTTAGACCATAAATTTGAATGCTAGATCGCAATAGGTTATAATTATTATAGATTCAAGATATTATTAAAATTTGATAACAATAGGTAATTTTTCATGGATTAACTGACCAAAAATTTAAATATGAAGAAAAAATGGCAAATATCAATTTTCTAACTTAAATCTGAGTCAAATCATACAAAACATCTATGTGCAATACACATTCCCATTTTTAATTTTCATATTTGGATAAAAATAATATAAATAAATTATTACATTTGACAGAATCCTATTTAATTCACAAAATCACTTAATATGAGTAAAAATCTGAAACAAATCAATGATAAGTTTTAAAAAAAATTAACATTACATGTAAATTAATTCAAATAATAAATAATTTTTAAAATAAAAATAATTCACTTGAGTTCATAAATAATGCATTATATTAAATTTGGTATGTACACAAGAAAATTTACTTGAGTTATCTGAAATTATAACATACCTTGATTTTACCTTTGATTCAAATATTGGCTCTATTTAACATCCCTTTGATCGTGCCCAGCTTTCATAATTGAAATTTCATGGTTCATTTAAACTTGGATCTATGTATGCATAAAAGTATACCTTTCTCATCACATTTGAACAAAGAAAAAATCCATAACATTGAAGCCATGTCATTCTAGTCTCAATTCATAATGACTCAAGCTATTCATAAAAATCTAGCTCTTTGACTCAACATTCTACTTATGAGAGAACTGCAATGCTTGAAAAGGGGCGATGCAAAAAAGAACTTCATAATCTCTTTATGAGAATGTTCCAAAAATGTTCCATTCCTTATTTCACACAATCATATGCGTTACATTGAGGTTTTAAAGGATATGAAGAAAATCATAGTCATATTATCCAACACATCTTGAAGTAATTTTCTGTATTGTCAACATCAATTGGCAGAACCCACTGAAAATAAAGAGATGTTGTGTATGAATAAGCCAATATTCTATATACTATTAAGGCGCAATATGATACTAGAAAAGTTGTTCAATAAATAATGTTTGAAGTATTAGAGACTTGTCATGAATCATGTAATTAAGTCACACATGACTTAACGTATGTGTGTTTTATTAGTATATGTGGTTTATTTTATACATCAAATCAAGAATATTTCACTTATAATTTATATAGGGATGATCAAACATGTATATCAAAAAGGAAAAAAAGCAGTAAAAAGAGTATTTGTGCTTATGTGTGCTCGTTCATATTTTCATTCATAATTGGTGCCGAAATTGCCTATAGTTTAATCACATAAAAATTCTAAAGTTAATAAACATTTAATATATTTATTTTATAAATGTCAGACATTTGAAATGAATTTTTGGAAGATATTTATACTGAATAATAATGAATAGATATTGAAAATTTAAAATATATATATATATATATATAAGGAGATTACTCATCAACTGAGCCATCTTCTTCTGGTTCCCCAACAAAGGACACAAACGATGGACCATTTCTCACTTCATGTTAAAAAAATAATCCGAGATCATGCTCATGTCCATTCATTTGTGCACACACGAAAGAACAAGCATGTTTGCACGGCACAAAAAGTGTAAGGCGAGTGATTAAAATCTTTGTTTATAAAGAGTTGCTAGGATTATATTCTTTGTTTAGATTTATAGGCCATTCTAGTAAGAAATGAATATTCTTTAGATTATGTGAATAATCTATTTCATATAATGAAACCCATTATTTTTCCAAAAATTATCAATAAGCTATTTAAAGCCCATGTGCAGCAGTCACAATCAATTATTGCCACTTTTAAAACTCATGACCTTTGAAAGTTGCATGAATTATTGTCTAACACTCTTTAAAAGCGATATTCATAGAGATATTGAGGGAGAGTACAGTGGCATGATTATTTCCCGCCGTTTATTCGTTGTCCATCTCTTTCTCTTGATCGTCTCGTCACATCTAGCTCATTACATAGCTCATAAATAATTGGATAGGTTTCGTAATCGCCATCTACACCGACACCGTCCTCATCATCAATATCAGCTTCTTCCATTATCTACCTCTCCTCCTCTCTACTGGAAATCCCAAAGGGAGAAAATCTTTCATCCCTCCATCCTCGTCATCCTCATCCATTATCATCACAGTGAGCGCGAGCTAGTCTTCTCCTTTAAATTCCTCCACAGAATCTATTAAATTTACAGGTTAACTTAAACTCTTCGGGGCACGGGCGGCTGCTCTTGATGAGAGTGGAGAAGGAACATGAAAACGCGTTCCCCCCTGTCGTCGGCTGGCATCGACGGAGAACCAACAGCTCATTGTGCCCTGGTTGACCGGAGTTGACTGTGTCCCGAAGGCCACGACCAAGAGTTTAAGAACAGTATCCTCTCTTTCTCTCTCTAGACGTCCCCTCATCCCCGTTGGACGACCCAATAATTGCGTCCGTTGGACGACCCAATAACAGGCACTTTGACTTTTTTTACTTTAAATCATTCTCCTTCTCCCTAAAGGCAGCCACCAATATTCTGGTAGTTGTGATGTCAGCGTTCGCACCCTAACTGGCATGCCGACGGCCGACGGCGGTCGATTCTGGTGTACGTCTTCGAAATCCAGTCCATACGATCCTGATCGGGCGGTCCTCAGTTGAGCATTCAGATATGTCTTGACGTGCGGAGATCCTCCAAAGGAAACTCATAGACATTTTTTGCAACGTGCTCGCCAGAGCTGCGAGGACTGAATGACCAATAAATAGCGACCACGTCAGAAATTCTCACCAACTGACAGCTATTAAGAAGAGACTAGCTATCTACTTCGTGTCATGGCGCCGCTTCGTATACACTTTAAAAGGCTAAGGCATTGCGGCGGGTAGAGAGAGAAAGCGAAAGAAGTGGATTTCATCTTCTTCGTCTACGCGATGAGAAACATTTTGTTTCTGCTGCTGACTTGCCTGCTATGCTCCGTCGTCTACGCCGAGGATCCTTATCGTTTCTACACATGGACCATCACATACGGCAATATCTATCCTCTAGGCATTGCTCAGCAGGTTGCTCTCTCTCTCTTTCTTTGAGTCTTTGAATCGACATTTGACTGTGCTTTGGCCAAAGTCTTTTGATTTGTTATTCCGACGTTCGTCTCTCTCTCGTTCAGTTCATCATCTATCCATCCATCGCAGTCTCTCCGTCTCTCCGCCCATATCTTTGTATTTACTTACATAACCTACATATTCGTATACATCAATGTCAATCACCATCTCTCAGAGTTCTGACCTAGATGTCCATCTGAATATCTCTCTCCTTATCAATCTCTATATCTCTCTGTCTCCATCTCTATAAGGCCATTTTAATACTTCTCCCCGCATATTTCTCTCAATCTCTCTCTGTCCACCATCTATGTATTTCTGTACGTCCATCTTAACCTTTCACTCCCTATCTACCTCTCTCTGCCCATCATCGATCTATTTCTATACATCTATCTTAATCTCTGTCTGTGCTCTTCATCTATACATTCGTACGCGTTAATCTCGATCTCTCTCCCGGTCTATATTTCTACATGCCTTTTTTATCAATCTTTCTTTGCATGCGTGAGTCCGTCTTTGTCTCTCTACTTCAATCTAAATCACTCTCGTGGGCCAACACCTTTTATTTTTGTGGAGGCTGAACCCTTCTTCGAATCCTTCTTTCACCAGGGTATTCTCATCAACGGGCAGTTCCCGGGACCCCAGCTCGACATCGTGACGAACGATAACATAGTCGTCAACGTCATCAACAAGCTCGACGAGCCCTTCCTTATCACATGGTCAGCCCTCTAGTTTATTCTCTCTTCTCAACCCTCAATCCTAAACCCTGACAATTCCTTGTACTCGCAGGAACGGGATCAAACAAAGGAAAAACTCCTGGCAAGACGGAGTTCTGGGCACCAACTGCCCCATTCCGCCCAACTCCAACTTCACCTACAAATGGCAGGCCAAGGATCAGATCGGCTCCTTCTTCTACTTCCCGTCCACGGCCTTGCACCGCGCAGCCGGCGGTTTCGGGGGGATCAACGTGAACCAGCGGGCACCCATTGCTATCCCTTATACTATTCCCTCTGGAGATTTCACTCTCCTTATTGGTGACTGGTATAAAACCAATCACAAGGTATAGTCTTTACCCTCCTCATCTTATGGTCAAGGATAATGATGATGATAAGCGTTGACTGTCAGTCAATCAGGCAATCATTGGACGCCGGCAATGGACTTCCTAGGCCTGACGGAATTCTTATCAACGGGCGTGCTGGAGGCGCCGTCTTCACCGGAGAAAATGGTACTTCTCAGATAGAAATACTATTTTCTATGAATGGAAGATTCTAACTGTTATTCGAAATGCTGTTTCTTTATCAGGAAAAACGTACAAGTTCAGAATCTCCAACGTGGGCCTTTCCACGGCATTCAACTTTAGGATCCAGGGCCACAAGCTGAAGGCCATCGAGGTGGAGGGATCCCACGTGCTCCAAGAATTCTACGACTCCATCGACGTCCACGTGGGCCAGAGCGTCACTGTTCTGGTCACCCTCAACCAGCCGGCCGGCGCCTACTACATCGCCGCCTCCTCTCGCTTCTCCCCCGCGGCGGTGACCGCGACGGCGGTGCTCCGATACGCCGGCTCCTCCTCCCCCGTTTCCGGTCAAATCCCTTCTCCCTTCCCCATCGAAAATTCCATCATCCAAGCCAGAAGCTTTCGCTGGAACTTAACCGCTAATGCCGCTAGACCCAACCCTCAAGGCTCTTACCATTACGGGACTGTACCGGTGGCGAGATCCCTCGTGCTCTCGAGTTCCTCGGGTCCAGCGAATGGACGGCTGAGATACGCCGTGAATGGATTGACGTACGTTAATCCGGATACCCCCTTGAAGCTCGCTGATTACTTCAACATCGGGGGAGTCTTCACCGTGGATAATATCCAGACAGGACGCGGTGGGCCACCTGTCTTTGCCACGTCCGTGCTCAGGTTTAATCTACACGATTTCGTGGAGATCGTCTTCCAGAACACGGAGTCTGAGGTGCAGAGCTGGCACGTCTCTGGATATGACTTCTGGGTCGTCGCGTAAGTCCCCGTAAACATAGTTCATGCATGCCGACATAGAGTTGAAACCGTGAGAAATTTCAGAGATGAATGATTCTTCATTCTTGTGGACCTAACAGGTACGGAACTGGAAGCTGGAACGCTGATCTGAGGAAAGGATACAATCTGGTCGACGCCACGACCAGACACACTGTTCAGGTATACGTCGACTTTATCTCTCTCTCCATCCATCCTTCCAACTATTTATCACTGTATCCATCCATCCATAATCCACATCTGTCCGTTCGTCTGTCTATCCATCCACCTCTCTCTAACTCAATGACTGGGCCTTGTTAAATAGGTTTTCCCGAACGGATGGAGTGCAATTTTGATTGCTCTTGATAATCAAGGAATGTGGAATGTGAGATCCGCCGATTGGGGAAGGCAATACCTCGGGCAACAGTTCTACCTTAGAGTGTGGACGCCTGAGAAGAGCTTGAGGAACGAGTATGATATTCCCCCCGCCAACGCCTTGCTTTGCGGGAGAGCGCGGAGATCTTGAGCTGAACGACCAAAGGTCCGATCAGTTCATCCATTGAAGTATTCACAAGTTCATGGGTGAAGGTTGAAGTCCTTGACGCAGTCCGGTGGTCATTTTAACTTCTTGCGTGTTCGGTTGCAAGAATACATTGATTATTCTTGTTGTATTTGCGTTCTTATGAATAAACCCGGAGAGTCTCTGTACTCAATATTCACACGTTTCATCCACAAAAAAAGATATTTTCACTCAGCCTTTTCATCGTGTTTTCCTTTGTAAACACCCTACGTCACGCAAATGGATTAGACTGCCATGGATGGGAGGATCGACAATCCGCCTTAGATCTTCCATCCGATGGCATGGGCAACAACTCCCACTATTTCTTTTGTGAAATGGCCAGGTAAGGCCACAAGCCCACCAGGCCTTTGGAATCTAAGGATTCTTTCAGTGGGCACATCTCAAGATTCTTGTATCCTCCTTCGGTTCACGTAACTCGTCCGGTCCTAGTCCTTACCTTTTCACATTGTATTGTACCCAATGGGCTCTACGCCTACGCTACCATCTCCTTGCCCCCTCTCCCTCTATGTCCGTCTCCAGTGGAAGCGTACCGGAATCCATGAAAGTGGGATTAGTCTTTTGCGATCAATCACCAGCTACCGGAATCCGATTTTTTTTTTTCATCCACAAATCCATAGGTGATTCCATCCACAAATCCATTTTCTTCCACACGAGTTTCCAGGTTTTTTTTTGGGGTCAAAGAGCATCTTCTGTGGCTCAAGTAGTAGCTACTTTACAGAACCCGGGGCTGCGGAACCCGATAATGAGGTAGCAGAAACAGACTGGGGCTCTGAGGGTCTTTGGACGGTGATGATGAAGGGGCAAACCGATGAATTTATAGCCCAAAAAGGGTCTCGACTGTGGCAACAAATTCCCATCAATGGCGGTGGTACTGTCAAGGGTTTCTACACGATCAACTCCCTTACAGTTTTTATAACTCTCATTAATTTAAACATTCTAGAATCACACAATTAATGAATAGCCTTTAGTATAAAAAAAACCAAGTTGTAGCCCGCACATGCGGACTCCCAACTATCTCCCATTTGCTCTATATTACATGTGATTATCCTGATAATTTTGCATTGAAACTTTCTCAGCTCGAATTTGTTTATTATCATCCCAGGAGTTCTGTTAGTTCGTCCATCACCATGCAAAGCATAGGGCTGAAACAGCTTTCCTCACGCTTTTATGCAACAAAGTCGCTCTTATATTCAGTAATTTTAGCCAAAATATTATGAGAAAGGCATGTCTTTGTCACTGTTGTAAATGAAGGCTTGAGCAGCCCCCTTGAAAGAACATACAGCAAACCCAGGAAAACCTAGAATAAGCTCTTCAATGATCTCAATCTTTTAATTTTGATAATAATAGTTTTCATAAGACACCTTTCAAAAGATAGAAATTATTTCCAAGGCATTTTCAAACTAGAAATCATATTTAGGAATGAGTCAAGGCTTTACATCATTCATGAATAAGTATAGCTTAAATCAATTATTTTTGTTTTGTTATTTATATCACCATCATCATTACCAAGATATATTTAACTAACCATCATCAACATGCTTATATTTATTTATTTTTATTTTTATTTCTGTCTATTATTAATTTTCATTAAATATGCCTAACTTTTCTTTTAGGGCATAAAAAGAGAAGAAAGAAGGGAACATGTCTTTCTCTCTCACTAGAAAACTATATCCAGCAAGCTCTCTCTCTCTCTCAAGTGGACTCTATCTGACGATATCTCCCTTGCTAGCTTTCTCCAGAAAACTCTCTCTAGTGAGCTCTATCTCCAGTGATCTCTCACTCTATTTAACTTTATCTAGTGATGTCTCAATCTTCAGCAGACAAACTCTCATGACGCCCATCTCTTTTTCTTGTAGTACTAAAGAAAACCATTCACAGCTATCCCCCTTTCACCTGTAGGAATGAACTTGAAGCCCAAGTGTTTCCCTCTAAATAAAAGTAATTTTCAAGCTCAAGAGAGAATCTTGTTACTGGTAATAATGGTGGCCCATTTTCTTGGATCTGAGGTCGACATGCCTTCCAAAAATTTAATGAAAACATTGAATGCAATAGACACTATTGATAAACCTCTTGAGCTATTCCTAGGAATAGCTCAAGAGGTCTAGTGTACGAGCAATATGAGGTCTTGAGCAAATGATTAAGGAATCATAAAAAGAATTATAAAATATAATTATGAAAAATAAACTAATTCACCCTCCCATTAATTATTTCACAACCAAGTTAGAAAATTTTATGAGATTCTAGGATCTCAAAAACTCAAAAGCTTAAAATCACGAGAAATATAAGAAATTAAAGTAAAAAAGAATTTGACAGATCTAAATATGAGATAAATCAAGTTTGAGATAAATCAAAATTTGAGATAAAATTGAGTTACATTAAACTTTCTAGAAAAGATGATATGAGTGTTGACTTGGGGAAATTGTTGGTGATCAAAGAAGTGAGCAATGAAAATGACTTGAAACGTAGAGAGAGAGAGTGAGAGAGAGAGAGAGCTCATAGCAGTGTTGAAAGAGAAATTTTATTATAGATGAGATCATGAGATAAGGTTATGATCATTGCCATTGAGTGAGAGAGAGACCACCTCTTAGAGAGAGAGATTGATAGATAATGAGAGAGAGCTTGTTTGCAACAAAAAGAGAGAGAGATCCTCGGTGAGACCTTGCTAGATAGAGATCTTGAGCTCTTGATTGCTTGAGATATAGAGTGAGAGCTTGCGAGATCATTGGAGAGGGGAGTGTGTGCTTGAGAGATCATTGAAGAGGGAGTGTGTGATTGAACTAATGCCCCAAACCCCCCTATTTAATAGTTTCCTAAGTACCTAAAACAAAAGAAATTTTTTGGCAGCTAGAGTTAGGAAATAAAAACAAGAAAAATGAAAATAAAATAAGGTGAATTAAAAAAGTAAACCAAGTTTAAATTATTAAACGGTAATTAACTATGTCTCCTCTCAGATATCTTGAGATGGTTCTTATGATTAATTTCAAAATCTTGATTTGAGATTAAAATAATTCAAATATGTAATGATTAATATGAAAATTGGCAAAAAATTATCATAATTTTGTTATTGGTTAAAAAAAGTATGAAAACTGTACTCAAAATATGATAACACAAATCATAAATGTATGAATTGTGTTGTCAAATATACTAATAATCATAGAATTGCAAGCATATAGTGCATATTATCATACCTACTATGCTAATCATTGTATTATCCATCAAACCACCTATCCCTAACCTCCCAGTAGAACTATGATGTTGAATGGATGCACACCATCCTTCTCGATATCACTTGCACTCTAATTATTGAGATGGAAGTCACTAATTATCTATAGTCTGATTATCTTCTCCATAAATTTCTACCCTCATCTTCTATTGCTGGTGCCATTTTCATTCATTGTGTTTTTTTGGTCTCTACCTTGTTCTCTGTTCCTTTCTATATCTTTGGGTACACTGCTTTTGTTCATGATCACTGTCGTCTCTCCAATGTTGTCCTTGAAACTCTCAATGGGGTGTTCATAAGTAACTCTTGACTTCGAAGGTTATTGTGGTTGCATTGCTTTGTGCCAAAACTAAATGATCTCTGTTAAAGCCCACTTCTTCTCTCTCTCTTATTGGGCTGAAGCCCACTTACCTTTCTCTCTCTCTCCTCTCTATATATCTCTCACTCTCGTGCATGTAGGGGTTATATCAAACCCTATTTTCTGTTTTCCTCTCTCCTATCGTGTTCTCTCTATTTCTAACATGGTATCAGAGCGCCGCCTTCAACGATAGGAAAACTTAGGGCTTGCCCTAAGACGCCGCCGCCCTCAAGCGCCGCCGTCTTGACCTGCCGCGTTGCCGCCATCAGCCGCCATCGTCATGCGGTCGTCGTCGCGCTCCGTCGCCCTGCCCTTGTCGTCGCATTGCACCGTCGCCCTACTGCGCCGTCGCCTTGCTGTGCTTCGCCCTGCCTTGTCGTGCGACGTCGTCGCCCTGCTGCGCCGTCGCCTTGCTGTGCAGTCGCCCTGCCCTTGCCGTCGCCCTGCTCCTTTGCCGTCCTGCTATCCGCCATCTGGTATCCTGCCATTACTTTCGCCCTGGTACCCACCAGGCTCTGCTATCCGCCAATCAGTCGTCCTGTCTATCAGCCGCCATCAACCGCCTTGCTATCCGGCCGTCCTGCCTATCAAGCCGCCATCAGCCGCATTGCCTTCAGCCGCATTGCCTTCTCGCCATCAGCTGCATTGCCTTCAGCCGCCATCAGTCGTCCTGCCTATCAGCCGCCATCAGCCGCCTTGCTATCCGGCCGTCCCGCCTATCAAGCCCTTGCTATCCGCCCTGCTATCCGGCCGGTTACTGCCTGCTGCCACTGCTCTCCACATATCCCATAGCTGCTGGTTCATCTTCCTAGCGCTGCTCTCCACATGGCCGAGCCTACCACCGGGTCGTCATCCTCTGAGGTCATTCCGACCTCTCGGTAGACGAGGGTTGTCCCGTGTCAGGAAAGCACTCTATCGTGAGTGCCCTGGCCAAGCCGGCATACGTGTTCGACGGGTCTAACTATGGGCCCTGGAGGGGTGCTTTCGTGGAGTTCCTCAATGCCCATGGCCTTCGGCATCATCTGACTGATCCATCGCCGAAGGAATCGGACCCGGAGTACTTGGAGTGGAGCCGACTGGAGTCAGCGGTATGTTCCTGGCTTATCTCCAGTGTAACGACACAGATCATGGAGCCGCTCAGCATGACTCGTCCTGCCCGTGCCCTGTGGCTCAAGTTGGAGACGATGTACGCCAACAAGAGCAACGTCAGTCGGGACGGTTCGCCTTTTATGAGGAGCTATTTGCATGTCGCGAGGGCACTAGGACTCTCCAGAGCTACTATGGGTCGGTTGATGCCATCTTCACTAACCTCGAGCTCTATCAGCCACTTGTCTTGGATCTTGATATACTTCGACGGTACCGCGATGAGCTTCGAGCGGGAGCTTTTCTTAGCGGGCAGCCTTCCCACCTCTCATTCTTCGCAGCACGTCGAGACTTCAGCACTCTCGCATCAGGCGGGGCTCCCAGGGCGTCTGGGAAGAGCACATCTTCCGGAAAGACCCAGAACTCCTATCCACCTTGCAAGTACTGCGGGAAGCCGACTCACCCGTCAGAGAAGTGCTGGAAGGAGTTCGGGAAGCCTGCTTGGGCCCTGGCTGCCTCTGGAGGTATGGCATCCTTGACTACGTCCCCGGCAAAGGGATAATCCTCGACCACTACTCCCTCGGCTGCGGGAGCGGTCAGCCTCGCGCTATCTCCCTCGGAGCTGGCCTACATTCAGGCATCCCGTGCCTCCTCGCTTTGTCCGCTCGCGCACCATCAGCCAGTCTTGCAGCACTGACAAGCAGCTTGGTGTCATATGTGGGAGGACGGGGATCTTCTCCAGGTATGCCGTCTATCTCAACCCCTCATATGACTTCTTGGGTTATTGACTCGGGGGCATCTTCCCATATGACTGGTTTTCCCTCTGTCCTCACTTCTTATCGGCCTGAAACCTCTATTCCTGATGTCTGTATTGCTGACGGTCGCTCTTGTCCTGTCCTTGGCTCTGGCCAGTCTCGTGCAACCTCTTCCTTTCCTATACAGCACGTCTTGTATATTCCTGGATTCCCTGCCAATCTGATGTCCATCAGTGCGATCACCAAAGCCCTTCATTGTGGTGTGTTTTTCTTTCCTCATCACTGCGTCTTCCAGGATCTCGACACGGGCCGAAGGATTGGACTGGGCCATGAGAACGGATGAGGCATCTACGAGCTAGTGGCTGACTCTCCATCTACGGGCATTCAAGCCCTTTTTGCACTATCTGCTTCTTTTAGTTCCCTTCATGACTCTCTTTTGTGGCACTGTCGCTTGGGGCACCCTAATTTTGTCAAACTTAAAGAAACTCTTCCTTGGTTACACTTATCTGAGTTTCAGTGTGAGTCTTGTGAACTAGGGAAACACCATCGATCGCCGTACCCATCACGCACTGGTCCACCTACCCATCGCCCGTTTGACTTGGTTCACTGCGACATTTGGGGTCTGGCTCCTCATACCTCTCCTACAAGAGGCAAGTACTACATGGTGTTCGTCGATGACTACACCCGGGCGAGTTGGACATATATCCTGAAGAGTCGAAAGGAGGTACTTACTCGCGTTCAGCACTTCCTCCTTGAGATTATTACCCAGTACGAAACGATGGTCAAAATCCTCCGCACAGACAATGCACTTGAGTTCACTTAGAAGGCGATTGAGGAACTCTGTCTGGCTCATGGTATAGTTCATCAGACTACTTGCCCATATACCTCGCAGCAGAATGGGGTGGCTGAGCGGAAGCATCGACACCTCCTGGATATGGTACGCACACTGCTACTCGCTATGAGGGTACCTCATAGTCTCTGGTGCGAGGCTGTTCTGACTGGTACATACCTGGTGAACCATCTTCCATCTGCCGCACTTGGAGGAGCTATTCCCCTTCAGCGATTGACTCCTGCTGCTGACCTCTTCTCTCTACCACCTCGAGTGTTCGGCTGCACTGCCTTTGTCCAGGATCACACCCCTGGCCTCTCCAAGCTAGCTCCTCGTGCACAAAAGGGTGTGTTTGTCGGCTACTCTCGGACTCAGAAGGGCTACCGTGTGTACTTTCCAGATCGGCGACAGTACATTACTTCGGCAGATGTGACCTTCCATGAGGACGTTCCCTATTTTACCTCTATTCCGTCTAGCGAGGACATCTCCTCCCCATCCCTCCTTCCTTCGGTATCTGCTACCACTGTCCCTGACCTCCCTATGATTGTACCGGATCCCTTGCCTGAGGTGTCACCACCCTCGGCATCCCTCCCGTCTGACCCATCTTCTAAGCCGGAATCTCCCTCCTCGCCGCTCTCCATTGTTCCGGCTCCTTTGTCACCACCACCTTCCCCACCGCCTCCAGTATCTGATCTTGACCTTCCCATTGCCCTTCGCAAGGGCACTCGACGATGCACGCAATACCCTATCGCTCATCATGTCTCTCACTGCCCGCGTTTCTCTTTCCTATCGGGTCCCTTGCTCTTGCCGTTTCTATAGAGTCAATTCCCAAGTCGTATATTGAGGCGTTGCGGGTACCCGGCGTGGAAGCGGCGATGGATGTGGAGTATGCGGCCTTCATCCGAGTGGGAGACACGGACGCTGGTTCCTCGGCCTATTGATGCCAATGTTGTCTCCTGCAAGTGGGTGTACTCCCTCAAGTACAATCCTGATGGCTCCATCGCTCGCTACAAGGCGCGTCTCGTGGCTCGTGGCTTTTCTCAAGCCTATGGTCTTGACTATCATGAGACATTCTCGCCTGTGGCGCGCCTCAGCTCCATCCGTGTTCTCTTCTCCATTGCTCTGGATCAGTCCTGGCCACTTCATCAGCTGGACGTGTCCAATGCCTTCCTTTACGGAGACCTCGATGAGCAGGTATTCATGGAGCAACCTCTTGGGTACGTTGCTCAAGGGGAGTCGTCTGCGGTGTGTCTCCTCAAGAAGGTTATCTATGGGCTGAAGCAAAGCCCGCGTGCGTGGTTCCACAAGTTCTCGCAGCTGCTCTTCTCGTATGGCTTTGTCTCTACTGTATCTGATCCGACTGTCATGCGGAAACGCACCTCGCATGGATGTGTTATCTTGGTTGTGTATGTGGATGACATCATCATCACTGGTGGTGACGACGCCGAGGTGGATGCGACCAAGGCTTATTTGGCTCAGCACTTCGTCACACGAGATCTGTCTCCCCAGGTACTTTCTTGGACTTGAGATCGCTGCAGTCGGGGGCGGATGTCCATTTGTCGGCGGAAGTACGTGCTAGATCTCTTGGAGGAGACGGGGATGCTTTGGGGGTGCAAGCCGGCCTCCTCACCTATGGAGCGAGAATGTGGGACTGGTGGGACAATGCTACCGCACTTCTTGAGGATGCAAGCATCTACCGCCGACTTGTGGGGAAATTGATCTTCCTCACCGTGACTCGCTCGGACATCTCCTATGCGGTTAGTATCTTGAGTCGGTTTATGCGGGCTCCTCGCACTATCCATCTGGGAGGTGTCTATCGGCTTCTAGCGTACCTTAAGAGAGCTCAGGGGAAGGGCCTCTTGTATCGGCGACGGGGTCATCTACACATTGAGGCCTACTCGACTCGGGTTCGCTGGTGACAAGGAGGATCGGAAGTCACATGGTGGTTATGCCACCTATGTTGGAGGTAACCTGGTCACATGGCGCTCTCAGAAGCAGTCTATCGTGTCCCGCTCTAGCGCCGAAACCGAGTATCGAGCTATGGCGGATACCACGGCAGAAATGCTGTGGCTACGCTCTCTTCTCACCGAGCTTGGCTTCCCGCCAGACGGGCCTATGCAGATGTACTGCGATAACATGGCTGCTACCTTTATCGCCAGTAATGCTACGTTCCAGATGAGGACGAAGCATATTGAGATCGACTGCCACTTCATACGACAGTATGTCGATAATGGTACCATCTGTACCCCGCATGTCGCTTCCGCACATCAGTTGGCAGACATCTTTACTAAGGCCCTACCGGGCCCTGCATATGAGACCATTGGATCCAAGCTGGGCATGTTTGATCTCCACGCTCCAGCTTGAGGGGGAGTGTTAAAGCCCACTTCTTCTCTCTCTCTTATTGGGCTGAAGCCCACTTACCTTTCTCTCTCTCTCCTCTCTATATATCTCTCACTCTCATGCATGTAGGGGTTATATCATAGCCTATTTTCTGTTTTCCTCTCTCCTATCGTGTTCTCTCTATTTCTAACAATCTCAAATGAAATCACCTTTCTTAAAGACACTCTTTTTTTCTCCTTTTCCTTTGACTGAACTACATTCTTCACTACCTTCTCCAACCCCCATAATTTTCACTAAAGAAGTTCCCTTTGCATCTCCACCACTCCCCTACTGCCAAGGATTAACCTCAACTATTGCAGCCGACTCACCCTATCACTCTACTAATAGTTATGCCTTCAATGCCTCTTGGGATTGATGACCTTGACATTCTGATTGCTCTATGATAACATGCTAACTAATCATGAAAATAAATGATTATTAATACAAATTGAGGCATAAGACATTCCATTCTAATGCATGTTATCATATTTTTTTAGTGTTTATCTATCATTCTATGAAAAAGTCATTATAATCTCAAAATGCATTAATTTACTTGAGATTAGAATTAGTTTTTAAGGTTAAATAATAAGAAAAATCATTTTGTATACACTCTTATATTTTTCTAGCTTTTAAAATCTAAAAGAAATGAGTGTATTTTTGAAATAGAAATTTATTCTTTTGTTATATGGTAAATGACTTTTTAAATTGATAGATAATTTAATTTCTGATCTAATAAAATAAATTTGGATTAATTTGGAGTTATAATTTTAAAAAGAACTGAATTATCTAATTTTAGGGATTTGTTGGGATTTTTTGTGAATTTTTTTGAATTTAAAATCGATTTATTTTGATTTAAATAACATTTTTACTATCGTGCAGGTGATGTGGTAGCACGTGGAGCGTCCGATCACACAATTAATCACGACCGTTGATCATCACTTAAGTCCCGGGGGGTACGTGGCGCAATTCTATTTGCCAATGAATTGTTTTAAAATGATTTAATCTCAGCTGTTAATCTGAGGAGTTATAACGGCTGAGATTAAAACTCGACAAAATGCATTTGAAGCGTCAGATCAAGATTAAACGGTGACGGTTTGATGCGTTACTTATAACACCCGCGACGTGGCTTCATCTCGACAATCCATCTGATATCCAACAACCACGACTTAACTTTAATGATTCACATATCTGCATTTCATCAAAGCTGTTGATTGAAGATTAAACACTCAATGAGACGGTTACACCCAATTCGCCCTCTAAATAGAGATGTTCATCGACATTGTAAAGTATACCAAGCCAATTCGAGTAATCAAACTATTTAGACACGAAATCCCTTGAATCTCTTGCTTTCAATCGCTTCTAGACTCATTTATGTGTCCATGGAGTGCTTGAAAGTGAGATTTCGTTGAGATAATAAGAAGAGATCGACTCTTGAACATGAACGATCATTTTCCAAATTTGGAAATGAAAAGCCTTTGATCCGGTGAATAATTGGATCAATTCGAGCACGATCTTGGGTTAGAGATCGTGTTTCATCCTAATCTTCCTTTGTATAGTTTATACTTCAATTTCGAATCATAATTTTAGTCAATTTCAATTTCAATTTCGATTTTTTCTGATTTTTAATTTTAGAAATTTCTCTCTTATTCACTTTATGATTTCTCTGCGAATCTTGATCCAAATTTAGTGATTTTGATTCCGTGGATTCGATTTTAAGTCCTCTTTCCAAAATATCAATTTCCCTAATTTCTCACTATGATTCATTGCTCGGTTTGATTGAATTTCAAAAGATCATCCAAAATTACCGTAATTCTTCGTGGAATTGACCCTTATTCACCATTATATTCCTTAATTTGTGATTATTTGTTAAAATTGGTGAGTTAGGTATTAATTTTTATACAAATTGGTGTGCATTCAATGATTGCGCCAATTCAATCCGTCAAATGACTCCATTGCCGGGGAATTAAGGCGTAATTTTTATCATTTAAGTCAATTTTAACTTGGTTAAAAATTAATTTCTTGAAATTAATTTACATCGATCATACACTGAGTGATCCGAAGAAGAAATCAATCTTCAAGATCTTTAATTCAACAATATAAAGTGATTTTCGTCCCTTTTTCTAAGGATTACAGACGATCATTTCATCAAATTCGCGTTAATAGCACTTTACTCTCACGGATACTGACACTTAGGTACGATCGACGTCATTATTTGATATTTTATAAGTATTTATAATTTATATTCATAAATATCCGCTCCACCCTTTAATGAGACAACAAACTAGTTGGATATCCGCTCCATCCTTTACACGTAGATCTCTTTGAATGATTCTTGTAATCCCCTGACACTACCAAGACATCTTCCATCGTAGAACTAGTTGAACTAGTACAAATGGCCCGAAACGACGATGGAAATGCAAGGAAATGCTTTAGTGACTATGCCAAGCCCGTCCTCCAAAGACCTGTCACCCCAATTCATGCACCCCTAAATAGAGGGGCGAGTTTTAGAATAGAGTCACATGTTATGAGCATGTTTTCTATCTTCCATGGTAAACCTTCCGAGGATCCTTATAGGCACATAGATAAACTTAGCCAAGTATGTGAAATCAATCATATTCAGAATGTCCCCACTAACATAATAAAGATGAAACTCTTTCCCGCTACACTTATAGACTGAGCCAATGATTAGTTCTTAAAATTAGGGAAAGAATTCACTAGTTGGACCGGGATGGAGGAATAATTTTTTAGAGAATATTATTCCGTAGGGAAAACCACCTCCGTTTGAAAAGCGATCCGCGAGTTTACCCAAGGCACAAGTGGAACCTTTCACGATGGGAGCAACTTAGAGACATCACAAGGGAGTGTCCCAACCATGGAGTGTCTAACCATGAATTAATGCAAATATTTTATGACGAGAAGGCCCACAAGATAGATATCTTTTAGATGTAGCAAGCGGTGGCACCTTTATGAGAAAATACAAAGATGAAGCCATGGAACTCATCAAGACGGTGGCAGAGAATAGCCACCACAACGTGGCGAAACCATTCGAAAGAGGCGCGAAATCATTCGCCCGCTCCCCTCTCTGCGGTTCCACTGCCAAGCTTTTGTCAAAGCAAGGAATAGTTAAATAAAGAAACCCGACGCACATTCTGTTACGATGAGGGGTGGGTTAGTAATTCTAGACAGAGTTAGTTAGAAGTCAGAACTGTATAAAGGTACGGAGTTTGCGGTTTTGGGGGCCGATGAATTCAACCCCATTTTCTTTACCTTTCTCCATCTTTCAATCTTGAGCTCTCTGTCTTCACCAATTCCCGTCGACGTGGATCTTCTCTCTGTGGATAGAAGTTCCAGGAAGACCTGAAGCTTCAGATCAATAGAAGACTCCAAGCAGCTCTCATCTTCCACCAGTGGCTTCTGCAATCATTCCACCGAGGTGTTGCTCCAACCATACCTGGACCAATTCATCTTCAAATCAGGTTCATAGATTAGGTTACTAATCTTTCAGATATCTCAGAATATTAACTCATATAAAAACTGAATTAATAACAGCTTCGTCCACAGCCTTCCCCCTCCCCTCCAATTCCCGTCACGTCCTCCTCCCTCGCGTCCCCCCTCAAGCTTCCCCTCTAGTGAACCTTCTCGTCCTCCCTCCATCTCCTCCACTCTGTCACCCGATATTCCCTCAATCCCCTTCCCCGAGCTCCTCCCCGAATTCCGTCACTCCCTCTCTTTGCCGTCTCCACTTCCGCCTCTTCCGCTCTTCCCATCCCTGTGATTTCACCCTCCCGTCACCCCACTGTCGTCTTCCCCTTCACCCTGCCGCCTACCTCCCGTCGCCCTCGCTTGACCTAACTGCAGCCTCGCCTTCTACTTCCAGACGCCCCAGCCTTCCCCTATGCGTTACCATCTCCAGCTCTTCCCCTACAATTTCCCATCGCCTCTCCGCCGAATTTCCCTTTCCGTGACCCCTCTCTCTCTCTCTCTCTCTCTCCCGCATCTCCGTCGGTTTCTACTCGTCGCCGCGACCTTCCGTCTCCCCACCCTTCTGCCGGACTCACCTCCCGCTCGCGCCCTGCCATAATTCGCCAGTCGCCCACCCATTCTCCTCAAGACGACCCACCACTTCCCGTCTCCAACGCCCGGCCGAATTCAATGTCCAGCAGAGTTCGTCCGCCTCTTCCGCGCCATCGCCCAGCCAAAATTCTCCATCTCCCACGCCTTCCCCCCCATTTCCACTCTCTCTCTCCAATTCCGCTCTCCCTGCAATTTCACCTCCTGGAATCCCGCCATCTCTCTATCTTCCCGTTACCTCTCCCTCCCGCCGAATTAAATCCCGTGACCAGCCATTTTCACCCCACCGCCCACCGTCCTCACCCCGCTAACCTACTTGAATCAATCCGACACATCCTTCCTACATCCCGTCGACCGACCATACACCCATGCCCTGCCGCGCCCTGTCCATCCGCGCCGCAACCTTGAGCCTTGCCAGACCCATTTCCACGGAATTCAACCTTCCGCAGATTTCAAGGTGCCGTGGAATACAAGCCCTTGCCGATTCCACGCCATCACTCTGACGACTTCCACCTCCTGCTGAATTCGGCCGAATTCTGCCATCGCCCGGCCAAACTCCACCTCTCGTCCTGTCGCCTCCTCTCCAACGGCCTGCTGAATTGCTCCCGTGCCCAGTCATCTTCGCCCCGTCGTCGCTCCACCGTCGCTGATCAGTCGCCCGTCCATCCTCATCCATCTTCCCGCCGAATTCCACTCCGCAATCCAGTCAACCTAATATCAGACGCCCCCCCCCCTCGACACCCCTCTCCTTCATTTCCGCAGCCGCCGAACGTCCGTGCCCTCTCCTAATTCCCCTCCCCTCCACTGGTATCCGCGACTGCTTCCAATTCCCTGCGAGCGCTCGCCATTGCGCTCGCGCATGTCCGCACCCACAATTGAATCCCAGTCGGCCGATCACCTGGCTGCCTCGCTCCGTGAAGCCGCACCTATAATTGACTGTGGCAGTCGGTCGGTCCACGCCCGTGCGTTGACTCCTCTTCCTCTTCTCTTCCTGCTAATTGATCCACCCAAAGAACCTACGCGCTCGTGACCCCATCAGGCCGGAGCCGCGCCCGCGCGATCCCGCCCAACCACTTGCCCGCACAACCACTTGTCACCATAATTCAAGCCCACCTGCTGGCGGCGTGTCTGCGCGCTTCCCCGGCTTCCCGCACCATGTCTGGCTGTGCCTGGCGGGCTCGTATTCTGCCGGTCCGTACCCTGCCGGCTTGCCTCAATTCGCCGCCCTTCCTATCACTCTGCGCTCGCGCACGCCCCGTAGACGATCTTGCGCGCCCTGCTGGTTGGAATTGCGGTCGCCATCCAGCCCTCGCCAGCGACTGGCCCGCTGTTTGTGTGCGCTCGGACCTACCCGTTTCTACTTCCCCTCGGATCCGTGAAGCGCGACCATCTCGCCCCACCGCGAGACCGCCACCCGTACTCCCGGACATTGCTGACCCAGACCACTTATGCCGTCCGTTTGTGCAGTGCACGAACGATCTCCCTTGTCACGACCGACCGGGCTCGCGCCCTGCAGGCACGAGACTTCTGACGCGTACATCAAGTCCGGCACTGATCGTGGGTTGCAGCCTTCAAGCTACTCCACGACGAGCGACTTCCACGCCTCCGAACGTGGACCGAGAGGACCTCACCCTCTCCATCACCATGAGTTTCTCCGGGTCACCTGGAGTCGACTCCGATGATCGGCACGTCTGCTTACACTTAGGTTTAGGTTAGATATCGCACTTAGGGTCTAGGACTCGCCTATCCGTTGGCTAGGTTTGACCACCCTATCTTCAGTCAGCCTCAATTCTATTGATCAGGCACACGGGTTTTCACATCCCCGTCCTGCATCAGAATGCTTCTTAAAAGAATCGAAAAAATGACGGAAGTCCAAAATCTCTCACTAAACGGACTGAACATCCACAACGGTTCCGAATGACTCACCCGTGTCACACTTCAAGAAGCGTCGCCATGCGCCAATTGCTTAAGATTCGACTAAGTTGAACTAGATTGCCCCATACTGGCGATCCAAGGGCAGGGTATGTTTAGACATGGCCCATCAGGAGGGCCGACTCAACAAGGACAACCAAATTTTTTGGGTCAATACCCGAATGATTATAATACCCTTATTTTCAATAAAAATCATTCGCAGTATGCAGGATTTAGGAGGAACAATGATCAAACCTATCCTCCACTATATAACGGTCAACAACAACATCAACAACCTTACGCAAATCAAAGACAACCGTCGTTTGTCCCGCAGATGCAACCGCAAGCCTACACGCAAGCCCCACGTTGATAACATGCTAATTAGACATGATAATACATAATTATTAATGCATATTAAGTCATAAAAGATTTATTCCTCTGCATGTTATCATATTTATGAGTATTTTTCTATCATTCTATGGAAAAGTCAATATAATCTAAAAATACTTTAATTTAGGATTAATTATGATGAATTAAAGATAAATAATTTCATAACCCATCTTTACTTGAGATTATAATTAGTTTTTAAAGTTAAATAATAAGAGAGATCATTTTATATACATTCATTTAATTTTCTAAGTTTTAAAATCTTACAAAAATGAATGTATTTTTGAAATAGAAAATTAAATCTCTAGTTATTTATTAAATTTAACTTTATAGAATGATAGATACTTAAATTTCTAATCAAATGAAAGAAATTTGGATTAATTTGGAGATATATTTTGAAAGTTATGAATTTTCTAATTTTTAGGGAATTTTCTATATTTTTTCTGAATTTTTCTAAATTTTTAATGACTTTTTCAGGATTTTTTGGAATGAAAAATTGATTTTTTTGAATTTTATCGCGATCGATGATCAAAGGCGGAATGTGACATGGCGCAACATGGGACGTCCGATCGCGATTAAATTGCGATCGTCGATTTTCACTTAAAAGGCGTGAGGTACGTGACATGATCTGATTCGGTGGGAATCGTTTTAATCCTAGCCATTGATCAACAAGAGTTATAACGGCTGACATTAAAATCGACAGAAACGCATCAGAAACGTCCGATCGCTATCTAACGGCGAGCGTTTGATGCATTTTTATGATGCACGTGACGTAGCTTCATCTCAGCGATCGATCGAAGATCCAATGGTCACAACTTAACCGTAACGATTCACATCCGATGCATTTCATCAGAGCCGTTGATCATGGATTAAATGAAGATCAGACGGTTATGCCTAAATTAGCCTATAAATTGAGATGTTCTTCGACGATGTAAAGCATTCGAGAGCAATTCAACTTAATCAAACTGGTTAGACACCAAATCTCTTGAATCTCTTGTTCCCAATCGCTTCTAAACTCATTTTCGCATGCACGGAGTGCTTGAGAGTGAGATTTCGACGATTGATGAGGAAGAAATCGACGCTTGAATTCAATGATCGTGTTTTTCCAAATTTTGATGAATAGCCTTGATTACAGCGAGAAATTAGATCAATTCGAGCGCAATTGTGGGTTAGGGATCAAGTTTCATCTTAACTATCTTCGTATAGCATTAGATTTTTGAATCATAATTTGAGTCAATTTTGTTTTTAATTTCAGATTTTTGCAATTTTAATTTTCAAAAATTTCTCTTATATTCATTTGATGATTTCTCTGCGAAATCAAATCCAAATTGAGTGATTTTTGATTCCATGGATTCGTCTGCGATCCTTCTTTTCAAAAATATCAAATTGCCTAATTTCTATCATGATTTCATCATCCAATTTGATAAAATTCAAAGAGATCATAAAAAATTTCCTTAATTCCTTGTGGATTTGACCCTTATTTACCGTTATACCCCTCAATTCGAGATTTAATCTTAAAATTGGTAAGTTTGGACTTTATTTTGACCCTTGACCGTGTGTTTTCAACGACCATAAGGTCTCGATTCATCACACGCCAGAACACACTGGCATGAGACCCGATTCTCGGAGCGATCTCACAAATAATGGAGCAAATGACTCGGATGACTTCGCTGGTGGGTGAGATACAAAACTTCATCAAGACGAATGTCTAGCCCATGACTGATAATAAGAAGGGTAAGCAAGTATCATTTTCTGACCAATTACCATCACAGGCCACAGCCAACCTGAGGAATCAAGGGACTTCGTCGAGCCAAACGCATAACTTGAACCATGTTCATGTCGACGAGGAGGCTGTGGAAACGGGACTAGTGATATGGAGCCTTCGGAGTGGCAAAGACCTACCAAATCCATACAAGGATCATTGAATTCACCAAGGCTCAATCATTGAAGATACACCAAATATCGTCAAACACGACAGCAATTCAGAGGATGAGGAAGAACAGGCTAAGACCAAACCTAATCCTAATACATACAAGCCCCATGTGTCATATCCTCGAGCACTTAATCTCCCCAAAGCCAAGACTAATGAATCCGATGATCATCCACTAGAAGTCTTTTAAAAAGGTAACCATTATCATTCCCTTGATAGATGTCATCAAGCATATCACATCCTACGCCAAATTTCTCAAAGGCATATGCACACCCCATAGAAACCCTAAAAGGATCCGACTTAGTGAAACAGTGAGTTCAATCATTATGAATTCCCTACCAATTAAAAAGAGAGATCCAAGAACACCCATGATAATGAGTGAAATAGGATGAATGACCTTTACTAGATCCTTATTGGATACTGGAACTAGTATTAACATCTTACCTAAAGCCGTATTCGAGCGTCATCATGTTGGGGAGTTGCAGCCTTTCTTTGTAGAGTTATGCTTAGCAGATGGATCGGTAAGGAAATCCCATGGAGTAGTAGAAGATGTGATTGTTAGAATTAAGATTTTTGTTTCCCGGTAGATTTCCAAGTCGTCGATATGAAAATGACCAAGGAGCTTAGCCAAACCTCGATCATCTTAGGACGACCCTTCCTAGCTACAGCAAAAGCTGTCACAGATTGGGGGAAAGGAGAAATGGTTCTCAAGGTGGGAGACCACACCGTGAAGGTCGACATCAATAAACTGATGAAATACCCTTCACGGGCTTTCGAGGAATTGGGCGCCATCGACTTCTTCGACGACCAGGATATTGACGTTTGCATAAAAAAAGTGATGATGATTGACGAGGATGCAAATTTTGAAGAGGTACGAATGGATGAGCCTACCTTAAAGCTCAATCATCTCCCATCGACACTCAAGTATGTCTTTCTCGATACAAAGCAAGCAAAGCCAGTGATCATTTCATCCCAGCTTGATAAGGAGCAGGAGGAACGATTACTTGAAGTATTAAGACGGAATGAAGACGCAATCAATTGAACCCTGACAGACCTAAGGGGGTTGGACCCCTCACTATGAACTCATCGCATCTTTATAGAGGATGAGTCAAGACCAGTCAGGGAGGCTCATACACTTCATCTTTTTCGTAGTAGGATCAAAGGATGAAAGGACCTTCTAGGGAGATTATATAGTAAATTTCTAAGAGACTAGCAATCATTTAAGTTGGGGGATGTGATAACATGCTAATTATACATGATAATACATGATTATTGATGCATATTTAAACATAAAAGTTTTCATTTCTATGTATGTTATCATATTTATGAGTATTTATCTATCCTTCTATGAAAAAGTCATTATAATCTCAAAATACTTTAAATTAGGGTTAATTATGATGAATTAAAGATTAATAATTTTATAACCTATCTTTAATTGAGATTATAAATGGTTTTTAAAGATACATAATGAGAGTAAATCATTATATAAACATTTACTTAAATTTCTAAAGTTAAAATCTTAAAGAAGTAAATGTATTTTTTAAAAAATAAATTAAAACTCTTGTTATTTGTTAATTTTGACTTTTTAGAATGATAGATAATTAAATTTTTGATCAAATGAAAGAAATTTTCGATTAATTTGGAGTTATATTTTGAAAGTTATGAATTTTCTAATTCTTAAGGATTTTTCTAGAGTTTTTCTGAATTTTTCTGAATTTTTAATGAATTTCTAAGGATTTTTTAGAATTAAAAATTGATTTTTATAATGTAATATCGATTTTTCAGAATATTTTAATAGTGCAGATGACGTGGCGCGATTAGAATCGTCCGATCGATCGCGATCAACTATTGCGATGTGGAGGTGACGCGGCGGCTTGTGGAACGTCTGATCGCTCGCGATATCAACCGTCGATATTAAATTAGAAAATTCAATTTTTAATTCCGAAAAATCCTTAGAAATTCATTAAAAATTCAGAAAAATTCCAAAAAATCCCTAAAAATTAGAAAATTCATAATTGTCAAAATATAACTCCAAATTAATCAAAATTTCTTTAATTTGATTAGAAATTTAATTATCTATCATTTTAAAAAGTCAAAATTAACAAATAACAAGAGTTTTAATTTATTTTAAAAAAAACACATTTACTTCTTTAAGATTTTAACTTTAGAAATTTAAGTAAATATTTATATAATGATTTACTCTCATTATTTATCTTTAAAAACCATTTATAATCTCAATTAAAGATAGGTTATAAAATTATTTATCTTTAATTCATCAGAATTAACCCTAATTTAAAGTATTTTGAGATTATAATGATTTTTTCATAGAATGATAAATAAATACTCATAAATATGATAACATGATTAGGAATGAAAACTTTTATGTTTAAATATGCATCAATAATCATGTATTATCATGTATAATTAGTATGTTATCAGAGGCCTAGAGAAGACTCAATCCGAAGGTATGGGAGGCCATGAAAGAAGAAATTCTTAAATGGCTAAACACATAAATTATCTACCCCATATTCAATAGCCAATGTGTGAGTCCGGTGCACGTTGTTCTAAAGAAAGCTGGAGTAACGGACAGAATGAACGAGAAAGGCGAGGAGATCTAGAAATACCTTCCGACGAAATGGAGAGTCTGCATCGACTATTAGAAGATGAACTATGCAACAAAGAAGGATCACTTCTCTCTATTGTTCATCAACCAAATCTTGGACCGTTTGGCAGGACAAGGTTACTTTTTCTTCTTGGATGGATATTCGGGCTACGAACAAATTGTGATTCATCCAGATGATCAAGAGAAGACGACGTTCACATGTCCCTTTGGCACATTTGTCTTTAAAGGCATGCCATTTGGAATGTGTAACACCCCCTCGACATTTCAACGACGTATGACGACAATCTTCTCTGACTTTCTTGGCAGAAATTTAAAAGTCTTAATGGACAATTTCTTTGTCTTTGGAGATGACTTCAACAACTTTCTAGCTCACCTGACTAAGATCCTCGAGGTCTGTGTCAATAAACGACTGGTGTTAAGCTGGGAGAAATCCTATTTTATGGTGTGAGGGGAAGTAGTGCTCGGGCATCTCGTCTCGAGCAAAGGACGTGAGGTGGATAAGGCCAAGAGAGAGGTCATCCAAAACCTCCCTCTCCCAGATACTATACGAGACTTACGGAACTTTCTCGGGCACATCGGTTTCTACCGAAGATTCAATCAAGACTTTACGAAAGTCTCCAAGCCACTCACCACCCTTCTTTGCAAAGACAAAGACTTCATAATCGACGAAGAAGGGAAGGATCCATTTGTAATGCTAAAACAAGCATTAATCAAGACATTGATTCTCCAAAGTCCTAATTGGGACTTACCTTTTGTGATTATGTGCGACGCTTCGGACTACGCAGTGGGAGCGGTCTTGGGGCAACGACTAGAGAAGAATCCGACAACCATATGCTACGCAAGCAAGACCCTAGCCGAAGCTCAAATGAACTACACGACAATAGAGAAGGAGTTTTTGGTGGTGGTCTATGTACTTGAGAAGTTCTGTCTATATATCTTAGGGAGCAAGATCATTATCTACACCAATTATGCGGCTTTAAAATAGTTGTTCTCCAAGAAGGAGGCCAAACCATGACTCATATGATGGGTGCTACTCCTTCAAGAATACGACTTAGAGATTAAAGGCAAGAAGGACAGCGAGAACTCGATGGTAGACCACTTGTCGCGTCTCCACGTTCCAAGTGTAGGAGACATCTGTGACTCATTCCTCGATGAGCATCTCCTTGCCATCTCGAGCCACGCTCCCTGGTTTGCCCACATCGTCAACTTCATCATCACTGATCAATCTTGGAGCATTGGAATCTTCATCAATGAGATAAGTTCCTCCATAATCTCAAATACTACTTTTGGGAAGAACCACTTTTATTCCATCTCGGATATGACCAGATCATTAGGCGATGCATCCCAAAGAAGAATCAAGGAGACATCTTAGTGATGTGTCATTTATCGACGTGCGGATGACATTTCGCGGCGCGTAAAACCGCAGACAAAATCCTGTAAAACGGTTTCTATTGGCCCACCATCTTCAAAGATGCCTACCGTTTCTACACGGAGTGTCTACAATGTCAAGCAGCATTGAACATCTCCAAGAGAGATGAAATGCTGATGTGGCCGATCCTTGAAGTGGAGATCTTCGATATATGGGAGATAGATTTTATGAGACCTTTCTCACCTTGAGATGGGAAAGAGTATATCTTGGTAGCGGTGGATTATGTGTCTAAGTGGGTCAAAGCGATCCCCACTAAGACAAATGACCATCAGGAGGTGCTTAGATTCATTACGAGATGTATCTTTGCCTGATATGGTTGTCCCAGGGCTATCATCAACGATGGAGGCTCACACTTCAACAATGCAGATTTTTGGGCATTATTTAAGAAATATGGAGTACATCATCGCGTCATCACACCATACCACCCCCAAGAAAATGGCCAAGTAGAAGTAAGTAACATAGAGGTCAAAAGCATTCTAACAAAAATAATTCGACTAGCTAGGAAGGATTGGGCGCACAAGCTTCCCGATGCACTATGGGTATATCGAACGGCTTACAAGACACCCATCAAGATGTCTCTTTTTTGGCTCATCTTCGAGAAAGCCTGCCACCTTCCAGTTGAGCTTGAGCATCGAGTTTATTGGGCCATCAGAAAGCTCAACTTATCTCTGGACGAAGCAGGGAAACAACGACTTCTCTAGCTCCAGGAGTTGCAAGAGCTAAGGCAAGACGTGTACGAGAGCACGGCGATCTTCAAGGAAAAGATGAAGGCCTTTCATGACCAACATATCAAAAGGCGATCCTTTCAGGTCAACAATAAGGTCTGGCTCTACAATTCCCACCTTAAGCTTACTCCCTTGTAGTAACTACAAGCAATTTTAACAGTTCTTAATTTACTATTCAATTAGTCATTAAATTTTTTTATTATCTTTAGGAAATTTGATTTTTCTTAATTCATCCGAGGATTCTCTTGGTATGCTTGGATTACGGTTCTCACTTGATACAAAGGGGTGCTTCATATGTTTCCAAAGCATGCTATAAATACTTTCCCTCTTATGAAGGAAGCTTGTGATTCCCACCTGTGTGCACTGGCCTTGCTATTTGAGCCTTTGCGTGTCAGTTGGGAACTGCTAGAGGGGGATCATCTGCATGGTGCTATGCAAGCATCATGATCATCACAATTTGAGGGAGAAATTTTTGCGCCTTACCTCACCACATGATAAAAAAAAAGATTTACTACAAAAATCTTTGCAAAAGATAAAAATAACAAACTCCCCTTGAAGTTTTCTATATCTCTCTAAGCATATAGAGAACTATAAAGATATTTACATCTGACATCTGATTTCCATATCTTTGGACAGCTGCGTTTTTGGTTGCATTAGTCTTCTCCATTTCTCTATCACTTGGCTCTGTTTTTGAAAGAGAAGATTTGTAGTAGATAACAAATTGATTTATCAAAATATTGAATTTTAAATGTCAGTATAAGAATTTAACTCAAATCTAGAGAACATAATGCTTCGTTTTGACTTATTTATTCATCATATCCGTTAGATTTCTAGTATTTTATCCTCAAAGAAAAACTATTTTCCCATGTTCATCCAGGTGCCAAGTAGATTCCGATGGGTCAATAATTCAGATCAACATTTTGATGCCCTTGCAAGATCGGGATTGGAAGAATTGAGGTAGAATTCTACATCTCAACCCAAAACCTTACCATGATGGTGGATCCCTATACTCCGGAGCTCAGTTCCGTGGAACAATTTCGGCATACCAGTGTTGTGTGTGTGTGTGTGTGTGTGAGAGAGAGAGAGAGAGAGAGAGAGAGAGAGAGAGGCATTCCCGGATACTTGAGAATTAACGAGATTTGAATTCAAAGCTTTCATCAGATAACTGCCAAGAGGAGAGACTGAGTGAATGAGTGACAAATTGATATGTGGAAACGAGGTGAATTCTTAGGAAAGAGAGAGAGAGGGCATTCCCCGGTACTTGAGAATTAACGAGATTTGAATTAAAAGCTTTCATCAGATAATTGGCCAAGTGGAGAGACTGAGTGAATGAGTGACAGATTGATAGGTGGAAACGAGGTGAATTCTTAGGCCAAGTTGAGAATTAACGAGATTTGAATTAAAAGCTTTCATCAGATAATTGGCCAAGAGGAGAGACTGAGTGAATGAGTCACAGATTGTTAGGTGGAACGCGGTGAATTCTTAGGAGCTCAACGATTTGTAAAGAAATTCATGCTGCCTAGATATCATCGAAGGAGATCAGTGTAAGGACTTGTTCATTTGACATGTGCCTCGGCATGCAGCGTCATGACAAGTTCCTCACACTTACCTAGTTACCTTCGGGGTCAATATTTTTTTGAGTACGGGTGCCCTTGTCAGATCCAGGTCGCCGATCCCAAGCAACGCGACTTTCTCCCTCTATCAACGATCCGATGAAACTTAATCGTCTCTGCTAACTGAGATTCTAAGAATCCGCCGCGACTCTCCCCGCTAGTTTCGTAGCTTCCCATCGATTTAATAGTGGACATTGAGCGAGAAAAAACCCTTCACTCATAAACTCTAAGGCAACATTCCTGCTCTAGCATCTGAGGAGAGCGAATTCTTTGATGGACTCGACGCAGTCGAGCTGCCAGCTTGACCTTCCCAGAGTGAATTCCAAGTTCGGAATGGACGGCCCACAGCTTCCCGACGCATCCATCTTCTCTTCCTGCATTAAAACGATAATAACAATATTAACGACAACTTTAGCTCCAAAACTCCTCGGATAAGGATAACCACTTTGAGAGAGAAAGTTTCACCGTTTGTTCCGGATCGTTCCTGCCAATGGAAGAGCTCCGGAGGACTTGTTCCTCATATGGGTCTTTCCGAAATCTGCACGCACGAAGAAAAACTTTCAGGGGTCGGATAGAGAGAGAAAAATGAATCGTTTTAGGGAGAGAAAGACGGACCGAGGGAAACTCTTCTCTACATTCCCCGCCATTTCTGTCGTCTCATTCATCCTCGTTTCTTGTGAAGCTTCTCCGGGAAAATCCGTCATAACTGGTTGAAGGATTCAAAAGATCACATTTTAGAGGAGGAGAGAGCAAATTTTAGAACTTAATGAAGATGCCCACCAGATTTTCTATCCGTGCTCTTCAAGGTTCTATACATCTGCACAGGAGAGTATCAGAAGAAGTCTCAAAAGAAAAACAACAAGGAAGAATCGAGCTTTCAGACTTGAAGCAAGTGGCAAATATGCCGTTTTGTCCATTTTCTCTTGGACCCGGATTCTTTCTCTCTCACCTATAGCAACCCTAACCCTAGAAACAAAAAAGTCCTCACCTGCAAGTGACTTTTAACGTGAGCCAGCGTTAGTTCCTTGACGTTCATCAGCTCCAGCACAGATTTGGGCGTCGCCCCTGAGAAACCGAGATGAGAAGATGCAGAGAGAGAAAGAGAGAGGTGAGAGCGAGAGAGAGAGAGAGAGGATATTAGGTCATACTCTCATGGCCACCGAGGAGTTCAACGGCGCGGACGAAGTGGGCGTGGAGAGAAGTCGTCCATCTCATCCTCGGAGTCCGGTAATTTCTCCTTGACCGGTCGATCGATCTCTTGAAGTTCTTGTTGGCAATCGGGAGATGGTTTTGGTGGCGATCCAGATCGCCGTAGATCGTCGTCAAGCTCAACTCCTCTTGCGTAGAGATCGCTGGCGGGCTGATCCACAGAGAAAGATCAGGTTGCGAAGAAACAAACGGGATTCCGCTCGCTCTCGTCATGTGACCAAAGAAAACTCCTAGAGAGAGAAACAGGAGAGAGAAAGAGAGGAAGGGAAAGTTCAGGCAGCGTGAGCTTAGACTGTAAGGGTAGAGAGCGGATTAAATAGTGGGGGTGCAGTGATTTGGTCATGAGTGGCCTATCATTCCCATGGGTGCGCTGTGTTTAGAGAGAGAAGAAGAATGGTGCAGAAGAGGGACAGTCTGGGGAGAGAAAGCGATCCTTCTTTGAAACCAGGAATGCTACTACTTTTGGAGAGAGGCTGGAAATCACCATTAACCCACAGTGGATATGAGGAAAGAGTATGTCTACTGCAGTCATGGTCCCATTCTTGTAGCAAATTACAGTTTCCCCCGGCAGACAGGAGAGAGAAAGAGAGGGAGGGAGAGAGAGAGAGAATAAGCGAATTATGACAAGGCCTAGGAGGAGGAAGTAGCTCAGTTATTCTTGCCTTTTCCGTGAAAGGGAGTGACTTAGAAGACAGACCTTGGCAGCCAAGGACGTGACCCCAGAGGTCTTTAATGGCTGACAGTCTCTGAGGCTTGAATTTTGGGCAAAGAACTCCATCTTTCTTACGTCAAACTGAGGTCGACTTCTCTCTCTCTCTCTATCTCTCTCTCTCTGAATGACCAAGTAATTAGTCATTGTGGTGAATTTTGATTGAGGGTTTTTTTCTTCTAATTTCCGAGGAAAAACGAAATAAGCCTATCTCTTCCTCCATCACGTTGAATGAGGAATTATTTTCCGAATCCGATAATCGTGGTGTTGAATTTTGAATTTTTTTATAAGAGTTTTCTCCTGATTTACAAGGAAAATTAATTATTTACCCCTCATGACCTCTCTCTCCTCATAGTTAAGGACAAAATGTGAGGGGGAGAGGTTGAGTTGGGCGGCTTCTCCCCTTCCACGTCTTGAAGGCCAAAACCAAGAACTGCCCACCCAATCACCTCCTCTCCCCGGTTGTGCTTCTCTCTAGAAAGCTGACATCCCCGTTTTGCCACCCGGCGCTTACGCCCGCCGGATGGTCGTTCGTCCGAGCTACCACTGCATGCGGACAATCACCATCCTCTCTCCGCGGACGAACCGGAGTGGTAACAACACCGCCGGCGGCCAATCTTCTTACTAAAAAGGGTAAATTGGAAAGTCGCGGGGGAGATTGTTGAACAAAAGGGTTATCATTTAAATATAGATTTAAATAAATATCTATTTAAATGAAAATAGATGTAGGATTTCCTTGTCTTGTTTCTGGGCCCTGTGGAAAACGATAGACTTCTGTAGAGAGAGAGCTGCGGATTTATCTTCATAATCAAGAAAGACTGCCGACCAGCTCTGAGAAGAGTACAGTCGAAGGCTCGAAGAAGCAGAGAAAAGGGTGCTTCAGAAGAATCTCGACAGAATAGGGAAGATGGCGAGGTTGATATAAATCCGCCGTACGTCCTTTAGATCGGATTGTTCACGATACGGCTTCTTGCACGTTTGGAGAAGAAGTGAATCCCTCTACAGAGAACATTATTTTCTCCATTTTCGCTCTTCGACAGTTCAAAGTCTCTCTCTCTCTACAGTTTATTCTGATGTACGTGAGACGCACATGAAAGGCCCAATTAATCTTCTCGAGAACAACTCTGACCTAGACAGACACAACCCCCCCTCTCCCCAATCTTTCTTTCTATGTTTCTCTCTCCTCGAGGCGAACACTCTCTATTTTCGTTCCATTCTTTTCTTCGAGACAATACTGTGAGGCTGTGGCTATCCTCGGGACACCCTCCTCGTCGTCGTCGTCGTCCCTGTCTCTGTCTCTCTCTATCTTATATATATCTCTCTCTCACGCATTTACCACGTCTTTTAGACTTTGACGAGCCCGAAGAAAATATTGTCACATAGACTCCTCACAGTCAAAACCTCTCTCTTACGCATTTACCACGTCTTTGACGTAGCGTCCTCACACTCTCCATACTTCTCTCGCGCAATATCCTTCTCTCTTTCTCTCTGTGGCAGTTTGGACTCGCACCTCAGAGAGTGCGGTAACCTCCCCCGGAGGCCGGAGGAGCGGAACTTGCAGGACCATCCTCCCACTTCTGTCCACTTATTCTCGTCTTACTCTGGGGGAAAGAGAGAAGAAGGGAGGCATGACAGTTTGACAGCGCGGCGTTAGCAATGCGACATAGCGAGAGAGGAGAGTTCAGAAGAGAATAACAGCGGTTCGTCAGCTCAGCGACAGAGCAAGAGAGAGAGAGAGAGAGAGTGTCAGAGAGTTCAGAAGGGAATAACAGAGGGACCTGCGCAGTGAGAGGGAAAGAAAAGGACAAAAGCTAGGTTGGAGAATTTAGAAGAAAATGAGAATTCTCAATAAGATTAAACATGCCATTTTTGGCTGCTCAGTTTGTTTGGGAGTCCCAAGCAGGGAGTAAAAGCCAGAGAGGGAGAGAGAGAGATAGGAAATTCAATCAGGGTAAAGAAAATCACAACCATTAGGCTTTCTCACTGTACGTCTAAGCAGCCTCAGATGGTCAAGGCATCGTTAATCCCCTTCTTACTCTGCATTAATCTCATAGTGCAGAGAGAGTCGACAGCAAAGAGGAGAGACACAGATAGAGAGAGGGAGCTACACGTCTGACTCTTCTTTAAATCGCGAGGAGAGAGAAGACAAAAGGTCAACATCTTTTGTCGAACCCCATTCCTCTTAAAGCGAAGGGACTGAGCACTTTTTTCTGTCAGATAAAGGACAGAGAAGAGAGAGAGAAAGATAACTTCTTTTTCTGTCGACGTGAAAGAGAGAAAGAAAGAGGAACTGAACAAGTTGGATAGATTGCTGCTGACATAAGATGACATAATGAGGGAGATAGATAGAGAGAGGGAGGAAGGTATTTCTCCATGGAAGTCTGCAACTCGAGAGAGAAAGCATGAAGTAACGTGAGGGCCATGGTCATCAAGAATGGGTTAGGTGTGACGTCCGGAAGAAAGGGCATAAAGAGTCAATGACAACAGCGGCTACGCACAATGACTACAGAGAGATAGAAATAGCTAGAGAGAGAAATAGAGGGAATCCCGCATGGCTGTCGCCATGGGAAAGGGGAGTTTACGGCCTTAAGTCAAGGAGAACAGCAGAAAGGATGTTGAAGAGATAGAGAGAGATGACAGGTCTTCTCAATTTATTAGTTATTTTTTTAGCAGAAGGTCAAGGGCTTCTCGGGAGAGGGAGAAAGCTATGACTCGTCTTCGAAAAAGCAGAAGTAGCGCCTTTTAGTCAATGCACAGAGAGAGAGAGAGAGGGAGAAAATGTAGGTCTACTTTGTTGTGAAGTCTCTCTCTCTCTACACTCTAGCAAGCATTATAATTGCCATGAAAGAGAAGAGAAGAAGAGCAATAAAAAAACAGGAAACTGAGAAAAAAATCGCCGATTTGCGCCAAACCGTTGGGTCAAGAATCCAAAATCCACAAGGTTTAGGCCTCGCTCTCTATCTGACCTATGCCGAAGGTCTCTGGCAGGAGGAGAAGAGCTGCCAGCTGATTAAGGCCATGGCCAGAGAGGAGAGAAGCTCGAAAGCTATCACCTTCGCCGGGAGCCATCCCAGACCGTGCCTCAAGTAGCTGACAAAATAGATAACACACATCAATCCCCACTCTCCATCGCGTAGAGGAAGATGGGTGAGAAAGCGGGGGGGACGAGACAGGTTCTTCTCCTCGCTCTACAGACGTCTACGTGGGCGGCCTTTACGAGTCTGACAAACTTCGAGAGTAAAGGCATAGAGAGAGAGAGGGAACTTAGAAAATTTCTCTCTCTATATAGGTTAAGGACTCGAGGAACTTTTACGTGTATTGGAGTTTTTAGACGTCTACAAGTTTCGTATACGCGAGAGAGAGGGAGAGACCTGGTGATGGAAGGCATGGTGGCGAGAATCCCAGCGCAAGCGTAGATAAGAGGGACAAGGGTTCTTGGCTTGTTCTTCCGGAGCCACATCAAAGATCCCAAGGCTGCCAGCGACAAATTCAGCACCTGCAATCGTACGAACAATTCCACGTGAAACCCATTACCCCCACGACCTGTAGTGGAGAAAAATCAACAGGTGCGAGGGACACAACGAGATACTGAGCACGATTTTCAACAGACAGTAAAAATCAAAATTATCAACCAAAACGCAGTAAATCAAACACGTCGAACTGCGCATTTAAATCCAAAACTAATATAGAGAGAGAAAGTAGACGACTCTTTGACATGCGAGGGTTTCTACAGATATTGAAAAGAGAAAAGTTAAGGACGAAAAAAATCTTTGACATGCAAGATCAACCAAAGTATAGTAATCATGGATTTGAAAGAGTGCATGTGAGAGATAGAGAAAGAGAGAGAGAGAGAAATTTTTTTATCACGAAAGATTATCTACGGAAATTATATTCAAAATATTCTACCAATTACAAAGAGGCAATTGACGTCGTGATCAGTCAGAGCTACGTGGACAGAGAGCGGGAGAAGAATCTTAATCACAAAAAATTATCAAAGACAATTAAATTTAAAAAAAATTGAACTCCACTCATTAGAAATACCAATTAAAGACATTCAATTGATCAGGTGTGCGGAGAGAGAGAGAGAGAGAGAGAGAGCATTCTTTACCATCAAAGATTTTCCACAGAGCCTAGAAAGAGACATTTGAGATCAATTTTAGCCAAAGATCACTAATAATGGACGGAGAGCAAGAGAGAGGGAGAGGAATCCTTATCACAAAAGGTTTTCTACAAAACGTAAAATTCAAAAGATTTTCTACTCAGCACAGTAGATCTACTGAAAGATAGAAGATTTCATCCCAAACAGTTTCCTACAGAAATGAAAGATACTTAAAGCGCATAGGACTGACCAATTAGAAAAAGGTATTTGACATCAAAATTGGAATATGGTTTGCAGTCGAAGACATAGAGAAAGAGGATTTTTATCATTAAAGATTTTCCACGGAGAGTAAGAATAAAAAATTTTCATATTCAATGCACTAGATCAACCAATCAAAACGAGGCAATTGCCATTAAAATCGGCCAAAGAGTTGTAATCAAAAGTGACTATCTACTACGAAAATCAAACTAATTTTGAGCTCATCCCATTTGGTATATCCAAAGAGTAGTAAACATAGATATGATAGAGGTAGATATAGAGAAAGGATAAGAATATGAATGTGTGCTTGTGCATATATATCTAGAGAGAGAGAGAACCAGGTTTGCATTGGCTTGGAGGCCTTGGAGCATGAATTCCCAGGTGAATTCCAGTCCTCTGGCACCCACCCAAAGAGGAGCCAGTCTGTGCAGAACAGAATCAGCAAAGGCCCAACCTGAGCATATTGAATTAATATTTTATTATCTAACAATTCTTCCACCAACTAACCAAATAACGAATTAAAATTGAATCTTCACTATATTTTTTAATTACTCATAATGCAGAACTCACCGAGCCCAACAGCCTGGAACTTGTGATTCTGAGAGATGTTCCTGTGGGTCAACTGAGTCAATGCAAAATAAAGACCGGCAATGTCAACGAATCCAATCACTGCTTTTAGGGATTCCTGACAAAAATAATTTAAAGATGAGATCTGAGGTTTAATTCATGATGAGAGTCAACGATCAACAATAAAAAAATCAGTGGTACCTGATAAGGGTCAAAACCGTCATTATCAGGTAACTTGAGAAAAGTCGCCAGGCAAATGAGCTATAAACACAAGGGCAGATCATAAATTAGTTCAAAACACTAAATCTGAAATCAAGAGGACAGTGAAGATGAAAGAAACCTTCACTAACGCAGTCCAGAGATAAACGATAGCTGCTTTAACTGATGTCCCAAGGGTATCATACTCTGATCTGCGGATTAATCTTTCACAAATTAGATCTTTAAGGTCAAAGTCATTAGAATGGAACAGACATTTTAGGCTTGATAAGTTAAAGAGAGAAAATTAAAATGATATGTAAAACGTCAGATATCCTTAATAAAAGTTCACCACGCAGATATCTACCAATGCAAAAGAATCAGGACAAAGAATCATGTTGACAACATATTAACAGCAGTAGTAAGGTTTTTAAAGAGCAAATCGAAACTTAATCACAAAACAAGTGATTATCAGCATTTAAGCCCGAATTTCAGTGGATAAATCAAATAAAGTATGAACTTCGGTTAAAAATAGATCAACAACGCTGTGATAACAGCATCCGAAGCAAGTAAAATCCAGGAACTCGATAACCATCGCTGAATCCTCACCGTTTGGAAAGGCCCATAGTGCATTTCAGGGTAATTAGAAGTCAAGGAAGCCCTAATTTTCTCTGGATAAATCAAATAACGAATAAACTCAAGTTAAAAAGACAGCCAGAGTGCAGAGAGAACAATATTCGAAGCGTGAAAAATCCACGAACTCGATCACCAGAGCTAGAATCCGCCCCTTTTGGATAGGCCCATGATTTATTGAAGCGTAAGGAAAGCAATAGAAATCATTCAAATGTTAAAAAATTCGACTGCAGCTCACAGAGGAGTAGCGGTGTAATAGACGGCGTGCGGTCCGAAGGTCAAGATGGCGCAGTTTAAAAAGTGGAACATCGTCATCTTCTCCTCAAATCCAAGATCGATTCGACGAAGAATTTCGCCCCCTCCGATTCCTCTCAGCGGAGTGATGAGATCTCCGATCTCAGATGGAAAGAACAGGTATGCCAAGTATTACGATATTGTCCTCTACATGAATTGCCAATTACGATGTCGCCTCTTTAGATCAATAATCCGAAAATAATGGTGAGAAGTAGATAAATAGAAAAGAAAACATCAAGGAAATTTTTTTAATGCTTAAAAACAATTTGTTGCGTTTTATACCGTTGAAAAATTGAAAATCATTCAGAATTATTCGGTAAAGAATTAGCAGATAAGGTAGTAAACGAAAAAGTTCTATTCGGAACATCCATTTTGAATATTTTATGAGATAATAGTTCACAAATTAAAACCTAGTAAACGAAAAAATTACATGAAAATATTCAGCAAAGAATAAAATTCATAAAGATTACAAAAAATAAAAATTTGGAAAAAGAGAAAACCCAAAAAAATAGTTCAAAGGTTAAGAAATTTTTAGATAATTTTATTACTAAAATTAACAAATAATTCAAGAAGAAAAGGCAGTAAGAATTATTTCAACCAAGAACAAAATTAATAAGCTTAAAATAAAAATATACAAATTTAGAATGACAACTTTGAATAGCTTAAAACCTAATAAATTAGAAAATATACGCCATTTCCAAATATTTTTACCAAAAATATTCAATATAATTTGAAAACCAAGCATTGGAAACCGTAATGAATGTAGGAAAGTTAGAGGTATGGAGATAGTGATTGACCTACTCGATGATGGTATCTGGTGCCGATATCCAAACTAATATTGGACACCAATATTGGGGCAAATATTGAATGTTGATACTGCCATCCCAAAGATGGATAGCAAGGCCTAGATAATATCCAAGATTCACACTACATATCTTTTATTAGATATATTACTGCATTTGATATCCAATACAGTCTTGATATCTATCATCTATCTACATTTGTAATACTATATTTTGGTGCTATCGAGATATTGGAGGTGGATAATGGATATCTAATATCCACAACTATTAAGGGGAAAAGGTGCTATCGAGTCTATGAAGTTGTTAATTAGCGATATATTTGGACATAAAAGATCACTTACAAGGTCTACGGACATTGGTGGATATAGATATAATTATGTGGATTGTTGTAAACATTTCCTATACCCAATGTTTATGAAAAAGGGGCGAATGACCACAAATCAAGGTGCCCATGCAAGCCTTGTGAGCATTCTCTCCTTTCTTCTCTTTCTCTCTTGGTGAAGAGCATTGAAAAAGAGATACAACCGTCCAATGATCGTGATGATACCACTAGAGGCTAAAAATTTGAAAAACTTTGTGAAATCCTTTAATGAACCTTATTAGCATGGTGATAAGCATAAATCACGATTTTGAAAATACAAATTCACTGATCAAAAATTATACTCTAGTCTTTAATTCGATCCTAAAATTTAGAATAGTACTGAGTCAAGGTTGAATCCAAAGGGAGGATAGTGAAGTGTCATTTTCGTGCATCGTTAAAACACAAAGACGATGGTCAAACAAAATTTATAAAACCGAAATCACTAAGACAAGATATAATAATCAAGTATTGGGTAAGTATCGGGTCGATCCACAAAGAGCAGGGTTGACTTTAATAGCAGAGTTGACTTGGTCAAAATTAGGTTTAAAAGAAGTTTTAAATAAGAGAAAATAAGATGTAAGATATGGAAATGATATAAATAAGGTAAATAAGAAGTTTTAAGAATTGAAATCTCGGATTTGACAGAGAAAAGTCAAAGTCAAAGCGTTGACTTTGACTAGCAGTAAGTGTTCTGCAAAATCAGAGAATCAAACAGAGTCAGAAGATTACGAAAATTAGATATTTGGAAACTAGAGAAAAAATGGAATTTATTTATATATTTTCGTAATTTTTGGATAAGAAATGGATTTATTATGAATTATTAAAAATCAATGATCAGAAAATCCCCGAAATTAACACCTCAGAGGAAATCTTCAAATTGAATGCCCAAATGAAATCCAAATCTTGCAATTTATATGTCAATGGAAAGCTAAGAACCAGAGGAATCCATCAAGATCAAAATTATCAAATTCTGATTTTTCAATAAAAAGTAATTGACCTCGAAAGTCAACGTTTGACTTCTGATGAAAGATGAACAGTCCTTGGTCAAACATCAAATTGAAGGGTCAAATGAACTCCGAATTTGATGAATTTGCTATCCACGGAAAGCTGATGAAAAGAGGAATCCAATGAAACCAAAATCAAGTGATTTGGAATTATAATAAGAGAGATATCTTATTTTCAAAATCAGAAAAATTTCAGACCGAAATTTGGGGAAAATGAAGAACACTATGAACTAATTTGCCAAATTAAACTTCTAAATCTAATAAAAACTCAAATTACCTCTTGATAATCGATCGAATCTCACTACTAACCCGATTGCCATGAGAATTAAGCTCCAATTTGAGCGAATTGGAGTGAATTTGCTCGGATCCTTTCTCACGGAATTTCGGAATTCAAGGGGAAAATTCGATGAAATCAAGGAGGAATTCGTGATCAATCCCGCTCCAATCCCTTCGGAATTGAGTCAAAACGCAGGGGGATCACGATGAACTAAAGATCTTCCTCGAAATTTGCTTACTTCCTTCACGAATCGATCAAAAGTTGAAGAACAAAGAAGAGAAATACATGCTTTTAAAGAGGGAATTAGGCCCGAAAACGTGGGCAATGGAGGCGATCATGGAGGCGGTTTGCAAGGGTCGTGGGAGCGGTTCCTTGGGGTGACGTCGTAGCTCCAGGATTTGCCACGAATTGGCCACGATTTTTGCTTCATTTTTGCCACGATTATCGCCGCAGTCGATCACGATTGACCACGATCGGACCACGATCGGGCGTCGATCGTGCTCCAGATCCTCAATAAAATGCCGATCGATAGTCGTGGAATCAATTCCACAACGAATGGAGTGTGATCGCGGCTCGATCGGGCCGCGATCGTGGAGTTCTTCCACGACTCGTCGTAGTCGTCCGATGCTCTTCAGGTGAGGGAACGGTCACGATTGCGCGATCTTGTTAAGCTTTGATCGTGAGGCGCGTTCAACTTCAGCCGTCCAATCGGTGATTATCGCGATGAAGATCCGGCGCTCTCGAGCCTCCACGTGGCGTCAAGTAAGTCGTCCGATGCTCCCATATGACGATCCCAGTCGCGATCACGATCGAACGCACCTGGTGCTTCCACGCGGCCACCGTTGATTGGTCACTTAACTTACATATTGCGCACGTGCATCAGTTGATGATCGCGTGGACTCGGGTCCACGCGATCTCTGCCGTTCTGGCTGCATCGAACGCCCGATAAGTCACCACGTCACCTGCAAACGGTAAGTATCGTGTGGGACATAGTCCCACACGGAAGAAAAAAAAAAAGAAATGCGCCCCTATAAATTAGGGGGCGGTTTTACGCTTATGCGTTACCGCCCCTTAATACTAACCAGGGCCCACTATTCCCTTGGGCCCTCCACTTACCAGCCTGCCACGTGGCGCCCCACACGGGCGCCCACGTGGACCGTCCGCATGGTCTCCTGCCACACATCAGCGCCACCTGCGCTCCCCGTGGGCCGCCTGGGCTCTGCCACATGGCCTCAGTGCCATGTCGCACCCTGGGTCGGCCCTGCGCGCCACGTCAGCCGCCGCCTCGCCACGTCAGCACCTAAGGTAATTAAACCCCCTTTTTCGCGATTTTGTTAATAGAAAATACCTAAAAAAATCAAATAAAATACAGAAAAATACATAAATTTTCAAAAATTCATATTTCTCAAAATACAACTCCTTTTTAATTGAAATTTTCTCCATTGGATCATAAATTCTTTCCTTTTTAATATTATGCCATTTAAAACATATTTAGAAAGAAGAAATCAAGATGACTTATAATTTGCTTAAATCATTTCTCATTAAACATTTTAAATCATAAATTCATCCTAAAATCATCCTTCCAAACATTTACTAAAGTCAAAACTCATTCCATAACAGAGATTAACTTCTATTAATTTAAACAAAAGATTAATCATCTATTAAGCATGAAATTATCCCTAATTTATGCATAAATATCAACTTTAGTGAAATGACATGTCAATGGAGAAAATTCCTAAAAAGTATGATAACATGCATCATATTCACCTAAAATAAGCATGAATATGAGTTAATTAAGATAAGAATTCAAGTTATAAATGCATGTTATCAGATAGTCAAAAGATTGAGATAATGAAAAGGATTGATAAAATAGGGGCTTATATGTAGAAGATATGACTATCTGATCAAGCACTTTCAAATCCTCAATTGAAGATCAACATTTTTTATCAGATAGAAGAATGATAATTTCGGGTGGAAAATACAAATTTTAGATTGAAAAGATGGAGAAATAGAAAATATCAAAGCAAAAATGTTTGAATCTAGAGTTTTGCAATCAAAACTCACTCTATCGATGCTCTCTAATCAATCACCCCATCGAGAGCTTGTACATCTCGCCCAGGCTTAACGTCTTACATCCAAAATGAGAAATGAATAGAAAAGAGAAGAAAATCAATAAAAAGGATGTTTGGTACATGACAGAAGATCGATTGGTTATCTCTTTCCTTTAGCTAACTAAAGAAGTTTCTTGTTTGCTTTTTATGATTGATGAGATGAATCTGTGTGGTCATTAAAAACACACGGGGATGTGTCACAAATATTTTGAAACTCACAAATTTAAGATAAAAATTAAGACTTTTATTGTATAATGATGAATGAGGGTTGAATCCACAGAGAATTAAGGTATTTTTGAGGTATTACTTCAAATTTGATCAAATTAGACAAAGAATTGAGGTGAGAAATTAGGGAGATTGGTAGACTTGGAAAGAAAACTCTAAGAAAAATCCACAAAAACTAAAATTCAGTCGATTTGGACCAAAATTTGTAGAGAAATGAAGGATCAAAAATTAGATAGAAAATAGATTGTGAAGAGAGAAAAACTAAAAATTTATCTAAAAATTTAAGTAATCTATGATTCAAAGTTGAAAGATAATGATACTGGACAAAAGATTAGGAGGAAAACACACAATCTAACTTGAAGTCGTGCTTGAAATGATCCAATTGATTGTCAGATCAAGGGCTTTTCATTTTGTAATTTTGAAGACAAATTTTGGCATTCAAGAGGAGATTTCTCCCTATTCTTTCGAAGAAATCTTGATTTCAAGCACTCTCTGGACATGGAAAGTGATCTAAAAGAGGAAGAAATCAAGGGATTCAAGGATTGAGATGTCTAAACAGTTCGATAGCTCGAAACATCCAAGAATATATTTTTCGTCGAAGAATATGCGTATAAGTAGGCAAATTTGGGTGTAACTGTTAGATTTGGCATTTCATCTCCGATTAACGATTGAGATGAAACGCTTGGATGTGAATTTTTACCATTACGTCGTGTTAGTTCGATCGAAGATAGAGCACTCAGATATTGTCACGTCACGTGTGAAGAAGAAGCGTCGCGAGATCTCTTCCGTTTGATCATGAATCGACGTCTCAAATTCTCAGATGGCTCTTCAAATCTTGGCCATTAGAAATCCTCACATTAATAGCCAAGATTGATCCGTTTAGTAAAACGAATCATCTTCTATTCAGATGCTGCAACGTACCTCCCCCTCCTTATATAAGTGAAAATGAGGGGATGAGATTAAATGACCTTTATTTGCATCGATCAGACGCTCGTGCAATTAAATAAACAGAAATAGTCCCACATGACAAAAATAAACACGATCTGATGGGTATAAAAATCATGTGTGTTCACTAGGCTTAGCATATATCTTGAAAAGGATGCTTAGCCCACTAATCTCACACATGCACACACATGTGCCCACACAAGTACATATGCTCAAACGTGGTGTGTATACATGATAACATGCATTTATAACTTGAATTCTTACCCTAATTAACTCATATTCATGCTTATTTTATGTGAATATGATGCATGTTATCATACTTTTTAGGAATTTTCTCCATTGGCATGTCATTTTACTAAAGTTGATATTTATGCATAAATTAGGGATAATTTCATGCTTAATAGATGATTAATCTTTTGTTTAAATGAATAGAAGTTAATCTCTGTTATGGAATGAGTTTTGACTTTAGTAAACATTTGGAAGAATGATTTTAGGATGAATTTATGATTTAAAAATGTTTAATGAGAAATGATTTAAGTAAATTATAAGTCATCTTGATTTCTTCTTTTCTAAATATGTTTTAAAATGACATAATATTAAAAAAAGGAAAGAATTTATGATCCAATGGAGAAAATTTCAATTAAAAAGAGTTGTATTTTGAGAAATATGAATTTCTGAAGTTTTAGCCTTTTTCGGATTTTTATTTGAATTTTAAAGTGATTTTTCGATTAATTTCTTGTTAAAATCGTGAAAAAGGGGGGTATTTTGGTCCACAGGCCCCCGACTGATGACGTGGCAGGCATACCTGACGTGGCGAGCGAACGTGGCGCGCGGGACCACCGGCAGATGCGACATGGCACTGAGGCCACGTGGCAGCGCCGCCGATGGCCCACTCGTGGCTGACACGTGTGCACGTGGCTGACACGTGTGCACGTGGCTGACACGTGTGCGCGATATATACTTTTAATATAGGTTATAGATATAAGCCTATTCTTAGAACTGGCTAATATCTATAACCGCTCCCCTATTTAAGCGCAGAGAATCTCTTTATTTTATCCGTGTGGGACTATGTTCCACACGGTTTTACCTTTTGCAGGTGACGTGGCGGCTTGGCGGGCGTCGGATCGGATCAGAGCAGCGGAGATCGCGTGGACCCGAGTCCACGCGATTGTCAAATCAAGCACGTGCGTAAATTAGGGGATAAGTGGATCAGATCGGAGCGCGTACGTGACGCCACGTGGCGACGTGAGGAGCGTCGGATCGGCATAAAAAAGATAGGCTTTTTGAGCGCGATCCAACCGTTCATTCTCCTGACGCTTCATCGGACGGCTGATCTACATCGCGATCGCGGTGCACGGGATCCTTTAATCGTGATCGTCCATCCAGCGGTTTTGTCATCGGACGGCGCAGACAAAACAGGGAAGAACCCCAGGATCGCGGTCCGATCAAGCCGCGATCGCGGCGTGATCGAGCCGCGATCGTACGTTTTCTGCGGCGGAATCTTTCCTACCTGATTCGACGATAATCGACGGAAACTTAGGACCATGATCGAACCCCGATCGTGGCCCGATCGTGGTCCGATCGTGGTGCTAAAATCGTGGAAATAGGAGCTAAATCCACCGCTGAATTTGGTCAAAATCGTCGCGGAATTGAAGCCACGACCCATGCCCAAGGAAGCGCCTCCACGACGCTTGAAAATCGCCCCCACGAACGCGTCAATTGCCCATGATCATCGGGCCAATTTCCCTCTTTAAAAGCATGTATTTCCCTTCTTTGTTCTTTAACTTTTGATCGATTCGTGAAGGAATTAAGCGAATTTCGAGGAAGATCTTTAGTTCATCGTGATCCCCCTGCGTTTAGACTCAATTCTGAAGGGATTGGAGCGGGATTGATCACGAATTCCTCATTGATTTCATCGAATTTTCCCCTTGAATTCTGAAAATCCGTGAGAAAGGATCCGAGCAAATTCACTTCAATTCGCGCAAATTGGAGCTTAATTCTTGTGGAAATCGGGTTAGTAGTGAGATTCGATCGATTATCAAGAGGTAATTTGAGTTTTTATTATATTTAGAAGTTTAATTTTGCAAATTAGTTCATAGTGTTCTTCATTTTCCCCAAATTTTAGTCTGAAATTTTGCTGATTTTGAAAATAGGATATCTCTCTGATTATAATTCAAAATCACTTGATTTTGATTTCATTGGATTCCTCTTTTCATCAGCTTTCCGTGGATAACAAATTCATCAAATTCCGAGTTCATTTGACCCTTCAATTTGACGTTTGACCAAGGATTGTTCATCTTTCATCAGAAGTCAAACGTTGACTTTCGGGGTCAATTACTTTTTATTGAAAAATCATAATTTGATAATTTCGGTCTTGTTGGATTCCTCTGGTTCTTAGCTTTCCATTGACATATAAATTTCAAGATTTGGATTTCATTTGGGCATTCAATTTGAAGATTTCCTCTGAGGTGTTAATTTCGGGGATTTTCTGATCATTGATTTTCAATAATTCATAATAAAGCCATTTCTTATCCAAAAATTACTAAATATATATCAATAAATTTCATTTTCTCTCTAGTTTCCAAATATCTAATTTTCGTAATCTCATGAATCTGTTTGATTCTCTGATTTTGCAGAACATCTACTGCTGGTCAAAGTCAATGCTTTGACTTTGACTTTTGACTTTTCTCTGTCAAATCCGAGATTTCAATTCTTAAAACTTCTTAATAGGTCTATTTATATCATTTCCACTCATTACATCTTATTTTCTCTTATTTAAAACTCCTTTTTAACCCTAGTTTGACCAAGTCAACCCTGCGATTAAAGTCAACCCTGCTCTTTGTGGATCGACCCGATACTTACCCAATACTTGATTATTATATCTTGTCTTTGTGAGTTCGGTTTTATAAATTTTTTTTGACCATCGTCTTTGTGTTTTAACGACGCACGAAAATGACACGTCAATACACGTGGCCATGTGGTGACACGTCATTCGCCCATTGCGTCAATTGTTATGTCAGTGCATGATAAAACTGATGATTTTTTTAATTTTAAAAATCCAAAATAAATTCAATAAAATTATAGAAAAATCCCTAAAAATTAGAAAATTCATAACTTTCATAATACAACTCTAAATTAATCCAAATTTATTTCTTTGGATCAGAAATTAAATAATGTATCATTTTAGAAGTTCAAATTTAATAAATAACAAGAGAAGAAAGTTTTATTTTAAAAAAATACTCATTTCTCCTATGTAATAAAATTTAGAAAAATAAATGAGTGTATAAAAAGTATTTCATCTGATTATTTAACATTAAAAATCAATTATAATATCATATATAGATGAGAAAGTCTACTCTAGCATAAATTATTTAATTTAACATAATTATCTCTAAAATAATGCATTTTAAGATTATAACTTAAAATTGCATGAAATGATATATATGCACTCAAAGTATGAAAAGATGCATAAGAATGAAATATTTTATGCTTTAATTTGCTTTAATAATCATATAATTTTATGTATAAATTGTATGTTATCAATGATCAAAGGGGTACACATGGAAAGAGCATAAAAAGATGAAGCTGTGCATAAATTTAATCCAAAAACTCCTTCAAGACGAGTCAGATATCAAACTTTGAATTTGGAGAAACTTGTACCCTTGATTTGTTTCTCTCTCCTAATCAACTACCTCAAATTCCATGCCTCTCATGTCTCAACATTCCCACGAACTCCCTTGTCTCAGGCAACAAAATTGAGATAAACTATTCCTGAAAAAACAAAAAGAGTTAAATCATCACTTCTCTCCGCTCTCCTCTCTCCTCTCTATTCCTCCCCACTAATGAAAGAGTTATATGAGAGAGAGAAAAAGGAGAGGAAAAAGAGTGAGAGGAAGAAAGAGGAGAGAGAGATTAGAGAGAGGGGTTTATCCCTCTCTTGTGATACAATTGTGGCATTGCAATTATGACATGGCAAATGTTCATGCTAGTGACATAATTAGAGAGATCTGTAGAGAGAGAGGAGGAATAGAGAGAAAGAAAGAGGGGGAGAGAGAGGGGGGGATTAATCTCCTCTCCCGTGTGACACAACTGCCACTCCAATTCTGATCCAATGATTTTATGACATCAAGGTCACTATTAGAGAGAAAAGATAGAGAGGGTGAGAGAGAGAGATAGAGAGAGAATATTCTCTCTTTTTTTCAATTGAAATTTTCAGCCATTGTGATCACTCCATGTGGTGCGATCATGTAAATAGGCCTAAAATACTTTTAAAAAACCATTTTAAAATGAAACTTATATTTTTCTCTTTTTATAAATTCATTTCTAAATGATCTTGGATTTAGAAAATTTCCCCAAAAATACTAAAAAAATCTGAAAAATTAGGAATATATTCTAAAGATACTTTTAATCATTTCTAACCCTTATAAGATGCTCTCATAATTTATTTTGTGTAAATAATATGATGGATATTATGTGGCCTATGAGCCAATCACACTTCCATGTATCTTGTTTATGTTCATTGAAATTTAATTATTTATTATCATTCATGTGTGATGTTTATAATAAAGTTTATGAGAATATGCAATGACTAAGTAAATTATGATGAGATCATAATATAGTGATCACTAGTCTTTAAACATATGTTCTAAACATTCCTATTCATGGGATATTTGAGAAGGACATCGAATTATCCTGAAAGAATAACACTATCTAATCCAACTCATATGATGAGTATGGCTGATCTTGTAGCTATCGATGTAGAGACACTAAGAATAGATAGTGGGTGCTCTTTGGAGAAAGAGTTCACTGAATTGATCCGTATGAATCCTTAAATGGTATTATACCTAACTATCAATCAAGTCGATTCATTTCATGGTTGTGTATATGGTCCTTTGAATTGAGACACCAAAGACATCTTGTGCATAGATGATCGTATTTTGATTATGACTTATGAATGCCTATCCACAGGATCTCTAAAACATCATATATTCGATACGACATGAAGTCCACGAAGATGATTGTGTGATCAAGATGGGATCATCCGCCCTTGGTATTTGAGGAGATTAACTCAATGAATGAGAGGCGATGAAATCCTTGGCCAAGGTAGTGGAAATATTGTAGAAGGAGTTCCCGATGATTTCCTACATGCATCAGTACTAACTTGAGTGACCGATTAGGGTTTGATAGTTGACTATGCCCAAAGTCAGTTATGAGTTTCATGCAGATGAATGATTATAAATACATGGTAATCGATGATGGAAAGGCTCCACAAGTGAGTTCTTACATACTCCATATCTCCTAGTGTATGTCGTGTAGCTTGGTACCCAACGAGCTGGCAACTCAACCTATCGATTGGGTTAAATCGATCCTTGATTAATTAATATATATGTTGATGTGGATAATTAATTAAGGTTGATCAATAAGGTGTTATTTGGTCTATAGAGTTATTAACTAGTGAGATGTATGGACCTAGAGGGTCACACACATAAGGTCTATAGATGTTGGTGGATATAGACATAATTATGAGGTTTTTTTATGAAAAAACTCATGGAAACTTTGAGTATGCGTCATGATTCATCAGAATAATCAGATTCATAAAACAGAATTAAACTTGTACCTGGATTCACTGAATTAATCTTCATCGAAGTAGATTATTGAAGTGGAGAATAGCCTTCTTGAATATCCCCAATGTAACCTCCTGATCTCTAGAAAAAATGAGATTCTCTCTAGAGGGTTATGAGCATCAGCTTATCCAAGTGGACTATGGCCTCCTATTTATAGAGATGAGGAAAGCTTAAGCCTCTAATCAGTCATTAGTCAACTGATAACATGTTATTTATACATGAATTTACATGATTAATAATATAAATAAAGGCATTAATTATTCCAATTGTATGCATGTTATCATATTTTAAGTACATTTCTATCATTTTACATAATTTCATGTTATGATCTAAAAATACATCAATTTATGGATTATTATACAAAATTGAACAATGTGATTTTAATCCTAATTATATTTGAGATCATAAGTATGTTTTCATGATTAAATGATAAGAGAAATGATGCTTATTAACATTCATGTATTTTTATAAATTTATTTTATAAGATACATGAATGTATTTATTTAATTAAAATTCATTCTCTCACTATTTTAATATTTTGACTTTTTATAATGATATATTATTCAATTTCTAATCCAACAAAACAAATTTGAATTAATTTGGAGTTATATTTTAAACGTTATGATTTTAAAATTTTTTAAGAATTTTCTAGAATTTTTCTGAATTTATTTAACCATATTTTTGGTTTTAAATTAATTAAAAAGAATTAAAAAAGGGTTTGAATTTACCGCACGCTGACATGGCAAAGCGCTGCCACATGGCGACGCGCGGGCGTGTGACACGTGTACACATGTGTGCGTGTGTGCGTGACGTGTGCGTGACACGCATGTGTGTGCGTAACACGTATGCGCGATCTTTCCATATATATTATAAGCATCCCGTAATCGGAATTCGCGAACCATCAAATCTGCATTATCTTATAAACTCAATAAATCACTTTATTTTATTGAGTGTGGGACTATCTTCTTCTGTCCTTTATTTCAGGTGACGTGGCGACACGTGGGACATCCGATCGCGTGATTTAATCACGTGCGCCGGACATCACTTTCTTGAGGGGTACGTGGCGACATCTCGCGGGGCATCGATTCGATTAAATAGACCTCAATCGCAACCGTCCATCAAGGGAATTATAACGGTCGAGATTAATCATGATCAGTGGACTCATCGACTTATCGTGATCGTCGGACTAAGATGCAACGGATGGATCAAATCAAAGCACCTCTTCACACGCGTGACGTGGATGCATCTTGACGCTTCATCGCCGATCGGACGAACGTGACTTAATCGCACCATTTCGATCAAATGACACGTCATCCCAGCCGTTGATCGCGATCAAACCATCAATCCGATGGTTACGCCTCTTTTCCTCTATAAATTCATTGTTCTTCGCGAACGGAAACTCACCCTTAGATTTTTGAGATTAAACGAACTATTTAGACACCACAATTCAAGCGTCATTCAATTTCTTTCTCTTCTTGACACGTTTCCATGTCCTAGGAGTACTTGAAATCAAAAATTGATCGAGGGAGTAAGGAGAAATCACATCTTGAACGCCATCTTCGTCTTTGAAATTGCGGAATAAATAGCCATGCATTTGACGATTAATTGGATCATTTCGAGTGCAACTTTGGGTTAGATTGTGTGTTTTCATCTTAATCTTTCGTCATTTAGCATTAGATTTAAGTTTTGAATCATAGATTAAGTTTAATTTCAGTTTTAAATCAATTTCACGATTGAATTTTTCTCTCATTTTCAAACTTCAATTACTCTACGAATTCTAATCCAAATCACTCGATTTTTTATTCTGTGGATTTGAAATTGAGTTATCTTTCTTATATCATAAATTTCCCAATTTCTAATCTTAATTCATCGTCTAATTTGATCGAATTTCAAAGATATCTCTCAAAATTCCCTAATTCTCTGTGGATTCGACCCTTATATACCATTATACCCTTCAATTTGTGAATTAATCTTTAAATTGGTAAGTTTGGACTTTATTTTGACACGACATCGTGTGTATTTAACGACCATACAAATTCATTTCGTCATCAGCCCATTAATGACTAATGATTGATTAATTACCTCTACACATAATTAACCTCTACACACATATATATAAATGTCGTAATCTCCACATTAAACATAATTGCATCACGTAATGGGATTAAATAAGAGCTAATCTAAAATAATATATAATTATGTCCACTTAATAGAGATTAGATCTAACAATCTCCCACTTGGACAAGATATGTATTAACTGAATATTGTGAATTATTAATGTATGAGCTCAACTTGATGCTATTATTTGTAGACATTATCATCAATGTCGTCCATCATTAAATCATAAATGAACCAAGGGGATTTTTGTCACATTAAGCGTAACTAAACCTAAACAATGATCATATATATTGATTGAATGAATGACACAGATCGTGTGTGGATGTGTAGCATGGAAATTACATGAAACGTGATTCATACATGTACATTTTTAACTTAGTCCTTTGAAGTTTGAAGAGAGTTCAACTGAAATTATATTCATAATGGTAAACTTAAACAACAGGTCGGTTACATAATAAGCACACAAAGTACACTAAACTGCCACTGAAATTACACATTGTCATATGATGTCAAGCCCATATAAGCAGTATGTTCACGGAAGATTGTAGTCGACACTGCTTTAGTAAGTGTATCTGCTACCATGGAGTTATTACTGATGTGCTCAATAGATAGTTGACCATTCTAAACTCATTCTTTAACAGCCAGATATTTGATATCTATATGTTTAAATTTTTTTCAAGCTCTGATTGTTATTGGCAAACATAACGGCTGACTGATTCTCACAATAAAGCTTACGTGGTCTTTCAACTCCTTGAACTATCTTTAAATTTGTGACAGAAGTTTTCAGCTAATTGCCATGATTTGATGCTTCATAGCATGCTATATATTCTGCTGCCATAGTAAAAGATGTTATAAGTACCTTTTTAACACTTTTCCATGAGATAGCTCCTCCAGCTAGCAAATAAATATAGCCCGAAGTAGATTTTCTGCTATCAATGCATCCAGAAAAATCAGAATGTGAATACCCAATGATCTCTAGTCGTTCTATTTTTTGTATGTGAGCATGTAATTCTTTGTCCTCTGTAAATATCTCAAAACTCGTTTTACTGCCTTCCAATGTGCCATACCTAGATTACTCATGTACAACCCAAAACCCCTACTATCTGGTCGTGAACAAACTTGAGCATACATAAGACTCCCAACAACTTGTGCATATAGAACTTTTTGCATCTCTTGAATTTCCAATGTATTATTTGGACATTGATTGAGACTTAGTTTGTCTCCTTTTGCAATTGGGGTATCTAATGGTTTATAATCTTGCATACCGTATCGTTGAAGAAGCTTTTCAATATAACCCTTTTTTGTGACAATCCTAAGACATTTTTAAGATAATCTCGGTAAATCTAAATGCCTAAAACATAAGAGGCATTACCAAGGTCCTTCATCTCAAACTTGCTTGATAGAAACATCTTGGTATCACTTAATAAGTTTAGATCATTAGTGGCAAGTAAAATGTCATTGACATATAATACTATAAAAATATACTTGCTCCCACTAAACTTATGATATATACATGCATTAGCAGGATTTATCACAAAACCGAATGAACTGATAATCTTATGAAATTTATAATACCACAGACGAGGAGATTGTTTCAGTCTATAGGGAGATTTCTTTAATTTGCAGACCGTGGACTTTTAATCTCCAATCACAAAATTTTTAAGTTATTCCATATAGATGGTTTCATCAATTTCTCTATTTAGAAATGCGGTCTTTACATTCATTTGATGTTGATAGATATTATGTGGCCTATGAGCCAATCGCACTTTCATGTATCTTGTTTATGTTCATTGAAATTAAATTTATTCATTGTCATTCTTCTGTGATGTTTGCAATGAAGTCCATGATCATGTGCAATGACCAAGTGAATTATGATGAGATCATAATATAGTGATCACTAGTCTTTAAACATATGTTCTAAACATTCCTATTCGTGGGATATTCGAGAAGGACATCAAATTATCCGGAAAGAATAACACTATCTAATCTAACTCATATGATGACTATGACTGATCTTATAGCCATCGGTGTGGAGACACTGACGATAGATAGTGGGTGCTCTTTGGAGAAAGAGTTCACTGAATTGATCCGTATGAATCCATGAATGGTATTATACCTAACTGTCAATCAGGTTGATTCATGTCATGATTGTGTATGTGATCCTTTGACTTGAGACACCAAAGACATCTTGTGGATGGATGATCGTGTTTTGATTATGACTTACGAATCCCTAGCCACGGGATATCTAAAACGTCATATATTAGATACGACATGAAGTTCACGAAGATGATTGTGTAGTCAAGATGGGATCATCCACCCTCGGTATTTGAGGAGATTGACTCAAAGGAATGAGATGCGATGAAATCCTTGGCCAAGGTAGTAGAAATATCGAAGAAGGAGTTCTTGATGATTTCTACACGCATCAGTACTAACTTGAGTGACCGATTAGGGTTTGACAGTTGACCATACCCTAAGTCATTCATGAGTCTAATGTGGATGAAAGGATTATACATACATGGTAATCAATGACGGGAAGGTTCCATAAGTGAGTTCTTACATACTCCACATCTCCTAGAGTACGTGGTGTAGCTTGGCACCCAACGGGCTGGCAACTCAACCTATCGATTGGGTTAAATCGATCCTTGATTAATTAATCTATATGTGGATATAGATAATTAATTAAGGTTGACCAATAAGGTGTTATTTGGTCTATAGAGTTATTAACTAGTGAGATATATGGACCTAGAGGGTCACGCACATAAGGTTTATGGATGTTGGTGGATATAGACATAATTATGCAGGTTTTTATGAAAAAAACCTCATACCAAATGTCTATAAATAGGGGGAGGACGACCACAACTGAAGGTGCCCATGCAAGCCTTGTGGGAATTCTCTCCTTTCTTCTCTTTCTCTCTTGGTGAAGAGCTTTGAAGAGGAGATCCAACCATCCGGAGACCGTGTGGATACCGCTAGAGGCTAGACACTTGAATAGCTTCAAGAACTCCTTCAAGGAAACCTGTAAGTATGTTTTCTCATACATACTAGATGATAGGATCATCTGTTCTTGGTGGCTCGGTATTTTGAATGTCCGATTCAATGTTTTTCGCTGCATTTGATGTTATGATCAAAATTTCAGAAAGTTATCGACCTCAGATCCCATCAGTCTTTATAGTTGCTTTGTTTAGAACTCTATTCAATAAATATCTAGCTGTTTTTAAAACTTCACCCCATAAACTTATGTGAAGGGATGATTCAGTCATCATACTTCTTACCATATCTTGAAGTGTCCGATTTCACCGTTCAACAATGCCATTCATACTAGGAGTGTCTGGCATAGTATATTGAGGGACAATTGCTGATTGCTCAAGATGCTACACAAAACTTCCAGGACATTGCTCACCATATGCATCATTCCTTCTATAGAACTCTCCACCACGATCTGATCTCACATTCTTGATCCTCTTGTTGAGTTGATTTTCTACCTCTGCTTTAAATATCTTGAATGTATCTAAGGACTCTGATTTTTCATGAATGGGATAAATGTAACCATATCATGAGTAATCATAAGTAAATGTAATGAAGTATCGATGTCCATTTCGCATTGCCGTAGGAAATAACCCACATGTATTCATGTGGAGTAATTGTAATAATTCCTTCGCTCGTGAAGATTCTTTTCCTATAGTGTGTGTGTTCTTGACCTTTATGAAATTAACACACTTTTTAATATCCCTGATATTAACTTTTCTATTTCCAAAAGTACAAGTATAACCAAATCTGTCCAGAGTAGATACAAACACTAGATTACGTCTAAAATTTGGTACACCAAAAGTATCTACCACATCCACAAAATGATGAGTGTTTAGAAGCAATGTAAGTGTTCTGATCCCTTCTACTCTAGCTGAAGTGTCATCGGCAGTGAATACATATTTCTCCTCACTTCTTGGCTTCTGACAATGGAGACAACCTTGCATTGACATATTAAGATGAATAGTAGCACCATAGTGACATATCAAGACCGCGAGGTCATTGAAAACATACGGTCAAGAGTCAAAATTAATACCCAAACTCACCAATTTTATCAAATAATCACAAATTGAGGGGTATAGTGGTGAATATGGGTCGAATCCACAAAGAAATAAGAGAATTTTGAGAGATCTTTTGAAATTCGATCAAATCAGATAATGAATTGAGGTGAGAAATTAGGGAAATTGGTATTTTTGGAAAGAAACCAAAAGACAAATCCATGTAATCAAAAATCACTTGATTTGGATCAAGATTCATGAAGAAATCAAAGAGCAAATTTGGTATAAATTTCTAAATGCGAAGAGAGAGAAATCCAAGTAAAAATATAAAATTATCTAAATATACGATTCTAAATTAAAATCTAATGATACATGATGAAAGATTAGGAGGAAAACACATAATCTAACCCGAGATAGCGATCGAACTGATCCAATTAATTGTTGAATTCAAGGCTTTTCATTCTGTGATTTCGAAAAACGATCTTCGATGTTCAAGAGGCGAATTCTCCCTACTCGATAGACGAAATCTCACTTCCAACCACTCCATCGAGGCAGAAATGAGTCTAGAAGCAATTTGAAGCAAGAGATTTAAGGATGGTAGTGTCTAGACAGTTCGATTACTCGAAATCATCCAAGAATGCTTTACAATGTTAAAGAACATCTTATTTTATAGCAAAATTTGGGCATAACCATCTGACCTCGAGTTTCATCTTCGATCAACGGCTCTGATGAAATGCACGGATGCGAATCGTTACAATTAAGTCATGGTCGTTGGATCGGAGATGGACCATCGATATTTCACCACGTCGCGCGCTTTAGAAATAACGCTTGAAACGCCATCCGACCGATCTTGATCTAACTCTCCGGATGCGTTTTTGTCGGTTTTAATCTCAGCTCTTATAAATCCTTAGATCAATGGCTAAGATTAAATCATTTTAAAATGATTCGCCGACGAGTAAAAATGTGCCACGTACCCCCCTGCCTTTATGTGATGATCGACGATGGCGATTTAATCGTGTGATCGGACGCTCCACATGGTGCCACGTTACTTGCCTAGATCGACGATCGCGATTTGATCGGATGCTCCAGATTTTGCCACGTCACTTGCACGATTTATAAAATCGATTTTAAATTAAATAAATTAATTTTAAATTCATAAAAATTTAGAAAAAATCTGAAAAATCCCTAAAAATTAGAAAAAAATCATAATTGTCAAAATTCAACTCCAAATTAATCCAAATTTATTTTATTGGATCAGAAAATAAATTATATATCATTCTAAAAAGTCAAATTTAATAAATAACAAGAGAATAAATTTCTATTTCAAAAATACACTCATTTCTCTTAAAAATTATAACTTAGAAAAATATATGAGTATATAAAAATTATTTTCTCTTATTATTTAACATTAAAACCCAATTATAATTTTAAATATAGATGAGAATAATCTTAATCTAAAATATATTCTAAAAAATACATAATTATCCTTAAAATAATACATTTTGAGATTATCATTTAAAATTGCATGAAATGATAAATATGTACTCAAAGTATGATAACATGCATAAAAATATAATGTTTTATGCCTTAATTTGCATTAAGATTGCATGTTATCATAGAGTCTAGCCACCAAATATTAGTAGGTATAGAGGCAAGATTAACTTCTATACAAACAAGAGTAATGAAATTAGCTTTCTTTTCTCTCCAAGCATGATATTTTGTACAATCCTTCTTGAAGTGACCAGGTTTACGACAATGGAAACAAGTCAATGCTTTATCTTGTTTTTGCCTCTTCTGGTCCTTTTGGAGAGCACCTCCTTGTTTGTGCTTTTCATGCTTCCTTTTCTTCGATTTAGAGGTAGAGGAAAAATTTGTGCTTTCATAATTAACTTCATTTAACCGGAGTTCTTCTTGAGCACAGAGTCAAGTGAGATCTTCAAGACTCCATTTATGCTCTTGGACACTATATGATCAAACTTGGGTGGAAGTGACTTGAGGACAAATTCCATTAGCATATTGTCAATTACTTCCATCCCCAGTTGGTCTAGCTTTGCTGCAACTGTATTCATCTGGTAGATGGGTTCTCTTCCTTGTCCTCGACCTTTGTATTGCATGGAAGACAACTTCGTAAATAACTCTCAAGTCTCCACGACTTTATTTTTGGAGAACTTTTACTCTATTTTCTCCATAAATTCCTTGGCGGTCAGGTCTTTGTTCTCAAGTTCACCTTGATAAACGTTTGGAATCACTCATTTTAGAGTCATTAAACATACTCTATTTGAAGTGTTCCATACTTGAAATTGCTTGACAACCTCTTCTATGGGTTTAGGGTCAGTCATGGTAGAATCAACATAGGCATAGGCTAAAGCAATCATGACATCATTCTTCCAGCTTTTGAAATTTGTGGAAGTCAAAATAGGAACCCTATTTCCTTGTATAAAGATGTATTCGTCTGAATATGCTGCATAAAGAGGACAAAGAGTGACTCAAAACTGAATTTGAAAAATTTAAAATATACATTTTTCAAAACATCAATGCACATTAATGAGTTGTCTTTTGACAACAACATCAACTGCTTGCGACATCTTGATGTGATGAATGTCATTGACAATAAGTTCATGTCAAAAGACAAGCTATCTTTGAACTGATTTACCCTTCACAATGAACAAATAACTGAATAATTGTCACACGACAATTCTCACGAGTACGTAAAATCTCGTGCGACCTTCGCCTACCTTTGGCTGGCTAGAGCCGACATAGACATACATACTCCATCTAAGATTTTGAATAAAATATCTACACAAGAGAGCCCACTTTTGCAGGATGTTGCTTAAATCTAAAAGTCCAAAATCATATATATGTAGATTATTTGCAAAGTGAGAAATCTCTTCTCTTTCCTTTCAGCCTAGCCTAGTATATTAGGGCCTTTTAGCCCTTTTTATGCTTTAGAGATTAATTAGGGCCTTAAAATAACCCTTTTAGGTTTTATAAAACTTTATTGGGCATAGAATTAGCCCTATTTACCTTTACTGGGCTAAAAAATAAACCCTATTTCTCCTTATTGGGCCTATTTTTAGATAAAATCAGCCCTGTTATAGCTTGTTGGGCTGATTTTTGTATAATAAAATCGGCCCTTTTGACATTATTGGGCCTATTTCACCCAAAATTCAGTCCTTTTTACACTATTGGGCCAATTTTTAGGGTAAAATCGGCCCTAATCTCCTCTATTGGGCCCTAATAAGGCCCATGCCCCCTTTTCATTTTCTTTCTCTCTCCTCGAAGCTCTTCTTCTCCTCTTTTATTCATCGATTTTCTTCCTCCTTTCTTCCGCGCGATCTTCGTGTGAACAGAGCTTGAAGAAGGCGGCGATTGCGGCGGAACTTCCGAAGATTTCGACGGGTCTTCGCCGATTTCAATGAGTCAAGCGATTGCGGGGAAGTGTAAGGCAGTTTCGGCGATTTCGGCGCTCTCAATCGCCAGCTGGAACCGCCTTTGATTTAGGCGATTAAAACAAAAAACGGCGGTATGAGGCGTTTCAAGATCACCGAAGAATGGGTAGGCGGTGATTTCCATGGAAATCACCACCAACTTCAAATTGCGGCGGTTTGAGGCGATTCCAGCGGCGGCCGAAATCGGTATTCGCGGACGCGTAAAGAATTTGACGACTTAATATGAAGATGAAGTCGCGGGAATCGCGTCATATGAGGCGGTTTCCTTTCCTTCCTTCTCTAGTAATTCAAGTCGTGATGATCCTCGTTTCCGGCACTCTCTTCCCGACATACGCCGGTTCATCAAAGCAGGAAGAGGTGAAGCATCTCCGAAAACCTCCTTCTTTGCTTCGGTCAAAGGCATAGGGAAGTTCTCGTATTCTTTAAAAACACTTAATGTTCCGTGTGGATACCGCTAGAGATAGAGACCGAGCCTCTTCTGTGGAGGATTCTTCATTTTTGTTCTAAAAATACCGAATTCGGCTTTGTTCTAAAAAACACTTCATAAAATTTTGATAAAGAAGTTTCCTCCATTTACCTGAATGTTGTATTCATACCTGAATGACTGAATTAATAAAAAAAGGAACTTCAACCTGATAACTTAACATGGGAAGCAATAGAATAAAATTCCCGATGAAATTCTTGAATACCAATAGAATATTTCTTATGAATTTTATTGAGATGAAGGATAGAAAACCCTAAATATCACAATGAATATATAGAAATCTGATCATCCTAATGAATAGATGCATAGATTGGCTCAGATACCAATTGATGGAAACTTCGAGTATGCATCATGATTCATCAGAATAATCAGATTCATAAAACGGAATTAAACTTGTACCTGGATTCACTGAATTAATCTTCATTGAAATGGATTACTAAAGTGGAGAATAACATTCTTAAATATCCTTGATATAACCTCCTGATCTCTAGAAGAAATGAGATTCTCTCTAGAGGGTTATGAGCATCAGGTTATCCAAGTGGACTATGGCCTCCTATTTATAGAGATGAGGAAAGCTTAAGCCTCTAATCAATCATTAGTCAGCCCATTAATGACTCATGACTAATTTATTGCCTCTACACATACTTAACCTCTATACACATATATATGAATGTCGTAATCTCCACATTAAACATAATTGAATCACTTAATGGAATTAAATGATAGCTAATCTATAATAATACATAACTATGTCTACTTAATAGAGATTAGACCTAAAAAAAACCTCATACCAAATGTTTTATAAATAAGGGGAGAACGACCACAACTCAAGGTGCCTATGTAAGCCTTATGGGAATTCTCTCATTTCTTCTCTTTCTCTCTTGGTGAAGAGCTTTGAAGAGGAGATACAACCATTCGGAGGCCGTGTGGATACTGCTAGAGGTTAGACACTTGAATAGCTTCAAGTGTCTCCTTCAAGGAAACATGTAAGTATGTTTTCTCATTCATATTAGATGATAGGATCATCTGTTCTTGATGGCTTGGTGTTTTGAATACCGGATTCAATGTTTTTCGCTGCATTTTATGTTTTGATCAAAATTTTGAAAGTTTATCGACACCATAACCCAACATAATATAATTCAAATTAGAAATAAATAGAAATTTTATTTCATGGCTTAAAAATTATTTTCTTGATAAATTAATGTCATAAATTCTCATAAAATATTATTAAATCATGAAAATATTATTAAATCAAGAATATCTAGATAAACATATAGATTATCACTTTCATAATTTTAAACTATAATAACATATGCTAATAATCATTTTTATAGGAATAAATATATGAATTGCATGAGATTAATGCATTAATTTGCATGTTATTATATGGATTTTGATCTATACTAGATGATATGATCATCAGTTATTAGCATCTTGGTGTTTTGAATGTTCAATTTAATGTATTGCATAGCGATTGATATTTTCATCAAAATTTTGAGAGCTTATCAAGCATCAAATCCTATTAATATGTGTGGCTACAAAGTTTTTAGAAGGGTGGTTCCTTGAGTGTTAATATGGTTTCTAAATTTTAAGAATGGACCTTGACTTGCAAAAAAGAATACTAAATGTTTAAGGTGTGGAAAAGGAGTTGACCATGTCAATGATGGGTTTCAAAGGGTCTAATGGTCTTGAAGCACCTCCTCCGTGAACTCATTCCTTTTCATGCTTTCAAAGCTTCTATTATGTGGATATGTCTTGGAATGGCCTAGATTGCACCATGTGTCATAGTGCGATTTGTCGTAATAGTGATGTAAAGTGGAGTCAATTTCAGCAGTTGATCATGTGGAGGATCATCACGTGCCCTAGATTGTGCCATGTGGCATGCTCTGATTCATCACATAGAAAGACCACCCATGCATCTCAATATTGCTACATGTCTTTGCAAAAACCAGGCATTTCTAGTTCCAAAAGGAAAAAAATTTGTTATAAACATGGGTATAAGTAATAAGGTCATTATAATTAATAGAGGTGTGTGTTATGCAAATGAAGTTTATTAAACACTAAGTACTCCACTTGATTGCACCATGCAATCGTAATTGTGCGCCACATGGTGCTATCTTGCCATGCCATGTGTACACCCGACCACTTAAGTTTGCCACATGAGCTTGAAAAATAAATTCTATTTTTTCATGTTTTGAGCCCTAAAATAAAATTTAAAAATAGGATAAAAAATCAAGAAAAATAATAAAAATTTGTATAAAAATCTAGAAAATTCCCTAAAATTTTTTAATGCTCATATCTTTTTAGAGAAAAATCCTTTTAAGATTAAATTTTTGTCCTTTTGATCCTCATCATGCCCTCTTTCTTTACATATCACCTATTATGTCTTTGTCCCTCTCGTCCTATGCTGATGGCCTATGAACATAAAACTCTATCATATGAAGTGAATCTACATACATTTGACCTTGAAAAAGGTCAAATACCACACATGCATCAAATTAACCCCAATTGACACAAAATAAATTTATAGAGAAGATGACATGTTGAATGCAAAAATTTTATAAATATATGATAACATGCAAAATAATGATACTAATTGTATCATAAAAATATTAAAAAATCATGAATTTGTGGGTAGAAATATGTATATTATGTGAACAATAAGCCAATCACACTTCTACGTAACTCTTTCACATTCATTGAAATTTATTTATTTATTGTCATTCTTGTGTGATGTTTGCAATGAAGTATATTAGGATATGAAATGATAAAGTAAATTATAGTGAGATTATAATATAACAATCACTAGTTTTTAAACATATGTTCTAGACAGTCCTATTCGTGAGATATTCGAGAAGGACCTCAAACTATTTGGAAAGAATATCATTATTTGATTTGACTCATATAATGAGTATGTTTGATCCAATAGCCATCAATGTGATGAAAAAAGGATAAATAGTAGGTGGTCTTTGGAGAAAGAGTTCATTGAATTGATGTATATGAATCCCTGAATGATATTTTACCTAAATGTCAATTAGGTTGATTCATGTCACGGTTGTTTATGTGGTCCTTTGACTTGAGACAACAAAGACGTCTTGTGAATAGATGATTGTGCTTTGATTATGACTTAGGAATCCTTAGCCATAGGATCTCTAAAACTTCATATATTGAATGTTACATGAAGTCCTCGAAGATGATTGTGTGGTCAAGAAGAGATTATTTACCCTCGATATTTGAGGAGATTGACCCAAGGAACGGGATGCGATAAAATCCTTGGCCAAGGTAGTGAAAGGGCCATAGAACGAGTTCTCGATGATTGTATCTATTTATCAGTACTAAGTTGAGTGACCAATTAGTGTTTGACAATTATGAGTCTCATACGAACACTATCTATAAATAAGATTTTATGAAAAATTCATATGTTAGATGTCTATAAATAGGAAGAGAGGAAAAATTCATATCTCTCCATATTCGACTAGGACATTAGATAATATTTTTACCATCTATTCACATATCTCTCTCCATAGATAATTATCATGAGATAAATAGATTCACTTCCTTCAGAGCAGAAAGTGTATTGTGGAGGCCCATTAAGAGGAGGTCATCTAAGGCTTTGAGATGGATAAAAATCACCAATATTTGTGAAAAATCAGTCGCCCTCTCTTGGGTATTACAGCTACCATGTTGATATTTGGACATTGTTCCATATATGTATTCATATAGCTGATCAAAGTAGAGTTATTTATTTGACATTATATAATTCTCGTTATAGAGAGCCAGATTCACATGAGAGTATGAGAGTAAAATGAAAGTAAGTAGCCCGGAATTCAAGCTTTCTACTTTGCGGTTGCACTCTCACTCAATCTTGTTACTCCAACTTCTGGGCCCAATCCCACTGATCTTCTTGCTTAAGAGACTCTTCTTTTTGGATAGCCCAATTAGGTTATGGGCGAGCCCGAAATTTCGGCCCGTTTACTATTAACCCCCCTTGAAGGCCTGGACCATCTGGCTGACGCATACAAGCACCTCCCGCTGCCACGTGCGCAACAAGGCAGCTACCGCCCAAGACGGTGATGTTTGGGAAAGAAAATGCAGCCGTTCGATCGCCTACCGTCGCACCCTGTTGCATCCACGGGCCGCAGCCCGATCTTCTAGACGGGCTTTCGGGCCCTAGTGCTTTAACGGCACGACGCGTCGATCGGCCTCCAGGCCATTCTCAGCCATATACGTGGCACCAGCCCTTTTCTTGGCAACAAAAGTCAACGATCCCTCAACGGGTCTACCTCATCTTCAACCTCCCTTCACACCGCAATTCCCATCTATTTATACCGCCGCAAACCAATAACCGGCTTTCTCTCTTCACCCTCCCACCCCCAACCTCTTCTTTCTCTCTCTAGACAATGAGAGAAGAAATGGGCGCCTTCTTCCGCCACAGCCGCTTCTCCAACCTCCTCCACTCCGAACCCAACATCCATCCCTCGATGATCAACGGAGAAGACGACTTCGCCGAGAGAGTCAGCGCCGCCTCTGCAGCAAGCCCTGCATACTACTTCGACAGAAGCCCAATGAGCGGCGACAGCTCTCCCTACAACATGTCGCCATGGACCCAAGCTTCACCCTTCATGAAATCTCCCTGGTCCAGCCTGGGCCCACCACTAATGCCATTCTCCGACGACAGCGGCACCTTCTCTACCGCCACGGGCCTCATCGGCTCTCTAGTGAGAGAAGAAGGCCATATCTACTCCTTAGCCGCATCCGGAGATCTTCTCTACACTGGTTCCGACAGCAAGAACATCCGCGTGTGGAAGAACCAGACGGAGTTCTCCGCGTTCAAGTCAACTAGCGGGCTGGTCAAAGCCATAATTCTCGCCGGCGACCGCATCTTCACCGGCCACCAGGACGGCAAGATTAGGGTTTGGAGAGTCTCCGGGAAGAACCCTAGAGTGCACAAGAGGATCGGCACCATGCCCACCTTCAAGCACTTGCTCCGGAGCTCCATGAACCCTAGTAACTACGTCGAAGTGCGCCGGCATAGGAATGCTCTGTGGATAAGGCACGGAGACGCGGTTTCTTCATTGAGTTTGAACGAAGATCAGGGTCTTCTGTACTCTGGGTCTTGGGATAAAACATTTAAAGTCTGGAGAATTGCAGACGGGAAGTTCTCACATGGAGGAGTTCTGAGAGGGCACAAGATGGCGGTACTCTGTCTAGCGGCAGCGGGTAGTCTGGTTTTTAGCGGCTCCGCGGACAAGACGATATGCGTGTGGCGAAGAGAGGAGGGAGTGCATATTTGCCTCTCCGTACTGAGCGGGCACACGGGACCGGTAAAATGTCTCGCAGTTGAGCGGGACGGCGGGGGTCCCTTCATGGGGAATCTACGGTGGATCGTGTACAGCGGGAGTTTGGATAAGTCGGTGAAGGTTTGGAGAGTTTCGGAGGTTGTTCCCCCGGAGTATAATATCTTCCAGGCCAGCCCGCGGGTGCAGATCTTCGTTCCTGACGATTCCGCGTCTGGGTCTTCTAAGTCGCGGTACTGAGTGGCGTGGACGTCGAAGATTGGCCGGATTGCCCTCCCGGAGAGGAAATTCTCAGCCGCCACGAGTTCTGCGTGGCGGCGCTACCGCTCGGAGCGAATGGTGATTGATATGAGGAATCGACGGCGGAGATTCGAGGAGAAAGGTACATGGCCTTCGGGGGATTCCGCGGTAAGGAGGAGCTTCATCTCCTGTGACCTCCGCTGATTGTTGTTGAATGGGGGGCTAGGAGATGCAGTCGTTCTCTAGTGTTGGTGAGGCCGGAAAGGAAGAGTCTTTCGCCTATCAATTCTAGCCGTTTGATATTCTTGAAGTACCCTTAAATTAAGATGGATAATTCTACAGAACCCACAGAAATTGATGAACGCAAGAAAATCGTTCCCGTCAACGTAGACGGTTACTGAGAGAGAGAGAAACTGTTCTTGGGAGAGGTAGGCTGGGAGAAAGAGCGAGAGGACAGAGAAAATTTTGTTCAGAGAGAGAGAGACAGTTATTGAGAGAGTGAGAAACTAAGAGAGAAAAGCAATAATCGGGACGGGGGAGAGACTAGAGAATGAGTATTGAGGCTTGAGAGAGAGATTAACAGTTATTGGGCGATAAATTTATGGAGAGAGAGAGAGATCGATTGGTCTTCCCAAACTCTGTGGTCTTGAGCTTTGACGACGTGCCCTCGATGGGCTCACTTTTCACATGGCCGTTCCTACTGGGTGGCCAGAGAGAGTTGACCGGGAGGCCGGGAAACCGAAAGTCCCCACACAACTTGCGGCCACGTCCAGTCTGGCAAACCGCGTCGGTTCTGGTGGAGAAGAGGGACCGACGACGGGGCACAAAGTGCTGAAGTTTGACCGTCGCGGCGGACCCTCCAGTGCGCTTGACTTTTGAGCTGGGTTGCCGTTGAATACTGTGGATCACATTCCCTGCTATTTCGTCGGCTTGTAGGGTTTCTCAGACCTGACCGTCCCTGTCGTAGGGTTAAGAGCCCGGCGAGAGCTGACGGATAGGTTACCCCACTGCCTTTCCTCGTCCCTCCTGGAAGAATCTAAGAAGAGTAAACTGTACTTACGTAATCATGAAGGGAAGAATATGAATGTCCTGTCTTATCGAAAATTACGAGTATTGTAGTTTTTAATGCGAAAAAAAGGAGTCTCTTAAGCCGGGTACTTTCTTGTTCACATATATGAAAATAATTTCTTCTTCTCCTTAATCAAAAACAATATCTAAGCCGAATCAAAAAGTTTATTGGGAGTTGGAATGCGGGAAGTTCTTCTGATGTTGGAGGTTTATCTTCTCGTCATCTTTTGTACGTTTGTGCAAAATTTAATGGCTGAAATAGTGAAATGGATACTCGAAGAAGCACAGGAGCTCCTCATTTTAACGGAGAATTTGTTGTTCGGAGAATTAATCTGAAGACGTTCTATATCCCTTTGCATGTAAGGAAGAGTGTTAGTAATGGCTAAAGGGAAGAGAATTCGGTAAGAAACGAGTAAAAAGAAAAATCGAAGGAAGCAAAATTGATTTTCGCTTCAACTGTTCATGCCCGAAGAGCAGATTTTTTCTTTAAAATGATCGATGAAAATTGATGTGGACCAATAAAGACATAACCTTTGAACATATTTTTTCTTTATCAAAATTGTTCATTTAATGCAGTTTTTTTATTTCGGAGTAATGATCGTAAACATATCTGGAAGTTGATTATGCACTAATAGAAGATGGGAATTCTAAATCTGAAATGTTTTAAACATTTATCAAGGAAAATGGAGTCAAAATACGATGGAGAATGAGAATAAATGATCAAGAAATGACATTTTCTGAGAGGAAAACTGAAAGCGATGGCTTGGCGGTGAGAAGCACGTTGAATTAAATGACTTTACTGAATGAATTTTGGGAAAAAGTTGCAGCTGTTATACATGGTGAGAAGCATGTTGAATGAAATGACTTTACATGGTGAGAAGCAGCGGAAATAAGTATTATTATTCAGAATGAGTCAAACCCTTTTTAGAAATGCATTTCTTATTTTTTCATGTATGTAGAGTACAACAGCTGAACTTTTTTCATTTATATTCATATTTTTGTCAAATAAACTTCAAATAAAATCGGAGAGAACCAACTCTTTTTCTAAAGAATAAGAGTCTCTGTCTTGATATTCCTATTCAAAATAATGAAACCCCAAACGTCAGATGAGGTGAGGAGGAATGAGGACGTTTGTGATTATCCTGACTTCCCGGCCATGAAGGGTATTCTCTTCTGTCACAAACTTCTGTGGGCTGTGGTGCTTCTCAGAGTGAATGGTTTAACATGAGAAAAAGACAGCAGAGATTGGAGGAGACCGGTAAACAAACATCGACGTCGCACATGAATAATAAATAGACATGTGATTGTAGCCATTTCGTCTGCTCCTCGTGGATGAAAGGAATGGAATTGTATCCATTATCCAACATTGACGGGGCCCGAAAAAGCTTTCTTCCAAGATTTTGACTTCAGAGAGAGAGAGAGACAGACAGAGAGAAAGAGAGAGAGAGAGACAGACAGAGAGAGAGAGCGAAAGGAAGAGGGGAGAGGGAGAGACAAATGGAGAGGTGGAGAGAGAGTGAAATACAGTATTGAACAGAACACACTGCGGCCAAGGAATAGTGAGAAAGGAGTTTCGAGAGAAGTGAAATTCTGCATTAATGAAATATTCGATGAAAAGACATTCATACTCGAAAGAAGATGCCTCAGAAACTATTATCGGGAGGGAACTTTATAAAAATTTGACGACATGTACTCTCCCAGTTCACTGTTCACATCCCCCCCTGCACCAAGTCAAATCCTACTTGATGATAGCGATATTGGCTGCGAGAGAGAAGGGAAGGTGTTATTCTCTCTATATTCTCCTTCGTTTTCAGAGAATCTTGTCTTCCTTTGCTGAAGGACGAAGAGAGAGCGATAAAGTTAGAACTCAGAAATAGACTGATAGCGAAAGAGAAAGAAAGAAAAATGTTTTTTCAAAGAAAGAAAGAGGGAGAAGGAGAGAGAGAGATAAAGAAAGAAATGTCGATCCCTGTTCGTTGTCCTCCCACGGGAAGAAGAAGAAGCTTCATCTCCTCTGCTGTTGATCAGTAGGCGGTTGATAGGACTGAGAGTTGTAGTCATTCGCCAGCATTGCGGGGCCGGAAAAGATGATTCTCTCGCCCTTTCGCTTCCATATTTTGATTTCCTTCAAGTGCACATTATACTAAAACTGAGGTGCGTAGGGAGAGCAAATAAAACTACAGATGTAGAAGAATGGTGGGAAATCGTTTCCCGACAACGTTCAGGGAGAGATAGAGCGCTTTAGAAAGATGAAGCAGAAGAGAGATTTCATGAGAGGAATCAACAAGGAATTAGATTTCAAAAAACAGTTACAATCACACACTGTAAGCCAAATTGTCAAGCTCTTAGAGGGTACATTATAGCCCATTAGGAACGGTTTGTCCCACTAGTCCGACGTCTTGCCCTTTCATTGCTGTTCCAACTATTCATCGGGGATGGTCCAGATTATTCTTCACCAATCGTTAAAATCAAGATAAATAAATAAAACCCAAGAAAGAAGAAATTGATGCAATTCAAAGAAAAAAGGCACATGAATAGTTAGATTCATCTTCATTTTATGATGAAATCAGATTGAAGTGGATTTAAAAACTCGACTTCAATCTTAATGAGATCGTTCACAAATATCAGTAAGACCGGTGTGGAACGCAACACACTAGGTTATGTTAGAGTGCATTTGAGACATTTTCTCTGACGGGAAGTTTGACACATTTTGGAATATAATATTTTCTTATCCTCAAACGGGATGGAATTTTATTTATCTTTTATATAAATCAGTTTTAATGTATGGTAATTCATATCATGATGCATAGTTTAACAATATAGAGGTTTTTCACGGAATAGATATTTAGTTTTATCCTCTAAAGAAGGCAATGTAGGCATTAAATCTTCCACCAAAGGCATGTACATTAGATTAGATTTATATCTTCATGAAAATAAACATGCAAATGAAATATTTGATAATTTATCCTTTATATGATGAATAAAAGTCTACGTATGTCTATTCAATATGATGAAAACCACACTCAAGAAGAGGCAAAGAAGAAATAAGTATGTTAGCAATTGTCTTAACTTAAGTGCCATAAAGCGTATTCTCCATTATCTACAACTTTTATGGACCAATTTTCTACTAAGAGTGGATGTTGAAAAATCAACAAAAACAATAATACATATTGTATGAGACAAAATGGACAAACGACGTGGTCCCATGGGAATAAGACTCTTCATCTTCTTGATTAGCATAAATCATGAAAACAGAATTTGAAACACACAAATTGGAATCCACGAAATACTAAGTTCACTAAGTAATGATAAAATCAGGAATGGCAGAGAGTGCAAGCCACATCATGGCAAATTGAGTTGAGAACAATGACCCAAGAACATACAAATGAGTTTAAAAAAATTAGAAGAAAAAGATATCATAAATTAACAGCGAGAGAGATTTGGAAAGAGGAAAATATCTCTTTGAAAAACCAAAAAACATGAGAAACAAACAAGGATTGATGGAAAAATTGATGAATAGAGCTAGAGAAAGAAACCAGATCTCGAGGAGAGATAGACGCGTGAATAAGAGGCTAATTACCTATCTTACTGATGAAATGAAACATATCTAAGCATGGTCAAGATGGAATACCTGAATGCTGAGCTTAATTTTATAATAGATTAGTTCAATTGTCTTTGAATCAAGACAGATTTGCATAATAATACTGACATGAGCTTCAATATTCAAGTACAACATTTTCCATCAAATTGGACACTCTTGAAGTGATCCTTGGCACAAATGCAAGAGAGAATGAATCTAGAATCTAATGGATCATCTTTCCTTCAAGAATAAAAGGTGAATAGGTTAAGAATTTCATAATTGATAGATTAACTAGAGAAACCAAGCCTCTTTATATACAGGAGATCATGACTAAGAGATATGTCCCATGTGGCAATAAGAACCTAATAGACAGACCTATTGAGCTATACTCTAACACTCACCCTTACGCTGGAATGCACAAATCAAACATGCAAGTCTTGGTGCCCAAGGAGTCATATGATGTATTGATAAGGCTCTTGGTTAAGATGTTGGTTAGCTTAACATAAAAAGACTCATGAAATGTCGTGATGACAATCTTCCTATAGTGCCTTGTCAAGAATGTGGTAATGGTGGATCTCAATTTTCTTTCTATGCTTGTGAAGTGTAAAATTTATCACAATAAAAATAGCCACATGATTATCACTTTGGATAGGCATAGACATTTGAGATGTAACAACCAAGTCCTATAGAAGAGATCAAAGCCACACCATCTCACAAGCTATTTCTATCATAACATAATACTTCACTTCTACACTATATCCAGAAACAATCTTTTCTTTATAGGAGTGCCAGATGACAGATTTCCCCCTCCCTCCCTCTCGTGATCTTGTAAGGCCCTGATTTCTACCTCCCCACCCTCAACCCCATCATGATTTACTTCCCCTAATTCCCAATTCCCCCCTGCCCATCCCTTTTTTATCTAGTCCTTTAACCTAATTTACTTCCTCTTTGTCTCTACTTCCTTCTTGAAAAATTCTAGACATCTCCCAAGAATCCCCACATTCTCTTAGATTTTTGGGATTCCCAAGTTCACTCCTAGGATTTATTCAATTGTCAATAATTATTCTTTTTTTTTATAAATATTTTTGTCTACTAGTCATGGTTGATATTCGATCTCTATGCCAACAGTATATGCATCGCACACTAGGGGTGCACATGGCATGTATGAGAGTTGACTTCATTCCATTTTGTTTCCATACCCAAAAAAAGGTTTACCATTTGAGAGCTCTAGTAATAAGGATTTTGACACTCAATCAAGAGAATAAGAATGGAGTTATAAAGAAGAAATGATAAGCATGATTTCTTGAGAACGAAGAAGCCTTAATCTTTTAAATGGAGGTGGCTGAGGGAGCCTTATGAGTAATTTTATTCTTAGCCTCAATTATTCAGTTAGAGTCATCTCCTTGAAGGATCATGAAGCAATTCTGTATGTCATTGTCTCACATTGGAATTTCCAAAGAGCTCCAATGATACCTCCTTTTTTATCACTACACATGTGCATTTCCACATCCATGACAGTGGTTTTCTATGCTATTTTGAAAATGGGTCGACCCCAAATAGTTGGTGCTTCCTCAAAATTCCTACTTCTTGGAAAAAAAACTAAAATAAAACAACATCTATCAACGTAAACACTAAAACTATTGTTTTACTTGGAACTCTCTTGGTTTCATCTACTAACCACTATTTATGATTTGTATCTTTACTTCTCCAATTTGATCTCTTCAGTAATGTCGAAGATAGTAGATTGAATTGTGATATAAAATCAAGGAAAGCATTGTGAATGTGAGATCCATTCCGATCACAAGTTATGCTCACCTAAAAAGGTCTTTTTGTCATCATTGATGGCCTCCTCACAAGTGATTTGGCTAGATGTGTGTTTTAGGGTGGAAGCACTCATCTCTTCACCCTCCATGTGAATTGGTGGGTTCTCTTCAGACACTATAATCCCATTATTTAGGCTAATTTTGTTGCTTGTTTACTCTACTCCAATTTTATTTCTAGGTTCATTCCATTATAAAGTTTTGAATGGTCTACTTCATTCCTACTAGGAGACTTAGCAAATCTGGGTGAGTCTATATAATTCACATAGCGTTATGAGGTGCCTCTTGATGGTTCAATATTCCTTAGAATTTAGTATTCATTTGGGAATATTGAGTCCTTATAGAAAGTTTATATTTTCCTTTGTACAATGTTCAAATGATGATTGATTCCACAGAGAGCATGGGTAATGATATTAGGGAAGCTATAAAGGTAGAAAAGATAGTTATATATAGGTGTAGTAAAGAAATGTTTTTTATATTTCATGGATTAAGGAGATATTCTTTTGAAATCTATAGCTACTTAAGGAATTTTCAAAAACATTGTAAGGGCATGGCGATATCTAGGTGAAGAGAAGAGAAATCGGGTAGGTAGAAGAGAGAAATGGGAGAGAACGAGAATGATGACTATTTAGGGTTTTTATGTTATGATTATTGTATTTAAAACCCAAATCCGTGGGAGAAAAGAGAGGACAAAAATCATAAGCAATGAAGAAAGAAGATAAGAAATAAGGTATATGATGAAAGGGTGGAAATTTTTAGAGGAATAGAAGATGTGATGAAAACACTGGATTAAATTGAAATGATGGTTCAAACATGATTAGGGAGTGGATTACACTACCTTTCCAAACCCAAATCTAACACAAACCTTGTTTTAATGCTAATCCTCTGAGGAGTGATGGTCAATTCTTTACAAGATGTTGAACATGTTCTAGATTCCTCTATGTCCGAGGGTAGTATCAGGCTCCCGACCCTATTGGGGCCCCTCATCCCTTCTTTCTTCTCTTCATAAATAAGGACCTATGTACTCTCTTTTCCATATACAATTCAAGGGTTTCTTACTCTCACTGCCAACATGGTATCATAGTGTAACTCCTCTTTTCGTTGCTGTCATTGATAATATGCAATTTATACTCGTAATTTTCTTATTATTAACATAAATTAAGGTATAAAAGATTCCATTCTTATGCATGTTTATCATACTTTAAGTGCATATCTATCTTTCTATACAATTTTAAGTTATGATCTCAAAATGCACTATTTTTAGGGATCATAACTCATAATTAAAAAGAGATATTTGAGATTAGATTATTCTCATTTTATGTTTGAGACTAGAATTAAGTTTTAATTTCAAAAATAAGACAAAATATTTTTGTATACACTCTTTTTTTCTAGGTTCACTTTTGAAAGGAAATGAGTGTATTTTTTAGATAAAAATTTATTCTCTTGTTATTTATTAAATTTGACTATCTATAAATATATATTATTTAATTTCTAAATAAAAATATTTGATTAAAAACTAATTATATTTTGAATGTTATGAATTTTCTAATTTTTAAGGATTTTTCTAGAATTTTTTTGAATTTCTTGTGCACTGACGTGACCGATGATGTGGCATGCATGCTTAGCACTGTATGCATGCGCCACGTGGCACATGCGTGTGTGCATGTGGGTGCGTATAATTAGTGGTGAAGCATCCTTTTAAGGATATAAGCTAACCCATAAAGGTGCTCCCATATTTATACACAATATGCCCCTTTATTTTTGTCATGTGGGACTATCTTTTCTCTAATTCTTTGCAGTGACGTGACGTGATGTGAGGCATTTGATTTGTGGGCTTGATCAGCATCGTTGATCTTCACTTAAGTCGAGAAGGGGGGGAGGGAGTACATGACATATAATGATTTGTCATCGAATCATATTATTTGAGGCGTGCGATCTCAGTCGTTCATCTAAAGAGTTATATTGGCTCAAATTAATTGCACCCGATAGATTGTTGTGGACACATGTAGACATTTAGAGCATCCAATGGAGATCAAAGGACAATGGTTACACGAAGATTCGTGTACACGCGATAATGTAAAAAAATTTGGATGCTTTAATGAAGATATGACGGCTAGGACTTAAAGATGGCAATTCGACTCCAAGCATTTCATCTGGGCATTTAATCAAAGATCAATCATCAGATCGAACTGTCACGCCCAATTTGTACTTATTCACACACTCTCTCTTCAACGTTGTAGAGCATTCTTGGGTATTTCTATTAATCGATTCATTTGGAAATCTCAATCCTTGAATCTCTTGTCTTCTTTCTCTTTTAGACTCATTTTTGTATCCAAGGAGTGTTTGAAATTAAGATTTTGTTGAGCTCCTTGAACTCCATATTTTTGTTTTTCGAAATACATAATAAAAATCATTGATCCGATGATAAATTGGATCATTTCAAGCACAATTTTGGCTTAGATTATGCATGTTCTTCTTAATCTTTCTTTTTATAGCATTAGATTTCACTTTCGAATAGTAGATTAGTTAAATTTTATGAATTTTTAGTGTTTTCTCGCTCTTCACAATCAATTTTTCTACCTTAATTTCTACACGAATATTGATCCAAATTGAGTGACTTTTGATTTCATGGATTCGTCTTGGAGTCTTTTTTCCAAAAATATAAAAATCTTTAATTTCTCAACTCAATTCATTGTCTGATTTGATCAAATTTTAAGAACATCTTGAAACTTCCCTAAATCATCGTGAATTCCACCCTTATTTACCATTATATTGGTCAATTCAAGACTAAACCTTAAAATTGGTGAGTTTGGTATTTATTTTGACATGAATTGGTCTATTTTCAATGACCGCATGATTTTTTTTTTTCAACCACTACGGCTGCCATTAGGTGATGTAGTGGTCATTCTTGGCATGCTGCCTCCTCCCACTTTGGCGTAGTATCTTCTCCATCATTGTCTCCAATCATCATTGTTGTCGAGTATTTTTGTCATTGACCGAGTGGGGACTGTCCATCCCTTTGCTTTGTCTGATGCTCGAGGATGTGCACCGTTGTGTGGTGTCCTTTGCTATGTCTACCACGCAATGGCATATGCTTGCAGAGCATCGTTCATCACTCTGCTTCAAACAATGCATCTATTTATGCCTACATCCATCGCCGTGACATATCATCAAGTCTTCACCAAAAATCTATGGTATTGCCTAGGGAATATGTCCTATCTATCCTCTTTGGCTCTGAGTGCCAAGACTTCATTACCACCAGCCTTGACACCTTGAGGCAACACTTCACTTATTCTGCCACCTATAGTGCTTTCTGCTAAGTCGATTTCCACACTTCATCTTATGATCATTGCACAACTTTGTTTTGACACAATATCGTGTGTATTCAACGACCATACACATTCGTTTCGTCAGACTCGGAGGTCGAGGCCTTGGTTTCTCAAGGAACTTGGACATTGGTTCCCCATCTTGTATATGCCAACATTATCACTTGCAAGTGGGTCTTTGATAACATTCATTTATAACCTGAATTCTTACCCTAATTAACTCATATTCATGCTTATTTTATGTGAATATGATGCATGTTATCATACTTTGTAGGAATTTTCTCCATTGGCATGTCATTTCACTAAAGTTGATATTTATGCATAAATTAAGGATAAATTCATGTTTAATAGATGATTAATCTTTTGTTTAGATTAATAGAAGTTAATCTCAGTTATTAAATGAGTTTTGACTTTAGTAAATGTTTGGAAGGATGATTTTAGGATGAATTTATGATTTAGAATGTTTAATTAGAACTTATTTAATGAAATTTTAATTCATCCTTATTTCCTTCTTGAAAACATATTTTAAATGACATGATATTAAAAAGAAAAGAATTTGTGATCCAATGGAGAAAATTTCAATTAAAAAGGAGTTGTACATTTTAAATTATGAATTTCTGAAGTTTTAAGCCTCTTTTCCAAATTTTATTTGATTTTAAAATCGAATTTCTCTATTAAAAAATCGAAAAAAAGGGGGTAGGCTTACCGCGGAGCTGACGTGGCGAGCGGGCCCAGGCGGAGCTGACGTGGCGAGCTGGCCCAGGCGGGGCTGACGTGGCGCGCGGGTCCACCGCGCCGTTACGACGTGGCGCTGAGGCCACGTGGCAGGACGCGTGTGGCCCACGCAGGAGGCGCACGGGGCGCGCCAAATGGCAGGGAGGCCACGCGCCACGTGGGCGCCCGTGTGGGGCGCCACGTGTCGCGGAGCAGAGAGGACATATTACGACAGTTAATAGGGGAATCCTTTCCCCTATTTAACCGCAACCTTTCCCTTCTTTTAATCCATGTGGGACTATGTTCCCACACAATTTTTTGTTTTCCAGGAGACGTGGCAACGCGATGAGCGTTGGATGCAGGCGGAAAGGCCGAGATCGCGTGGACCCGCGTCCACGCGATCTTCATCAAAACACGTGCGAAAAAAAAGAAAGTAAGTGAAGAGGATCGAACGACTTACCTCGCACCACGTGGCAACCCGAAGACCTTCCGATCGGCATCGAATCTAAAGACTTCAGATGCATCAAACGGCTGCGATTGTTCGCAAACTGGTGATGTACGTGGAGCGATCTGGATCGGAGGATCTTCATCGGACGGCACGGAAGGCCTGTGGAAGAACTCCACGATCGCGGCCCGATCGAACCGCGATCGCGGCGCGATCGAGCCGCGATCGGTCTTCTTTCAGCGTCACCATATTTCCAAGCGATCGGAGAACGATCGACGGCTTACCAAGACTTCGATCGAGGCCCGATCGTGGGACTTCTTGAGGCGAAAATCGCGGACATATTGAAGCGAAATCGAAGCAAAATTGAGGCTGATTCCAAGCCAATCCGGAAGCTACGTCTTCATGTCATGAAACCGCCGCCACGACGCATGGATTCCGCCCCACGACCGCCTCTACAGCCCACGATTCCGGGCCAATTTCTCCTTTAAAAACTCATGTACTCCTTCTTTTGTTCTTCAACTTTTGATCGATTCGTGAAGGAATTAAGCGAATTTCAAGGAAGATCTTAAGTTCATCGTGATCCCCCCGCGTTTAGACTCGATTCCGAAGGAATTGGAGCGGGATTGATCGCGAATTCCTCCTTGATTTCATCGAATTTTCCCCTTGAATTCCGAAAGTCCGTGAGAAAGGATCCGAGCAAATTCACTCCAATTCGTGCAAATTGGAGCTCAATTCTCGTGGCAATCGGGTTAGTAGTGAGATTCGATCGATTATCAAGAGGTAATTTGAGTTTCTATTAGATTTAGAAGTTTAATTTTGCAAATTAGTTCATAGTGTTCTTCATTTTCCCCAAATTTCAGTCCAAAAAGTCGCTGATTTTGAAAATAGGATATCTCTCTGATTAAAATTCCAAATCACTTGATTTTGATTTCATTGGATTCCTCTTTTCATCAGCTTTCCGTGGATAGCAATTTCATCAAATTCCGAGTTCATTTGACCCTTCAATTTAACGTTTGACCACGGACTGTTCATCTTTCATCAGAAGTCAAACGTTGACTTTCGGGGTCAATTACTTTTTATTGGAAAATCAGAATTTGATAATTTCGGTCTTGTTGGATTCCTCTGGTTCTTAGCTTTCTATTGAAATATAAATTGAAAGATTTGGATTTCATTTAGGCATTCAATTTGAAGATTTCCTCTGAGGTGTTCATTTCGGGGATTTTCTGATCATTGATTTTCAATAATTCATAATAAATCCATTTCTTATCCAAAAATTACAAAACTTATATCAATAAATTCCATTTTCTCTCTAGTTTCCAAATATATAATTTTCGTAATCTTCTGACTCTGTTTGATTCTCTGATTTTGCAGAACACATACTGCTGGTCAAAGTCAACGCTTTGACTTTTGACTTTTCTCTATCAAATCCGAGATTTCAATTCTTAAAACTTCTTATTTACCTTACTTATATCATTTCCATATCTTAAATCTTATATTCTTCTATTTAAAACTCCTTTTAAACCTAAGTTTGACCAAGTCAACTCTGCGATTAAAGTCAACCTTGCTCTCTGTGGATCGACCCGACACTTACCTAGTACTTGATTATTTTATCTTGTCTTTGTGAGTTCGGTTTTATAAATTTTGTTTGACCATCGTCTTTGTGTTTAACGACGCACGAAAACGACACGTCAGTCTTCACTCTCGAGTATCATCTTGATGGTAAAATTTCACATCATAAGGCTCATTTGGTTGCTTCTAGCTTGACCCAAGCATATGGCATTGACTACATCTATACATTCTCCTCCATCTTTTGTCTCAACTCTGTCCGCATGCTCCTCCCTTGCATTATCAATCAAGCTTGGACTCTCCACTAATTACTTGTTTCTAACACCTTTCTTTATGGTTTTCTTGAGGAGTAGGTGTTTATGAAGCAAAGTCCCTAATATATCGCTCAAGGGAGTCACCAAAGGTGTGTGTCCTACGACGAGGTATTTAAAGGCTCAAGTAGAGTTCCTGTGCTAGGTTTTCCAAGTTTAGTCATCTTTTTACCATCTTTGGCTTCACATCATGAGTCGTCCATCCTACCGTGCTCACCAAGAAGACTAAGGGCAGCCTTGTCATTCTTGTAGTATTTGTTGATGACATTATTTTGACTAGGAGTGATACTTTTATTCATGCTACCAAGATTTATTTACCTCAGCACATCAACATCCGTGACTTGGGGAGTCCCGAATACTTTTTTGGGATTGAGTTTGTGCATTAGGAAGGGAAGATTACTCTAATACAGTAGAAGTATGCCCTTGACATGCTTTAAGAGACAAAACTTCTTGGGTGCAAGCTAGAGACCTCACCCATAGAATCTCATCTGTAGTCCTATGATACTTTGTCTCCACTCCTTGAGGATGCTAATCGCTATTAGAGATAGTTGGGCAAGCTTATATATCCCACCGTCACCGGCCCTGACATCATGTACGTGGTTAGTGTTTTGATGCAGTTCATGTAGGAACCTTGACCAGTTCACTAGGAGGGATCATTAAGGGTTCTAGCAAACATGAAGCAAGCTGCAAGAAGAGGGCTCATCTTCATGGTCATCTTTGTATCAAAGCCTATTCTAATGTCGGGTATGCAGGTGACCAAAGAGATCATAAATCTACTACGAGTTATTGGGCATACATTGGAGGTAATCTCATCACCTAGAGTTCCTAGAAACAAAAGGTGATATCATGCTCCAAAGCGAAGTTTGAGTATCTAATTATGGGTGAGACTACGTAGGAGATGTTATGGCTTTAATCATTTCTTGAGTATCTAAGCATCTCATCTCCTTCTCCAATTCACATGTATTGTGATAATCAAGCCACTACCATTATCGCTGGCAATTCTAATTGTCATGAACATACAAAGCACATTAAGGTTGATTGTCACTACATTTGAAAGAAGGTTATGTTTGCAGTCATCTCTACCCCTCATGTGGCATCATCTCATCAGCTTGCGGACATCTTCATAAGGAATCTAATCAAGATCTCTAATGACACCACGTGTACCTAGCTGGGCATGTTTGATTTACATGTTCCATTTTGAAGGGGAGTTTGCGATGGTGGTATCAGGCTCCAAGCCCATTTAGGGCCCCTAATCGCTTCTCTCTTCACTTCCAATATAAGGACCTACGTAATCTCTTTTTCATATGTAATCTCTTCACCTATTTTCAAATCTAGGGTTTTTTGCTCTCACTATTAACCCTTTCTAAATGCATGAATTTTGTTTTAAAAAATATGTGATTTTTAATTGATTTTAATGCATATTTCATATTTTTATAATGTATGCTATTATTTTTCTACTTCATTTTCATAAATCCCACATCATTTTTTAAACACACTCTCTATTAGCCTTATTATTTAGATAAATTGAAATAAAAGACTTGCCAAGAGTGAATTTTTAAAAACAAGAGAACAATGATGATCTTTTGATATAGATTCAATTTGAGTTGAACTAGCTTATTTTTAAAATCAATCTAGTGATGCTTATGGAAAAACCCTTTTGATTTTATTAATATTTCTGAAATTAAATGGCATAAATTTTTTAAAATTAAATATTTGATCTAATAACTGAAATTGGATTACAAAAAAGGGTTTAAATTTTGAAATATATTGATTTTCTAAGGTTTGAGATTTTTCTAGAATTTTTGGGGACTTTTAGGACCTTATTTTAAAACAAAAATGGTAAAATGTGGGCCTTACCGTGGCAATTGATATGACACACATGTCACTTGTCACACAACTAATGACCCAACATGGCAAGGAGGCAGTTAGGTGGTTGTACATGGGAGGTAATCCAAAATTTGCATGAGCACAAGTCATGCACAAGTCATGCTTGTTCAACTAAGTCATGCAATTAAGAGTGATTGATATGAATACCCATAAGACATTCCTATAATCTATAACCATTTTATCTTATATAGCTAAAAGACATGAATCATTTCAATATAGGAATTTTCCCCTTCACATAACATGTGATTAAATCTTGAGTGTTAGAGCTAGTGGACCTAGTCCATCATAGCAACACAATTAATTTGAATCATTGATTTGTTTAAGTGAAGATCAAAGGCCACGATAGCTCAAAACTCCCTCTAAATCACGAGATATCATGCTTTTAGTAAGGAGAATTTTTAGTCATTTGATCAAGATCAAACGGGTCAAAAATCATTATGTTAGCCTTTTAAAAGGCGAGGTTCATGTGGGATGTCTGATCACCTTGATCATTATCAGACGAATTGATGTCTAGACATGTGACTTTGCTGGTTTCTAAGAAAAAATCGTTAGAATAAATTGCCACTGTCTGATCTTAATCAAATGAATATCACACCATGTTTTATGTTCTGATAGGACCAAAAATTTGTAGTAATCCTTTTCAAATGCAGCACAAATCATAGTTGTTGATCTCCAATTTGTGCTCTCAAGGGTTTTTTTGGTGGAGGGGAGGGATTTGGCAGAGATGTGTTGTGATTTGGATGGTTGCGACATGGTGGCAATCCCCTATTTTTTTTATAAAAAAAAGATTCCATGGACCATTGGCCCATGGGATCGGCCAGCTTCGATTGTCTGAGCCAATTGGAGTACCGAGATGGTGCTTTGTGGACATTTGTGCTTCCCTATTTTTTTACTCCCACATGGAGCATATGAGGATCTTTTTACTATAAAGACAACATTTATGAGCTTACTCCAAAAATCATGTTACAAGTGGCATCTCTCTCTCTTGACTCACTCTAGCCTACATGCATCACGTAGACCTGTGTCATGTGGGACACGGGTCTCGTGCATGCACATTGTGCTCAAGTGTGCACCTGCATGGTGCCAAGTGTTGCGGCCTCATTGATCATGATATTATTGATATATATTATGTAGCCTTCTAGCCAATCATATTTATATGTATATCGTTTATGTTTATTGAAAGGAAACTTATTTGTTTTCATTATTGTGTGATATGTACTATAAATGCATGAGCATATACAATGACTACGTAAATTACTATGAGATCATAATACAATGATCACTAATCTCTAAACATTCTTATTCGTGGGATCTTCGAGAAGGACATCAAATTATCTAGAAAGAATAAAAATATTTGATTTGACTCATATGATAAGCATAGATGATTTTGTTGCCTTTGGTGTGGAAACACCAAGGATAGTTAGTTGATGATCTCTGGATAAAAGAGTGTACTGAATTGATCTGTATGAATCGTTGAATAGTATTATACCTACATTTCAATCAAGCTGATTTATGTCATAAACGTGTACATGATCCTTTGACTCGAGATACTAAAGACACCTTGTGGATGGATGACCGTAGTTTAATTACGACTTACAAATTCTTAGTCATGGGATCTCCAAAACATTATACATTAGATATGGCATGAACTCCTCGAAGATGATTATGTGGTCAAGATGGGATCATCCGCCCTTAATAATTGAGGAGAGTGACTGAAAGAATGAGATGCGATGAAATCCTTGGCCATGGTAGTAAAAATATAAGAAGAGTTCCCTACGATTTCCTTCAGACATTAATACTAACTTGTGTGACCAATTAGGATTTGATAATTGGCCATAATGTAAGTCAATAATAAGTCATGCGTAGACAGAGGATTATACATACAAGTTAACCATTGATGAGCAAGTTCCCTACAAGAATTCTTATACACTATATATCTCCTCACGCACTAGGGTAGCTTGGAACCCAACATGATAAAAACTTGATAACATGAAATTACTTGTAATTACATGATTATCGTGGTGTACTATTGCACAATTCATATCATTTTTATATATGTTATCATATTTGAGTATATTTTATCATTCTATGAAAATTTAATCAAATCTCAAAATGTATCATTTTAAACGTTAATCATGCGTAAATCATAAGTTTCAATTTTAAATTAGGTTAGCCTCATCTTATTTTTATATTTAATTATAATATAATAAGATAAAACATTTGTTCTATACTCTAAAATTATCTACTTTTACTTTTTAAGTGAAATTTGTATATTTGGAGGTAAATATTTATTTTCTTGTTATCTCATAAATAAAATGACATAGAATGATAGAATATTTAATTTTTGATGAAACAAAAAAATTTTGGATTAAAAAATTAGATTATAATATGAAATAAATGAATTTTCTGACTTTTCTAGATTTTTTTGGGAACTTTTATGAATTTATTTTGAATTTCTGTTATTTATTTTTAATTAAAAACAAAAAAAAGGTTTTTCTAAGTGCGGGCTGATGTGGCAGATGACATGGTGCGCATGCTTGCATGGCATCACACGGCTGCATCTAAAGGCACCACGTGGCACATAATTGGCTCACCCATTAGTGCTATGTGTCCTTAATTGGCGGATACTAAAAAAACAAAACCGTCCTCCTATTTATTATCATAAAATGCCTTTGATATTTTTAGTGTAAGACTATTTTTTTATTTGTAGGTGACGTGGTGCGATGATGATTGTTTGATCTCTAAATGACACGACATAATTTGAAGTGTTTGATGAAGATCTAATGGATGCAATTCAATGAAAATATCTCTCTATGAAGTAACATGGCAAAATCTTAGTGCTCTGATGGAGATCTAACAACTGCAAGCGACCACACCTCTTTTTGAAGTGATATAAATTCTCTATCCTTTACTGATAGATGTATTCTTTGATTTTTTTTTTTATTAATTAGAACTTTTGTATAGCTCGATCCTTGAATCTCTTATTCTCATCATATTCTAGACTCATTTTCGCGTCCCTAGAGCCCTTGAAATTGAGATGTTGTGGAGAGAATAGGAATAAATTGTCATTTAAATGTCGAAGTACCTCCTTGAAATCATGAAATGAAAAGCTCTTAATCAAGATATTATTTTGATCCTTTCCAGCATGATTTGGGTTAGTTCGCGTTTTATTTTCCTAATCTATCCACATTTAGCCTTATAGTTTTGAATCATAGATTAATCCAATTTTATAGTTTTTATCTTTTTCTCTCTCCCGACGAATAGTTTTCTCTCTTTGTGGATTTAAATCCGATTTGCATGATTTTTTATTCCATGGATAGATTTTTTACTCTTGTTTCTAAATAGATGTTTCCTAAATTTCACCCTAATTCATTATCTAACTTAATCAAATTCTAAAACATCTCAAGAACACTCCCTAATTCTTGTGGATTTGACCCTAACTCAACTCTCTAATACATTAAACTTTTTTAATCCACATTAAGTGAGTTTTCCTTTAATTATGACATGTAGATATGTGTTTTTGATAACCCGCACAATCATGCTTTTTCAAAACTTGGCTTGTCAATTAGGCTAAAAATCGATCCTTAATTAATTAATATATATATATATATATATATATGTTGATGTAGATAATTTATAAGATTGACCAATTAGGTGTTATTAAGTCTACATAGTTATTAACTAATGAGATATATGGACCTAGAGGTCACACATAAGGTTTATAGATGTTGATAGATATAGACATAATTATGAGAGTTCTTGTGAAAATTTCACGTACCTGTCTATAAATAAGGAAAAATAACCACAACTAAAGATACCCATGCAAACCTTGTGGGAATTCTCTTCTTTCTTCTCTTTCTATCTTGGTGAAGAGCATTGAAGAGGAGATCCACCTGTTCAATGATCATATAGATATTGCTAGAGGATACACGCTTAAATATCTTAGAGAACTGCAACAACAAAACCCTATAAGTATGAATTCTCATCGGCTCTTGGTGGCTTAGTGTTTTGAATAGTCAATTTAATATATTCTATTGTGTTCGATGTTATGATCAAAATTGTAAAAGGCTTTTTGACCTTAGATCCTAATAATTATTCTCATTTCAAACCCCTATTTAACACAAATCATTTATCTAAAAATCCCTTAAAAGTCCTAAACTTTAGTAATTCAATTTTTCCCAAAAGATGACTCCTTTTTCCCCCTAAAATTTTTCCATTAGTTCCATAATTAAATTCTTTATTTTCTCATATAAAAATTTGTAAAATCATGATAAGAGTTGGATGGGGTTATTTTAAAAATTTATGTCTGGCTTAACCTTCTTAAAAATAAGGAGGTTGACCCTAACTCGACTTCCATGTTAATAGTGGATCATCCTAAAATATTGGATGATCCATTTACTACATGCAAACTTGATTGACTACTTCTTCCACGATGATAGAGTTGACTAAGTGTTTAAATTCAATGGAGAGTTGTTTCTTCCTCTCTCTCTCTCTCTCTCTCTCTCTCTCTCTCTCTCTCTCTCTCTCTCTCTCTCTCTCTCTCTCTTTTAGCATTTGCTTACATGTTTTCTTACACATGTACATTTGTCCTTGCATCCATATATCTCATAGTCAACCACTTGACTTTAAGAAGTCAAATGGGCTTCGTCTCCTGATATAAGTAATAAAAAAAACTATCCATGTGTATGTATGTATGATGTTCATGTCAACGTTTTTGCATGTGTGATGATATCCATATGTACGCATGTTCATATCCATATGTATATCTGTATTTTTATCTCTATGTCATATGCATATGTATAGGTATATATTTGTATATCCATATGCATATTCATATCCACATGTATGTATGTTTTTATTGATATGTAGGCATGAATATATATATATTCATGTTTGTTCATATCCATATGTATTTATGTATCTATTGATATGCATGCACATTCATATCCACATGTATGTATGTTTTTATTGATATGTAGGCATGAATGTTTATATCTATATATATTCATGTTTGTTCATATTCATATGTATTTATGTATCTATTGATATGCATGCATATTCATATCCACATGTATGTATGTTTTTATTGATATGTAGGCATGAATGTATATATCTATATATATTCATGTTTGTTCATATTCATATGTATTTATGTATCTGCGTGGCTATCCATGTGTGTGCATGAATCTATAAATATGTATCCATATGTGTATACATATTATATAATCCACATACATATGTATCTTTGTTGGTATCTGTATCTATTTGTATATGAACGTATGATGATGGTATCAATATTTTTGTATGTATGCACCTACGAATTGTGATTATATCTATATATATTTATGGATCATGTATGCACTTATGGTTGACATACTTACAAATACATCTATGTACGTTGTTATGCTAGTTTATTGGGGGTGTATATAGTAAAGATTCGATATATTCAATAAACAAGGGAATACTAAACATATCAGGTCTTTAATGTCCACTTTTTGCATGAATTATAATTATTCTATTAGAAGTACCCTTTAATTAATAATTTTAAGAATTTGATGTATTTTATAAATTTTTATTAATTTCTTTGTACAGTCAAAGGATCAGTACAATCCACTTCGGACTGCCCTTCGAAGTCCATTTCCTTAACCAGTCAATGGACCAGCTGAACCATTCTTTGTAGGGCTCTCTCTTTCTATACCTCTATTGAATCTTCCTTCACTCTCCCCCTCCTCCGGCATCCTTCTATATGTCTCTCTCTCAATGAAGTTCTGAGAACACAATTTCTGAGTTATCAGCAGGGGTGAATGATGAATTATATAGATGATCAGATAGAAAGTTAGGTAGGAGTTAAAACTGATAGAATCGTTCATATTTAGATGGATTTTCGTAAAGATCTCAAATATTAATTATTTATTCAACTTTTTTTGTTGTTGGCCAGTCTACAGAGTGGTTCGGCCCTCCAGACAGACACGTCTCTATCTCTCTCTCTCTCTATCCATCTTGTGTCAATCATCATATTATCGGCATATCTTCATGTTCCTACACTCGTCAATACTACCTTTGCAGGGTTGGATAAGAAAATTATACCAAAAGCTGTTCTGCTGAATTCCGTTATCACGGAATGTCATTAAAACATTAAAAGCAGGTATAAAATTCAGAAACCGAATAGATAATGTCCTAAATACTATATAATTTAGTATCATCGATAAGATAAGTACATTTACGACATCGTAATGAAATTTTGACTAACTCTTGATCAATCGATGTCGAAGGGAGAGAAGGGGGCAGAGCAGAGTGATTGAGCGTGTGAGAAGGGGAGGGCCGGAAGGAGGGGAGAGAGAGGAGAGTAAACAGTGGGGTCATTGGATCTCCTGGAGTGGACTAGTAGTCATCGCCTCTGGATATCACCTCCTTGCAAGTAGGCCGGAGGAGGATTGTGTGCTCAAACTGAGCCACATAACTTCCCTTGATGTCGCACAATGGTGGATATGGCTGTATTTACAAGACACAATACACACATTTACGCATATAAAATAGAGATAGAACCAGAGGGCCATAAGATAACTGGAGGAAAAAAAAATCAGAGAAGGATATAAACTGAGAGAGGACGAACCTGAACTACACCGGAATCGCAGAGATTACGCAGGGCCATTAGGTACTTGGTCTCTGCCAAGGCGATCCAGATAGCTGACGGCAGAAGGCAAGGGTAGAGAAGTTCTTGTTGATTGTAGTCAGCAGCTGCTTTGCCCTTGCTAGTCTCAGTGGTATGTGACCCACCTCGAAGTTCTTCATGTAATGGCTCACTTCTAGATCTTCTCTTACAAATCCCTTTCCTGTTAATTCATCATTAGATATAGAAAACACTATTAGTTGTATCATTAGTTGTCTCTCTTCTCATCAGTGCTGTTTCATCAGCACTCCTGCTCCCATGACTTCTCTCTCTCGTCCACTCGCTCTGATCAGCTCCCTTTCTCTCCCGCCAGCTCTCTGCTCATCAAAGCCCTTTCTTTGCTCATCAAAGCCTCTCTAATCATCAACTCTATCTGATCGTGAACCTTCTCCATCAACTCTCTCTAATCCGCTCCATCTCTCATCAGTTCTCTCCCATCATCATCTACTCCCTCTCTCTCATCAATTCTTGCACTCTCACAATCAAACCGAATCATCAGCTATCTCAGTCTCTCATCATTCTCTCCTCCCCCTCCTTCTTCTTCTCTCTCTCTCCCTCTCAAGACCATTCAAAAAAGGGGAAATTAAATACCAGTGGAGCCGAAGGTTTCAATGGCAAAGAACTCTCCTTCCTCCATCTTTGTCTGCTCTCCTCCCTTCACAATTGGCACAGACTTTCCCGCATGAATCTGGTATGGCCCAATGCTGTGCCCATTCAAATTTCTCACACTTTTCACTGCATTTAATGAAAACCAATATTTGAGACACAAAATCAAACCAAACTTAAACGTAGAAAAGTTCTGAAAATAAAAGTAATAATAGAAGTTCGGCCATTTTCGGCAAAGAAAGATAGACTAGGAGGAAGGAAACGGGGGCTGCTCAAGTGGGTCATGTCCAGAAAGAGGAGGGAGAGAGATCAATACAGGAGATAGGGAATGTAAGATTAAAAAAAGAATCAATACAGGAGAGTAGAGAAAGAGAGGGATAAAGGATGAGAGAGAGAGGGCAAAGAACGTGAGGGAGATAGGAGGAAGAGGATAAAATAGAGAACGATACAGGAGCTTTTCGCCAAGAAAAAACGAAAGAAAGAACGATACAGGAGGGGTAGGTGAGAGATTGGAGAGGGATCGGATAGAGAGCAGTACTAATGGAGAGAAAATGAGGGGGGGTACAGAAAAGGAAGAGATGTAAGAAATAATATCATACCCTGGAAAACCTTCCCGTTGATCTCAACCTCATATGATTCCATCACCTCCTGGATTGCTGCGCCAACATCGCACAGCCGCACATCTATTCCAGATTCCTGCTCAAACAAGACATCAAACCCATTCAAGTCAATCAGAGGTTTATTTCAAGGAAATCACAGAGGTCAACGGATATATAAAAAACATCTGCGGAAATCATAGTCAATCTGCCAAAAATTGGTAGAAAATAAGTAGATCTGAAAATTAAACATATCAAGGGATGTCGACCCAATAAAATCAGCCGCTGATCTGCCCACAGTTGGCGGGCATTAATCACGATGCTATTAAGGGAAATGACTGAAATCAACATATGCTGACCCGATAAATTCAGATGTCAACTTTTCCAAAAGTTAGTAAAAAATCAATTTGATCTGGATGAAAAAAAAAACTAAGAATGTTGACCCAATCGAGCCAGATGTTGACTTGTCTGAAAATCGGTAAAATTATATCAATCAGCTTGTTACTTGAGGGAAATAAGTAGTTGACTTTCCCAAATTGATCCTGGAAGTCAACAGGCATTGATACATCAAACAATGACTTCCCGGAAATAAAGTCAAGTACCCTAATTCCTGTGCACATGTCGCCTTCCTTGAAGCTTCAAGCAGTGGACTGTACATGGGATTGAACGCTACTGTGAATGCACAGTCCACTATATACCCTGAAATAAAAGGTTATCGCATAAATTATCCAGATCATAAGAGGAATCATTGACATATCCTTAATACAGTTTTCAATGAATTTAGTGAACCAAAATTACTGGAATGAGAAAAGCACCATCGACATGTGTCCCAAAGTCCAATTTCATGACGCTCATCATATGCAAGTACGGTCTTGTCGCCAGTATTGGGGGTCCAGTGAGCAGCAACCTAAAAGAAGATGATCAGCATTTACTGAGAAAAACTTACTCATTTTTGAAATGGTCAACATTCCAATTCTCACCAATTTAAAAGAGCATCCAGTTGGAAGGCAATGCCAGCTTGAAGTCCATTTTCTCGGATATTAACCTCCGGACAGTATTTTCCAAAGTTTCACAAATATCAGTCATTAGCATCCCTGGTTTTATTATGCTCCTTACATACTTCCGAACCTGAGATGATTAAAAACGGGTTAAAAATCAGGGCCATCGGAGTTTCAATTCAAGTTTGTATGCCCAATCACTTCAAGGACTTGATTGAACACAATCAGAAGATAATAGACCTCTCAGTGCAGGCTGCAGCAAACATCGTGATAAGAGATGGAGTTCATGACAAATGGGACCGTGTTCATCAAATAAACTCAAACTATTCTTTGCAAACAGAAATGGAAAAAGTTTCCGACTAAAGATTAAATTTCAATAAAGGTTAAACCTGACGCATGAACTTCTGTGCACGTCGGACTGAATTATAGATGGGCTTTTGAAGGCGCTCGAGTTCCCTTTTTTCTTCAGAAGTTGTTCTCCACAGGTTGCTGGGATAGAAGTAACAAATTAGAAGTCAGTAACAGATTGACTGAAGTTCATTTGGTAGAAAAATAACAGTAAGAAAAAGGAAACCAGTGAGACACCCCAACTCACTTATAGGACAAGGGAGAAGGGAGTTAGGCTGATGTGTAATTGCCTAATTGCCCCTGAGTTTGGGCCAGATATTGTGAACAGCCCCGGTCATGCACGCGAGCTTGCACCCTCACCAATAAATATAGGACCAAAGCACTGAAGCAAGGTGACAAGGATCAGGATCTGTGTTCCTAGAGATCTGTCACCCGAGAGTTCTTTGTTTCCGCCAGAGCAGGCCATGATTTTGCATCAGAAACAAGTTTTCTCAGGAACTTGATTTGAGGGCGGAAACAAATCTTTTTATCATCTCCTTTCCGATACCACACAAAAACGTAATTCCACTTCTACTTCTGGTTTCTTATGTAGGTCCTCTTTCCTCTACTTTCCTTGCCATTACACTAAGGTTCACAAATTAGTTACAGATAAGCGTGAAAATTACTAGAATAAAAGGCTTTTATCTCGATTTTGTGAACTTAATTAAAGAGTCAATTTTTAGCTCAGAAAAGATTATGACCAGAGTGGTCTCCTACCAAACTAATTTAAAAGATGTGAAAAGGTGAATGGAGAATTTTTTTTCGTCATAAAAACATTGGAAATAATATCCAAGATAAAGTAAGCAGAATCAGTGTAAAATCAAAATTCTGATTAATTATGAAAATCACACCACACACTGCCGTGTCATGGTTTGCTTACTCCAATTCAGTTATGGAAACAGATCTACTGTAGAAGTATCTTATCAAGTGCTTTTGTTCTAACTAAGAAGACGATAAAGAACACAAATGATTCAATCAATCATGACTATGAAGGATAGCAAAAGGTATTCGGCCCCAATGATTACTCACTGTAGTAACAAGGGTTTTCAACTCAAAAATCCAATAAAGATGACAGGTCTCGTCTAAGTCCAAGGTTGTTCTGATGACCCAAAAAACACCTTATTGGGCTAATTCTAGGTTTCTGAAACAACTGGTCCCTTATAATCCATCATATCTCAAAAACAAAGGCAGAGAGGCTATTTATAAAAACATGATGACCAAGAGGTTCAGAAAATGAAACCCTACACTAACCAATATGAAGTAAGTGCTCTAGAAAATAACCAGAATAAAATCTTGTGAATGAGATATGAATTTTTTTGACAACACACTAATGCAAGAGAGATAATACACTTACTCATCTTTGTACGTTTGAATTTCACCCTCTGGGTATAGTGAAGAAGGAAAGAGCAAGTCAATTGGGATAGTTGGAGGGTCAGTCTGCTGTAAGGACTCCTTTTGCTTCCTGTAGGAGGCTTGAATGATCAATTACTCTTGCATAATTTTTAATAAAATGGCATTAAAGAAATATCAAGTAGTCCATTAAGATCCTCACTTGCTTTTACTTTTCTTCTTTTTCTTCTTCACAGAAGCTGGATACAGAAGACAAATGAGAGCGAAAGTATTAAATTGTCAGAACATAACGTCAGAAGACTAGATGATAAAAGTCAACATGTGAAGCTTGACGGATGAGAACTATGAAAAGATTAAGCGGGCAACAAAATCCAATCAAACTACAGATGCCATCATTCTTTTTTTTTCTGACAAGTGGATCCTAAGACTACATAGATATGTCTCTGCAACATAATCTATACATCAATACATTCATCAACGAATATACTTTAATACAGCCAACTCAGAAGTTTGAAAGGACACTGAAAGAGGACAAAGAGAAAGTTTGACAGAAACAGGAATTATGCCAGTGGACATCTTCAAATACCTTCGGAATAAGACCAAGAAAACAATAAATAAAACCAACGAAAAAAGTTATCACATGATTCAAGGGTTCCGTATACAAATGATAGTGACCTCCATTCTCGCCTGCATCACAGTGTTTGTCATCTTCGTCATCTTTTCCGGGGAGGGATTCAACGTCTTCAAATCTTTCATTCAGCTTTAACTCATCGATTGTTCCCTTCCCAACAGTAGCGGATTCCTGGATATACAACTCATGCTCATTGATGATATTCGAAAGCAAACCACATGTAACACACAATAAAACATAATGCCGCTTTAGTTTGTGCCTGAGCATGTGTAAAATGATATACTCATGATACCCGATTAAAAAGGGAGCTATGCGTCGGTAAAATAATAGTTAACCAAAACAAATTGCCAGTAATACACTGCCACGAAAATTGACATCTCGTAGAATCAACATACCCTTCACTCTCAACGGCCACAACCCTCTATAAGAAATATGTTCACGACGAATATAAAGACATTAAAAAGATCAAAATATTTCTCAAGACTGCAATCCCCAAAATTAGATAACCCGTTCGGCAATACTCTGATCTTTAACCTAGAGGAGAAAAAGACTCTGAATTTATAAAAAAAAATACACTTCATAAATCAGAAAGGAAACCCGAGTGAGAAATAGCAACAATTTTCCCATCGGCCTATTATAACGGATAAAGAAGCCCAAAAAATTCCTTACACTGGCCTTGCCATCGACGACACGGAGCTGCTCAATCTTGGGGATTAAATCGTTGGCGACCGGCGGGGACTCTGTCTTGATCCCTCCCGACATCTTTTTTCCCCCCCTCGATGGAGTATCTTGGTTTTATCTCGTTTTTCTACGGAAGCTTCTTCGTTGCTTCGAATCTTTTTTATAAACACCACCGCCTCTGAACCCCCAGACGGGCCGGTTCGCGTGAACCCGGTTCAGGAAAGCTATAGTATCATTCATGTTGATGGCTACTTTACATACGATGATCCCCCAAGGATAGCTACTCAAGTGTTCTAAGCCCTTATTGCAGTGGAAAGTCATTGTTATAGTGAGAATTTGATTATTTATTAGCGATTTAAATTTACCATAAATAAATGGGCTTATTGATAGTGAATTTTAAGTTATTATTATTTATAAATTTGTTTATTCACAGATTACATGCATTTATGACATAGGCATATGTTCATTGTTGTTTTTGGATTCTCCAATTCCTATTTTAGGGGTATAATATAGTAAATGAATAGAGAGAAGGGGAGAGAGAGAGAGAGAGCATTAGTGGACTTTCTCACACTTCGTCTCAAGCTAGAAAGTAGATGTTAATCTAGCTCAATAAAAGTGAATCCTTTGGACTTACACTTGTGCTCTTCATCAAGTATTCGTGAGTCTTTCTTATGAATCAACAACCAAACAAGTCTCCCTACCATGTATTTTTTTTCTCGCCATAAGAAATATAGGAATTGATGCTTGATAAGCTCTCAAAATTGATCAAAATATGAGATTTAGGGGAAGCCATTGAATTGAACCTTCAAACATCACGGCACCAAGAACCAATGATCTTATCATCTAGTATAGATTAAAATTAATACTTGCATGTTCATTGAAAGATTTTTCAAAGTCGTTCAACTATCTACCCTCTAATGATATCCACACAGTCGCTAAACAATTAGATCTCTTCTACAATGTTTCTCAAAAAGAGAGAAAGAGAATAAAAGAGAGAGTTCCTTAAAAAAATATTTATAAGCACTCTTAGCTTTTGTTGCTCTCCCCTTAAGTATATGGAAATTTTTGCAAGAACCCTCAAAATTATGTCTATATCCACCAATGTTTGTAGATCTTATGTATATGACCTTCTAGTTTTAAATGTTTCATTAGTTAATAACTACACAGACCTAATAATGTTTATTAGTAAAATGTAATAATTATTTATATCACTATATTGATTAATTTATCAAGGATTGATTTAACACAATCGAAAATTTCATTTTCTAGCCCGTTAGGTACCAAGTTACGTCACTTGCTCTAGGAGATCTAGAGTGTATAAGAATTCTCATACTAAACTTTCTTGCCATCAATTATTATGTACATATAATATTTTGTCTACATGAGACTCATAAAGGACTTAGAATATATTCAACTATCAAACCCTTATAATTCAAGCAAGTAAGTATTGATGCATAGAGAAAATCATCAAGAGCACGTTCTCCGATATTTCTACAGCCTTGGCAAATGATTCATCACACCTCATCTTGCGACTCAGTCTTTTCAAATACTAATAGTAGATATTCATATCAATACCACACAATCACCTTCAAGGACTTTATGTCATATCTAATATGAGACATTTTGGAGGTCATGTGGCTAGGAATTTGTAAGTTATAGTCAAAACGCAATCATCCATCAATAAAGATGTCTTTGGGGTCTCGAGTTAAATGACCACATGCATAATCGTGACATAAATTAACTTGATTGACAGTTAGGTGTAATACTATTGAAGGTATGAGAGGATATTATCCAGCCCATTAAGGGCCTCTCTTTCTTCTCTAATGTATATAAACTTATTTAACACCTCTTTCTCTTAATCAATCACACTTCTTCCTTATTTCCACATGGTATAAGAGAAAATGATTTAGGGTTTAGTAGAGCCATTGAGGGTAGTGGAGGATCCTTCTCCACTACCTTGCACTTATCCTCCCATATCACTAGAACATCTTCTCGTTGCTTGAAGAAAGTCTTCGATCTCCTCTCTTTGAGAAAATCCATGGTGGTGAAATACATGATTTTGAAGTAAGTAAAGAAGCGGATGACTGTTGAATCTTCATGATATCCTCTCCTTCCCATGGACAAAGTGTGATGCCTTTGATGGTCCCTTAAGGACGAACATTAGAGCTTTACTATTTCACAACGCACGCCTATTGTCCCCTTGATAACATGCAAGTTATACATGCAATTATATGATTATTAATGCAAATTAAGGCATCAAAAATTCCATTCTTATGCATGCTATCATACTTTGAGTGTATATCTATCATTTCATGCAATTTTAAGTTATAATATCAAAATGTATTATTTTATTAAATAATTATGTATTTTTAAGGAATATATTTTGGATTAGATTATCACATCTATATTTGAGATTATAATTGGCTTTTATTGTAAAATAATAAGAGAAAATACTTCTATACCCTCATTTATTTTCTAAGTTCTATTTTCTAAGAGAAATGAGTATATTTTTGAAATAAACATTTATTCTCTAGTTATTTATTAAATTTGACTTGTTATAATGATAGGTTATTTAATTTCTGATCCAAAAAAATAAATTTGGATTAATGTGGAGTTATATTTTAAAAGTAATGAATTTTCTAAATTTAAGGGATTTTTCTAAAAAATTTCAAATTTTTTATGGATTTATTTTGAATTTCTTTATATATTTAAAATAATAAAGATAATTTTATTTTTATCACACTAACATGGTGTCGCGCTTACATGTCAACACGTGGCGACGTATGCGCGCGCCACGTGTTGCACAGGTATGAGCATCATTAAGCATGTGATTAAGTGGTTAATCACCCTATTAAGGGAATACGCTAACCATAACTAGCGCGTACAATTTTATACATGATATTTTTTATCATTTTTCCTATGTGGGACTAAATTTTGTTAAATCTTTTCGCAAGTGATTTGTTGTGATCAGAATCGTATGATAGGCAAAAATAAAATGGATTAAATCTCAGCCCCTCATTTCACTTAAGTGAGGATGGATACATGACAGCATCATAGTGGACAACAATTTTTTTTATTAAATGGATCAATCCTGGCTGTTAATCTGAGGAGTTATAACGGCGAGGATTTGAAGAGCCATATGAGAATTTGAAACGTCGATTCATGATCGGATGAACGAGATCTTGCGAAGATCTCTCTTCATACGATTGATAAAACAAATTCTTGGTCATTGAATACACACTGATTCGTGTCAAAATTAATAACAAACTTACCAATTCAATGAAATTAATACGAATTGAATAGCATAGTGGTGAATAAGGGTCGAATCCATGGGGAAATAAGGGAATTTTGAGATATCTTTTGAAATTTGATCAAATCGGACAATAAAATGAGATAAAAATTAGGGATTTTGATAGATTTGGAAAAGAACTCAAAGATGAATCCACAGAATCAAAAATCACTCAATTTGGATCAAGATTTACAAAGAAATCAAAGAGCGAATTATATATAAATTTCCGAACGTGAAGAGAGAGAAATTGAAATTAAGAACTAAAATTAACTAAATCCAAGATTCTAAATTACAATCTAATGATATAATATAAAAGATTAGGAGGAAAACACATAATCTAACCTGAGATAGAGATCTAAATGATCCAATTAATCGCCGGATTCAAGGCTTTGCATTCTGCAATTTTGAAGACAATCATCGACAAATTCTCCCTATTCTATCGACAAAATCTCACTTCAACCACTTAGTAGACGCAAAATGAGTCTAAACGCAATATGAAGCAAGAGATTGAAGGGATTTGGTGTCTAAACAGTTCGATTACTCGAATTACCCAAGAATGATTTAAAATGAAGAACATCTCAATTTATATCAAATTTGGGCATAACCGTCTGATGGAGCGTTTAATCTTTGATCAACGGCTCTAATAAAACGCAGGAGTGCGAATCATTATGGTTAAGTCATGGTCATTGGAACGGAGATGGACCATCGAGATCTTGCCAAGCCGCACACGAAGAAATAGCGCCTGAAACGCCATCCTTTTAATCTTGATCTAATGCTCTGAATGTGTTTTCGTCAGTTTTAATCTCAGCCACTGACTTAAGTGAAAATCAACGGTCTTCTTTTAATGCTTGAATCAAATGCTCCACGTGATGTCACGTTGCCTGTGCACTTAAAACAAAAAAAGTCACACATGATAAAAATCAAAATGAATGTGCATGTATATATGTAATGTGTGATTAAGGAGTTAGCAAAAATCCTTAACATGGTGCTTTCTCCTTAATTACACGTGTGCGCGCAGGTGCGCACACGCGCACATACGCGCGTGCACATGTACACTGTGTGACACGTGGCAATCTCAGATGTCGCCACGTGGTGCCACTTTTCGTCTGTGCCATGTCATATGCCACCCCAACACGTGATGAAATAAATGATTTTAATGAATTTAATTGAAAATAAATTGAGTTAAATTTATGAAAAAATTCTAAAAAAATCCCTAAAAATTAGAAATTTCAAAATATAACTTCAAATTTATTCAAATTTGTTTCATTGGATCATAAATTAAATTTCGTATCATTATAAAAGGTCAAATTATTTAAATAACAAGATAATAAAATTTTATTTAAAAAATGCACTCATTTCTCTTTAGAAATTATAACTTAGAAAAATAAATGAGTACATAGAAAGTCTTTTCTCCTATTATTTAACATTAAAACTCAATTATAATCTCAATTATATTCTTAAAAATATATAATTATCCCTTAAATAGTGCATTTTTATATTATCATTTAAAATTTCATGAAATGATAGATATGCACTCAAAGTATGATAACACGCATAAAAATGAAATGTTTTATGCCTTTATTTACATTAATAGTCATATAATTGCATGTTAAGATTGCATGTTATCAGCGATCACATGGCGCGATCTTGACGCTCCGATAAAGATCTAACAGTCGCGACTTAACCATAAAGATTCGTCTCTTCGGATTTCATCGTGACCGTTGGTCTCATCAAGGAGAAGATCGAATGGTCATGCCCAATTTCAAAATATTATAAATTCTCTCTCTTGACAGGGAAATGTATTCTTAGATATTTTGAGCTATCAAACTGCTTAGACATCTCAATCCTTGAATCTCTTGATTTCTTCCTCTTAATTCATGCCTAGTAAGGGCTTGAAATCAAGATTTTGTCAAAAGAATAGGGAGAAATCGCTTCTCGAATGCCAAATTTCATCTTCAAAATTGTGGAATGAAAAGCCCTTGATCTTGCAATCAATTGGATCAATTCAAGGGCGACTTTAGGTTAGATTATATGTTTTCCTCCTAATATTTCGTCTGGTATCATTATCTTTCAATTTCAAATTGTAGATTAGGAAAATTTTAGATTTATTTTTTGTTTTCTTTCTCTTCAAGTTTAGAAATTCTATTTGATTTTGACTTCTTGATTTCTCTGCGAATCCTGATCTAAATTGAGTGATTTTTTATTTCGTGGATTTGTCTTGAAGTTCTCTTTCTAAAATTACTAAAATCCCTAATATCTAACCTCAATTTCTCATCCAATTTCAATCAAAAATGAATAATACCTTAAAAATACCTTAATTCTTTGTAGATTCAACCCATATTCACCATTATACTATTGAATTCTTGATTTTTATCTTAAATTGGTGAGTTTGGAAATTTTTTTGACACGTCTCCGTGTGTTTTCAATGACCGCACAGATTCATATTGTCACCCCCTCCATCGTTCTCCCACTAGTTGTCACATTGCACCTTCTCACTTAACGGAGAAGCGCAAACACGTGCACTACCTCCTTCTCGTTCATTGCATGCCCCCATGTAGCTTACCAATTTTGTTGCTCGGTGATGATGAAAAATATGTGACCTGAAAGCTAATCACACTTTCAATTTTTGTTTATATTCATTGAAATGAAATTTTATTTGTTGTCATTCTTATGTGATGTTTGTAATGAAGTACACAAGCAGATGTAATGACTAAGTAAATTATGATGAGATTATAATACACTGATCACTGGTCTTTAACCATATGTTCTAAATATTCCTATTCATGAGATATTCGAGAAGGACATCGAATTATCCAAAAAGAATAATACTATCTAATTTGACTCATTTGATGAGTATGGTTGATCTTGTGGCCATCCATATAGAGACACCAAGGATAGATAGTGGGTGCTCTTTAGGGAAAGAGTTCATTGAATTGATCCGTATGAATCCCTAAATGGTATTATGCCAATTTTTCAATCAAGTTGATTCATGTCACAATTGTATATGTGGTCCTTTGACTTGAGACACCAAAGACATCTTTATGGATAGATGATTGTGTTTTGACTATGACTTACGAATCCCTAGCCATAGGATCTCGAAAACTTTAAATATTGGATACAACATAGAGTCCTCGAAGGTGATTGAGTGATTAAGATAGAGTCATACACCCTCGGTATAAGAAGAGATTGATTCAAGGAATGAGATGCGGTTAAATCCTTGGCCAAGGTAGTGAAAATATTAGAGTTATTCTTGATGATTTCCTACTCGTATTACTACTAAATTGAGTGACCGATTAGAGTTTGACAATTAACTATACCCTAAATCATTCATGAGTCTCCCATGTATGAAGGATTATATATACAAGGTAATCGATGATGACAAGGATTTTATGAAAAAGTTTTGATATACTTAATATATCTTAGAGCACGTGGTGTAGCTTGGTACCCACTAGGTTGGTGACTCAACCTATCAATTGGGTTAAATCAATCCTTAATGAATTAATCTATACGTTGATATAGTCAATTGATAATGAAAACTAATAAGTGTTATTCAGTCAATGGAGTCATTAAATAGTGAGATATATGGACCTAGAGGGTCACACACGTAAGGTCAATGGGCGTTAGTGGATATAGACATAAATATAAGGGTTTTTATGAAAATTTTACATTCCCAGAGTCTATAAATAGGGGGGAAAATGACCATAAAAAGGTTGCCCATGCAAGCCTAGTAGAAAACTCTCCTCTTTCTTTCTCTTCGTCTCATGGTGATGAGTGTTTAAGAGGAGATCTAATCCTTCTGAAACTGTGTGAATACCACTACAAGATGAATGCTTGAATAGCTTGAAGAACTCCTTCAAATGATCCCTGTAATTATGAATTTTCTTCTATAGTAGATGATATTATCATCTATAATAGATGATAATAGCATCTATTATTGATGCTTAAAGTATGTTAAATGTTTGATTCAACATCTTCCACTACAATCGATGTTTTGATAATACAAAATTGGAGAGTTTTTCAAGCCTTAGCTCACAACACATGATGTACACGCGACCTGCCTATGCATGCCACCTCCAAGGCAACACCATGCTTGTGTTCTACATGCGCTTGTTGCCTCCAAGACGATGTTCTCCTTGCCCAACCCGACTGTGCCTTCTACATCGCCCACCCTTTGCATTGCGTCAATTGCACCCTCTACATCACGTAGGCCATGCCCTCTACTTCGCATTGCCACATGACTTACCTTACCACGCCCTTTGCTTCGCACTGTCTCCCCCTTGATAAAATGCAATTTATACATGAATTTACATGATTTTTAATGCAAATTAGGACATTAAATATTCTAATTTTATGCATGTTATCATATTTTGAGTGTATATCTATCATTTTGTGTAATTTTAAGTTATGATATAAAATAGTTATCATTTTGTGTAATTTTAAGGGATAATTATCTATAATTCAATAATATAGTTTTATTCCGATCTATATTTCAAATCATAATCATATTTTTATGATCAAATGATAAGAGGAAATATTTTTATCTACACTCATGTATCTTTCTAGTTTTATTTTCGAAAAGGAATGAGTGCATTTTTGAAATAAAATTTATTCCATTGTTATTAAATATTTTGACTTTTTAGAAGGGTAGATAATTTAATTTATGATCCAACAAAATAAATTTAGAGTTCCATTTTGAAATTTATAAATTTTCTAATTTTTATGGATTTTTCTAGAAATTTTTCTGAATTTAGTTAAGCTTATTTTTTATTTCAAAATAAAAAATAAAAAATGGTTTTTATATCGCGAGCTGAAGTGACGGAGCATCGCCATGTGGTGACACGTGTACACGCCACGTGGCGACATGTGTGAGCCTATCTATGTAGCACATGTGCACGCGCACGCGTGTAATTAGTGGGTTAAGCATCCTTTTCAAGATATAAGCTAAACCCACTAATTCTCATTTCTTATATACTTGTCAAATCACCTCATTTGATGTCATGTGAGACTATTTATCTTTGTTTTTATTTGCAGGTGATGCGGCGCAATCTCGAGCGGACGATCACATGATTTAATTGCGATCATCGACTTTCACTTACTCGAGGGGTACGTGGCTACATCTTATTAGGCGACGATTGGTTTTAAGATGATTTAATCTCAGCCGCTAATCTAGGGAGTTATAACGGTTGAGATTAAATACGTTTGATGGAGACGTGAACTCACCTCGATTGTTCGATGAAGATGAAACAGTGGAAGTTAAGCAACTCACGTGCAATATGGCAAAATTTGAGCGTTTCATCATCAATCGAACAAATGCAACTTAATGACGACGATTCGCGAACTGGCGTTCAATATAAGCTATTAATCAAAGATGAAGAGATGCATCCAACGATCGCGCCCAAATTTTGTATAAATTAACATGTTCTTCGACGAAAAACTTTGTTCTTGGATGTTTTGAGCAAATTAAATTGTTTAGACAACTCAGTCATGTAATCACTTGATTTCTTCTTCTTCTAGACTTGTTTTCGTGTCTGATGAGTAGGGTTTGACTACCGTCATCTGGTACGTCATCCAGTACTAGTATCTCTCGATACCGTCATCCACTAACCGTCATCTAGTACCCGATACCGTCATCTAGTTCTAGATGTCAGATATCGGACTACTGAGGGGAACGGGTGCGGTATTGGACATTAACAATATGGTGATGATACCGGATGACGGTACCGGGTGACGGTACTGGATGACGGTTTCGGGAGAAGGGGAGCTGAAAGAGACGGGTCCAACTGTCCACACCTTCTTCCCCGTAGCCTCCTCTAAGGCACCGACATAGCTGCCCTCCAGCTCAAAAAAAGTATTCTCCACAAACCCGTCAGCAGCCAATTCCCCCTCTCAGATCTCTCATCGGATTTCGTCCAACGCGTCGGATGAATTGAACACCGACGGCAGCTGACCTCTGCTGACCTCGATCCGATCGGACATCCCGAGGATAACGAAGGGATCAGAATCAAAAGCAACATAAAGATGGGTCTTCGCCACGTGGATATTATGCTGGACGAGAAAATCAAAGCAGGCATATCTGTGGAAGACCAGTCTCCTCACGCCCAGAGCCTCAGTGATGGGTCCCGCAGCCCAAGGAAGGGCGTAACGGCCAACGCCCCGACAATGAACTCCATAGTTACGAATCTCGACGTCGACGATGGGGCAGGCGGACGGACAGAGCGACCCAGACGTTCTGCCAAACCGACGTGCGTACCAGGGTACGTCTACTTTTAGCGCGAGAGAAGCGTCGGGAGAGCGGGAATAAATAGAGGACCCCGGTGATAGCGAGGAGGACAATTTTTGATGTTTCCCTTTATTTTGTTGGTGTGAAAGTTGATAGAGAGAAGTCTTCAGTTATCCTTCCCCTTCGGCCTTAGTCAGTTATCGACTCCTAGCCTAAGTAGGGGAAGGAAGCGTAGTGGGAGTATTACCGGGAAATTCCCGACGAATAGCCGAGAAGGCAGCCCAACGGTCCGAGTGAGATAGATACGCCAGAGTTCCCTCCGCCGAGACGCTCTATTCACTCCCTCCCCGACCCACCCCTATCCTCACCTCTCTCTCCCGTCCCTCACCCTGACCCGTGGAATACGTCGCAGCGACCGCATCATAAACTGGTATCAGAGCCAATGACTACAACCATGTCGACCCGATCGGGAACCGAATTCCGTGCAAGAGGCATCGCTTCTCTGCTCCCTGACGACATACCTGACTGGGCAAGAACCATCCTCCGGGGTCAAGAGGAAACCAAGACGCAGATAGAGTTCCTCATGACACAACTCCTAGAGCTCAAAACTAGTAAGGCGACGGAAATTCCCCCCTGGCAACCGCATTCGGAGTGGGCTCTCCGGCCGCATCCGCCCTTGAAGAAACAAGGATAGAACCTCAGTGGGATGTAGCAAATAAAGGAGCCAAACCGGAGGTCACGGCCTTCGACGGCTCGCTAGACCCCAAGAGGTATATGGATTGGGAAGTGGGGCTCGATGAATATTTCGAGTGGTATCAGCTCCCGGAGGGTCGTCGGATCCAGTTCGCCCAGATGAAACTCACCGGCAGGGCTCGGATCTACTGGTGCAACCTACAAGCCACCACGGAGCGTCGCCAAGACCCCATGGTCACGACTTGGGCGGAAATGAAAAGTCGCCTAAGGGAGAAATATATTCCCGCCTGCTATCAACCCATGATCATCAACGAATGGCAGCATCTTCGCCAAGAGGAGGGGACGGTAGCCGACTATATAGCTCGCTTTGATGATTTAATGATCCGCTGCAATGTTGACGAGGAACCCATGGCAACTCTCGCCTGATTTCGGGCCGGTTTGCGTCCAGAATTCCAACGAGAATTGGTATTGCAGGAGGTCTCCTCACTGGAGAAGGCGTACCGGTACACCCTCAACATGGAGCTGTACTCTACACACGCTCATAAAAGCCACGCCCCCTAGATCGCCACCCCGGAGAACGCCCGGTACACCCCTACTGTCCCACGCAACCCCCTCTTGACACTACAAAACCCGGCTACCCCGCAAATCACTCCCCCACCGTCTCGCCTGTTCCTTCCTAGCCCATCAACAATCCCGACGATTCCACCGTCTACCACAACCACCAACGCGGGGAGTCGGCTCAGCACTCCTATCGGCCCACCGTTGACCCGAATCAGCATTCCCTCAGCTAATGATCAGTCGCCAGTCGGGAGGAGCCAGGGTGGAACGCGGTCGCGGCCTCCGAACACATTTTCAAATAATACCGGAAGTCGCGTCGCGTGCTACAAGTGTCAGGGGTGGGGACACTTTGCATCCCAATGCCCCTCGCCCCGGCAGACTACTCGCGCCGCTCGCACTCTACTGGTCGAGATTCAAGAGGACGCCCCTCCACCAACTATCAACGACAAAGAAACCGTGGCGGAAATTTACGAAGCCGACCCCGAACTCGCCCAAGCCTTCGAGGGGACCCCTACCATCATCGGCTGCATCATCAAGGAAGTAAGGCCGTTGACAGGCCGCGAACATTCACTCGTCGTGTCCGCACCCCTTGGTGCAATGCTGTTGGAACTTCCGACGGGGGAAAAATCTGCGCCCGACCTCGAAGATCCACTCCGTTCATCTATATTTTCGACATTCTCCAAGATCAGCTCCACGGTGATCAAAATCTTGGTAGACAGTGGGAGCGTAGTAAACGCCGTCGTGGCAGCTTTAATCCTCGCGCTCGGCCTCCAACCTCAACTCCACCCCCGACCCTACAAAGCTATGTGGATTAATGAAACTTTCCTAGCGGTGACCAAGCGGTGTGTCGTACCATTGCAGGTGGCGGGGTACCGCGAGGATATCTGGTGCGATATCCTACCCATGGGGGTGGGAAGTGTGTTACTCGGTCGGCCTTGGCTCTACGACCGGGATGTCGCGCATCTGGGGAGGACCAACCACTGCACTTTCTTCTTCGAGGGCTGCAAACAGGTCTGGCAACCCTACGTATCATTGTTTCTGGAAATACCGACGACCACCGAAATCCCCGACACTCCACTCCAAGTTCCCCAATTCCTTGGGGTAGTCTCGGCGCGGAAGTTCCTCAAGGATATGGCGGAAGACGCTCCGGTGTGGGCAATCCAGGTCCGTACCAAGATACCCAGCTCCATTTCGGATGATTTTCTGGAATTTCTGCAGGATTTTGCGGCCGTCTTCCCAACGGAATCGCCAGATGTATTGCCTCCCGACAGGTCGATACAACACTTCATCGACTTCGTACCCGGATCTACCTTACCCAACTTACCCCACTACCGTCTCAACCCCGCACAAAGTGCCGAACTCCAGCGGCAGGTGGAAGACCTGCTACACCGCGGCCTCATCCGCGAAAGCCACAGCCCTTGTGTTGTTCCCGCCCTCTTGGCCCCCAAGAAAGATGGCACATGGCGCCTCTGCATCGACTGCCGAGCGATCAACCGCATCACCATCAGGTATCGGTTTCCCATCCCATGCATAGATGATATATTGGATCAGCTAGCCGGAGCGGAAATTTTCTCCAAACTGGATCTTCGAAACGGCTACCACCAAGTAAGAATCCGAGCGGGCGATGAATGGAAGACGGCGCTCAAGACGGGCACCGGACTCTATGAGTGGCTGGTCATGCCGTTCGGGCTCTCAAATGCCCCTAGCACCTTCATGCGATTGATGAACGACATACTCCGGCCGTTCGCGGGAAAATTCCTGGTGGTTTACTTCGATGACATACTCGTTTACAGCCGCTCTCTCGTCGAACACCAAGAACACCTCAGAGCGGTTTGCACCAAGCTACAAGAAGAGCAGTTATACGCTAACTTACCTAAGTGCTCCTTCTTGAAGACATCCGTGGCGTATCTGGGATTTGTCGTATCAGCCGCAGGCATCGCCGTGGATCCCGTCAAGACCGTCGCTATCCGAGACTGGCCGACACCACAATCCTTATTCGACATTCGGAGCTTCCATGAGTTAGCCCAGTTCTACAGACGATTTGGTGGCGTACGACCCCCGTCGCCACCAAGGCATGACACTACGGCGCCGGAGGGGCCGACACCCGCGCGCGTCCAGCCCCCTCGATAGGCGAAGACGAAGGATGCCGAGTTTCACTACACCAAGTGAGGACCTCATCTCGCCACGACACATTTTCATGTGGCTTGTGCGCGCGTGGAGTTATCTTTTCCCCGTCTTTTTCTTTTTATTATGAACTTTATTAGCCCGCACGTGTTTAAGCGGGCCTTTGCATCTCTTCTTCCTTCTCTTTTAGGCCGTTAGGTGGGTTCTCTCCTTTTCGGGATCCCATTCGTGAGGTCATTTTCCTTTGTGAACCTTTAAATTTCTATGAGTATGTTTTAGGTGTGGGTTGTGCGCCTCAAGTGGGCCCTTTCCTCTCTCGGCCCACTATGGGCTCTATAAGAGAGGAAGGGACCCCCCCACAAACCCTAGCCGTCATTTGAAGAAAGAAAGGATTATCATCCCTCTCAAGTGGCTGCTCAAAGAAGAACAAGGAAGGAGACCAACCGCCGCCTCCTCCGCCGCCACAGCCGCCGCACCTCCACGTGCCGCCGCCGAGACCGCCGCCTCCCCTTGCCTCGTTCGCTCGTTACCAACGTGCAACCTTCTTGTCGCCGCCGCCGTCGCCGCCGCCAGTTCGCTGCACCACCATCCCCTCCGGTCATCTTCATCCCCCAGCTCCACCCATTCTCCAATCCCGGCGATTTCTGCCCCATCCATTTCGGAACCTCTCCTGAGCAGCTTCGTCGGAATCCCCAAATCTTCCTCTTCCCATCAACCTCACGAGCCATCCCATCCTTCAAACTGCTCCTCCTTCGTCCTCATCTCCCATTCCATCCGCCCCCTCCACGCCCGAACTCCTGGAAATTTCCGTCCCAATCCCGTCGTCCTTCCCTGTGAGCCCGATTTTCTGATCAGCTCATTTTGAGGCTCTCATCTTCCACCCCTACCCCCATTCCGAAAGCATTCCCCCTTCCTCCAATCCACGCGCCCATACCTGCTCTTCCTAGACGCCGCCGATTCCCCATTTTCCCACCAGATTCACCGCGCTGCCACCATCTTTACGCCCAACCATCCCATCTCTACCACCCCGTCAACTTCCCATAACCGCCCGTCTGTCGTTTGGAATTCACTCGCCTACCCCCCATCCCTAAATTTCCATTTTCCCCCTTGAAATCACGCTTTCCGAAAATTCCCTGTCATTCTCTTGAAATTACGAAAGCCAATCTCGAATTCGTCGTCCCACGAATTCGCTTCCTTCCGCCTGCCTCCTCGGCCAAATCTCTTCCCGTGACCCTCTCGTCTCTGCCCCAGATTCGCACGTCACGCCACCCGACGGTTCTCCTGCGCTCCCCTCCGTCAGAGGACGATTTCCTCTCCTTCGTGCTCGTCCGGCGCTAGCGCTCCGTCACCAACATCATCCGTCGCAGACCTCCCAGTTACTGCCGTCGGACGAGACTTGGCCATCTTCTCTCCGCGGATTGACGTGAAGCCGTTCGGTGCAAATTCCCTGCTGCAACGACCGCCCATGTCCCATCTGACCTGCTGCCTTGCCATTTCCCTTGAGGTCACGCCAACTCGGGAGGGTTGCGCCCTACGGACCTGCTCCGCCACCGCGCACGTGCTAGTACGCCTGCGCCCGCGCGCAATCCTCCTACCTCGTCACGTTCCTTGCTCCGCCGACCTCGTTGACCCCTGCCAACATCTCCCGGCTTACTTTGCTGGCCGCCCGTGCCACGTACGAACGGCTTCCCCTGCCCCGACCGACCGGGCTCGCGCCCCGCAGGTTAGGCACTCATCTCCCCTTTATTTTACGTCGACGTCTATATTTCTTTCAGTATTTCCCGCGCTTGTCTCCACCGCCGTCGGAACTTAGATTAGGACGAGTGCTTAGACGACTTGATAGGCTTCCGGTCATGGTCCAACCCGTCGGGTTGACTGTTGAGCTCCCATCGACGACTCACGGCCCAACGTCTGCGAGGACGTGGATCGGAAGGACTCTCGGACGGACTATGCTCGGCGCACCCCAGGGTCTACGGCGACGACGCTCGAGGTGGCACTCTGCTTGATTGCATTATTAGTTCACTACATCATATTAGAATTTCCCTAGTCCACCCCTAGTATCGCGGTGTTAGACCGGTTTCACACCCGGTCCTGCATCACGATTCGTCCGCGATTTCAGCTCCATCGCCTCTCCACTGACCGACCTTTTTAGGCACACTCAGTTTACTTGGAATTCCACAGCTGAATGCGCCTTTCTCCAGCTCAAGGTCGCCTTGACTACCGCACCCGTCCTCCGGCTACCGGACTTCTCCAAGGTGTTCGACGTATCGACTGACGCCTCTGGATCGGGAGTCGGCACCGTCCTATCGCAAGACTCTCACCCAGTCTCTTACTTCAGTGAGAAACTTTCTGATGCCAAAAGACGTTATTCCAATTACGACCGGGAGCTTTTTGCCGTCATACAAGCTTTGAAGTTTTGGAGGCATTACCTCCTATACCGAGATTTCACCCTCTACATCGATCATGAGGCGCTCCGGTTCCTCCATTCCCAGAAAAAGCTAAGCGCCCGACATGGGCGTTGGACGGAATTTCTTCAAGAATACACCTTCTCTCTTCGTCACCGACCCGGCTGCGACAACAAAGTCGCTGACGCCCTCAGCCGCCGTCAGCACGCTCTTCAAATTTCTCAGGCCGTGATCACCGGGTTCGACCAAATTCCACTCCTTTCTGATAATTGCACTGACTTCCGGGCGATCTGGCTAAACACTTCACTCAATGCGACCACACCCGACGGCTATCGCAAAGAGGCGGGGTTTCTTTTCTAATATGGATCGCCCTGCATTCCCGAAGGGTCCACCGGAGACTTTCTTATTTGGGAGTTGCACGGAGGAGGACTCGCCGGACATTTCTGCATCACCAAAACCCTCCACGCTCTGGAAGGAAGATATTATTGGCCGCGTATCCGCCGAGATACCCGCCGCATGATTGGTCGTTGTACTACCTGCGTCGTGGGGAAGATGACGAAGCAATCAGCAGGACAATACCTGCCACTCCCGGTCCGGAGTACCCCTGGGAAAGAGGTTAGCTTGGACTTCGTCTTGGGTTTACCTCGCACTCGGAAGCAACACGACGCGATATTGGTCGTTGTCGACCGTTTTAGTAAAATGGCGCACTTTCTCCCCTGCGCCAAAACCACCGATGCACCGCACACGGCCAGGATTTTCTTCAATGAGATCGTTCGTCTCCACGGCATCCCCCGCTGCATCGTCTCTGATCGGGACGTCTGCTTCACTAGCAGTTTCTGGAAAACTCTATGGCGCTTAATGGGGACAACACTTCAATTTTCAACGGCTTTCCATCCACAAACGGACGGCCAAACGTAAGTCACTAATCGGACGCTGGGTAATATCCTATGGTGCCTTGTCCAAGAGAACACCTCAGCCTGGGATGAACTGCTCCCTCGCACCGAGTTCGCCTACAACGGATCTGAGCATTGCGCCACCGGATACTCCCCCTTCCACATTCACACTGGTCGCAATCCCAATCTACCGGTCGATCTCCTTCCTCTCCCAAACATCGGCCCCAATTCCACCGAGGCCATTACATTTGCCACCGATCTCACAGCTCTCCATCGGCAAGTCTATGACAGACTGACCACATACAACCACAAGATCAAATCCGCGGTCGATGAACACCGCCACCTTCGCGAATTCAAAGTGGGCGACATGGTCATGGTCCGGCTCCGCCCCGAACGCTACGCTAATGAAAACGCGCACAAGCTCCATCCGCGTGCCGCCGGTCCTTTCTAGGTTCGAGGAAAAATCAATGCTAACGCATACGACATCGCCATCCCGACCGATTGGAAAATTCCGGCGACCTTCAACATCTGTGATCTCGTACCGTACCGGGGACGGATGGAGATTCCTATGGAGCCAGGCTGACCGGCCGACTCGACGGAGTCGAGTCTTTCGGACCCCGAGGAGGATGATGGGTCCCGCAGCCCCAGGAAGGGCGTAACAGCCAACGCCCCGACAATGAACTCCACAGTTACGAATCTCGACGTCGACGACGGGGCAGGCGGACGGACAGAGTGATGTAGGATATTTCTAAGATTGTTAATATTCCTACAGATTAGGGGAGGATCTATGAAGTGATATCAATGGAATAATGTAGGAGAGGATAGAAAAGATGATAAGAGTGTATAGAAGGAGGTAGGAAGACTGAATAGATAAATTAGGATCGATAGGATGATAATAAGAGAATGTTGAAGAGAGAATGAATGATATAATAGATAATATAAGTAATGGTTTAGAAGTGATAGTATAAAATAGATATAATATAAACGATAATATCAATTAAGCGGACTGATATTTTGGAATATAGGATAATAAGAATACGGATAATAAGAAGACGAAGAGAATTAGACGGGGATAGGATAATGTGTAGAGGGAATGCGGAGAGAGAACGAGTAGAAAAAGGAATCGGATAGTTCGAGAAGTAGAGGGTGTAAAGAAAATGGCGGTGATAGGAGAAGTGACGAAATTAGAGAATGGAAAAGAAAGAAGAGAGAGAAGGGCGGTCTAACAGTGGACTTACGATTTTCGGAAGCAAACTATTGTCACGGCGAGGGCGATAGAGGATGATACCTTGAGGGTGACGTGAAGAAAATGCTTTCGAGAATACCATATTGATCCAGATTTTCCCTTTGTTTTGCGCCGACGCGAAATGGTGAAAGGCGATGAAATGGAGGGAGGAGAGAAAGTGAGATAGAACTCGGAAGAGAAGAAGAGGCTGGGATGATTGATGGGGATACGAAAGTGAAGACGATGAACACACGGGTAACCAAAGATAACCAAGAACAACTTTTCATTCAATAAATTCTGCCGTTTGTTTGTTACAAAATTCCGTTTTTATAGAAACAAAAGACGAGAAGTTTCGGCGAGGCGTCGTATCGCGGCGATTGTGCGTCTTTTCGTGGATCGTTCAGCTCCGCTCATTCTCCAATTTTTGGTAGGAAGGTTGAACGCGAATTCGTTGACGTGAAGATATCGTCCATGCTGCAATGCGGAAGCTCAAGTCGCAAGTGTTGACTTTTTCTCTCACGATGGGTAAAGAGGCGGATATTGCTTTGCACGTAGTCTAGAAGATTGCATGCCCGTGGTGAAACATCTTTTTCGTCTTCCCTCGCGATGAGATCATCCAGCCTTTTATCCGTTTCTCTGTGTGCGTTGATGAGAGAAGGCTTTGTGTGCCCACACAAAGTGTTACGCAGCGCGGTTGCTAGTGAGCAGTCCGGATTACTCAAGATAAGCCGGAGACGTGTCGGAGGTGCGCGATTGGCGGGAATGAATAGGGAGCGCGCGGGCCATAGATGCAGCTGGAAGCGCGGTCAAGATATTGACCGACGCACAAAACATTCTTGGAGATTTTCGATACTTTCTCTTTCTTCTATCCCCGTCCCGTAGATCCGTCGGTGAGGAAGATCGACCGAGGAGCCGAGGAGCGGTTTTAGTCTCTGCGGGAGGTAGAGACACCGCCCGGAGCTTGATCCGGGGATCGTTGCGAGGAGAGCGCGAGCGTAAGAGCAGAAGTCCTTCGGACCGAAGAAGTCCATTCTTTTTGCCGAGATAAGCCTCAATTGGTGGAGACTTAGGCAAACGCGTCAAATGCCGCTTCATCCACGTTTGATGATGACGTAGGCGAAGTTGTGAGGTATCATAATCCTTCTCATATATTTCATTCGATTGAGTTCTTCCAAACCATGAGTAGGACTAGCTTCAATTAGAAGTGATCATAGCTTAATCCTTGAAGAGGTCTTCATGACTATTTTCATTATTGATAGCTTTGACTTGAATTGTCACCAAAGATAGTTTCTTCCATAATTACTAATATTTAGATCTCTCCTAAATTGCTAACTATAGGTGATTTCAAAGAGAGTTGGAATTTAATAACAAAGGGATTCCTATTGATTTGAGATCATTATTTATAACTATATAAGGTATACCTATGATATGGTGGAGAAGGTTTGGGAAAATAAGGAACCTATATCAAGGTAGAAGGTGGTTGACTTGGTCCACTCAAAGAATTCTAGGTTTCTAAAGATAAGGCTAATTTCTTTGACCAAGTCAATCATTAGATCAGTGTAAAATAGGAGAAAGAGGGAAGATAATTCCCTTAAGATCTACACTCTCTTTATTTATTTAGAGAGGTCTTCTTCATCCATTGAATGAATGGATAATTTTTAACACTCATGAGTGAATAAGGAGGAGGAGAAGGAGGAGGATGGTTCCCTTAGAACCCTTGTGTTCATGTATAGAAATAATTCTCCATCACAGAGCGACCCAGACGTTCTGCCAAACCGACGTGCGTACCAGGGTACGTCTACTTTTAGCGCGGGAGAAGCGTCGGGAGAGCGGGGATAAATAGAGGACCCCGGTGATAGCGAGGAGGACAGTTTTTGATGTTTCCCATTATTTTGTTGGTGTGAAAGTTGATAGAGAGAAGTCTTCAGTTATCCTTCCCCTTCGGCCTTAGTCAGTTATCAACTCCTAGCCTGAGTAGGGGAAGGAAGCATAGTGGGAGTATTACCGGGAAATTCCCGACGAATAGCCGAGAAGGCAGCCCAACGGTCCGAGTGAGATAGATACGCCAGAGTTCCCTCCGCCGAGACGCTCTATTCACTCCCTCCCCGACCCACCCCTATCCTCACCTCTCTCTCCCGTCCCTCACCCTGACCCGTGGAATACGTCGCAGCGACCGCATCACTCAGCCTCTTCTTCTCTCCTCCTATTCTTGTTCTTCAACCAACGCATCCTAGTTTTCTCTCTCGCGCGACGAAAGAAACTTTTCTTCCTTCATGATTTTTCGTTGCGCATAACATCTTCATCCGCCTTCCTCGTCCACTCCAATGAGCCTACTTCTTCATCTTCTTCTTCCTTCCGCCACTGCCCTCTATGCGGAATTGCCTTCCTCTCCTTCTCTTTGGCCGTTCTTCTCACCATCTTACCCCCCTCTCCTGGCCACCTTCCGCCATTCTCTCACTCACGGGAGAATCTTGCGGACGGAAGAAAATTTTTCTTCACTCTCTTCTTCTTCCTTCTCATCGCTCCCTCTCCCCCTCTTTCCGTCGCACGAAAACTTTTTCTCCCATTCTGTCGCATCACCTCCTCTTCTCCTTTCCTTGCCTCACCACCTTCTTCCTTCTCGGCAACCCTCTCTTTCTCTTCTTCCACTGTCTCTTCCCCACTCTTCCTTCTCTACCTCTTTCTCTCTTGTCTACCATGACGTTGACACGACATAAATTGCTGCATCAACTGCGTCATGAGAGAGAGTGGATTAATCTCCTCTCCCTCTAATCTCGTCCTTCTCCCCCTCTCATCCCCCACACTTCTCTCTCTTCTTCTACCCTTTCTCTCTCTTCCGTCACACGCTTTCTTCTCCTTCTTCATCTCCACTCTCACTTTCCATTTGCCACACAAGAAGGCACCTCCTCCTCCCTCTCGCTCATGCGGGTGAACACTCTCCGAGCGGACAATAGCAGCCGTGTCAGTGAAGATGATATTATTTAGCTTTAAATAGGAATTAGGATATCGATATCGGATATCGATATCTGATATCGACATCCAACCTTTTGACCGTCAGCGGATGTCGGTATCGGATATCGGTATCGGAACCCGATACCGACATCTAGAAACTGATATCTCATATGTGGATATCGGTTTCGGGTACTGTAGGTATCGAGTACGGTTTAGGACCCTAATAGTACCTGATACCATTACCTTAACAGATACCGGTATTCGATACCGGTATCTGAATGGTCGAACCCTACTGATGAGTATTTGAAATCAAGATTTGGTGGAGAGAATCGGAAGAAATTACCTCTTGAACGCTGAAATTCGTTTTTGAAATCGTGGGATAAAAAGTCTTGAATCCGCCGATTAATTGGATCATTTCGAGCGCGACTTTATTCAGCAGTCATTTAAATGAAGGGAATAAAATGTTGTCTATACTAAGATATGAATTAAATGAATCCATTATTCCGTTCAAAAATTTAAGTGAATGTAAATTTGATTTTTCAGATCCATCAAAGAGTATTTTTAGTGCTATTAAAAAAATTAAATTAATTATTAAAAAAATCATGAAATTCAAAGTGAATATAAATTAATTCGTTGCAAGGTTATTAGGGAAAAGTTTTTAAAAATAAAACCTTAATATTAAGTGGTATCCCATTGTCCTCTCCCGGAAGGTCGGAGCATCGAATCAAGCCGGAGCTTAAGAAATCAAGAAAATCAAGAAACCTCACCAGTGACGGAATCACCCTCCCGGGGATCTCAAGGACATTTCATGAAGCTGTGGTTTAATTCTTCAACGAAGGGTAGAAAAGTCATTTGATCCTCTCTAGGGAGTTTTACGGAAGGGTACTTAAAGCCATGGGGTGGAAGACAAAGGCTCGCCGAGGGAATTTCACTTCGACAAGCAGAGTTCTTCGCTTTTCCCCGGAAGGGGACACGTCTCCATCTCCTTCACCGCCGCAAACCCACGAAGAGGAAGGAAGGAAATTTGACTGGGAGGAAATTCTAGAGCCGGAGATGGCCTTCTCTTTTCCCCAGAGCACTCCTAGTCCCTTTCAGCAACAGCAGCAGCAGCAGCAGCCTTCGTTTCAGTTTGAACAACCGCAGTCACAGTTCCAGGTGCAGCTGCCCCAACAGCCCACATTTCTTTTCAAGGCGGATAAATCTCCGGCCACTTATAATACCAAGTGGGAGGAGCTCCATCCTGACTCTCAAAAGTATCTGTTGGAGATTGAGTGGGTCTTTTTTTCCTCTTACTTTGTTTATTCGTTAATTTTTTTATCGAATGCCTCGTTTAAGTAATCATTTATTTTTTTATTTCTTCTCTTTAAATAAGTTACTTGTCTTGGTTAAGTTACTTGTCTTGGTTAAATGGGAGAATCTCTTTTCTGATTCCCAAATGTATTTTCCGGAGATTGAGCGGGGTTCCCTCCTTTTATGGAATGGCATGGTTAATTATTTCTTTATTCACTTTAATTAGTTCAGTTATGGGTTTTGTTTTCTAGGACAAGAATTTTGGAGTATAGGAGCGAAAGTCAACGGCTTGATCAGTGTAAGAGATTGTGTGACTCTTCGATATCCAACAATGGGTTTGAAGCCGATGCTACTCGAATCATTCAGGTGTTATAAGACACTTGAACTTTTGAAACGTTGATACGTTTTCTGCTTAAAAAAATCATCAATTTTGTGCATTCTATGTTGGGCAGGAACTAGGAGGAATCAGTATATCAATGGATAGAGAGAAGAACACTGTCCTAGAACTAATGGCATTGGCAAAAAGAAATGATGAGGAACACTGAATTCGCCATCCGCTCCTTCATGATCCTTCATCCGAGATTCATTCATCAAATCTCCACAGCTCCAACTGCTACCATCGGTGGAGCTTCCCAACAAACTGCAGGCCAGGCGCTTTCCCATGATTTCTATAGCGGTGTGCCAAAGCGGCCATCTCCATTCTTTGTGGAGACCGTGAATCAGTTTGAGAAGTATCTCTCAGAATCCCAGCTATGGATCGAGGAGTTGGAACAGTTGTTAAATATGGAAAACCGTGATGCCTTTTTGGGTCCAAAAATTTTCTTTGGAGTCTCTGCCATCTGTTCTATCCAATGTCTATGATTTCTTCATCTACACTGCTGCAAAGGTTTCTCTCACGCTCATTTTCTTCTTGAATCTTTAAGTTTACAGAAATTGAGATTAACTTTTACTTTCAAACTTCTCACTACAAGACTCCTTTGTTTTTTCATGTTTCATATGTATTCCATATGTGTAGGGTCGTATTTATCATATTCCCATTTGCCACCAATCTAGGTAGAAAATCTCCATCAATACATCGAATCCATGAAGACTGCTTATCTCGCTGATCAAAGACGGAGAGGTAACTTCAGTGATCCATTTATTGAAGCTGGGAGACGAGAGACAGCAAAACTTGAAGCAGCTTCCAAGAGGGTCCATCCAACTCTCCATCTTCCGGCAATTCCATCACAATCAACAGCTCCTGGGGTATCTTATGCTACCTCTGTGGTTCCTTCTGCAAATGCCACCCCTTCAATTACAGCAGCTTCTGGTGTTGCCCCTGTATCTTCACTATTTTCACCCCCTTCCGCGACGCCTAGTTCTTCACTGTTTGGGCCTGGGCCCCCTGGTTTGTCTCCTCAAACTCCAACTCTTTTTGGGCCTGCTACACCGGGTTTTGCCCCCACACCAGCTGTTGGGAGCTCTCCACTCTTCTCGGTGCCGTCATTTCCTACCGGTATGTATACGTCTTTCTCAGAGTTTCAAATGCATTCAAATTAATATTAATCTTAAAGTGATGGGCATGGAGAGGGAGAGAGTTGGACGGAGGGGAGTGTGTGTGTGTGTGTGTGGAGGAGGGGGAGGGGGAGGGGTGTATATTGCAGTCAGAAGAAGCCCTGGCCTGAGGCTAATTGGATTTCAAGATAAATATTAGCTCAAGTGACTTGGTGTCCAACGAATTGATTGGACATTGATGAATAATGTCTTGCAGTCAGAAGAAGCCTTTGCTTGAGGCTGATTGGATGTCAAGATAGATGTTAGTTCGAGTGAGTTAGTGTCCAACGAATAGATTGGATATTGGTAAATAATACCTTTCAGTCAGAAGAAGCGTTTGCTTGAGGCTGATTGGATGTCCAGATATATGTTAGCTGAAGTGAGTTAGTGTCCAATGAATAGATTGAATATTGATGAATAATGTCTTGGAACTGTAGAGGCCATTCATATTGGCGTGAGTGTATCTCTCTCTGTCCATCTATCCCTTTCCCATATTTCACTGCGCGGGAAATATTATTTAGTTTTTGCCTCTTTTTTACAGAAATGAATATATTACTCTTGTCGGAAATGGACTTTGATGAAGAATATTCTTTGATTAGATGTTTATGCATATCTTCTAATGTTGCATGCTCTTATCTGTGCTTAGGTGGTGCACTGGCATCTGGTGCCAGCTTTGGCGGCACATCGGTGAGCAAAGCACTCTTTTTGCACTTCATCCCTTGTCTCATTATGAATAAAACCTCGCTCTCCCTACAGTCGAACCTCACTCGTCCCTTTTTTCATGTTGCCCATTTACCACATTGATAAATTTTTTTTTGCAGAAGACGTCCAAGCCAAAGTCTAGAACATCCAGACGCTAAGTGGAGCCAAAGATGCCCTTTTGCCAAATTCTGAAGAGATTCTGCTGTCTACTATCAGTTATTCTTCTCTCTTGTATGTACACATTTATGTCTCTCACATTCTCTTTTGCCATTGATGTTTGAACTTTGTAGATAGGGCCTATTTTGAAGTTGCCTGATGAACTGAAATGGAAGCTTATAATTGATTTGTTATCTGTTTAATAGTCTTGGCCATATATTCATTAAAGATTCTGAAAAATACACCTTTAAAACGTTTGCTTTTGAGGAAGCTAATTGCAGAGTAAATCTTATGACAAACCTCTCACAAAGACAACTCCATACTTTCTCTATCAGGCATCGCTGTTCCTGATTGATTGTTGATTAAATCATGAAAGAAAGCCAATGGCAGTTGCCAATCATAGCAGCAATATCAATGATGATATCAAATTCGTGATAGACTCTTTTTACTGGCCAATTGCAGCTTAAATTATCTCGAAATGGATCTACTAAATTTCTATAAAAAATAGAACTTGAGATAAAAATAAGTATGTCTTTTGTTCTTTGGTTGTCATACCTTGATATTATACCTCTTACTAGGCCTATGCAAGTGAGCCCACTTATCCTCTCTAAAAGCCCAATTTTGTCAAAATAGGTCTATTAAAATTCCTTACAAGAATAACTGGAACTTCTCACAAAAAATTCCTTACATGGATCCACCATAATTATGTAAAAATGGAACTTGAAAGATAAGGGCAATCTATTTAGAATAAACAAATGTGAAGAGCTATTTGTATGTATTTATGTCTTGTATTTTTGTTATTAGACGTTATCATTATACCTGTTACTGGGCCTACTCAACTGGACCTACTTATTCTATATATATAGGACTCTCCCCCTTTAGAGAAGATGTACCCTCGTTTTGCTCCCCATTCTCTCTCTTCTCATAGATGTGCCCTTTGGGTTCCCAAGGGGCTCATTTCTTGTCCATCTTTGCCTTATTCTGGCAGTGTCATTGAGTTTTTGGTTATGGGATGATTCTAATGCCTACAACTAAGTCTAAATACAACTATGTTTGGCCCTCTTTTTCCCAATGTAGGATCATTTGCCATTTTGGAACAAAATTTCTTAGAATCCTCTTGAGATCAGCATTGATACTTTTCCACCAAGAAGAGGGCTTGAGGATGTTGATGGCATGAAACCAAGTTACACAAATTTCATATCACTCATTTTTTTTCATTTTATTTATGTATTCAATTTACAGAGATTGTAATTTGAACAGTTAAACCAATTGGCATAGCTCAAAAATGCCAATGGGTCATTTTAGTAAAACATCATATGGTTTCTCAATTGTAATTGCCCAATATAGAGTTTCCATTAGTAACCATTGGAAATGCTAAAATTCTTAAAGAGATGACATGACATGACAAAAACACATAGGCAAGTGTGACGACTTGTCCATAAATGCAAGTAGATATGGTGGCATGAAAAATGATGATTAAGTAGCCCAAATGATGCATTGATGATGACTTATCCTTCCAGCAATGTTGTGATGATATATGTCCGCAGTTGATGATGCGATGATGCAAAAAAAGAAGATGAGGTTGGTGGGTCCCATAGATGCATGTATGATGATGTGGCTTTACACTTTTGTAGAATTGATAAAATGACATTGATATATTGTCCACTAGTGAACTCAAATTTAGGGTTGCAAGTAGTCAGTGTTGTGCATTGAACTCATGTAAATTTAATACTCTTTCACTTAATATGGATGTTAAGTGTTGATCCTCAAGGAGCCCAGGCAATGAGATTAATGGAATATAATTGAGAGAATATTCTGCTGAGTATGAAAAGATGAAGATGAGAATTTTGGTGTATGAATTTGTGATGGTGACTTTGTAGATTAAAAAACACACACACATATCTGTGACGGTGACTAGAGCCGATAATGGAGATAATGGATAAAATTAGAGAGATGATAGTGAGAAATAATGAGAGATGAAGAACTATTGTAATAATAAATAGAAATATGACTTTTAAAATACTATTCAGGGATTACAAGGATTTTCTTAATTCAAATCTCACACAAACCTCATTGATGCTAGTCCTAGGTTGAGTGATGTTTATCTATCAAGATCGTGAACAATTGCTTGATCCCCGCTCCATGAAAACCTTGAACACCAAGAAATTCAAAAGATTAGAGCTCAAGCCTCCTCTTTCCTTTAGGTAGCCTGATGTTAAGAGAGCCAAAAAACAAAATCAAGAAAATAAGCCTTTTAAATGTAGCATAAGGTCCACTTTGGATCCTTGGGTGAAGATTAAATCTCCTTGGGCATCACCCAATGGCCGTAGGAAATTCAATCTTCATGTGGCACCCAAGCCACCCCTAGAAAATGGGGAGGTATCTGCGCCCACTCCCTAAAAATAAGGGTGGCACCCTCCTAGGGGAGTGAGTGTAACCACCCTTTAAGGGGGAAAACCTCAGCCCTTCCTTAAAATAGGGTGGTCCCCTCCTAAAGAATAGGATGGCATCCCCCTAAATAGGAAGTGGACTTCCTATTTAATAGGTGGGTATCTCTCTCCTAAAAACTAATTTTCTCTTGTATGACCTTCCAAGTGTGCTATTGATCCCTTTGACTTGTCAAGAATCCCCGGGACCATCATTGCCATCAAATAAAAGGGGTTTGACTATTCTCCTAAAAAGGTAGAATGGGTTGAACCCCCTAGAAAGGTGGAAGATCTAGTCTATTCCTCCATTTTTTTGATAATTTATATCAATGCTATCTACATATTCTACCTAAGTCCTTACATTCCTGTAGACTCAAGAAAATGCGAGGATTTCATCATTTGACCTCCAACAAGTCGAATGGAGTCTAGTTTCCTAAAAGAAGTCACTATAGAAAATGATATATATTAGGAATTAAATGCTAAATAGGTTTAAACTATATTTCGTCACGATAATAAAGATATTTATGTGATTTAGGTAGCCATTATTACTTAAGTATGATGTTTTGATGCATGAATACAACTACTAAGTTGGGCTTATCATCCACCAGATCTTGTCAGAGAAAAGTACATAAATTCAGCACAATTTGAAGAACCACTCAATACAAATTTATCAAACTATTAAAGTGACATAACGGTTGCCATGAGAGTTGACTTTGACCCATAATTCTCAATGCACAAGGTTGCTTATACAAATGTTGATGTAGTTGATCTAAGGTTGGAAAATGAGCATCAAAGATGTACATGACATCAAAAACAAATAAAACTTATCTATCAGAACTACTCTTGCACCCAACACCCTATCTCTAATTTTATTTCCTATGAGAGTCTTTTAAGCCTACACCACTGCATTTGACTTTGAGTCAAGTCCACTAACCTACCCTGAGGCAGTTTAGATATTGTATTGTAAAAAATTTATGGAAATTGATAAGTCAAATTTTAGGGTTTAAATATGTCATAGGAAATACAACAAGACTTCTACAATAATATTTATTAGATTTCAGCTTAATTGCAAATAACCAAGCAAAGAGTGAATAAAGGGTCAAACCACTTTGATGAAGCTCACTAGATCAAGATGCAATCACTTTGGTGGAGAAAATGAACGAGTTCGATGAGGGACATGATTGCGATGTGGTGCATGATCTAAAATATATGTATCTTCTTTTGAAGATGAGAATATTCAACAATAGGAGAAAAAAATGATGTTTGAAAGTTGTATGATTAGAGAATGATCTGAAGAGATTGCAAGAAAAGATCACTGATTTTTTTACTAAAGTGTGATCAAGAACTCACTCTAATTGATGCTCCTATTTCTGTCATTCACTCGAGAGCCCATACATTTTACCTAAACTAGGCGTCTTGCATCCAATATGAACAATGAAAAGGAAAAATAAAGAAAATCAGTAAAACTAATAATCTATACACAAAATGATGACCCATTTGTGCTCTTTCTTTTACTTAGCCAAAGCTAGAAGCATGCAAAAAAAAGTAAAAAAAAACTTAGTTTTTATGACCCATTTTATGATCAAAGGGTATGGATTAGTAGCGAGTGAAAAGAAAGATGTAGCCATAAAATTTAGCTCAAAATTCTCTTTGGATTGTTTGATATCAAGCCTTCAAAATTGATCATTTATAGTCACTGATTTTCTTTCTCCCCCTCGTTAGCATCATACATCCTTGTTTTTAGCAATGACAGTAGATTCGAAAAGCACAAATTTCATTGGCATGAGATCAGGTGCTATCACATCCTAAAACTCTGAAATGAGGTAAATCAATTGGCATATCATAAAAAAGTAAAGCTAATATTCTTTATTAAATACAAGGAATAGTATTCTCAAATGTAACAAATCTAGTGATACCACATGTGCCTTTATTGGCACTGTTAAATTATAGAAAATTTGGTGGCCAACCACAAGTCGCTGCATGCCACTTTTTTGGTGTTGCAAAAAATTCCTCCTTTAAAAAATGATGGCGACCAATAGAAGAAAGGTTGGTTTTTTATTTCTATTGGATGGAGTCATTTCCTATCCTTTTAGTTGGTGGCAGCCAATTGGAGCTTGCCACTTCACTTTGTATGAAAATAAAAATAAAACCAAATTGATGGCTCAGATTGTGCCACATCGCATGCTTCAAGTAAATAATCCTAAAAACATTTTAAATAAATTTTAAACTAATACAATAATTTTCTAGTTTTAAAAAGTACTTTCTTCATGATATAGATGTAACAAATTCCTAAAATGCAAATTTTTCAGAAAAGTCAACAGTTTCTTAAATGATTAAAATGAATCATTTCAAACCTTGATAACATGCATTTCTGTTCATTTTCATGTAAATAAATGGATAGAATGCATGATATTGATGCATTAATTTGCATGTCATCAAACATCCACATTGGGGTATTATTATATGAGAAAACTTGAGATCTTATTCCTCATCCTAGAGATGAAACTATTGTGACTTATACATGGCTTCATAGTATTAGGCCTGACCATGAATTCCAAAACTATTCGATTAAACCTTGGTTTTGATGGCTCAAGGCTTCATCGAATCTTGTGGTATCTATTACTTCACAACCTCTTTAGTCATTTATAGATTAAATTCTATTAGAATTTTATCTAAATTATGGCCAACCAATGGAATATGCTTCATTGACTTGGTATTAACAATTCTTTTCAATATGGTGATATGATGGAGCATATGTTTATGGATGAACCTTTGAGATGTTATACTCAAGGTAATTTACTAAATTTTGCACAATTAATCCCACTATTTTTGGCCCTATGAAAATTCCACAAGTTTGGTTTGAGAATTTCAGCCTCATTGAGACTTTTTTTTGCTTTAAGTGTTTTATAAACATTTTTTGTCTTCACCCAGTGTAGTACTAGTAAATGATATTGATTGGGAAATATTTTTTCTAGAATATATATTTTCTAGAAATACATGGTGAATTCATTTTATTGTAATAACATTTCTCACTTGAAAATATAAAACCAAACTTATTTTTTGTTAAGGAGGAGGAAATTCTCCTTAACATGATGGTGTTACCCCATCATATTTCACGTGCATTGAGTTTTCTTGTCATCCATAAATGCAGGTGTTACCCCAAAGCAAATTTTTTCAACTTGATTCAGGTGATTAGGTATCATCATTTGTCTGATAGGATAAATATTTGATGTTGATTCATTACTGATTTTGGTTTTTGGAATACTTGACTTATTTGATTGTGACTTGTCTAAACATTAATTTCATAGTTGAGATGTTACACCAATTTATGCACAAAGAAAGATGGATTCACTATACTTACATACTTTGAGTTCATGCCCTTATGATGAAACCTCGAGAGAAAGGAATCATATATAAGCAACATGACAATTGGTGCATTGAGACTTATTTTGATACCGATTACAAGACATCTATGCCAAATATATTGCATTTATCTTGTTGGTAATTTTTTAAGTGGCAATGGAAAAAGTAGAATGTGGTTTCTAGTTCTATTGCCGAGGTAGAGTATTGAACAACTACTAACTTGACTTCTAAGACAATGTGGATACAATCTCTACTACAAGAGCTATTTGAAAGAACTCTCCCAACTTATAAAATTGACTAGTTACAATATCTTTGCTTTGAAGAAAGATGGGCTCGATAGTAGAAATTGTGGGAGAGATTTCTTTATTTCATATTGTTTGGTGATGCTAATCAACCTATCTCTATAACACTTTGATTTTTTCTCATTGAAACTTCTATAGAGATGCATTATGAAAATCATGTTGATAATTATATCACCAATGATCCATTTTCCATAAACATACCAAGATTGTTGAGGTGGATTGTAGTTGAATTTGAGATAAGATCATTTTAGGATATAATCTCTATTTTGTACACTTCTACTTTGAAGTAGCTCAAAGATCTCTACGTTAGAGATCTTATGATACAATCTTATGATTTATTTTGTGAAAATCTAGACGTATTCTACATTTACGCTCTATCTTGAAAGTGAGTGTGAATAATGATGTGTTCTCTATTATAATTTGGTTATTAAACCTAATTATTGTATCCCTTTTCGGGCCAACTCAGGTGAGGCTATTTATTCCTCTATATATAGGGCCCTCTCTATCCTATGAGATTCAGACCTCATTTTTCCTCATTCCCTCTTCTCATGTATGTATTTTTATCAATATTCGAGAAGTTTTTAAATGTTGACTAAATTGTTTTATTGGATAAGTCAGATATCTTAACTAATATCAATTAGGCATGGTCGTTCTATTCTCATTGTGCGAATATGTGTGATTTGTGCATTATGTTCTCTTTTGAGAATAGAACATTTTCAAATTTGCACAGAGAACCGCACACACCCGTGTGCGGTTCGTTATGTGCGAATTTGTGTGAATTTTTCACACTTGATAAATTCTCTCTTCTTCCCTTCTCCCCTTCTTCGAGTTCTCCTATACATGTTCTGCTATTAACCCGATCCCGAGTTCTCTCTCTCTATTGACGATATCTCGATATCGACATCGTCAATACTTCGAGTAAAAATCGTGGGAGATACGTATCGCCCTAACGCCGATTGCCGCCGATAATCTATTCTCGATCTCTTTTTCCTGATTATTTTCATTTGGTTTAGAGTTGAGACCTTTTATTTCATTTTTAGAAATCATTCTTGTGAGATTTCAAGATTTTGTATTTTCATTCTGTCAAGATTTCAAGACTCGACCCCCTTTTCCTTCAAGAGTTCTATGGCAGGTTCCCTTTTTTCCTTTCACTTTCTATCTATTTTCAATCTGATTTCTCTTGCGTCAGGTCTACACGAGGGATTTGAACCTCTTCCTCAAAAATATATCTTCCCCGCCACTCTTAGCAGTGCTGGTCTAGGATAAGGAGAGAGGGGAATGTGGTTCACTTTGTCAGCAGGAGTTGCTTTCAGAAAGCATTGGTTGTATTCATTTAATTTGCTTCATCTTTTCATCTATTCACGTCCGACATTATCTCATTGAATGCCGAAGAAATCCGTCTCCCCGCTACATCTTTTGACAAAAATTCTAGTAAAGAAAGTATCTTTATAGATAAATAGTTGAAAAGACAGATGATGGGACTATCATTCACAGTCCAACAGTAGCTTCTTGTCACGTTCATTGAAGATTACCCAAACAGGTCTAGTCGACATTGCATGCCGACGCACTTCTTCCCTACAAGAGATCGCAGAAAGAACTCTTTATCCAACCCAGACAAGTCTAAATTGAAAACATAGATTGGACTTGACTCCATGAGGGAGACATTGCCCGCTGATAGAGAGAAAGAGAGAGAGAGAGAGAGAGAGAGAGAGAGAGAGAGAGAGAGAGAGAGAAACATGAAGTGTGTGGAGTAACTTTTTCTGAAGTGAGTAACACTTCTTGCTTTTAGGGATTTACCTTCAGTAGTCAGGTCAAAGTCTTGACCTATATAAAATGATCTCAAGAACATGTTGAAGTGACTGCAGGAGCTTCGAAATCATTGTCCTTAAATGAGCGTGCAAGTCGTTGCATAAATCCACAATGAAATGTTATGATAGGAAGATGCAGTGCATTAGTAGATATAATTCAGCATAACACATTCCTCGTAATGATGATATCATTAACGTGACAATGCGGATAGAAGATTTCTTCCCATGATGATGTTTGAGATGGCATCAACCATCATTTTATTTTTTTAAAATTTTCTAATGTCAGCTATATACTGAGAAATAAAAAAATCTATTATTTCTTTAGGTATATTTGATGTTGGTTTGAGTTGAATAAAACATATATTGAGTCTTAGTTATTCCTCTCACTTATGTTTTTCATGTTATTATTAACTTAGTGATATTATATTGTCTTCCTAGATGAGAAACTTGATCCATTTCTTTTTAAAACTGAAGTTTCTTACTGTCTCAATTTCCTTTTTGCATTTTTCAGAATGATTAAAAAATTCCATTCTTGTTGTTGTAAATTATATTGACTTCTTCAATTTTACATTTTAAGAAACCTTTTGCTTTAGATTTCAAACTTGAACTCTCTTAAACTCTCTCATGTATTAGACATGAACTGGGACTTAAACCCACGCATTAGTTCCATTGAAGGATGTGTATTGATTGTAGAGCGATCATTACAAGCATTTTTAGGTTCTCTTATATTTTTTTTGAATAATTAATTTTTTGGCTAAGTTTCTTTATTTTCTTTCCAAACTTGTTTTTATTGATGCGAGGAGTGCAAGATGCCTAGACATCCTTTATCTCGTACATTTGTTGCTGATGAAAGGTCTTCATCAGCTGAGGGAAGTGTTGGCCAAAACCAACCAAAGAAGTCGAGAAAGAATGAATGCGCTACACTGATACATTTCACACATATCAAGCCAAAGGTTTTTAGATGCAATATCTGTTGTGTGACTATAGAGCAAAATAAGTATAGTTGCAGCACGGTCCTATGGCGACACTTGAAAAATGAGCATCGTAAAGAGTATAATGAGTTGAGGGAACAAGAAGTTAGGTCCCCAAGCCAACCTTCAGTGGCTAACTACTTTGAGCGAAAAGTGAATACGAAACAATACTACACCGGTCGCACGATAGAGGACACAAAAGAAGAGCTTGTATGCTTCATTTTCCAGTTAGCCTCACCATGTAACATTGTGAGTAAAATATACTTCATATGATTGCTTCGATTCTTCGCACAAGAGGAGATATCTCTTCCATCGATAAGGGTCATGAAGGCAAAAGCTTTTAACCTTTATGCAGAGTTGAAGACCAGCATTTGTGACTGATTAGAGAGTGTTGATCGACTGGCCATTACTCTAGATTGTTGGACGTTTGATAATCGAATTTCATTCATCGGTCTCACAGTTCATTGGGTGGACACATAATGGAAAATGTGTGAATGTGTTCTTGGTATACGCCACTTGGAGGGATCACATACTGGGGAGTGCTTGAGCGTTGTTGTGTTGGAGGTTCTTGTAGAATTTAATTTGAGCGCAAAGGTTTGTGTTATTACGACGGATAATGCTTTGAATAATTTAACAATGATGACTATATTAGAGCGAGAGTTGCGGCAAAGTGAATTCACATTTTCAGTGCAAAAAGACATGTCTTGTGTATGGCGCATGTGATTAACTTAGTGATGCAGGCATGGTTGAATGCACTGGATGTCGTCGAAGATAAGCCCGAATCAACTTTCATCGATGGAGTAGACATCACTAACCTTGATGGTTTGGTGAATGGTGGTGAGATGAATGTCCCTTCTGATATTTCATTGGGAGATGTTGTTCAGCGCCTTAGAGAAGTGGTTAGAGCAATACGTAGATCGACGAAGTAAGAAAATAAGTAATTTTCTTATTGTAGATAGTCAAACATGCTCAATAGGAGAAGGATCCCACTAGATTGCCCAACTAGGTGGAGCTCTACTTACAAAATGCTACATGAATGCCTTGAAAAGAGAATAGTCATCGATTTGATGATGTCGTCCGCTTTTAGAAAACCTACTTTACTTGATGAGGAATGGGACCTAGTACAAAAATTTGTAGTCTTATTGAAACCACTCAAGGACGGTACCTCTGTTGCAAAGCAAGGCACCGACTTCAAATGAAGCCATAATGATTATTAAAGGATTGATGAGGCATCTTGAGCGAATTATAGTAGAAATATCAAACTCATCCAGGCTTCCAATTAGACAGTCTATCTCCAATGGGCAAAGGAATGCCTTAGCTAGTGTATGTAGTGCTATGAAGGTGAAGCTAGAAAAATATGTGTCAATACTTGCACAAAATGAGGCTTTTACTATTGGTTCTCTACTTGATCCATTGATGAAGCTTCGCCTAATTGATCCTGGATCAAAGAACGAGATTTTTTCTACTGTACAAACTATCATGGAGTCATATTCCCTAACTAGGGACCTTCCGGTTGTGTCCGTTGAAATTTCTGCTGCATTCATGAGGCATGAGTTTCTACAAGCGGAGATGGAGGCATTGCTAGATCCGTCTGAACTACCACAAAGAGTTGGTCCGATGGAGGAGCTTCACTTATATGCAACAGCCCCCCCCCCCCAGTATTGGGTACATAGGTGTTGCATTGGTGGAAGACAACATGTATCTATTTAATTATCATATAATGTGCTTCATTAGATTAAGAAACATGGTACTTCAAAACTTAAATTTCTACTTTTTTATCCCCATGATAGGTCAAGTTTCATACCCCTTATTAGCATTGGTGGCAAAGGAGTTTCTACTAGTTCAAGCGACAAGCGCCGCGTGTGAGCGACTTTTCTCATAAGGGCGCTAAGTAATTAACTACAGACGTTCTAGGCTCACAACAGAGAGCGTTGAAGTTCTGATCACGTTGAAGTCATGGTATAGTAACAAAGATTTGAGAGCGGAAGATGACGATGGTTATAACAGTGATGATAGACCATTGGTCATTAATGTCAATTCATCCAATATTTAGATTTATTACTCTTTCTTTCTCTCTAATGACAAAGGTTTCTAAATTTTTATGACTAACATTCATTTTTCATATTAAGCTTGCATCAACTAGTGGACCTCTCCTCACACAACGACGCATTAGTGATGCCCGTGAATGGTAAGCAAAGGTAAAAGAAATTAGTTTTCATATGAATGTAACATAGAGTACAAGATGGAGCAAGAAACCGATGTAAATAGAGGAGGCCATGTAAAATTTTTTCCAGAAATATAAGAGAACAAAGATATATGTAATTGTATTTTTAATATCAAATGTATATTACAATGAATATATCATTAATACATACACTAGCTAAGGCCATTAATAACTAATTCGCATAAATTCACACAATCCGAACATATCATATATATTATAGTATACATATCTATCAAATATATAATAAGAACAAAATAATTATAGCTTACTTGAAGATATAAATATAATAAGAACAATTAGCTATAGTATACATATATAATAATAACAAATGAATATAATAGGAATATATCATATATATTATGGTATACATATATATATATATATATATGATATATATGATAAATACAAATTAATTATAACGATTTTGTGCGAATTTATGCGAATTTGTTCAAATTCAACAGAGTGTGCGAATTTTGTTCGTATTGTGCGAATTGTGTGAATTTGTTCAGATTTTTTATACTATGCGAATTTGTTCAGATTGTGCGAATTGTGTGAAAAGCTGTTCTAATTTTTGCACACAAAAAGATCAGAACAAAGAACAAGGCCCTGTGTGGTTCTTTTGTGCGAATTTTTTGTTCATTTTAAAAGAATAGAACATAACAACCATGCCTAATATCAGTATAGTTATTACCTTATCTGTATCACACAGTATTGCTTAAGAAAATTGTCTTTTGAGAAACTTTTTTTAGCACAATTTAAATAAAATTGTTATTATCAAATATATCAATGTTGACAATCATTTTTCCTAATAACAATCTACATTGAATAGAAAAAAAATCTAATTTTTAACGAATATTTGATTCATGTTATGGAATATTGAAAGTATTGTATTGATCTTGTTCATTATGTTTTCTTCTAAATCTTTGGAAAGCCTATTGAAAGATTGATTTATGAAATCAATCATGTTGATACCTCTAAAATTATAATCAAATCATTTGTGTGAATGAAATGTTTAATTACCAAGAACTGCATTCATTTAAGTAAAGATATAGCTATCTCAACTCAGTTTACCTTGACTTGCATTTGACATTGCTCAACCTTTATCTGTTGTCGACATGCTTGATCATTGACTATTCCCTTGTGCTTCATCTCTATGAAAAATGATGACTCACATTAAACTTGAATATCTTAAACACATTAATTCATATTACTTTTACAGCTCTTGTTTAGACATAAAAAATATAATATGGTTAGCATGCTTATACATTCCAATTAAATTCATATATATGTTAAATGTATTTTAAACTAATAATCCATCATTATTCACACATATTCATCATAACTGATTCTTATAAATGAAAATCACTTGATCAATCACATCTCATCTCTCGATCAATCTAATTTCTAGCTGTCTCATGGTATGACCGTAAGATGCTCATAGAAGGGCAGGAAATCATGTATGCAATAATTTTTTAGGGCTTCATAAGATATATAACATCTAAACAATATTCTAGCCAATATGTCAGTCTTTTCATCGAGCCATTTTTTTAAATATGGTTAGTATCAACCATATTAAAAAGCTGTTACTCGTCGTTATTGCCACTTACTCGTCACTCGTACTCTTCGTTATCACCATTCTTTCTCTTTAAGGTATATAGCATTTCATTCGACAACTAAAATAATGAGGTGACATTTGAAAATTCTTGAATTAGAAAATTTTAATTTTATTTATAAATTTTTATATATAAAACATCATCTACTATTTCAACATATATTTAAATTTACAGAAGATAATTTAGAGTAGATTATTTGGTATATGTGCGCTGAGGAAGGGTCCAAGAGCTCCTACTAACCTAAAATCGAACGGCGGCAGTCTTAATAATTCTATACCCTTTATTACCAAAATGCCATTGAAATTCAAATCCGAGACATTCTTCCCCGAAATGCCCTTGCATTTCGAATATCGTCCCCTCTTTCTCTCTGTTGGTTCAAAACTCTCTCTGTCTCCATCTCCCTCCGGAGCTGCTTCAACCTGCTGAAGCTAGCGGAGGCAAACGGATCGGCGATTTGAGGAGTAGATTTATCTCCTCTCAATTTTTCACTCAGGTGAGAAAACGCAGATTCTTACGACTACGGATTCGCGCAATTACGCATTCTTAGATTTTCGGAGTTTTTTTTTAAATTCGTTATTTCTGTAGAATGCTTCGACATCTGATTCTTACATTCAAGAAGTCGTGTTAAATTCTTTTTTCGTTATTTCTTTAGATTGTAGACATCTGATTCTTACAATCACGTATTCTTTTTCCATCCATTGTTTATTATTTCAGCAGAATGCTTAGAGATCTGAATATATTCCGCCGAAAGACTCCGTTGGTAGACGAGAACGACGAGAATGTGGCACCTGCTAGCGTTCCGTTCAATGCAATTCATGGAACTCTGGAAAATTACTCGTCTGATTCCGACCTCAAGAGGAGAACCGAGAAAACTCCGTCTAAAGCTTCCAAGATCACTAACATAAATAACCTAGATGTTCTCCGCACGCCTGATAAGCCCCCTCTGGCAACCACACCAGCAGGGACAGCTAGGAACAGGTTCGGATGGGCGATGAAGAATGATAATGGATCTAACGCCAGAAAGACAACTGAAGATACTGGAAATACTTTTCCTTCTACTTCACAGTTGCTTCCTTTGGACCGCGGTACCTTCACTACACCGAGAATATGTAAGACCATCGGAAGGACTTTTTCTCTCAATTCGGAGTGCAGTTCAACTCAGAGTACCCCGAATAAGAGTGTATGCAAGCCTTTTAACCCCGCCCTTGGAGGAAATCGTGCTCCATCGGGCATCAGTCATGCTCCCAGCTCTGCTCTATGCTCCAAACATAATCCTGTTATGGCTAATACGGTGGATGTACCTCACTTTGAAATGAAGGAGGATCCTTCATTTTGGATGGATCATAATGTTCAGGTAATTCTAATTTTTTATCCAGTTGGAACTATTTCATCAGTTGTTATGTTTCTTTCGATAGAATGCAAAAAAATATGGGAGACTTTATGTTTTATTTTAGACCAATGACTATTCGTGTGACTTATAACTATGCTTCTCACAGGTTGTGATCCGGATACGGCCAATCAACAGCTCAGAACGAGGCCTATATGGTTACAACAGATGCTTAAAGCAGGATAGTTCTCAAACTATCAGTTGGATCGGACAACCTGATAATAGGTTTACCTTTGATCATGTGGCGGGTGAAACCATAAACCAGGTTTGCAGATGAGGTTTGCCCATATTTTATGATTGTTTTTAGCGATATTGAACTATATCTGCAGGAGTCATTGTTTCGGGTTGTTGGTCTTCCAATGGTGGAGAATTGTATGTCAGGCTACAACAGCTGTATATTTGCCTTCGGTCAGGTATTTCCCTAAAATATTTTTTCTACCTTCTGTCAGTTAAGTTGCATCATAAACAAGTTCTGTGTTCTTAATGCCCTCCTTTTCAAATGAAGACTGGAAGTGGGAAAACCTATACAATGCTCGGCGAGATCAATGAGCTAGACTTGAGTCCAAGCTCAGAACGAGGAATGACTCCGAGGATATTTGAGTTTTTATTTGCAAGGATTAAAGCGGTAATTGTCAATTTTCAAATGTCATGTTTAGTGGTTCGCTGAAGCTATGACTGCAGGAAGAAGAAAGCCGAAGAGATGAGGGTCTGAGATACACCTGCAAGTGTTCATTCTTGGAGATTTATAATGAGCAGATTGCAGATCTTCTTGAGCCTTCATCTACTAATTTGCTGGTGAGTAGATGTTCTTTTGGCTTTGTAAAAAGATTGCTTTGTGATGGCTTTGTCACACAGTTGCGAGAGGATACCAATAAAGGAGTATATGTTGAAAATCTCACTGAATTTCAAGTTGAAACTGTCAGTGATATTATGAAGCTTCTTATGAAGGTTCCATGCTTGCTTCAAATAACTCATTTTTCCATATCCGCCTATCATATTATCATCTTTCCTAAAAGGTATTCCTTTTTTCAAAAGGGTTCTACAAATAGAAAGATAGCTGCTACACACATGAACCGGGAGAGTAGCCGTTCTCACAGTGTTCTCACCTGTGTGATTGAAAGTCGATGGGAGAAGAACTCAACTGCAAACTTTCGATTTGCAAGGTTGAACTTAGTAGATCTAGCTGGTTCAGAGAGGTAGATCAATGGAGTACAAATGCTGCTTTCTCTGTAATTATTTGATATGATTTTGGATGTTTCCTTCATTCTTGGTTAGACAAAAAACATCAGGTGCTGAAGGTGAAAGGCTTAAGGAAGCAGCAAATATCAACAAATCCTTATCAACCCTTGGGTAATGATATAATTTGATTTATCCACTTTTTCTAGAATTTTGGTGTTCAATAAATTATAATTTTCTCTTTGCAGTCATGTGATCATGGTTCTAGTTGATGTGGCACGTGGGAAGCAACGTCATGTTCCTTATCGGGATTCAAGGCTTACTTTTCTACTCCAGGTTGGGGTTTTAATGTTCACCTGTTTCCAGTAAAGAATTTCATTGGTGGATGGGGATTCTGTCACAGGAATCATTGGGTGGTAATTCAAAAACCATGGTCATTGCTAATGTCAGCCCTTCCATTAGGTGGGTACCTTCTTCAAAGATGGAATATTTAGAAAGTTTTTTCAAAGATGATGTTTTCTCTGACTTCTACTCTCGTTCTGTCTCCAGCTGTGTAAATGAAACTCTGAGTACACTGAAGTTTGCACAACGGGCAAAGCTGATTCAGAATAATGTTAGATGCTTACGTTTACCAGCTTAGCACTTCTTCTGCAATCTTTTCAACTTCTTTTCACTCTTGTTTTAAAATATTAGGCTGTTGTAAATGAAGATGCCTTAGAAGATGTAACCGCACTGCAACATCAGATCAAGTTGCTAAAGGTATTGATCTGTGGAAGTTTAAAAGATATTGTAAATTATGTTATTCACATGTTTAAAATCTGAAATTTTCTTTAGGAGGAGCTTGCAATGCTAAAGAGTCAGAATGTCTCGAGATCTTTATCATTTCGTTCAGCAATATTCCATGATTCTTCTGGAGAACAATGTAATTCTCCTATGATCAGTGGATTGCGTGAAAGTGGCAGTGAACAGTCAAAGAGTATAAGACTATCCAGTAAACAGGTTTGCTCTTTTCAAATATTGTTTGTCTTTTATGTTCCCTGTTCTTCTTAATGTTCATTTTTTTCCAGGTGAAATCCGTGGAAATAGTGCTGGCTTCAGCACTTAGGAGAGAGAAAGTTGCCGATACCACAATTAAGCAACTCCAGGCTGAAATAGAGCAGTTGAATCGTTTGGTAGAAATGGATAATTGCCTAGTTTATTATCTCGTTGTGGTTACCGATTATAGAAAAAGGTTTGAAAGGGTAACAATGCTGTCAAACTACAGGTTCGCCAGAGAGAGGATGATACACAAGGCACAAAAATGATGCTTAAATTTCGGGAGAACAAGATCCAGAGAATGGAGTCTCTTGTTGAAGGCCTGATGGCACCTGAAATTTATTTAAAGGAAGAGAATAGATCGTTAAATGAAGAAATTCAACTGTTGCAGTTGAAGATTGATAGACATCCAGAGGTGACTCGGTTTGCTCTGGAAAACATTCGATTGCTAGATCAGTTAAGAAGGTAACACCAATTCTTCCTTCTTATAAATTTATTAATAAACGAAAGAATATGTTGTAGTTGGAGAAACCAGATTTCAAATGTACAAATCAAACTCGTGAAGGATCTTTCTTATTCTCAAAGACTGAGGAAGAAAGGAATTGGTCAAGAAAGATAATCTGTTCTTATTATAATATCACGATTTGATCCGAACCAGTTCACTACTTTTGATGTCTAATTTTCAGGTTCCAGGAATTCTATCAAGATGGAGAGCGAGATATTTTGCTTGCTGAAGTAGTGCAGCTGCGAAACCAGGTCAGTGGACTTACTGAGAAAGAGACAGATCTTGAACAAAATCCAAATTTTTTTTCTCTGGGAGATACTGTTTTGATTCTTTCAGGTGCTTCACTTATTGGAGGGAAGATCAAATGGAATTGAGAACAAAAATCTGACATCTGAAAATCTGGTTTATAGAATTATATTTATTTTAATTTGATTTCTATTTAATTTTTTATATTTTTTCATGATATTCTTCTTCGGACAGCACTCTTCCCAGACTGGATCCAATGCTGAAGTTAGCGCTTCACAGATAGAGGTCTCACTCTAATTGAGATATTAAGTTGTTAAGATCCCGTTGTATATTTTATGTTTCTATCTCTTTATCTTCAGCTGGCAAAGGCCCAACAAGATCTAGAGGACTGCACACATAGGCTAAAATGCTGCTTGCAGTCTAATGCAAAACTTACTCTGTAAGAAATGTTTCTCTTAGAAAATACCATGACTGTGATGTAGAAAGGGATTTACCTCTGTCTTTCGTTTTCAGAGAGATTGGTAGCCTTCAGACTGAGCTGCAAGACCTCAAAACCCTAAGCAAGACCAAGACCAATGCAGAACCTGACGACATGGTACATGTATATATATAATATTATTTTCAAACTTACGGCCTGATTCATTTCATTTACTAGTAAACGTCGAAGAAAATATTCTTTTTCTTGATAAAAAATTATTTCAGGAGCTGTGTTCTGAGTTTTCTTCTGTACCAAATCAGTTTGAGGATGTTCTTCATTTGCAATTGGAGCTGGACATTTTGAAGACTATTATTGGAGAAGAGAGAGATCACCATCTTAGTGAGAGAAGACAGATTCTTGAGATAAGCAAGCAATACGAAGATGCCCAAAAAGAGATCAAAGAGGCAAAGTCTATCATTGAGGCCCTTGAATCCCAAGAACTCTTGCTTATCTCAGAGCTGGATGAATTCAGAAAAATGCAAAAACCAGCTGGAAACTTTTTACCAGAGGCCTTGAATCTTAAGAAGAAAGAAGAAAACCTAATAAGAGAAGTCTGCCAACAGGCAGAAGCTGAGACTGCTGAAGTCATAATATGCTTACAGGAAGAGATCACCAATCTCAGAGAGGATGCCGAAAAAAGCAAGAGGAATGAAGCACATGCTCTTAAGTGTTTATCAGAATTGGAATCAGAGATAAAAAATTCACAAGAAAGGAATCTTCAACTGACCCAAGACAATGAACGGCTGAATGAGATAATTGAACTGAAGGAAGATCATCTCAGATTGTCAGTTCATGAGATTGCAGATATCCTTTCCGATGGAAATAACATACTAGATGATTGTATGGTTGACTCCTTCCCTGTGGGAATAATCAAAGATACCATATCTGAGAGAGATGCGCAAATTCAAGATCTGAAAAACCTTCTAAATGATGCCCAGGGAGTAGAGAGAGAGATGGAGTGGAAGCTTAAATCTCTGAGAGGTGCCATGCTGGCAATCTCTGAGGCCCACCAGCAGGAGAACATTGATAGAGAGAGAAATATAATCCATCTGATGTCAGAAGTATCGGAGACAAAGTCAACAATCTCAGCTTTGCAAAATATGGTTAACAAGTCTATGTTGTTTGCAGCTGTGGCACTTGCAATGGTTGCTCAAATGTCTAAGATGAATTCTGCTCATTTTAAGGTGCTTGAGGAGAATGAGTTTCAGGTTAATTATGCTGAGATAATGCTTTTACAGAAGGATGCAATATTACGAGATTTAGAAAATAAAGTCAATTCTGATGAGGAGGAGAGAAGGAGATCGGAGATTCAGAGCGAGAAGATGTTGCAAGATTTCATCAGTCAATTAATGAACATGGAAAATTATTTTGTTAGTACAGAACGGGATCTGGAATTCTCATTGCAAGAACTGGACCAGAAGATCCAAACTATGGCCGCAGTGGCTGATGAATCTCTCACCGAATGGAACAATACTAAAAAGGTATACAATGCTAATACCCATTTGCTTTCATAAAATAGTCAGTTTTCATCATTTACGAATGGAAAGACTGACTATTTTAATAAAATAGTCAGTTTTGAATAAATATATAACATAGTCTTTTGTATTATTCAGGAGCTTGATCTTCAGACATTTCGTGCAAAAATGATTGCAACACAGAAGGATATCGAAACTTTGACCATTCTTTCAAAATTTAATGAGGCCCAAGAAATAGTCAATGCCGTGGTGAAACAAAATGATTCCACTCTGAAAATGGAAAGAGAGTATCTAAAATGCCGCGTGCAGGAATTTGAAACTTTCCTTACCAAGAGAAACAGAGATTTGACCGAGGAGCTAAAGTCAATGGCTGATGAGGTCATTGGGCTCAAGTCTCAGTTTCTCTTTCTAGAACATTTTTCCAGAAGATCTTTTGAAGAATTATGGTCAGAGATTATTGAAAAGGACTGCACTATTTCTGTGATGAATGTTTGCTCTATGGGAATTATCAGAGATCTGATGGAACCAAATTCTCTGGCGAGTTCTGGTTTGGCTTTTGTAGATAAAGAGCAGTTGTTCGAAGAATACTGTTTTCAGGATCTTCAGAGGTGTATCTTTCAATCAGAGTTGAGAGAGAAGGCAAAAGAGACAAAGGTGAAGTCATCACAACTGGTTATTCTAGAGAGAGAACGGAGTCACCTCCTTGAAATTCTTGACAACTTGAAGCAAGAAATTATTTTTCTAGCATTTGAGGAGGCGATAGGAAGAAAGCTCTCTCTGGATCTGGAAGCTGAAAATGCTAATCTAGAGGAAGATGCTACTAGAGTTAAAAATCAACTGAGAGAGAGGGATGATGTCATCAGAGAGATGCAAGTCAAAATGGATAATCTTCAGTGCAATCGCCAGCAGTTCATTAATCAGGAGATGGAGTTCAAAAATCAAATTTCTCAGTTGCAGATGGAAGTTAGGGATTCTGCTCAGTCCCATGAGGTTATTTCTAAAGATCTCTCATCAAAAAGCTCAGAAATTCAGTTCCTAAATGAAAAAATGAGTGCAATGACCTCTGAATTGCATATCCTCCGTAGAGAAAAAGTTAGAGTTCTGGAGGAACTTTTGTGGAGAGAGAAAGACCTGTCATCTGCCTCATGTAATCTTTCATCTCTTGAACAACAAAACCACAAGCTTGAAGATGAGATTGAATTTCTTCGTTTCTCAATCTCCAGTCTGGAAAGAGAATTGGAGAAGAAGAATGTGGAAATGGCTGCAATAAAGGATTCTCATTCTAGAATTAGTGTTGATCTGGAATCTGAAAAGTCCAGGGTGGAGGCACTTACCAGCAGGTTTGATGCCTTGGAGAGAGAATATGAGAAGCTGAAGAATGAAGTAACTTTGTCAAACACTGAAGAATCAGAGATTCTTCTACATTCCTTGAGAGATGAGCACACGTCAAGAACCAGTGCTGTTGATAAAGCAATTAGACAATGCCAACTTCTTGCAGTTCAAATAACAGAGAAATCGGCCATCATAAATTCCCTTGAGTCAAACCTATCCAAAGAGATTGGTGAGAATGCAGACTTGAAGAGTCAGTTAGCCAAAAAAGGCAAACTTCTGGATGAACTTGAGCTGGAATTTATGGAAGCGAGTAACTTGTTGAAACAGAAAGATCACTTGCTTGAGAGACTAGTTGAGGAGAGAGAGAGAGTTGAATCCACCATAACAATGCTTCAAGAGAGGCTTGAGATGGCCCAAGCACTCGCAGAAGAGCATGATGCCATTGCCATAGAGGCTAAGCAGGTGGCATTTCATTTCTATTTCATGACACTGTTAACAGTTTTAATCGTTTTTTCTTCAATCCTTCTTATGTGTAGATTGCCGAATTAAAAAAAATGTATGCAGAAGAAAAGGAAGAAGAAGTGAGGCTTCTGGAGAGATCTGTTGAAGAGCTTGAGGGTACAGTGAATATGCTGGAAAATAAGGTAATTTAGTGTATAATTTCTTGATTCGCATGGTTGAACTAACTGTAAATTTAATTTAATTTTTATTTCATGTAGGTGGAGATTGTGAAGAAAGAGGCAGAGAAACAGAGGTTGCAGAGAGAAAAGTTAGAGATGGATATCGAAGGTGTGAGGAATAAGATCCTCGGCCTGGAATCTTCCAGTGACTGTCTCATGGTAGCTGAGAGAAAAAGTACTGCCTCATTGAGGTAAGCTCTTGGAAATTGAGATTAAGAGATATGGAAATCAAACAACAGAATAGTATCATCTGACAGTCATTTCTTGATATCATTTTCAGGCATTTGGATCAAAAGCTTAGTGAACTTGAAGCGTCCAGAAAACAGATTGAAACTCTTGAGCAAGACATCGAGAATAAAGAATCTGAGGTCCGCATCCTTCATTGCAAGAATTTCTCTCTTGCTCTATGTTATTTTTTGAACTCTCTCTAAAGTCAAAACCATAGTTTCAGAAAACTAGGAAAAATCAATGCTCTCATTTAATATGAATAAGCTACAGATTATCCAATGCAAAGCACACATTGCCGAGTTGAACTTGCATGCTGAGGCTCAAGCACGAGAGAACAAGCAGCGGGTGCATTGACAATCCTATAGTTACCTTATTTTTTTCCCAGAAGTTTATTACATACTGTTGAGTTTGAATGTCAATGGTCCAGATTAAGGAGTTGGAGGCCATGGCACAACAAGTCAATGCTTCAAATCAAGGGTCAAACAAACAAGAGAAGACAGCTGTAAAGACCAGAGGGTCCGGGTCGCCTTTTAAGTGCATTGGCCTCGGGTTGACCCAGCAGATGAACTCGGAGAAAGACGAAGAGTTGTTAGTGGCGAGATCCCGAATAGAAGAGCTTGAAGCCATGGCCACCCGCCGACAGAAAGAGGTTCTTTCTTTCTTCATCTATCCAAATTATCTTATTCAATAAAATGCTTGAATCGTCACTTTTATTAGAAAAAATTTGATTTGCAGATATTCATGCTTAATGCTAGATTGGCCAATGCTGAGAGCATGACACATGATGTCATCCGAGACTTGCTGGGAGTCAAACATGACATGTCAAACTACGTGGTGAGTTGACTTTTAAAATTTTTTTTATTTCCTGGGCAAAATTTCGATTGACTAACATTTTCTTACAAATGTCAGTCGTTGATTGATGAGCATCGATTAGATAATTTATGCCAAGATCCTCCCAGAGAAGGTAAAGCATTTGCTTTAACATTGACTTTTTCTTGATATTATGATAAGACCAATGTTTGTTGCAGTTGAAGTTTGATCAGGTCTAATTGATCTAGATTATTTAATATTGACATAGCAATGGCTTTTCAGTATCAAAATGACAACGCTGAATTTTACTCTTGGCTTTCACTGCTTTCAAGTCAGGTCAAATGAAGTCCATTTCCATTTAAATGATCGAGACTTTGCAAACAACAGCACTCCTTCCCCATATGGAGTTGGACTTTTCCAGCTCCTTAATTGATATTGTGTTTATAATCAAGATAAAACCGTTGGCCTACTATGCTGAACTTTTGACCATACACTTTTTGTTGAACCCAAGTGAACATAATCGACTTTTACTGTCTCAGGACCAGCTGATTGTCAACCTCAGGGAGCGGCTAACAGAGTTCCTCAATGAGCGGGAGAGGTAACCTGTAAATCATAATCATCAGTAAACACTAGTTGACTGTTGTTTGACTTTAAACTACATCGCACAGTTGGGCCAAGGAGATGAGATGTGCAAAAACTGCCTTAGAGGGCCTGCGAGAGCGAGATCAGCTCTTGTCAGCCGACAATGAGGTTCTAAAGGTTTGAAATGAGTTTGAATTTTCCAGTGTTTCTTATTTTGGCGAAGTCAAAGCCCTTTCCTAACAGCCACGTGGCAGGCCACAAACGCGAAGCAGCAGAAGGTCGTTGCACAGCTGCAAGAGGAAGTCAAAAGCCTTCAGCGGGAGCAGAATCTCCAGCACCGCATCCACCACCATGTCAAGATCAAGGTTTGACCTTTTGTGATGAAATATATTTCTAGTGTCCAATCAAATAAATTATATTATGATTTCAACAGGAAGAGAATGTCTCACTGAGGACCGAGAACGAGGAGTTGACTTCCAGATTGAGAAAGTCAGAGGAGGCACTTTCCAAATTAAAGGAAGGCCAAGGCCGTCAGCGTTGATGTTGACCAAGTAAGTATCAACTTTTCAAAATTGTCACTTTGAGATGGTTTTCCTGTCTAACGACTATTTTTGTTGTAGTTTTAGGCTGCTTGGACATTGACAGTTGAGAGACTGGAAAGTTCAGTGGTCTTAAGATATAGGAGAATGCCGCCTCCCTGTGTTGACCTATGAGATCTAGGAGGTGGCGTTATGTAAATAACACGATTGTTGGTCACGGCGCTGATGCCAGATTCTGTTGACTTGTGCATCTCGAGGTTGCACGAAAGTCAATAGAGGGATGTCTCCTTATCTGGTACAGAAAAAGCAGCATGTTCTTGGTCTGGTTTTTTTTTTTTTTTCTTTTTTTTACTTTGGAGACGGGGAAACTGTTGGAGAGGGAGGGGAGATAGAAAGTTCCAATGGAGTGGTCTTTTTTTGGGGGGTGGGGTGGGGAGAGAGAGAGAGAGATAGATAGAGAGAGATAGCTGGGTTGATCATTTAAGTGCAGGATGTAGCTTATTATCAGGCTGCTCATCTGGTACATTACTAGTTCGAGCACCTTTACACTAGGCATTATTACTTCACGTGAAGGATAGGAAAGGGAATAGATTGCACTGAAAGTTCAAGTTACTATTTATTTGCTTTCCGAATTCAATTAATATGATCCTTAAATAGGATGATACATAGTCCTCTCTACAGACACTGAATAAAACCAATGGGCCTCTCATTAGATTGTTTTTGAAATCTAGTAGGGCCCATATAATCTTCACTTTGGAGTTATCATTCTCCTTCATGCCACCTTTAATTTTCTAGAAAAGTGAGTACAAAATTCTTCTGAAAGGTCATAAGTTTTCAAGATTAAATCTGTCCAAATCTTGGAGTATATTTCTTGTAAATTATGTCACTTTCTTCTTACCTTAGAATTCTTCTAAAATTAATGAACCAAGATCTACGTCCAAGTCATCTAAAATATATTGACGATCTTGACTCACTAGGTAGAATTGGCACTCATGAATGATCCTTTTAATTGACGATGTAAGTCTGCATCATAAAGTGGACATTAACTTTAGAAGAAATTAGTGTGATGTCAACACCTAAACCTTCCAAGAAGTTAAGAGCCTTGAAAGGGGCTGATTTTGCTATTTGTAGTTTGATCTTGTGTTAGTCACTTTGGCAGTTTGACCCAAACAAACACTAGTATTGACGACTAACTCAATGATAGATGACATGGTCAAACAATTTGTCCTTTTTAAAAGAAAAAATTAAAAGAATTTCAAATAATTATGTTCCTACAATTTCCTTGTTAATTTTCTTATATCAAGTGCAAGAGAAATAACACTTATTATTCAACCATACTAATCATTTGTATCAACATATAAATTAATTAAATAAAGATTGATTTTATCTAATCTAAAAGTTGACTTGCAAGCCAGACGTGTGTCAAGCTACACCATGTGCTCTAGGGGACATGAAGTGTATAAGAACCCTCACCTGGAACTTTTTTGTCATCGGTTACCATGTACCTATGTACGTATTATGCTTCATTCACATGAGACTCATGAATGGCTTATGATATGATTAATTATCAAATCCTAATTAGTCGCTGAGAACACCTAGTATTGATGCGTAGAGGAAATCATTGAGAACACCTTCCCCAAAATCTTTACTACATTGGCCATGGATTCAAATGCATCTCAATTCATGAATAGGAACAATCTGTTCTTGACCAAACAATCACCTATGAGGACTTTGTGTCATATCTAATTTATGATATTTTGCATTGAAGGACAGCTTATATAATTGTGACATAAATCAACTTGATTGATTATTAAGTATAGTTTCATTGAAGTATTCGTACTTATCCATTTAGTGAACTCTTTCTTTAAAGAAAACCCACAATTTGTACTTGTTGTCTCCACAAAAATAGCCGTAGGATCTGTCAAACTCATCAAATGAGATAGAAATTTTAGTGCTATTTTGTTCTATTATAATATTATCATAAATAACTTATTATGATACTTTTCAAATAAGAGGATATGCTTTGAATACGAATATTTATAATATATGCTTAAGAGTTGTCATCTCTAGATTATGATATCATCATAAATCAGTTAATTTTTTCATATGAATAAATGAATATATTTTTTATTAGGACATTATTACAAAACACTAAATGATAATAAAATGAATAAATTTCAATTCAATGAATATAAACAAGACATGGAACTATGATTTAGTATTCATATTCATTTGACAACACAACCAAATATGCAAGGTGGCAAAGTAAAAAGATTAGTGAGAAGATGAAGACAAAAAAGGAGAACTTTGCCACCTAAAGGATAAAACAGTAATTGAAATTGAAAGAAAAAATGTTATAATAAATAGAATTGTGATCAAGAACTCACTCTAGTAATGCTCCCATGTCGATCATTCGTTAGAGAGCTTGTACAAAAAAAAGGAAGAAAAGGAATGCTATTTGATACACGATGGGTGATCGATTGGGGATATCATTCCTCCAACTAACCAATGCTAAAAGCATTGAAAAAAAAGGTAAGGAATCCTTATTTTTGGGTTCTTTCTTTTGATCAACCAATGTGCATAATAGGGCATAAATGACACAATTGCCTCCAAAATTGTGGCCCAAGCTTCATTAGGATCATGAGATATCATGATTCTAATTTGGAGCATTTTTGACCATATGATGCACCTTTTAATGATTGAAATGGATCCCCAACCTTGTGTTTTGCTCTGATCAATATCAAAAGGCTTAGTATTGCGTGACGTGTTGCCCTATGATTGGTCATGATTTAGAAAGAACGTTGGGAGCTTCCATCTTGATCAAAGTTGGAAGCTCTGGAATCTGTTTCCATGTAACATCCTGATTTGTCCTACTAAAGAGATAAAGTGGAAATGATTTCAGTTGTCAATTGCGTGGACCAATATTGGGTCCTCTAGGATGTGCCACGTGGCCCATGTTGATTTGCTTCATAGAAAAAAGTGCATTGCTGAATGGGGTACACAAGAACCCCCCTCAATCTGATCTTGTGGAGTGGGCCATAGGATTACACGGCTCTGATTGGTACATCAAATCAAATCTGTTTGATGCTTCCATGAGTCTTGCAAAAAGAGGCTTATCTTTTGTCACACAGTGAAAATATGTGTTTCAATATCAATGATGAACTCAATTATGTGTATTTTTCGTTGTTGCTGTGCATTAATTTCATCCAATATAATTTTTTAATTTCTTTGTATAGTGTAAGCAAGGGTCAAATCTATAGGGAGCTGAAGCAATGAGATTAGACGTTCAAATGAAAGGCGAGAACGTAGAAAGAAGCATGAAGATAAATGAGGTAGAGATGAATGCGAGTAATAATTTTTAGGTTTTTTTTTGAATTAAGAGATAAATTAGAATTTATAAAGAAAAGATAAAAAGAGATAAAATGGGGATAAGATGATGGCATAGTGTGAAGAATGGTTGGCTGTGGAGATGGATTGATGTGCGACAAAAGAGAGAGGGAGATTTGTGAGTACAAATGATGTCAAAGCTACTACATTAAAATTAAAGAAAAATAAAATACTACACGAGAGCTACTATGTTTATGGAGATGATCACAACCAAGAATTCAATCCAAATCATCGCACAAACATTATTGCGATTCCTATCCTAGGCTAGGTGATGCTTAGTCCACCCTAATCATGATCATCACTTGATTTATTTTCTATGACTACATTGAGCATATAAAAATTCTCTCATGGGGCCTTTACCTATTCTCATATTTCTTCTAGTAGTCTAATGGTAAAAGAGAGCAAAAAAAAAGTGAGGAGAGAAAAAAAATAGAGCTTTATGTAGAGAGGGCTTTTTAGGGTTCTAGGTGACCAAGGACTTCCAAGGGTCATGTTTATTGCCAAAGGGATAACCTTTTCCCTTAATGAGGTGGCCCAAACCCTTTTTAAAGAATAGGGTTCACCTCCTCAAAAGAAGGTAATAATCCCCCTACTTTGGGATGTGGGCCCACCTCTTAAAAAGGTGGTTTCCAAACCCTTCCTAAATAAGGAGGATGTTCACCTTAAGAGGGTTACCTCCACTTTATTTTAAATATAAAATAATTTAATTTGCAAGGATTTTAATATAGGTCGGTCAACCTTCCCTAGAATAGAGAAACTTGACTAACTTTGACTTACCTTGACTTACCTTAGTTAATTGGTTTTCTCAAAAAAGATAAGATGATCCCTATAATCATTTAAAAAATAAAACTTACCATCTTTGAACTTTCTTCACACCTTTGATCACCTTTGACCCTTAATTTTAACATTTGAATTCATCTAATTAGAGTTCACTTAGCCCTTAAAACAGTGAAGAATTCATTTTCTCCTCTCTTTGATTTAATTTGCCTGTATGTTCTTCCATATGTTTATGTATATCCTTGTATCAACAAGACTCATAATAATATGATAATTCAACCACTTGACTTCAAAGAAATCAAATGGGGTTACTCTCAAGATATAAAATCAAAGGAATGATGCATGACGATGCATATCTATGTTTACATAAAATAGAACTAATTAGATGTAAATTAAGAACATACGTGAAATAACACGATGCATATAAAAATATCATAAAACATGATAAATTACATTGTAAAGAATTATGTATACATTTTTTTGTAGTGATATAAATGATATCATCAATGACACATTATCAACCAACTACAAAAGAAAGGGGGATAAGAGTTGTTTGATGGGCGCATTATGCGAATAATGATTATTAAGACATTAGTTCTCCCCTTAGTCGTGCCACCTAGGTGCTGCTTTGGCATGGTTTAGTGGCACCATATGTGTGCGCTAGCATGTTAGCTTGCCACGTTAGGTGCGGAATATAAAATCCCTTTTTTCAATTTTTTGCCTCAAATAAAATTTAAAAATTTGATAAAAAATTAAAAAACTCTTGTAGAAAAATATTTAAAATTCAAAAGCTTGTATATTTTTATATAAAACTCATTTTGAAGTGAAATTATTACTGTTTTGATCTTTGTTGCATCCTCTTTTTGTTTTGATTTATAATTTGATTTCTAATTCTTCTAGACTCCTTTTTGCATCCGAGGAGTTTTTGACATCAAGAATTGGTTGAAAGAATAGGAAGAAATCACATCTTGAACGCCAAACTTTGTTTTCGAAATCGCGAAATGAAAAGCCTTGAATCTGGTAATTAATTGGATCATTTCGCGCACGACTTGGGGTTAGATTGCGTGTTTTCATCCTAATTCATCTTCCTTTAGTATTAGATTTACATTTTGAATCGTAGATTAGTTTAATTTTAGTGTTAATTTTGATTTTTATCAATTTTTGTGATTGAATTTCTTTCTCGATTTCTCCGTGAATTCTAATCCAAATTCAGTGATTTTTGATTCCGTGGATTTGTATTAGAGTTATCTTTATTAATACACTAAAATCCCTAATTTCTCACCTCAATTCATTCTCTTATTTCTCCATGGATTCGAACCTTATTCACCATTATACTATTTAATTAGTAATTTAATCTTTAAATTGGTGAGTTTGGAACTTGTTTTGACACGAGATTGTGTGTATTCAATGACCGCATAAAATCGTTTCATCACCTATGTTCCTAGATGTGGTCTTCTCTACCTACAACACAATAATCTTTGCGTGGAGGCTTACTTTGACTCCAGATATGCAAGCGATTATGGTGACTGAAAATCTATTTTTGGGTACTGCACATTCATTTACAGAAACCTTGTGACATGGCAGAGTAAAAAACAAGTTGTCTCTCTCTTCAGTGCCAAAGCTGAATACCGTGCTATGATGTATGCTTCCTTTGAGATGCTTTGGGTATGTTATTTTCTTCAGGAGCTTGATTTTCCAACGAAGGGTGATATGCCTATGTATTGTGATAACCAAGCAAACTATCTTTCTTGCCAAAAATCCTAATTTTCATGAACGTACCAAGCATATTGAGATTGATTGCCATGCTATTCACCATCAGGTACTTGACGGGTTTATCACCACTCTTTATGTTGGCTCTTCTCATTGTCTGGTGTACATTCTAACAAAAAGTACTAAGCATGGCCTCCTACAACTCCATTTCTTGCAAGCTAGGCTTGTTTGATCTTTACGTTCCAGCTTTGAGGGGGAGTGTGAGTGTATATGGCCTAAAATGGCACTTTTGTATGTCTAGATTTTATACTCTCTCTCCTCTCCCCTATATGTCTCTCTTTCCTCTCTTCTTTTCCTTAATCAAGATCATTATCTCTTTTTTATTTTCTACAAATACCAAAAAAAGCAAGCTTGGGTCTAAGCTTCTCTTTTCCTTCGGTAGCCAAAAAACAACAAAAAAGGAAGAATAAGATTCTTTTATATGTTAGGTTAAGAGGTTCCTTTGAATCAATGGTGGAGATTGTCTTTTTGGGTGCAACCAAATGAATGGTTGAGATTAAATTTATAGGCCACGACCATAATCACCTCCTAAAGATGTGGAAAGCGCCCATTTTAAGCATGTGGGGCCCACAACCACTTCCTTAGGGAGTGGGTTGACCACTCTTGAAGAGATGATAATCTTAATACTTCCTTAAGGATGTGAGCTTACCTCTTTCTCCTCCTGTAGATATTGATCTTTCCTAAAAAAATAGGTAAGATCTAAATTGATTAATAATAAATAAAAGAGAAGAAGTTTGACCTTTTTGACCCCTTCAAGAATGCTTTTGACCACCTTTGGCTTATCAAAGATAACTTTGACTATTATTGACTTCCAATAGAAATGGAGTGACTAGTCTCCTAAAAAGGTGACATGTGTTGAACCCCCTAAGAAGGTGGTTGACTAACTTCCTCGAAAGGTGGAAAGGCTTGATCAACCTTCTAAATATATAATAAGTTTTGAACATCCTCCTAAAAAGGTGGCGTACCCATTTTCTTCTTCTCGTTCTTGATAGTTTACATCCATGCTCCCATTAAACTTCACCTAAGGCCTTGAATCCACATAACTAATAAAAATGTGAGAATTCAACCATTTTAATTCCAAGAAGTCAAATGGGGTTAGTCTTATAATGTAATCAAAATGTAAGAAATAATGCATAATAGAACTTAGTCATTTATCACCAAATTCAGCCACATAGAAATAGAGATTCTCATTTTTATAGTCTTTATCAACACCTAAAGATAATAAATGATGCACCAATGTGACTTATATTTCAGATTTATCAATTGACACCTTGAGTTGTGGTCGTTCTCCCTCTATTTATAGACATTTGGTATGTGGATTTTTTACAAAACCCTCATATTTATGTCTATATTCATCAACATCCAAAGACTTTATGTCTGTGACCCTCTATGTTGATATATCTCCCTAGTCAACCATGATTTTCTACCGTAGAAATTTGGTTTAAAAAATTCTTTTCAATGGTTGTCTCAAGGAACATGCGTTTATAATGTACCCCCATGGGTATGTTGCTCAAGAGGACTCTATCACGGCTTTCAAACTCAGTCAAGAATTACAAAATCTCAAGAAAAGTCCATATTTTGGGTTCAAGAAATTTAGACACATGATGATATCTTTCTAACTGAAGTGTTTCATAGAAGATCCTTTTTCCTTCATCAAATGCATTAGTAGTTGGTGCATTTTCATGAAATGTATGCTGATTACATGTGGCTTTTATTTAATGGGTGGTGAAGATATCAATTAAAGGTTGGTAATTAGTCATTTTTGTGTGTTGAATCAATACAGATATTTATATTTCCTCACTTAATATGGTGAATACTCAAAATTTTGATGTTTGTGATGGGTGATTAGGGAGGTCAGCTAAATGACATATTTATATATTTATCAAAAAAAATGAATCTGGACAATGAATTTAGGGTTTAGTGCAAGATGAAGACAGAATTAGAGTTGAGAATGTAAAGAATGAAGAATATCAGTGAAATGATTTCAAGAGAGAATGAAGAGATAAAGTACTAATTTCATACTAGAAATAGAATTTTACACTAAAAATAGAGTTTCTATACCGAATCCTCAGTTTTATTCAAATCCAAGGTAGAGTGATCTTTGATTCACCGAGATTCTAAAGCATTGCTTGATCACCTCTCTATGAAAACCTTGAGCACCAAGAACTGCGCAAGGTAGGGCCTCCATTTATATTCTTTTCCTTCTAGTATCTTTTAAAACTTTATTTTGCATCTATAATTCATTAGGATAATTAGAAACATAAACATAAATAAATTCACACCATAGTTCATCACTTCACTCTTCATTTCTCATTTTCTATAGAGGAGAGCGATCACTTGAATATCCCCAAGCCAACCTCTTGATCTCTAGGAGAAATGGAAATCTACCTTGAGGGTTATGAACATGGGTTAATCAAGTGGACCATGGCCTCCTATTTATAGAGAGAAGAGGAGAGCTTAAGCCTCTAAAATCATTTGATTAGTCAGCCCATGATCGACTAATAGATGATTTGATTGCCTCTAGACATAAATAACCTTCACACATATAAATAAATGTCTTAATCCCCTTATTTAACATAATTGAATTACTAAATGAGATGAAATGATTGCTAATCCACAATAATACATATAATGTCCACTTAATTAAGATTAAACTTAATAGTAGCGTCTTGCTAATAGAGATCCAAAAATTAGCCAAGAAGGGAGAAGAAATGGATTTTATATGCCCAGGTTACAGGTACTCCTTCATCAAGTGTGGAGATTAAATCTCTTTGGGTGCCACAATTTTGAGAGGTGGAGATTTAAACTCCATGTGGCTCCCATAAATTTACTTAGGTGACACCCATAACCATCTCCAAGAGCAGTGGAATGGCTCTCTCCTAAAATATTTGGATAATCCTAAATAGGGTTATTCTTATGATAAATTAATGAAAAGGAAGTTAAACTTTTCTGACTCTTCAAGAATATTTTGACCACTTTGAGCTTCTAATTACATAGGTTGACTACTCACATCAAAAGTGGAATGGGTCAAGCCCATTCACTGGTGGTTGATTGACAAGCTGTTTTCATGCAATTATTGAAAAAAACATGGCCGTTGATAAAAAAGAGTTCAAATTTACTTGAATTGATGATTGATTGAGTGTAAATCATGCATAAGGGTTAAATTCACAAAGAATACGAGTTGATTAACTAGATGAGGTGAGATTTTCTAGAATTCAACCAAATTGAATAACAAGATGAGATGAGAAATTAGTAAAATTGTAGCTTTAAAACTTATATTGGAATAACAAAATTTTCAAATCAAAGTTGAACTAATAGAGAAATTTAGGAGAGAAATTTGAGACATAAATAAATGAGCAAAGAGAGAGAATGTACAAAATACAATAAAATTATCTTAATCTACCATTCTAAGTTGATATCCAATGCCTAATTATGAAAGAATAATGAAAACAAGACTTAAGAAACCCAAAACCACCAAGAAAATGTCGCAGTTGTCTCTCGAAAGAGGCTTTCCATTTCGATGTGTTCTTCACAAAAATTAAACATTCAAGCTATAGATTCTCATAATTCTTTTGATAAAATCTTGATTTCAAATGCTCAAAATAAGTATAAGCGACTATAGAAAATTTTTTTGATTGAGAGATTCAAGGAACAATGGTGACAAGGTTCAATCAATAGAGAAGATCTAAGAATACACATTTTGTTGGAGAAAGAATACAAATCAGAGGAGACTAGGGATTGATAGTTTGATCATCTTCTCAAATGCGATGAATGACCAACATTAAACAATACCAAAAAAATTATGATGGATGATAACATACAATTTATACTTGAGATTATATAATTATTACTGCATTTAAGACATAATTTATATTATTCCTATGGATGTTATTGTTCTTTGAGTGCATATTAATCATTTTATACAATTTACATCAAAAATCTCAAAATGTATTATTTTAAGGGTTAATTATGTATAAATCAAGTTAAATTTTAAATCGATTATCCACAGTTGCATTTGACATTTTATTCAAGTTTTAAATGCAAATAAAAAGGGAAAAATATTTTTATATAAGTTCATCTATGATTTAGTTTTATTTTTAAATAAGATGAGTGCATTTTTGAGTTAAAATTTTATTCTCTTATTATCTTGAAATTAAAATACATCAAATGATAGATTATTTAATTTATAAAAAATTAAAAAATTTGGACTAAAAAAGAGTTTTAATTTGAAATATAAGAAATTTCTAGTTATAAGGGATTTTAAAAGAATTTTTGGAATATTTTTTTGCATTTATTTCAAAATTTAATGGAATTTTTTAATTAAAAACATTAAAAAATGATTTTTAATTGAAGTATCAGCTGATGTGGTAGGCAAACTTGCATTTCCCCACATGGCAGCGTGTAAGAGCGCCACATCACACCCATGTGGCACAAGTTAAAGGAGGGATAATGGTGTCAAGTACCCTAAATGGGCCGTAATGAGCTAATATGACCATTCCCGCTTTTATACCCGTCATTTCCTATTAATATTTTCAACGTGGGATTATTTTATTTTTACACATGGGGCGTGGCAACATCGGGAGCGTCAAATCAAAGCAAAAGAAAAAGATTTAATCTTAACCCTCTATTTTCACTTAAGTGGAGGGGGGTACTGATAAAAGCACGAAAAGTATGAATAAAAATTTAAGAATTACTTTTAGTTAGCTCAATTAACTCGTAAATCTATCATCATATGCACTATTTCACGAGTTAGTAATCATATGCCATCAGTACATCAAAGAAGAAATTTTATACATTATTTTTTTGATCCCCTTGATTTCAGGAACTTACAAGCATAAGAATGAAAGCAAAATCATCTAAAATAGAGGAGTAGAAGGCTAATGGGCTGTCCAAGGCATCTTCAGTGGAGCCCAGTCAAAGAAGAATCGGTGGAGCCCAGTCAAGGCATCTCTCCTTGCAAGGGGGGCTGTAAGGTTCTCCGGTTCCGGTGTCGGTACCGGTTTTTTGTGAAAACCTAAACCTATACCTAACTTCGGTTCGGTATCGGTGACGGTATTGTCCGGTGTCGGTTCGGTGAAACCTATACTTTCGGTGATTTGTCATTTGAAATGAAAATAAATTGTATAAAGTTTTTATGACTCCATAATATATAAATATAAAAAGATATGTTTCACAAACAATTGATAATAGATTAACACTTCTCAACAACAAATATACAATATAACAATAATTAAAAATAAAAATCATAAATTTATAAATTTCAACTTTTAAAAATATTTTAAAAAAATAATAGAAATAATTTAGTTTTAAATAATCATCTCTCAAAAGTTTAAATATCAAAATTATCTATCTCTCTGTATCTTTCTATCTTGACCCTCTCTCTATCTTTCTATCTTGACCCTCTCTCTATCTTTCTCTCTCCACCCTCTCTCTATCTTTCTCTCTCCACCCTCTCTCTATCTTTCTCTCTCCCTCCCTCCCTCTCTCACTCTCTTTTCCTCCCTCCCTCCCTCACTCTCTCTCTCCCTCCCTCTCTCTCCCGCCCTCCCTCTCTCTCTCTACCTCACCCTCCCTCACTCTCGTCTCCCTCTCTCTCTCTCCCGCCCGCCCTCCCTCTTTCTCCCTCACCCTCCGTCACTCTCGTCTCCCTCCCTCCCTCACCCTCCCTCACTCTTGTCTCCCTCTCTCCCTCTCCCTCTACCGCGCTCCCTCCCTCCTCCCTCTCTCTCTCCCGCCCTCCCTTCCTCCCTCTCTCCCGCCCGCCCTCCCTCTCTCTCCCTCACCCTCCGTCACTCTCGTCTCCCTCTCTCGTCTCCCTCCCTCCCTCACCCTCCCTCACTCTCCCTCACCCTCCCTCACTCTCGTCTCCCTCTCTCCCTCTCCCTCTCCCGCGCTCCCTCCCTCCCTCCCTCCCTCTCTCTCCCGCCCTCCCTCGATCTCTCTCTCCCTCCTCCCTCCCGCTCTCCCTCCCTCCCTCCCTCCCTCCCTCTCTCTCTCTCCGCCTCCCTCCCTCTGTCTCTCTCCCGCCTCCCTCCCTCTGTCTCTCTCCTGCCCTCCCTACCTCCCTCTCTCTCTCCTGCCCTCCCTCCCCTCTCTCTCTCCCTCTCCCTCCCTCTCTCCCCGCTGGGTTACTTTCCTGCATTAAATTCTGTTACTCCCCCTTCCCCCCTCTCTCTCCCTCGCGCGGGGAAGAAATTGTATCTCGCGCGGGGAAGAAATTCTATCTCTCGCGTGAAACCAAAAGCTTCCGGTGACACCGGAAGCGAAAACCGAAACCGAACCGAAGCCTTCGGTTTGACTTTTTTTTTCCACCGCCGGTGTCGGTTCGGTTCGGTTTTCGGTTGTCCGGTACGGTTTTGGAGAACCTTAGGGGGCTGTAGCTTTTTACTCCTTCTTCCTCGAACATTCTCTCTCCTAGGTTAGTCGTTTACAAATGTTGTTCGCAGGTTTTCTTTTGATCGGAATGATGTAATGTGGATGAAGGGGAATGTAATGGTTTTTGTTTTCTCCTGCTTTCTTTTCTGAAATCCATGTCCTTCTCTTTCTCTTACCTCTTCCTTCTCTTTCTCTTACCTCAGTCATTGATTTCGCTTACTGTTTTCATCGCAGCATCTTTCAGTCCTGCTGTTTCATCGCTTCTCTCTGTCTCTCTCTCTCTCATCATCTCCCTTCGTCACCTCTTCCGATTCCCTATTTCCAACCGTATCGTCATCTCTTCAGTTCCATTTTTCGTTTCTCTTTACAAATTCTCACCCTTCTCCTCAGTTCAACCGCAGCCGCGTTCTCTCTCTCGTCCTCTCCACCTTTCTCTTGATTTTACCTCCTGAGTTCTATATCCCTTACTTCATCTATTTTAGTTAAAATCATTTCGCAGCATATCTCCTTTTCCCGTCTCCATCTCCCTCTATCTCTCGCGAAATCTTCTCTTCTCTCTTGCGTAATCACGTTGCCTCCTTCTCCTTCTTTCGTTTTTCTCGTGACCTCATTTTCTCTCTTTCTCTCGCATTCACGGTCTTCATCGCTCTTCTCTTAATCTGTCTCATTTCTGCCTTCTTCTAGTCGCTCTCTCCCTTATTTCTTCTTTTCTTTCTCTCTTTCCCCTCACGCTTCCGCGCGATCTCTCCAAACTCCTCCGGCGTTCATCGTCTCTCTCCGAACATCCTCTCTCTTAATTCCCGTCTTCCCTCCGCGTTGACTCTCGGTGTTTCCTCCTTTCCATCTTCCAGCGTACCTCTCTCGCTCTCGATAATTTGCTCGCATTTTCGTCCCGCTCAACCTCTATCACACTATTCTTATTTTCCCCGAGATCTCTCCTTCTCTCCCACATTCATTTTCGGCCTCTATCGATCTTCCTATCTCCTTAGTTCTTTTCCACTGGCAACTTATCCCTCTCTTCCCTCTCTCTAGTTCTATCATTCCGTCTCCCACTCTTCCGAGTTCGTCAAGTCCGTCACTACCATTCTCTCTCTCTCTCTCTCGTCGTCTCGACTTCCGCCCTCTGCACTCCAGTCTTCATCCTCTCTTCTGATCATACTCCCTCCAAAATTCTATTCCGCTCATCGTCTTCACCCTCTCTCTCATTCAATCGCTCACATTCCCTCTTTCTCTCTGTTGCTCTTCCTCTTCCCGCATTCCGTTCAGTCCTTCTCGTCCGCCGCATCTTTCTTTTTCGCTTTCTTCCTCCTAGTCTCACCTCACGGTCAACCTCTCCCCTCTCTATCAATCCTTTTTGTTTCTACTTCCTACTTTCTCACAATCTCATTTTTTTCTCTCTAACTCGCATTTACTCTCTCCCTTATTTCTTCCTTTCTTTCTCTCCTCCCCTCTTACGTTTCTGCGCGATATTTCTCTCACTCTCTCGATTCTCCTCTTTCCATTCCAACCACTCAAGGAAATTTACCTCTCTCCATACTTCATATTTCCTCGTTCCGATTTCGTCTCCCTCGCCTTCCGCTTTCTCTGCGGTCATCTCCTCCTCCTCACGATCGATCTAACTCCTTCCGACGCCCATCTTTTCCCTTCTCCTATCCCTTTCTTCCGCCTCGAATCTGCTTCTGTCGTGTTTCATCTTCAGCTTCCCTTTATCCACCTCGTCTTTCCGATTCCGTCAACTCCACTGTTTCCGATTCTGCATTTCCGTTTCTCCCCATGCGTCTCTTAAGTCTTCCCTCCATCCTAAATGATTCTCTCTCTCTCTCTCCTATTCTTTCTAATCTCTCTCTATCGTCCGGACCGTCATCCGGTACCGGTATCTGCCGATACCGGTACCCAATGACCGGTATCCAGTACCCGATACCATCATCCAGTTCTGGATGACGGTATCGGATTAAAGGGGGGACCGGGTACGGTACTGGATGGATCCGGTACCGATCCGGTACCGGATGACGGTATCGGTACCGGTATCGGGAGATACCGGTACTGGATGACGGTATTTACCATAAGTCCGTTAGTTCTGAGAGAGAACTAGGCGCCATTTCATGCGCAGAAGAGATTCCCTAGGGATCCAAAGTTCCGCATGAAATATGCAACGTCAAGAAGAGATCGAACAAATGGAGCGCAGATTTCTTCAAGGAGAAGGAAAGAGAAAGTATGGTAGAAAATAATAGATGGACGAGCAAATGACGCGCAAATCTCAAAAGAGATAGAAGAGAAGAGAATGAGAGAGTCCAGAGGACGGATCTTGACGGAGTATTTGAAAAAAAATTATTTACTGGAGATGCTCAGATAATTTTCTCCCGATCCGCTTGGAGAAAACGGAAGAACGAAGATAGGAAACGGTCGACGATAATACCTTCGCGCTGGAGAGAAAACTGGCAGTGAGATGAGGGTGGGCACTGGACGATATCAGGGATACAGGGAGCACAACTATTTATTTAGAGAGAGAGAGAGGTGATAGAGAGAATATTTACAGTAAATATTCTCGGGAGGACGAACGGGAGGTTTTGCGTGAGGAGAAGAACGAGGAGGAGCCCTACAGGTGCGGTTGTTCGACGAGAAAGACGAGAGGGAGTTGTGGAGGTTGGCTCGACGGGGAAAATGATGGCGACGAGGATGATTCCCCGGGGTTTAGCGCGGCCTCACCTCCGCCGGTTACGAGTTGCTCTAGCGGCTGCGAAAGCTTCGCGGAAAAATCGCCGGCCCGCCGTGAAAATGTAGGATACGCGCGATTTCTGGGGTCTCCTTTTTTTCTCTCTTGCAACATTTCTGGGGTTAAACTGGATGTCGGTATCGGTATCGGTTCCGATACCGACATCCAACGCTTAGCCGTTAGTGGATGTCGGTATCGGATGTCGATATCGGAAACCGATACCGACATCCAGTAACCGATACCGACATCTAGATGTCGGTATCGGATACCGGAGGTATCGGGTACCGTTTAGGACCTTAACAGTACCCGATACCGTTACCGCAATAGATACCGGTATTCGATACCGGTATCTGAACGGGACGAAGCCTACTCTCGGCTGATTATTCTCCTGAGTCTCTCTCTTCCGTCACACACTCTCTCGCATTTAGTCTTCTCGAGTTATCTATTTTTATTAAGGGGTTTTATCACCAGCTACCCCAACCTTTCCCCCCGACTCCGAGATCTACCCCAACCTTCTAAAACCATGAGATCTACCCCAACCTTTCAAAAAGTTAGTGAGATCTACCCCAGCTGCTGACATGGCAAAATCTTAGTCCAATGTGCATCGACGTGGAGTCCACGGCGGAGGCTGACGGGGACGGAAGCCACCTGGCCGCCACGTGTCAGCCGAGGGAAAAAATTAAATCACGAGGGAGAAGAGAGAGCGGCAAGAGAGAGCGGCGGAGGGGCTCGACTCTTCAGTTGCCGCTGCGGCGCTGGCGTGGGCAGATAGCCGGCGGCGGGTTCGGCGTCGCCCAGATAGCTGGAGGGAGGGAGGCGGGAGAGAGAGGGAGGGCGCGAGAGAGAGAGAGACGAGCGGGAGAGAGGAAGACTTTCCTCCTCCCGCCTCTTCTCGCGACGGAAGCAATTTTCGTCGCGAGGAGATGCGAGGAGAGAGGAGAGGGAAGAGCGCGGGAGAGAGGGAGGAGAAATTTTCCTCCTCCTTCCCGTTAAGCGCGCATATGCCCGCATGCAGGAGAGAGCTCGAGAGGGAGGGAGACGGGAGAGAGAGAGAGAGAGAGCGGGAGAGAGGAAGACTTTCCTCCTCCCGCCTCTTCTCGCGACGGAAGCAATTTCCGTCGTGAGGAGACGCGAGGAGAGAGGAGAGGGAAGAGAGTGAGAGATGGAGCCTCCCTCCCTCTCTCTCCCGCCTCCCTCCCTCTCTCTCTCTCCCGCCCTCCCTCTCTCTCCCTCTCTTCCATCTCTCACTCTCTTCCTCCCTCTCTCTCCCTCTCTTCCATCTCTCTCTCTCTCGCGCCCTCCCTCTCTCTCCTGGCTCCCTCTCTCTCCCTCCAGCTATCTGGGCGACGCCGAACCCGCCGCCGGCTATTTGCCCATGCCAGAAGCAGCGCCGCAGCGGTGCTTTGTCACCGGTCTCGAGAACTCGTCGGCGCTTCTCGAGTCACTCGACTCTGCTGCCGCTTCCGTCGCGATCGAAGACGAGCATATGAGAAGAATAGAGTAGATGAGGAAAGTCTTCCTCTCTCCTGCTCTCTCTCTCTCTCTCTCTCTCCCGCCTCCCTCCCTCTCGAGCTCTCTCCTGCATGCGGGCATATGCGCGCTTAACAGGAAGGAGGAGGAAAATTTCTCCTCCCTCTCTCCCGCGTTCTTCCCTCTCCTCTCTCCTCGCGTCTCCTCGCGACGAAAATTGCTTCCGTCGCGAGAAGAGGCGGGAGGAGGAAAGTCTTCTGATAACTCCAAAAGTTATCACTTGAGTTACATATTTTGTAAGTATATTTCGTGGTTTTAAGCTTCGTAAAAATGCAGTGGAATGTTTTTTAATGGAAAAGCATCGTTGTTAAGTTGGTAGACCATATTTGCTAAACCGGTGTAATTAAAGCTCTGCGGGTTGCAGAGCTAGAGGGAAAGATCTCATCACATTTTTTGTCTTGTAGCAGGGCTCACTGACGTGGCTTCGGAAAACGACGAAGAGGAAGAATAGATAAATATTTTCTTATGTTACGTTTGTCTTCTAGCAGGGCTCACGGACGGGGCTTCAGAAAATGACAAAGCGGAAGAAGAGAGAAAGATGATCTCATGTTGTTTTCATTTGTCTTCTAGCAGGGGTCACCGACGTGGATTCAGTAAACGACAAGATGATGTGGAGGAGAAGTTATTGCCACGTCGCTTTTGTCCTTTAGCAAGGTTTTGTCACGCAGCTCCAGAAAACGACAGAGAGAACGAGAAGGCGGGAAATTAGATCTTACCTCGATTTAGTTGTAGAAGGTAGTTCCCGAGGCTAAAAGACGGCGCAGATCAGGCTCTCCAGCGGTCTTGTCTGCCCCGGATCCAACGGTGGAGAGAGCGTCATCCTGCTGTTAAAAACTCGACGCGCTGAAACTTCCAAGGCATTCCGCATTAGGAGAAGAAGTAGGAGACTTCCATCCTGAGCGGCGTCCTGAAAAAAGAAAACAAGGAAGAAGCTCTTCTAGCTTGAAGTTCTGCTGGGAAGAAGGAGCAATCTATCTACTGAGCCGGTAAAACCTTGCGAGGTTGACTCTGGTAGGTACAGAAAACCTCCCGTTCCGATCATCTTGCGGTCTTCTGCCTTCTTTTGTTTTCAGATCGACCAAGTGAGCTCTCGTCAGCAACACTTTCGTCTTCATTCTCCACTCTTCCGAGTCAACCTTGCTACTGCTAATCTCCGGTGCTAGGTGGGATCGGGAATGGCGCGGATCTCTCACTCCAACCCCAGGAAGCTCGCCTAGTCGGCCGCTACTGCACCGGGAGGCTTGATCTGCGTTTTCTTACTTAATGTTTTTTTTTATCGCGTTTCACTTGAGTAGATTAAACAGTTATGATCTCTCTACCCTTTGACTGTTTGGTTATTAGTCTCTAGCTGTAATCATTCACGGGTTTGCTGATTAATACTCTTCAATTAAGATTTAGTAATTTCCCTCTTATTTTATCTGTAGTATGTGCTTAGTGGCCTAATCTACGTGAGCGATAGAACTAGATAAGTCATTACATCTATATATGCTTAATATATAGCAGTCAGTCCGAATTTCTTTGAATCATGGCTTGCTCCCTGAGGACGATCCCTTACTCACTACTATAGTTGTTGCTTAAAGGGAGTGAATAGGAATTTTCATTGTATAACCGGATTTATCAACGATTTGCGACAACTTGAATCGGGTTATCATCTTCCTCTCTCCCGCTCTCTCTCTCTCTCCCGCCTCCCTCCCTCTCGAGCTCTCTCCTGCATGCGGGCATATGCGCGCTTAACGGGAAGGAGGAGGAAAATTTCTCCTCCCTCTCTCCCGCGCTCTTCCCTCTCCTCTCTCCTCGCATCTCCTCGCGACGGAAATTGCTTCCGTCGGGAGAAGAGGCGGGAGGAGGAAAGTCTTCCTCTCTCCCGCTCATCTCTCTCTCTCTCGCGCCCTCCCTCTCTCTCCCGCCTCCCTCCCTCCAGCTATTTGGGCGACGCCGAACCCGCCGCCGGCTATCTGCCCACGCCAGCGCCGCATCGGCAACTGAAGAGTCGAGCCCCTCCGCCGCTCTCTCTTGCCGCTCTCTCTTCTCCCTCGTATTTAATTTTTTTCCCTCGGCTGACATGTGGCGGCCAGGTGGCTTCTGTCCCGTCAGCCTCCTCCGCCGTGGACTCCACGTCGATGCACATTGGACTAAGATTTTGCCATGTCAGCAGCTGGGGTAGATCTCACTAACTTTTTGAAAGGTTGGGGTAGATCTCGGAGTCGGGGGAAAGGTTGGGGTAGCCGGTGATAAAACCCCTTTTATTAATCCTTCTCTCTATTTATTCCCCATAAAAAACTCCATATCTAGCTCTTTATTTACCCCATTTCTCTCCCCCCCCCAATCTCCTAAACTCTTAACTCATTCTCTCTTTATTTCCTTCTCCTGCTTTCTTTCTTTCTCCACGATCTAGATTTCCTCAATTATACCTCGTATTACTCTTTGTATTCTGAAATTACGATTCTGCATTTATAGGTTTCTTGAAATCATCTTCAATCCATAAAAAATTTCTCTCCCTCTCACGGTCAACTCTGAGAGGTGACCACCAAAACCTTCCCCATTACTCTCCTCTCAACCCTCTATATTGATACTGTTGTGCCCTAGAATCCTTGTGGATCGACCTAGAAAACTATACGCCTTCATTATTTCCATCTGGTTTTAGTTTTCTCAAATATAAATAGTAAATTTTTAAGGCTTAAACACACGACGACTTCAAGCTTATCAAGTAGATGGTGTGTTGCGATTGGTCGTTGATGCATTTTATAAAAATGGATGAATCTGAACCATTGAATCATAGAATCTTCTGCGACCGATGAACTCTTGTACAATGCATTTCGCAATCTGGAGCGTTCGATCGACATTAGACAACAATTGTTACACGATGTTAGGTATATACATGATGATATGGAAAAATCTAGATTCTTGAATGTAGATCCAATGGCTGGGACTTAACTGCATTGATTTGTCTCCCTCTTATCAATATGAATCGTCAAACCTTATAGTCACGCCCAAATTCTCTCTATTTATACTCTCTATTTGACAAAAAATGTATTCTCGAATGTTTTGATTAATCAAATCATTTGGACATCTCAATCGTTGAATCTCTTGCTTTATGCCTCTTCTAAAAGCTTTTCCGCTTACAAAGAATGCTTGAAGTCAAGATTTTGTTAAAGGAATAGGGACAATTTATTGTTTGAACTCTGAAGATCCGCTTCCATAAACAAAGAACGTCGCGAGCATATAGTACATGTTATTATTGACCAACCTCTTATAAAGGTGGAAAGGTTTGAGCATCCTTTAAAAAGCTGGAGGACCCATTTTCTTCTTCTCCATCTTGATTATTCATCCATGTTCTCAAGAAAATATGAGAAATTCATTATTTTTCTCATTATGTAAACACATCAAAAAGATGATTCATGTTAAGTCTTCTTTTCTAAAATCTTGCTTGTGTCATATTTAGTCATTACGATAAGGGTATTTATGTTAATGAGCAAAAGATTAATACCTAAATATGACATTTGGTTAGTTGATGAAGCTACTAGTTTATGCGTATCATATATCCAGTTGATCGATAATTTAATTCGAGTAGCAGTAATGATGAATTTTCACTGAAAATTTATCTTTCAAAAAACTTTTTTTGGCTAAGACATGGGATAGCCAAATTATCGTGGTTATTGATTTCTTGATAAGCCGAACATGATGGTCATATCCCAATACAAATATGTATTGAATATATATCAAGAGATTAGGCTTTTGAGTAGAAAAATAGAACTATCAATGGTCAGCTTGTTGCTCAAATTTTGAGATACTAATTCACTTGTTTTGATGATTTTAACAGGTATCATGTCACAATATTTCCATTGACCTTGAGTCATCTGAGTATATTTCTACTTTTGGAAAAGTCAAGCAAATAAGTACCACTAGGCTTAGTTAAGGTAGCCAAGATAGGTCAAATTTGAGTTGAATTTTGATAAAAAAAATCCCCTTTCTTCATGATTAACTGCATATATGCCTTGAGTTAATCATATGTGCATATGATTAATTGCATAGACATGTAGGCCTTGAGTGTGAGGGAAGAACATGAAGAATAACCTATCTTAAACTATTTGGAGTTGAACAGTTTACTTTCTAAGACCATACATTTTATTGCAGTGGATGACAAATTTTAAATGAGTTTTAGTGATTACAACATATTTTTGTGATTTTAAAATAAAATTTTTAAACTTGAATAAATTTATACATATATACAATTAACTATATAAATTTATTATTGCAAAATACTATTTACATTATATCTACTTAATCATAACATCCACAAATTTTTTAGAAACATTAATCCATACTTTTTATTTTATCAAACCCAGAAATACTTCTTTTTTTTTTCTCACTTATTTCTTGGTCTTTAAATTAATTCTTCCACTCAATAAAATGCCGCACACTTTATAAAGATACCTTATTTAGTATTAAAATCTCCTTTAGAGCTAAAAACCCTTCCACCTGATCCCCTTCGTTCACTTTTCAAATCGATGCACTCTCTCGCCACGCCGGTTAGCGCCGCAGCGGCGCAGCCATCTGGGCGGCAACGGTTCCCCCTGCACTTAGAAAGCAAAGTGAGCATCTATTCTTTGCCGCATCAATTCGAGCTACATAGTATTCTCTTAATCGTCGATTTTAGAAAATCCATCACGATTTTGTGTTTCTAAAACATCCCCCTCTCGTTATTTATAAGTTCTAATGCCAAAAAAACTTATCTTGAAGTTCCCCGATTTATATCTATCTTCCATATTTATCAGGGAAAAAAAAAATTAATCCTCGGTTCTATTTAACCGATCTCGATTTGTTTCTAATTCATCACCCTCGATTTTTAGAAATTCTAGAGCAAAAAATTACCGATCTTAGGGTTACTCACTCTATGTATAACTTCCATCACTATCAGGAACTACGGGGAATTCGATTGCGCGGATGTTTATCGCCAGAAATGACTAAAAAACACGGAGGATTGCAATCAAAAAGGACTTTATCAAATATCCGAGCCATGGACATGTCCGCTAGTGAATCTGATGATTCCCAGAAGCTCTTCCTGGACACAGCCATTGACTCTTTGAGAGATTTCTGGGGCAGAGGCCCCCTGCCAATCAGAAGCTTCCCCTGGATGAGAGCTTCTCGGCATTTTTTAGATCTCATTTTCGACCTCATCGTTTCAGTAATTAAGTACCTGTGCATTCCAGTGCTGACGGTATCTTCTCTTAGTGAAATTTCATATTGTGCACATGAGAGGAAGATGTTTGCCATTCCATTACCATTTCTGTGCGGCATCGCCATCGCTAGAGTCTTGGATGATTGTATCCTTGAGATCTCTCCTGCATTTAAGGTATCATTATTCATCTTCACACTCCTTGTTTCAAGAAAATTGTCCAATGTTCATGGGTCATGTGGACCATTTTCGCTCTCCATGTTACAAGACCATCTTCTGAATGTATGTTCATGGCTTGTCTGGATCATCGTTCTCATCATTTTGTCTTTAGATCATTTTTCGGAATGAATGGTCATGTCTCATCCAGATCATCCTTTTCGTCATCTTGTTTCAAGATCATTTTGGGAATGAGTGTTCACGACGTTTCTTAATGATCCTCACACTCCATGCTTGAAGACTATTTTTGACTGAATGTTCATGGATCATCTTGATCATACTCATTGTCCATTTTTTATGATCATTTAATGCATGCATATCTCTGGCACATCTGGATGATTATCACACTCCACATTTCATGAACATCTTCTAAAAGTTTCTAACTGCCACAGGATATGGAAATTCCATGGCATTTGATGCTCATGGCAGGCTTCTTCATGCTGGTGAAGCTGCCCGGGCCGTACTACCCTTACTTTTTTGCCGCCTTGTTCTTCCCCCATTTTGCTAATGGTGGGTTATGTTTCACCATCTGGTCTGTCTTCTCCTGGTTCAGAAGATCTCACCCTCAAGCTACCGAGAAATGAATTTGGGAAAGTTTAGTTCTCCCCTCTCTCCTAACCCCGAAGTGATTCCAAGGATTGATTAATCTATAGAATGTTGTGAGGATCTGAGGCAAATATTGTATTTACCCAACTGGGCAATGAGTTGTTAGAAATTACTATCTTAGTGAAGAAAATGTGTGTGTGTGTCTGTGGGAGTGAGAGAGAGAGCGCAAAAAAAAAATGCAAAGAGAGGGAGAAAAGAGGAAGTGTAATGGAAAATGTAAAGGAAAAGAGAAATAAAAACAAAGACGGAGAAGTAGGTGAATAAGAAGGAAGATAAAGGCAGGAAAATAGAAAGAAAGAAAATCTTGAGGAGGGAAAAGAAACCAAGAGAAAAGAGGACAAGAGTGATCGCAAGGGGAAAGAAGAGTAGATGAGGAGAGGAAAGGAGCTGGATTCTCATACTACAATAACATATACTTAAATGTTTCACAATGAAATTGTGGAAAAGTGCATCCTAGACTTTCACCTATATAGCTTGAAGAGGAATAAGAGGATCATGAGCAGCCACCCTTGAAGATGAAAGAATGAGAGCAAAAAGAAGAGAGAGAAAGTCGCTCCCCCTCTCTTTCTCTTTTTCGAGTTAGCTGAGTTCGATGGGCTCCATTTTATAGGTTAAATGGGTGTTGAAAGGCCTACTAAGGCCTTTGAAGTGTGCCTTTCCCTTGGAGAGCCTTGTTCTTTGGAAAAATACACCTAATAGCTCCTAGAATCCAGTCCTTGACCATTTTGTGAATTTTCTTAAAGCAAGAATAAAGTTTTCTTAGATAGATTATATTTAAAGGGTGTGATACAGACGATGGTGTGGGTTTTGGGATTAAGGGCACTCAGTAGAATCCAATGAGCGATCACGTGAGGAGAGAAAAGGGGAATGCAAATGCAAGAAAATCTCTTTCAAAACATAAAGCACCATAACATGATAGTTGACGGAACGAATCGATGCGGTCGTTAATTTCGTACTGATTTGCGTAAAAAAAAATACCAACTCACCAATTTTATGAAATTAATACGAATTAAGGAGTATAATGGTGAATAAGGGTCGAATCCACGGAGAAATAAGTGATTTTCGAGAAATCTTTTAAAATTTGATCAAATTGGACGATGAATTGAGGTGAGAAATTAGGGAAATTGATATTTGGAAAGAGAACTCAAAGACGAATCCACAGAATAAAAAATCACTCGATTTGGATCAAGATTCGCGGAGAAATCAAAGAGCGAATTAGAGAGAAATTTCCGAACGCGACGAGAGAGAAATCCGAAATAAATTATAAAATTATCTAAATTTACAATTTGAAATTAAAATCTAATGATACAGGACAAAAGATGAGGAGGAAAACACATAATCTAACCCGAGATAGCGATCAAAATGATCCAATTAATCTCCGGATTCAAGGCTTTTCATTCCGCGATTTCGAATACGATATTCGGTGTTCAAGAGACGAATTCTCCCTAATTGATCGACGAAATCTCACTTCCAACCACTCCGTTGATGCGGAAATGAGTCTAGAAGCGATTGCAAGCAAGAGATTCAAGGATGGTGGTGTCTAGACAGTTCAATTGCTCAAAATCATCTAAGAATGCATTACAATGTCCGATGAAACGCTTCATCTTCGATCAATGGCTCTGATGAAAAGCATCAATGCGAATTGTTACCCTTAAGTTGTGGCCGTTGGATCAGAGATAGATCGCCGAGATTTTGCCACGTCGCGCGCTTTAGAAGTAACGCGCGAAATACCATCCGTTGGATCTTGATCTAACGCTTCGGATGCGTTTTCATCGGTTTTAATCTCAGCCGTTATAACTCCTTTGATCAACGGCTGAGATTAATGTTTTTTAAAAACGATTCGCCAACAAATAGAATTGCGCCACGTACCCCCCTGCCTTAAGTGATGATCAACAATTGCTATTTAATAGCACGATCGATCGCTCCATGTGCTGCCACGTCACCCCTAGCCTTGATCGACGATCACAATTTGATCGAACGCTTCAGATTGCGCCATGTCACCTGCGCACTTATAAAAAAAATCCAAAAAGCAATTTTTTTAATTAGAAAAAAATTTATTTTTTTAATTCTGAAAAAAATCCTAAAAAAATTTAGAAAAATCCGAAAAAAATGCCTAAAAAAATTAGAAAAATTCATAACTTTCAAAAGACAACTCCAAATTAATCCAAATTTGTTTTATTGGTAAAAAAATTAAATTATCTATCATTAAAAAAAGTCAAAATATTTAAATAACAAGAGGAGAAATTCTTTTAAAAACTCATTTCTTTTAATAACACTCATTTCTTTTTAAAATTTAAAAACTTGTAAAAAAATAAATGAGTATATATAAAAATATTTTCTCTCATTATCTAGCATTAAAACACAATTATAATCTCAAATATAGATGAGAATAATATATTTTAAAAATATATTCTTAAAAATGTAAAATTATCCCTAAAATAGTATATTTTGAGATTATAACTTAAATTTGCATGAAATGATAGATATGTACTCAAAGTATGATAACATGGATAAAAATGGAATATTTTATGCCTTAATTTTTATTAATAATCATATTTTTGCATGTTTAGATTGCATGTTATCAATGGTCCTATCATTTACTTTCAAGGTATTTTTTTGATGAGCTTTTTGAGGTCGTTTAGATGTCTAACCTCTAGTAGTCTTCACATGATTTCTATATTTTTCAGTCTCCTCTTGATCCAATTATTCAATACGCCTTGAGATTGGCGAAGCTCTCCTTGCTCTCTAGTGTCACTAAAAGGAAGGGAGGAACAAGGAATTCTATAAAGGAAGAGAAGGAAGGGGAGAGCTTCTACCAAGGCAAGCATGGGCACCTATAAGAGTGGGCTATCACCCTTTTCTTATGGACATCTAGTGTTTAGAACTTTTGATAAAAACTTTCATAAAGATGTCTACCTTTGCCAGTGTCTATTGTACTTATGTGTGTGACCTTTTAAATCCATTTATATTTCTATTTAATAAATCTATTTCATGTAATAATATTTATTGCTCAATCTTATTGATTAAAAATCTTAGAATATAAATTAATTCATAACTGATATATTTAAACTAATTGATAGCTTAAGTTGCCAACTTATTAGGCACCAAGCTACACTTCATGTTATACAAGATATAGGGCTTATAAAAACTCTTTTTATGGAACCTTTATCATTATAAGTTACCATGTATGCATATTTCTTCATACACATAAGATTCCTAAATTACTTAGGGTATAGTCAACTATCAAACCCTAATCAATCCTTCTATCTAGTACTAATGCATGACAACAGCCATTAATAATAACCTCTATAATACTTCCACTATATTGGCCAAGGATTTAACCACATCTCATTCTTTGAGTCAATCTTCTCTAATATTGAGGGAGGATTATTCAATCTCGATCGCTCAATCTCCTTTGAGTGATTCATGCCATGTTAAACCTATGAAATTTTTAAGATCCCATAGTTAGAGATTTGTAATCATCTTTAAAATATCATCATCCATGCACAATGTCTTTGGCATCTCAAGTTGAATAAGTACTTACACAATCATTATATGAATCGACGTGATAAATAGTTCGGTATAATTTAATTCATTCATTGATACGGATCCATTTAGGGAACTCATTATTTATAGAGAACCAACTATCTATATTTGGCGTCTCCATACTAATTGTTACAAGATCTGTCATACTCATCATGTGAGTGAGATATGATAATGCTATTCTTTGTGGATATTTCGGTATCCTTCTTGAGTATCCTTTGAATAGGAATATTTAGAATATATGCTTAAAATTTTTTACTCTTTATGTGATAATATCATCATCTTTCACTTATTCATCTCATATTTTCATGAAATTTATTGCAAACATCACACTAGAGCGACAATAAATAAAATTTTTATCTCGATAGATATAAACAAGACATGTGTTCGACAGTGTTATTAGGCTCCTTGCCCATTAGGGCCTATTATCTCTCTCTCTCTCTCCCTTCTATATCAACCCATGTACCCCTTCTATTCATTTTTGAAGAATTTTAGGTTTTCTCTTTTCAACATGGTATTAGCACCAAAAACCCTCTATTTGGCCGCAACTATATCTCCATCAAGCCTCCATCCTCGTTTATGGTGTCTCTTTCTCCATCAAGCTCCTCCATCATCCCATACATCTCTACATCATGGATATGACCATGCTATTTTCTCTCTACAACCACTTGTGCACCTGCATTGCCACCACAATGCTCTCCTACACTTGTTAGCACTGCAACGCCATCTTGCTCGCACCCCCATGATGATCTCCTATGCCTTCAACCTCTTCCCTCCTCCACTACCTCTAGCTCCTTCAGCACTCCTCGATCTCGCCTCTACCACCTCTAGCCTTCCTCTCTCCATGGCTATCGCATGCCCTAGCCATGCACCGCCCCTGTCTAGCGTCATTTCTAGTGTTGTGTGGCCCTAGTTGTCTCTAGTGTTGTGCATGCCCTATTTAAATACGGGCTACTTGCACGTGCCTTCGCCTTTATGACCCTCATGCACTAGCATGCCCAACTCCACTATTTAGGCATTATGATAACATGCATTTTTACGCAGTTAATTCTTCATTCTTTGATGATTTTAAAACAGAACTCAAGTCAATAGTATGTATGTTATCATGTTCTGATGAATTTTTGTATTCATCACATCATATTGTTCATAAGAGGAATTTGCATTAAATTGCCTTTAATTTTATTCTTATTTGACATTTGACCTTTTCCAAGGTCAAATGAAGATAAACACACTTAACTCATTTTTTTCATATCTTTTTATTTTTTTATTGACATTTTCTAAAAATTCTATTTTTTTAAAGATTCGTTTAGATTTTTTTCAACAATAAAAACAATTGACTTTATTTGGTATCACGTATGCGTGGCACGAAGGCATGGTTCCAGGTGGTGCCTAGTCAGCACACACGTGGCGCTAATCAAGGGAATATTAATTCTCTTATGATTTTTTTCAGTCTCAACGAGCTGTATTATTTAAAAGATGAAATCCTTCTTAATATATTCAATGTGGGATTATTAAAGTTTCTTATATAAGGATACATGGCACTTTCAAGATCACTTGATCCCATGAACTTGGTCCATGGGATCACTTACTTGCTGCAGTGAATAGATGCGTGACATGTGGTAGCACAAGAACTGTCGGATGTAGTGACCAGTAGATCAATGCATGAGATTCATCCCAGCATACTCGTTTCACATGATGAACGGGAAGCTAACATGTGTCACAATCTAATGAAGCTCGTACATGTAAAACTCGATCCAATAGCTCTCAATTCCTCTGCTTTCTCTCTCTCCTCCTAAAAACTCACAATTTGACGTGTGGTGCAATCTAGTGATTTCAACAATCAAATTGATATAAATGAACTGTTGAGATTCACTCAAGCATTTTAAAGGGGATCATCAATGGCCTAAAATGTTCTAATTTGAAATCATGATATCTGATGATCCCATTGGAGATAGAGGTTGAAATTTTATGAGCATGATCGTCATTTCTAGCTCTACAAATTTACTCAGAGCTGATTTAAATTCCAATTTTAAAAAGTTAGGTTTTTTAATGTTTCATTTTGTGCTTCTAGCATTGACTAGCTAGGAGGAAAGATGGCACCAACCGATTATTCTTCATATATGGAATATTATTTCCAAAGAGTTTCTTCTCTTTTCTTCATCCCTCATATTAGATGCAAGACACCAAGTCTAGGAAAAATTTATTGGTTCTCAAAGGTGTGTTAGATTGCAACACATTGTTAGAGGGTGTTTTTATCACAAATCTTTAGATTAGAATGATTTTCCATCGATGTTTTCTATTTTATCTATATTCTTATCCATATTTTTTTACATTTTTTTAAATCCTAAATCACATTTCACTATTAGTTAAAGGTTTTTAATATTTGAAAGGAGTTTATAGGCATTTGAGAGGTTCATTTCATTTTTCGTAAACATCTCTTTCTTTTCCTTCATCATTTCCCCTTTCTTATATTCTTTTTATTTCAATTTTTAACCTTCCTCGTGGATTCGACCTCAACCCGCCACTGTTCAAGATTTAAAGATCAAATTTGAAGAGTTTAGTATAATTTTTTTATATGTGATTTTTGCACTTTAACGATCATGATTTTGTGCATATCACCTTTGCCGCCCTTTTGTGCACTATGTGTTGTCATTGCTTGCACATGCACCTACCTTAACATGTGTGTTGCATATGCCACTTGTGATGTTTTGTGCCCTCACCCTTGCCTTGACATTGTCATGTGCCATTAGCTTGCTCTTATAGGATGCCACCTCCTCTAGGGATCCATCTCCTATAGGGTGTCATCTCTAGGGTACTGCCATTAATTCTTCGTGTGCAACATCTATGCCTTATTGCCCTTCACGTTCTTGTACCCTTTCAAGAATGTCAACTTCAGTAATTCTATTGTCTCTTCTTGGCTGCCTTAGACATATTGTATGGCCTCATCTGGGGGTTCTATGTCATCTTAGCCACCTCCTCCTCTGGGTGTATTGTCAACCTCACGAGCCACCATTGGGCCTCTCATCCTTATCCTAGTGGGCCTATTGCCCTTATTTTCACCTCTAGTGGCTCCCTTGATATAAGACTTGATCATGGCAAAACTCACTTGACCAGCCTACACTTTTCATAGCCACAATTATACATTGTGGGCCTCTGTTTTTAAGCTCTTCCTTCAATCACATAATTGATTATCAACTCTCTGTCCCTCATCAATGCTTCTTACCCCTCTTGATAAAAAATTGACTATGTTGTTATCACATGAATGCTTCATAGTATCAAGCAAGGTATCACTAAATCACTTTTTTCCATCAAGCCTACTTGACTTCTTTGGGGCAACTTGGATAGGATGTATGCCAACAATATGAACATTAGTTGCAGTGCGTCTCTCCTCAGTTGCAAGTAGAGCAGTTTCTCATTATAGGTTCACTTTGACCATCTTCAAACTCTCATCTAGGAGGTTGATATCTACCAGACACCTACTATGGATCTTTATACTCTTCAACGATATTTCAATAGTTTTAAGTTGGAGGTAATCTTAGCATGCTATATTTCAACACTCCTCTCCTCTCAAAATTCCCTTTCTCCAAGCGGCATCACTACCTGATTTGCCATGGTGGTTGGAGTTTCTTGAACATAAGATGCTAGCTAACCTCCCTGATTTGATAGTGGACACCTTCCCCATGGGAAAGGATGTGATTCCTTTCCCTTGTGTCTATACTATGGCAAGCAAATCCATCAGCCAAGTATTGGAAACAGTTTGGCAAGCCAACTTTTGTACAACAAGTAATCACCACTACTCCATCTACCTTCTCGTCACCATCCAATGATTCATCTTTGCTAGTGCAAGTGACTATGACAACCATCGAGTATGATGGACTTCATCCCTCTAGTGGTAGCAGCTCTTCCTCTTTTTCCAGCTTTGCATCACTTTTGGTTCCATCCAGGTTGGGTACGCACACTCTTTTTGCCTCTTCTTCATTACCGTGGATCATTACTTAGGGCCTCAACTTACATTATTGTCACTCCCATTCTCTTATCATCCTACTAGCCTAACTCTACCCTTTCCTTAGTTACCACTACTTATGGTTGGCCCTATCTAGTTGAAAGTCATGGTACTACTATCACTATTCCTAGTCTTCCACTTACATAGGTCCCCTAGGTTAATAGATTCTTTGTAAACCTCTTATTTGTTAGTGCCATTACTTGTGCTCTATTATGATCCATTAGCTTTTATCTATTTCATTGTACCTTTCAAGATTTTCAGACCAGATGGAGGATTACTTCGGGCTATGAGAACAAGTAGAAATTTATGAGATGATGTTTGACGTACCCACCTCTAGTTGTGGGCCCTTTTTGTAGCCTCTACAACCACCTCTTTTCTTTTGTGGCATGGCCATTTCGGCCATCATTGTTTTGAAAAACTAAAAAAAACATTACCTTGGTTTTCGCCAAAAAATTTTGTGTGTAAATGTCAATTAGGTAAACATCAACATCCCACCTACTCGAGTCATGCCAAGATTCCATCCTCGCCCCAATGAATCTTATTTATTGTGTTGTTTGGGCCATATCTATTATGTTGATTTCACTTGTGTGAGCAGGGTCTACCTCTTGATAGATATTATGTGGCCTATAAGCTTATCACACTTCCATGTATCTTGTTTAAGTTCATTGAAAAGAAATTTATTCATTTTCATTCTTGTGTGATGTTTGTAATAAAGTCCACGAGCAAATGCAATGACTAAGTGAATTGTGATGAGATTATACTACAGTGATAACTAGTTTTTAACATATGTTCTAAACATTCCTATTCATGTGATATTTGAGAAGGACATCGGATTATCTAGAAAAAATAGCACTATCTGATCCGGCTCATATGATGAGTATGACTGATCTTGTAGCTATAGGTGTGGAGATACTACAGATAGATAGTGGGTGCTCTTTAGAGAAAGAGTTCACTAAATTGATCTGTATGAATCCTTGAATGTTAATTATACCTAACTATCAATCAGGTTGATTCATGTGACGATTGTGTATATGGTTCTATGACTTGAGATGCCAAAGACATCTTGTGGACGAATGACCATGTTTGTTTATGACTTACGAATCCCTAGTCATGTGATCTCTAAAACGTCATATATTGGATATGATATGAACTTTTTGAAGATGATTGTCCCCCCTCGATATTTGAGGAGATTGACTCAAGGAATGAGATGTGATGAATTCCTTGGCCAAAGAGTTCCTAATGATTTCCTACACGCATCAATACTAACTTGAGTGATGGATTAGGGTTTGACAGTTGACTATACCCTAAGTCTTTCATGAGTCTCGTGAGAATGAAAGATTATACATATATGGTAATCGACGACGGAAAGGTTCTATAAGAGAGTTCTTATGTACTCTATATCTCCCAATATACGTGGTATAGCTTGGCACCCAATAGGCTAGTAACTCAACCTATCGATTGGGTTAAATCGATCATTGATTAATTAATCTATATGTTGATGTGGATAATTAATTAAGATTGACTAATAAGGTGCTATTTGGTCTATATAGATATTAATTAGTGAGATATATAAACCTAGAGGTTCACACACATAAGGTGATAGATATTATGTGGCCTATAAGCCAATCACACTTTCATGTATCTTGTTTATGTTCATTGAAAGGAAATTTATTCATCGTCATTCTTGTGTGATGTTTGCAATGGAGTCCATGAGCACGTGTAATGACTAAGTGAATTATGATGAGATCATAATATAGTGATAACTAGTCTTTAAACATATATTCTAAATATTCCTATTTGTGGGATATTCGAGAAGGACATATAATTTTTTAGAAAGAATAATATTCTCTAATCCAACTCATATGATGAGTATAGTTGATCTTGTAGCCATCGGTGTAGAGACACCAATGATATATAGTGGGTGCTCTTTAGAGAAAGAGTTCAATGAATTGATTCGTATGAATCCCTCAATGATATTATACCTAATTGTCACTCATGTTGATTCATGTCATGGTTGTGTATGTGGTCCTTTGACATGAGAAACCAAAGACATCTTGTGGATAGATGATCATGCTTTGATTATGACTTATGAATCCCTAGCCACGGGATATCAAAACTGTAATATATTGGATACGACATGAAGTTCATGAAGATGATTGTGCGATCAAGATGGGATTATCCATCCTCAGTATTTGACGAGATTGACTCAAGGAATAAGATGCGATGAAATCCTTGGCCAAGGTGATTGAAATATCAGAGGAGTTCCCGATGATTTGTACATGCAACAATACTTACTTGAGTGACTGATTAAGGTTTGATAGTTGACCATACCTTAAGTCATTCATGAGTCTCGTGCGGATGAAGGATTATACATATATGGTAATCGATGACGGAAAGGTTTCATAAGTGAGTTTTTACATACTCCATATCTCCTAGAGTACATGGTGTAGCTTGGCACGCAACGGGCTGGAAACTCAACCTATCAATTTGGTTAAATTGATCCTTAATTAATTAATCTATAAGTGGATGTGAATAATTAATTAAGATTAACCAATTAGGTGTTATTTGGTCTATAGAGTTATTAACTAGTGAGATATATGCACCTAGAGGGTCACATATAAAAGTCTATGAATATTGGTGGATATAGACATAATTATGAGGGTTTTTTATAAAAAAACCTCATACCAAATGTCTTTAAACATATGTTTTAAATATTCCTATTCATGGGATATTCGAGAAGGACATCAAATTATTTGAAAATAATAACAATATGTGATCCCGCTCATATGATGAATATTGCTGATCATGTAGCCATTGCTGCAGAGACACTAATGATAGATAGTGGGTGCTCTTTGGAAAAAGAGTTCACTGAATTGATCCATATGAATCTTTAGATGATAATTATACCTAACTATCAATTAGGTTGATTCATGTCACGATTGTGTATCTGGTCCTTTGACTTGGGACACCAAAGACATCTTGTGGATGGATGATCGCGTTTTGATTATAACTTACGAATCCTTAGCCACGGAATATCTAAAATGTCATATATTAGATATGAAATGAATTCCAAAGATGATTATGTGATCAATATGAGATCATCCGCCCTCGGTAATTGAGAAGATTGACTCAAGGAATGAGATGTGATGAAATCCTTGGCAAATGTAGTAGAAATATCGGAGGATTTCCCGATGATTTTCTACACACATCAGTACTAACTTGAGTGACCGATTAGGGTTTGACAGTTGACCATACCCTAAGTCATATGAGTCTCGTGCGAATAAAAGATTAGACATACATGGTAATCGATGATGGAAAGGTTCCATCAGTGAGTTCTTACATTCTCCATATCTCCTAGAGTACATGGTGTAGCTCGGCACCTGATGAGCTGGCAACTCAACCTATCAATTGGGTTAAATCAATTATTGATTAAGTAATTTATATATTGATGTGGATAATTAATTAAGGTTGACCAATACGATGTTATTTTTTCTATAGAGTTATTAACCAGTGAGATATATGGACCTAGAGCGTCACACACATAAGATCTATCAATGTTAGTGGATGTAGATATAATTATGAGGGTTTTTATGAACAATCCATAAACCTAATTATAGATTAATTATGAGGGTTAAGAAGAGCGCGAGAAGAGAGGAGAGGAAAGAAAAATCTCCCCCTCCTCCTGTTACGCACGCGCACGTGCCGGAGAGCAAGTGGGAGAGGAGACGTCGCGAGAGAGACCGTGGAAATAGGGGGAGAGAAGAAAGAGAAGAGAGACAGAGAGGGAGAGAGAGAGAATAAAGAGAGAGAGAATGAAGAGGTACGTGGACAAAACGTGGCAGCCAGGTGGGGGACAGAATAACAAAACCGTCCACCTCAGCGGGAATGCTGACGTGGTGCCACAATCTGGACATAGAAAAAGGTGGTGCCACAATCTGGACCTAAAATGAAAGGTCATTCCACTAAAAGATGTTTACCCTTAAAATAAAAGCAAAAATCGGGTTTATTTTTGCGCGGGACCCACGTGGATGCGACGTGGCACTCCGAGCCACGTGACAGTGCCACGCGGGCCCACACGGCGCCTACGTGGCGCGATGTGACGTGTGCATATTTATTTATCGTAAGTATAATGTTTATAGTACATATAAGCATCCGATAGTTCGGATTTAAGCTAACGCTTAAGTCCGTCGCATCTTATTAACCCGTTCGCTTCCTTTAATTTTTTCCGTGCGGGAATAAGTTTCACACGGTTTTTAAGATTGCAGGGCACGTGGCAGAAGCTGAGGCGTTGGATTAAAAGAGGCGTGAATCGTCGCGCGTCAATCGTGTAGACTCGCGGTCCACCGGATCAATCAAAGGCACGTGGATTAATTAAGGAGTTATATCGGTCGTGATTTAATCGCGCAGGGAGCATCTTGATTGTCGGATCGCGATCTGACGGCGGCAATCTCACGCGTTTTTAAACGCTCATCTACGCGGCTCATCTTGACCGTTGATCAAGATCGGACGGCTGTGACTTAACTGCAACGGTCCACGATGGACTGTTCCATAGTAACCGTCGATCATTTCGATCGGACGGTTACGCCCAAATAGCATATAAATAAGGCATGTTCTTCCGATTTGTAAGCATTCGAGTTAGGAATCAATCCAATTGATCTGTTTAGACACCTCCCTTCTCGAGTCTCTTGATTCTAGCTTCTTCTACACTAAATTCCGCATCCACGGAGGGCAAGAACTCAAAATTTGGTTGAGTAGTGAAGGAGAAATCGACGCTTGAATCTCCACATCGCGTTCTTCACGTTTTCGGCGATTAAGAGGTTTAATCGCGTCAATTTGATCGCTATTTGGGATTAGTGGAAGCGGTTTTTCAATCTACCATCCTATCATGTTTAATTTCAATTTAGATTAGGATTTAAGGTTCAATTTGGTTTAATTCTTGTTAATTTTGTGAATTTTTTGTTTGGAAATTTCCTCCCACTTCGATCTTCAATTTCTCCGTGAAATCAAGATCAATTTTGATGATTCTTGATTCCATGGAATTGATTTGAAGTTATCTTTCATAATATACCATTTTCCCCAATTTCTACCATCTATTTATCGTCCAATTTGATCAATTTGGAAGAAAACATCAAGAATTTTCTTATTTCCTTGTGGATTCGACCCTTATTTACCATTGTACCCCTCAATTCGAATTAATTTCACAAAATTGGTAAGTTTAGTTTTATTTTTGACACGAGACCGTGTGAAATCAACGACCTCACGGTTTTGTCTCGTCAACATCCATGTATATAGTGAGTCCAATCAGGCTGAAGAGTTGAAGAAGTTGGTACTAAGTTTGAAGCTAATCCACGACTACCAAAGCTTTACAAGTGAAGATCATCAAGACATCAACGACTACTGAAGCTAATCCACGACTACTGAAGCTTTACAAGTGAAAATCACCTCCCACCTACATAAGACATCCACTGCTACTGAAGAGGAAGATAAGAAGGATATCACTACCATTTATAATCATGGTCAAAGGCCCTCCTTGAAGCCAATATTCCACGGTCAACCCTCTACAGAACGTAGCAGCGAGAAGACCTACACAGAACTTACCGAGAAGACTCCTCACAGCCAAAGACAAAACGAGGATACAACCGCCATTCAAGAGAGGAAAAGGCAGCGAAAGTAGAAGAATAGAGAAGTAGTCAAAATGAGTCTCCCGGCCTCCTCCGTTTGGTAAGAATGTCATTGACGCGCTGCAACACCGGTGGCTTCTACCAATTCTAAAGCCTACTCGAAGGCATATGACCGCCATAGAAGCATAAAAACTTCAAAATATCGGGAGCTCCACATCGCTCAATGGTCAGACCCGGAAGAAAGGACAACGAGAGCGCCATAAGGCTGAAGAGAAGGAAGGAAGAAACAAACATCACCTCGGGGGGACGTTTTCCCGAACTGACATCACGCACCTCTAGTCCACGGCCGTCACGGAAGCCACATCAGCACCAGATTAAAGATCTTCCACCTCTGCCTCCTATCGATCCGCAAGCCGATTCCTGCAGCTGAAACTCAGAGAATCGGAAGGAAAACCCAGTCAACGACATCGTCTATTCCGCCTATTATGCGAGAGAATTTTGGCGGAAAGAGTATCTCACCCATCAACCGATACCCACAGGATCTTAAAAGGAAAATTCAAAACTCACAACTCACATGACTGTCGTATGCGGAATCACCTCTCTTCACCTCACTCAAGCGGGTTTTACCCACGGCTATCATCATTACACCACGATCATTGCTCCGCGACTCACAATCTTGCAATATCGGAAGAAGGAAAAGACTAATGACCATCCACGAATAGGGTGCATAACCGTCTCAACTGCTTCTCTCTTCCGAGGCGTCTCTTCGTCCCAACCACTCCACCTTTCTCTTCTCTATAAAAGAAACAAACTGTAAAGAAAACGCAGATGTTTTTGATAAAATTTGGTTACTTGGGTTCGTTTTATCCTTGTGTTCATCATATCTCCCTGTGCTTCTCCCGCCAACCTTCATCTTCCGAGTTCTATCTCCCTCTCCATTTCTCCCTCCGCTCTGTCGTCTTTCACCATTTCACGTCCGCCACAAGTCAAGGAAACTCTTGGATCGTCGGTAATATCCAACGTCATCTTCACGACCTTCTCAGGTATCGTCCTCCCTATCTGAGAGTGAATAATAGTTCTTTTACCATATCATAAGTCCAACGTTGACGCTTTATGAGTTTTATCTCATCTCCATCGCAACTTTATCCACTCTCTATCTGTCAGTATTATCCCATCCACCCTTAACTCTCTTCATGTCCCCACTCATCTCTTCCATCCGTCACTCCGTAATTCCTCTAGCGACACTTGTACTCTCTCCGTTTTTCTTATACTCCCCTCTTTTAACTCATATCCGAATCACCATCCCTCTTAAAATATTTCCAGTCATTGTCGCTGTCCTCCATTTTCTATATTAAATATATAATATTATCTCTAACTCTTCTTTATATCTATTTCGCAATCCACCTTCTCCACACCGTCGTAACTTCCTATCTATCTTCTCCTCACCTTCTTCATTATATTCACTGTTATATTATCTATTACAACCCCTATTTTATAAATTCTATTCTATACCCTATATTTATATTCTCTCATATATTTCTTAATCATCCTTGTTTCTCCTCACATCCATCCTTCTCATAATTATTCTTACTCATTAAATAATACCCATCATTCTCTCCATTTCACTATCCTACTACCTTTGGAATTGTCAAACATTAATTTCTCATTCATATAGATTAATTTCCCCCTTATGATATCATTCATAGGTCCTCCATTATTTTGTAGGATTATTTCTTAAACATATCATCACCATCATACATAGCATCATAGTCTAAAATATCCTACATCATGAATGGTCCTATAATCACATCAGAAGATGCAAATAGATGCTAGGAGGAATTCAAGGGCATTATTACTAAGGAGAATTTGGGTGGAGGTATAAAATGTTGATTGATGATCTCAATGATGAATGGTTGGACAATAGGAAGAAATTAAGATCTATCTTTGAGAAGATAAACCCACCAAACACAAGAGTTATCATAAAAAATGATAGACTAGTGGTGGTGAGAGTGGATGGAATGGGAGAGGTCATAATGTACAATTTCAAATGATTTAGTAGATGTAATAATGACAATGCGCTGGTTGGGGGAGGATGGTGTTTGTCCAAGTGACAAAAATTGCATATACATTAGGAGATCAAAATCCAAATTGAGACTTAATATAGTTTTAAAGAAAAAGGGTGGCCAAGTCATTGATGCACATGTGATGTGAGAGTGTTTGGGACCATCTCATTGATGTCATCCCCATTTTCATAAAGCAAAAAAATCCTTGTCCTTTAGATAGGACCTATATATACGACAAAAGGTAAAAAAAAAAAAGATAGAAAAATTGATGCACATGTGATGACACTGATGGAAATGATGTTGTAGATCCAAGAGGAGTTCTTAGATGCAATAAGGGGTCTATGGCCATTGGAGCGCTCAAGGAGTAAGTCAGCATGTCTCATTTCCTTGTTCAATATTCCTACAATACAAGAAGCATATGAATATGTAGGCACATGAAGGGAATACACTATAAGCGAGCGTGAGATATGACTTGTGCTCATGTAGGGCATCCAATTTTTTTGCCAATGCTTTTGGGAAAAGTGATTAGACATGTCATAATGATTACATGGAGGCTATTGTTCAAGAATTTACCCACCAGAGTCCAATAATTTGAACCATTAGAAACTACCAATGTAGAGGGGTTTGAGAAGTAGAGTGAACATATTTTTTGGGATATGATTTTATAATAAGATCTTGGGATCCAGTTTGGGAAATCCTTTCTAGGAATGAGATCACATTATGGAATTTGAGGCTAGGGCTTGGCGGTGGCAGCTAGGTGTTGGAGATGGGGGAAAGAGGAGTGGTAGTGGTGATTTCATGGACTTGTGCCAAAGATCAAGATGATGAAGACATCCTGGGCTTCAATTCGAGGTGTGGTGATTGAAATGTTGGGGACATCGCTTCAGGTTTGGGAGGGGGGTGTAAAATGGCCTTGCTTATTGTGTGCAATGAAAGTTTTTCAAGGTCACTCGACATTGTAGGGAGTTCACAACAATGTTGTAGGGGGGGGCATTATGGCATCACAAGGGCAGACACTACTATGAAGATGTGTCGGCCTCGCAAAGTGGCATGGTAGAGGGTGATGTAATGAAAATAAAGGAATGACATGGTGGCACTACAGGGGGTGTTGCATTTGAGGTACATGTGTGACATAAAGAAATCAAGATCAAGAAGGGAAAATTAAGAGGAAAAGACTGCAGCAACATGATGGCGATTGAGACTTATCAAGAAAGTACATCTTGGACACAATGCATAAAGGAAATCCTAATATTGCAAAAACTGAAACAAGATATTACATGAGATTCTATGGAAGGAGAGATGTAGTGGAGAGAGTGGGTACACAAGTGAGTGGGAGATTTTTTTGACTGGGAGATTTTGTCTCTCCAATCTCTTTTCAATGCTTGTGCACCACTTCCTTTATCCAACGTCTATCTAACATCTTTCCTTGAATTCTCCCTTGATATGTGTGATCTTGAGCTCTCATGAAAGCTCATTTTATATTCTCTCCAAATTTACTTTTATCTATACGATATGGTTAGATTTATATGTCAAAATCACCCAAATTCATTTGAATTTTAAATATTAGCTGGTTTTAACCTAATCCTATGCGGATTTGACCTCGACTTGCTAATACCCTAAATATAAATATAAATTTTAGAGAATTGAATTTTTTTTAGGCATAATTTTGTGTTTTCAAGGATGAAATTTTTAGCTGAAACTAGAGTCAAGCCCTCATTTTGGATAAAGACTACACAATAGATTCATGTTGTGATGTATGGGGACAAGTGGAATAATGAATAATACATGATGATATGCAATGATCTTGATGCTATTTTTACATGAACTCCATTGTATTGCTGATGGTAAGTACTCTGGTTAGGATGGAGTGTAGTGTAATAACGTCAGTTCCATTATTGTGTATGATGGAGAGGATATGGGGGAGATCTTTCAGCAAATAAATCTAAGAAGCACTAGAAACATCATAAAACACCATATAAAAATGATACAGAGGAATGGAAGTAATTTTTAAATGAAATTTAACATCAAAATGAAGAAGATAGGGGAATTCTAAATGTAGCAATAGCAACACAAAAAATACAATTATGCTAAAAGAAATAAAGAGTCCACATTTAATGGGCAACAAGGGTCACCCTTACAAGTGCTTGTTTAAGCTGAAGTATTCCCCAATGACCAAGACGTTGTCAAAGAAAGGTGGATTCAATGGCATAGATAAATAATCTGAGATAGGAAGGAAGGTCATTTGTCATAGGAGTGTAGATGCCTTTGTCAAGTTCATGATCCAACCCAATCCACTTACTTGTATGAAGTTGATAAAAAGGATAATTTTTTTTTTGAAAATACAATAAAAATGATAAATGTACCATAAAAAGAGATTCAGGTTATAAAGTTGATGGATAAAATGTCAAAGGTGAAGTCTCTAGAAGCTTCCAAGGATCATACTCCACCACATATGGGTGAGCTCCTTAGAAGCTTCTATTTACCTATATAAAAAATTATAGGTGAAATCTTGAGGTCATTGATACACATCCTTAACCTCTCATATAGGAATTGGAAGAAAATTGGAAAATGTGGTATGCCAGAAAAAAAGATTTAGAACAAACATGTGGGTTGAGGACTCTATTTAATTGAAGAGCTTCTCATATGCGCAAGGAAATCACATGTGTCTTCAGTAGTAGACACATTCATATGTGGTGAACAATCTAGAAGCATGATTCTCCATATCACAAAGGTGGTCCACATACTCTGCGAGGGTTGACTTGGTCAACAATCTTGTAGAAGCTTCTAGAATTTTATAGATGCTTCTATTTGCTTCTTCTAGAAGCTTGTAGAGTCTTCTAGATTATTCTAGAAACTTATGGATATTTCTAAAATCTTGTGGATCTTTCTAGATGTTCTTGAAAGGTATGTGCATCATCTAGGGATAGAGTCTCTTGAAGCTTCCAAGGAGGTCTATAAAAGGAGGATCTCACCCCAAGCTTGGTGCAACCTTAGGGAAGCAACCCAAGAGAATCCTGAGGGAGTGAAATCCTTGTGAAGGAAGGATCTAGCTACTTGGATAGTTGGAAAAAGAGAGGGGACATCATAGTATCTTTGAAGTCCTTATGAAGAGGTGACACTAAGTGTGGCTCTTCTTGTTGGTCAGTCCATTACTTGAACTTGTTCTCTTTCCTCCTTTTGTCCTAGCCGTTTTGGACCTCTAGTGTATACATTTTTCATCCCATTTAAGAGGTTATTTTTCTCTATTTTTTTGGTGGGCTTTGTCTTGTCTTACCCCTAGACTCTTGGTGGGTACTTGAGCTTAGTTGGATACATACTTAAGACTCTTTTAAGAAAGATCCTCAACATACTCCTTCTATATAGTTTAATAGGTAGATTAAGTACCCATGAAAGAACAAGTAAGGATATTAGGTGTTTGAAGAGGACGATAAGATTACTTAGACAGTCGTAATGTCCATGAAAGTTTCCCTTACTTGGCTTAATTATAGTTTGACTAATTTTTTTTAACTGTCCTCTTATGTTTGAAATTTTCGCCTAGATGCTCACCCCATGATCATGGCTTCTCCCAAAGCCAAGATAGAAGAGTATATTGACCTTAAAAAGATGAGTTTATTTTTTATGGCTAAAAGAAGATGCCATAATTGAGGGTTCAATAGTCACTAAAAAGGGGACACTACTAGAAAGTTGAATAACTTTATAAGAGACCTCATCCAAGGTGTAGAAATGTCTTTACCCAACACTCGATTGCCTTCTTCCAATAACTATTAAGATTATTCGAATATTTAGTAACACTATCACAACAAGATCATCGTGATTACATTTTGAGGTGGTAATGTTTTTAGAAAGAGCTTTCAAGATGTCGAGATCACCTAAGAGAGATCCTACTTTGGCATACAAGTCTTTTGTAATTTTATTACCCATGTGAAGTTTGAAAAGTTTTTTTATACATGTCAAATATCATGCATATATTCATATGGTCTCCATTCCTGTGCTACAAGTTCCCCAAATATTCTTGGAACAAAGAACTGGAGACATTAGTCAAAATTACTCTGAAGAATGTTTTATATACACCATCCTTAAAAGCCAATATATTGAGTCTTTGTAGATCAGATGCAGAAGGAGATGACATTCGTTTTCACAAAGATTTTTTAACCATTCATAATGATAGAGGATTTCTTTTGACCAAGGTTCAAAGAAACTTAGTGAGACTTTATCCACTGAAATTGGCTATCATTGAACAGTGCCTCCACATTAATGAAGATCTCACTTGGTTATGGCACAAGAGGTATGGATATCTAAATTTTGCCTCTCTTAAAATTTTTGTCATCTCAGGATATGGTCAAAGGACTACAAATAATACACAAAGGGAAGATCTATGTTCTAGCTGTGTCACCTCAAAGCAAACAAGAGCACCATTTCCATCCTCAGCCAAATACAAAGCCTCAAGAGCATTGGAAGTGATCCACGGTGATCTCTGTGGACCTTTTGCTCTAGAAACTCTTGTTGGCAACAAATATTTTCTCTTATTAGTGGATGATTGTAGTAGAATTCTATGAGTTTCAATGTTGAAACAAAAGTCAGAGGCATTTGAAGCTTTAAAAAAATTGAAAATACAAGCTGAGAAGGACAAAGATTTTAATATTTTCTGTCTAAGAATAGACAATGGTGGAGAATTCACATCAAATGAGTTCTCTTCTTTTTGCATAGAACACGCCATCAAGAGACAATAATCTGCACCTTATACTCCACAGAGCGGTTGAAAGAAAAAATGGGATAGTATTGGGCATGACTCATGCCGTGATTAAAAACAAGAACCTTCCCAAAGCTTTCTGGGGAGAAGCAGTGAGTACGGCTTTATATCTTTTGAACCAAGCACCCACCAAAGCTTGGAAGGTAAAACACCCTAAGAAAGTTGGACAGGGAGAAAACCCTAAGTAGAACATCTCAAAGTATTTGGATGAATAGAATATGTAAAAACTCTTGAAAAAAGCTTGAGAAATTTGGATGACTAAAGTCTACCTATGACCTTCATAGGCTATGAGAAAGGGGTGAAAGGGTATAGAACCTTTAATCCTATATCTCAATCTATTCACTTCACCTGAGATGCTGTTTTTGAAGAAGGAAAAAAGCTGGAATTGGGAGGATTTCAATCCAACTTCAATGCCAGGTATGATTCCCTCTCACTCCTCTCAGGTTTTTCTGGACTCCAACAATCTAGAACTGCATGTAGTGAGAGAATCTGAAGACTCAATCACAGAGAAGTTAGGCAATCACTCAATGTCTTCATTAACTTCTTCGTCTTCAGTAAGTTCAAAACCAAGAAAATTCAAAGGCATATCTTAATTATATGAAGAAACTCAACCGATGATTGAGGAAGAGGTGTGTTATCTCTCTGAGGAAGAATCACGAAGTGTGTTTGAAGCCTTGAAAGAAGGGATTTGGAAAGCAGCCATGGACGAGGAAATAAATCAAATCATGAAGAACAACACATGGTCCCTAGTCATACTGATAACATGCTATTTATTCATGTAATTACATAATGATTAATGCAAAATAATGCATTAATCATTACAAATATATGCATGTTATCATCTTTTAATCATATTTCTATCATTTTGTGTAAATTCATGTTATGATCTTAAAATACATCAATTTATGGATTATTATGCATAATTAAAAATTATAATATTTAATCCTAATTATATTTATCATCATAATCATGTTTTAAGGATGAAAATATAAGAGAAAAGACTTTTATTTACATTTATGTGTATTTTATAAATTTATTTTATATAATACATAAATGTATAAAATTAATATAAATTTATTCTCTTATTATTTTAATAATTTGACCTTTTATAATGATAGATTATTCAATTCTGAATCCAAAAAAACAAATTTGAATTAATTTGGAGTTATATTTTGAAAGTTATGAATTTTACAATTTTTAGGAATTTTCTGAATTTAATTAGATTTTATTTCGATTTTTAAATGTTTAAAATAAATTAAAAATCACGAAAAAGGGGGGTTTAATCGTGTGTGTACACGTGGCATCGCCACGTGGAGGTGACGCGTGGCGCTGATGTGACGTGGATCGCATTAGTTATATTTACACTATATATGATTTACATAACATATAAGTCTTCCGATTATCGGAAGGCAAGATTATTAAACCCTCATATATCGCGTACATTATATACGCGTTCACTTCTCTTCATTTTCCCCGTGTGGGACTAAAGATTAATTTCAGTTGAACGTGGAGCGCTGGATGGAATCGCGATAATCGATCGGCGTTGATGCGATGGACACGCGGTCCACGCGATCAACAATCAGACACATGCGTAATTGTTCACTTAAGTGAACAGATCCGGACCGTCGATCACGATAATTATAACGGTCCACATTCAATCATCAAATGGATCTCCGATTTAATCGTGATCACACGATCACGATCGGACGATCATCATAAGATGATGATTCATCCAAGAGGGGCGCACGATCGTGACCGTTGATCGCGATGAAGCTCCATCCGACTGCTGAGATCTAATATCATTTTTTATAAAAACGGTTCTTCACGACGAAGAACACGCCCGCGATCTTTCGTCAAATTCTCATTGTTTAGAGAATCATTTTGCGTGCCGTTTGTTCGAGAGTGTTCTTGACTCATTTTTGCTTCAATTGAATTCTTGAAATCAAACTTTGATCGAACGAGAAGGAAGAAATCACATCTTGAACTCCAACTTTCGTCTTCGTCAATTTGGAATGAAAAGCCTTACATCTGGCAATTAATTGGATTATTTTGAAGGCTACTTTGGGTTAGGTTGCGTGATTTTATCTTAATCTTTCATCATTTAGTGTTAATTTTACTTTTAGCATCGTAGATTAGTTTAATTTTAGTTTAAATTTTGGTTTTTAATCGTTTTTCGAAACGAATTTTTCTCTAAACTTCAAACTTCGATTTCTCTTCGAATTCTTATCCAAATCACCTCATTTTTTATTCCGTGGATTTGAAATTGAGTTATCTTTCTATTAATATACTAAAATTCTCAATTTCTAATCTCAATTAGTTGTCCGATTTAACTGAATTTCAAAGATATCTCTCAAATTTCCCTAATTTTTCATGGATTCGACCCTTAATTACCATTATACTAAGTAATTACTTTGATTAATCATAAATTGGTAAGTTTAGGACTTTTTTTTGACACTAAGTCGTGTGCATTCAACGACCATACAATTTAGTCTCGTCACATACCACTTGAGTCATGTAAACCGATCGGCTTAAAGTGGGTTATTAAGATAAAAAAGGACTCGACAAGACAACTCACCAAGCATATAGCCTGATTAGTACTGAAGGGCTATGCTCAAAGGTATGAAATTTATTTGACTAATGTTTTTGCTCCTATGTCTAGTTTGGAGACAATTAGACTTCTCTTAGCCCCTGCAGCGTTTTATGGATGGGAAGTTCGTCATCTGGATGTAAAATCAGCCTTTCTGAATGGTGAGATTGTGGAAGAAATCTATGTCAAGCAATCAGAGGGATATGAAATCCCAAGAAAAGAGCATTGCTTTAATAGACTAAAGAAAGCCATGTATGAGTTGAAGCAAGCCCCTCGAGCTTGGTATTCCAAACTAGACATAAGCCTACTAGAATTAGGCCTGAACAGAAGCAACCATGAACTCGTTGTCTATTATAGCTTGAGTAATCTCTCCAAGTTATATGTAGGAGTATATGCTGATGATTTGCTTATTTCAGGGAATAATAAAGCAAGGATTTCCAAATTTAAGGACAAGATGAAGGTGTTGTTTGACATGACTGATCTCGGCTTGTTAAAATCCTATTTAGGTATTCAGGTGAAGCGGATTAAAGGGAAGATCACACTCGCACAAAGTACATTTGCTCTGAAGATTCTCTCCGATTTTAATCTATAGGATTGCAATTTTTCTCAAACACCACTGGGAGTCAAATAGGTCTATAGTCAGAATGACTCCAAGAATTGGGTGAATTCCTCTACCTACAAAAATCTAATGGGATCGTTGAGGTATTTAACGCACACTAGACCTGATCTAATGTTCTGTACATGGTATCTCACCAGGTATATGGAAAATTCTTCCATAGAGCACTTCTGAAGTGCAAAACGTGTGCTAAGGTATGTAAAAGGGGAAATGAATTTTGGTTTAGGATACAAGAGAGGCAGAAATTTCTCTCTTGTAGGTTACTATGACAGTGACTATGGGGGAGAATCGGACGATAGGAAAAGCACTCTGGGTGCATTTTTCTTTTTGGGAGATTACGTTGTGACTTGGATGTCACAAAAGCAAAGACATGTGGCTCTCTCATCATGTGAAGCTGAATACATTTCACTTACTCTCGCTGCTTGCCATAGTTTCCAAGGAGTTTGGTTGGCCAATCTTATTACATAATTGACTAGAGAATGCGTGAATTCGGTATGGATATTTGTTGACAATAAATTGGCGATCGATCTTGCCAAAAATCTTGTCTTCCACAGTCATTCCAAACATATAAAGATTCACTGTCATTATGTAAGAATGTGCGTACATGATAGAGAAGTTGAAATTATTCATTTTCCGACAAACAAACAACGAGCGAACATTTTGACGAAATCTCTCGGGAGAGAGAAATTTCACTTCTTCCGTGATCTGATTGGGCTATTTGATATCGGAAATGCCAATGAGATCAAAGGGGATAATGTTGGAAAATGATATCATCGCAGATCAATGGGAAACGGAAGCCATGCAGAGACAGATCTGAGCCGTCTGCTTGGATCAACGGTCTAGACAAGAACAACGTGATGACGGTTCGTCAACCGTCACTTGAGCAGTTATTACTGTAGCATGGGCCTCTAAGTGTTTGATTGAGGCCTATTTAAGAACGGGAGCTTCGACTCCCGTATGTATCAAATTTCTTCTGTTATAATCAATAGATTTGTTTTCGGTTTCTTCCTTATCATTTTCATAATCTCCCTATCCTCGAGGGTGATTTCTACATTCTCTCTCCCAATCTCTCTTCCTTTCTCCGCTTTCTTTTTTTTTAATCTCTCTCCCTCTCCCCTCATTTTTCCGTTGTCTTCATCTTGTGCACCTCATCCTCTTGTCTCTCTCTCTCCAGTTCTTGATATTTCCCTCTCCCCTTGTTGCTCTCACTCTCTCCCTCTCTCTTCCTCCATACCTCGCGATTTATGTGAATTTCTCTCTAAATTTCTCGCCTCTCTAAAAATTCTCTCTTTCTCGTCTTCCTCCTCAGCCGCTCCCTCTCTAGACTAGGGTTCGCCCGTTCCGATACCGGTATCGAATACCGGTATCGGTTGCGGTAACGGTATCGGGTACCGTTAATGTCCTAAACGGTACCCGATACCTCCGATACCCGATACCGACATCCAGATGTCGGTATCGGTAACTGGATGTCGGTATCGGTTTCCGATACCGACATCCGATACCGACATCCGCTAACGGCTAGAGGTGGATGTCGGTACCGGATATCGGTATCGGAACCGATACCGATACCGACATCCTAACTTTTTGCGTAATTGCGTTTAACCCTAACTTTTTGCGTAATTGCGTTTAACCCTAATTTTTTTAACCCTATTCTCATTTGTGTAATATTTCTATTTTCTCCCGACTCTCCGCTCTCGACGACGACGACGACGACGACTCGACGAGTCCTTGGAGAAGTTCTTTGCCAATCGCCATCTTCTCTCAGTCTCTAGTCTCTACATCTTCTCTCACTCGCACTTCCGGCGTTCTTCCGCGGTTCTGCACTTCCGGCGGCCGGCGCGTTGGAAATTCCGCTGCATTTCCACTTCCGGCGTTCTTCCGAACATCCTTCCGGCACATTTCAGGTATTAATTTAGTTCTCTCCGTGAACTAAAAACAGGTATTAATTTAGTTCTCTTCCAAACATCCTTCCGCGCATTTCAGGCATTTCAGGTATGCTTCCGCCGTTCTCTTAATTTTTTTTTTCTTCTGTCTCTAACCGCCTAATTTTCCGCCTAATATCCGAGGTTAATTCTCTTCCGAGGTGACCTTGATCTCGCTCCTCTTACGCCTAATTTTCCTTCTTTCACCTCTATCTCTAACCTTCATCCAATTTCTCTTCCTCATTCTCCTTCTGTCAACGAATTTGTGTTCTAAGTGCTAAGAATTTAAAATTTATAATCAGAATTTATAATTTTTTCCCCAGCAAATTCTGTTATTTTATTTAAAAACAGTAAATTATGAGTATCTTTTATGATATTAAATTTATTATTATTGGAAAAAAAAACCTGAAATGATTGATGTAATGTTTTGAAATTTATCTTTTCTTCTTTTTTATCTAATTTATGAATTATGATACCCTGAAATGTCATTTTCCTTTGTTATTAAATATGTTTTTAAAATCCAAAAAATCTGAATTTATTTATTAATTCGGTTTTTTTATCCAGAGGAAAATAATAATAAAAAGCTTAAATGACTTTCTACTTTTATATTATATTTGTTGTTTTTACTCTCTTATTATTAAAACTATTTCTGTTATTTTATTAATCAGAATTTATAATCAGAATTTATAATTTTTTCCCCAGCAAATTCTGTTATTTTATTTAAAAACAATAAATTATGAGTATCTTTTATGATATTAAATTTATTATTATTAAAAGAAAAATTGCAAGAGATGATTGATGTAATAATTTTGAAATTTAGCTTTAAATGACTTTGTACTTTTATATTATATTTGTTGTTTTTACTCTCTTATTATTAAAACTATTACTGTTATTTTATTAAAAAACAGTAAATTATCATTATCTAAAATAATTTTAAATTTTTTCCTCCATGTTGTATTTGAATTGTATGATTTCTGAATTACTTTTCATTTTAGAAAATGTCGACAATGGAGAGTTCGAGTTCATTACACGTGGATGCCGTAGAAGCAAACACAGATGTGACACGATCTATTGATGAGCAAGGGTCAACAGGAGTGAAGCGAAGCCGCATCACACGATCTCCCATCATGCAATATTTTAAATTGATGCATGACCGCACTTACTCGTGTGAAATTTGCCGACAGAAATATCCAGACGGCATGCAAGGGGTCATTAAGCGTCCAACAGACGGGAGCACTAATGTCTTTTGGAAGCACTTTAAAGCTGTGCATCGAAGGCTATATGATGCACTTAAGGGATTTGGCGATGATCATGGCGGCCAACAATGCATAATTACTGAAGGGGCAGATGGGCAATTGAAGATCGAGGCCCCGAAGAAGCGACCCATGGGGGGTCTAACGCCCGATGAGACGAAAGATGTCATTGCCCGTTTCGTGTGCCTCACCGACTCTCCTTGGAGCATCGTCGACCACAAAGCTTTCAAGGAGTTATGGCGATATGCGACGCAGATAGAAGTAGATCCCCCTAGTGCAAAGGTCATCAAGTCATGGACAACGAAGATGTATCAAAAGATGAAAGAGACTATTGCAACGGGGTTCACTTCAGTACATCATGTGATGCTCACAGCAGATGCGTGGACAGCAGAAAATGGATGTGGCTTGTTGGGTGTCACATCGCATTGGATTGATGCTTCCTGGGAATACCGTGAGTGTGTGTTGGCAGTGCGAGAGCTCGTCGGGAAGCACGACGGCGAAAGTATGGCATATATACTACTTGAAATTATAGAAGAGTTTAAGTTGTAGGCTAAGGTTAGTCTTCTCTTCTTTGTTTTCTAATTTCTTATTTAGTAATTAGTATACCTTGAAATCTGATTTTCCTTTCTTATAAATTGTGTTTTTAAACTCCAAAAAATCTTAATTTTGAAATTTTCTTAATGATTTGAAATTATAGAAGAGTTTAAGTTGGAGGCTAAGGTTAGTCTTCTCTTCTTTGTTTTCTTATTTCAGGTTAGTGGTGTGACGACTGATAATGCGTCTAGCAATAAGAAGATGATTGCTGTAATGGCGAAAAAGTTGAAAAGAGACAATAAGAACTTCACCGCGAAAAGGCACATACCGTGCTTCGCACATATTTTGAACCTCGTTGTTCAATCCGCCATTAAGAGCTTTGATATCCCTTCGCTTCTCGCTGATGGCAGAAGAAGGCGACGACCAATTGACGGCTTCTGATTATGCTAGCGATATGGATGTCGAAGAGGATGTTGATGTTGCTCCTTCGACATCGACATCAATGCATAGGGTACCTGTCACACTCGGCGAGGCAGTGGCAAAAGTGAGGACATTGGTTCGGGCTACCCGCAATGGTAGCCAACGACGGCTTATGTACGCCAAACTATGCGGTGACTTGAATATGTCTAATAATAACCTCCTCGAATTAGACTGTCCGACGCGGTGGAACAGCACCTACGATATGCTTCGAGCCGCCATTGAGAAGAGGGCCGTCCTGGATGAAGGAACATCCCATTTCAAGACAAATGGGAGGGAGACGAAGATATCAAAGGACGAGTGGGAATTACTACGGATATTTACTGATTTATTAGAACCATTCTCCTTCGCCACTCAACATGTTTGTCAAACAGTGACCCCAACAATCACCGACGTATTATTTATTTTGCAAGTATGATAGTAGAACTTAATAATTTTATTTTAGTTGCATCTCTTTTTAATTGTTTCATGACTTAGTCTGATTGCCTCTCTTATCTATTTATCTTATAGGAGCTTGATTTCGCATATGAGCAACGTGATTAATCGCGTTGAAGCATCGACACTCTTCGTAGCGGTGAAGAAATTGGGAATCGAGGAGAAGGTATCGATGGACCTTGCATGTATGGCGATGAAGGTAAAGTTGGATAGTTATCAGCAAAAGGTATGGGAAAATCATGTTATCATAGCAGCAGCTCTATTGGACCCCTATCAGAAGGGTTCAATGCTTGATGAAAGGACAAAGAAAGCGGCGATAACATATATTAGAGGCCGCTTACCCTCCCCACCGTCAACTTCATCTACTACATTGCCACCTTCTACTCCCAGCAGCTCGACTAGTAGGCAAGATTGGTTGAAACGAGTATGCAGGAAGAAAGATGGACCCGCGCAATCGACATTGACACCCTCAGAGCAATTAGATGCTTATATGAATGAAACTGTGAAAGATGAGGGAGACCCCGTGCTACATTGGTGGGCTCGTAAGGGAAACATTGCATATCCTGCCCTTGCCCCCATTGTACGAGAACTCCTGGCAATATGTGCAACTAGTGCTCCGTCCGAACGTGTGTTCTCTGCCGGTCGAGCTGTGGTCACATACAAGCGTGCACGTCTCACAGCACAAAGCATCGAAACACTAGTGACCGTAAAGTGTTGGCTTCGGGGGAATAACACCAAGTGGTATGATAATGTCCATGATGAGGATGCGGACATGACAGTCGTTGCGGATGAAATGGTATGAACATTATATGCAGGGAATTCATCGCTTATCATATTATTAACCGTGAAATGTTTTGATTTGCTCACTTGTTTTCATGACTTAAACTTGAAGGGGATAAGCAACTGCGAAGGAGGCTCCGACGCTTGACGATCTTCCCAAGCAATAACGAGGAAAGAGCATAGGGTTCGGCGATGAGATGACCAAACACCCGATGGGGATGCTGACGTTTATTTTAGACGATTAGAAAACTTTATAGTTCTTTGTAGACGTTTCTTTTAAACTTTCCAGGGTTTTTTTATCAATTTTTTAGAGAGGAATTCTATCAGTTTTTTTTCAAAAATTACCCACTTAACTGTTTTGTCCTCAAATGTAATACTAATTAAAACAATCTTAATAATTGCACTTGTAGTAAGATATTAATCTAATATCTTAGATAATGATCGATCAAGCAATAATTCTATTATGATAAGTAATAACATGCTATTTATGCATGTAATTACATAGATATTAATACAAATTAAGGCATTAATCAGCACAAATCTATGCATGTTATCATCTTTTAAGATATTAATCTAATATCTTAGATAATGATCGATCAAGCAATAATTTTATTATGATAAGTGATAACATGCTATTTATGCATGTAATTACATAGATATTAATACAAATTAAGGCATTAATCAGCACAAATCTATGCATGTTATCATCTTTTAAGATATTAATCTAATATCTTAGATAATGATCGATCAAGCAATAATTCTATTATGATAAGTGATAACATGCTATTTATGCATGTAATTACATAGATATTAATACAAATTAAGGCATTAATCAGCACAAATCTATGCATGTTATCATCTTTTAACCATATTTCTATCATTTTGTGTAAATTCATGGTATGATCTAAAAATACAGTAATTATGGATTATTATGCAATATGCATAATTAAACATTGTAATCTTTAATTCCGATTATGTGTATGATTATAATCATGTTTTAAGAGTGAAAATATAAGAGAAAATACTTTTATTTACATTTATGTATTTATATGAATTTATTTTATATAATACATAAATGTATAAAATTAATAAATTCATTCTCTTATTATTTTTATAATTTAACTTTTTATAATGATAGATTATTCAATTCTGAATCCAACAAAACAAATTTGAACTAATTCGGAGTTATATTTTTGAAAGTTATGAATTTTTAAAAATTTTTTTAGGAATTTTTTTCTGAATTTAATTTGATTTATTTACGATTTTTTTAAATGATTTAAAAATAATAAAAAATAATAAAAAATAAAAATGGTTTGAGCGCGGGGCCCACGTGGGACGCGACGTGGCACGCAAGGCCACATGGTGAGCCACGTGGACACGCGCGCCTGCATGCGTGGCATGGATGACGCGTACATGCGTCAGCTTATATATTGTATATAGATATTAAAGTAATGTTTAGGGGTCCCCCGTGTATAAGGGGACAAATTTCTAATCGCTCATATTCCGCGTACTATTTATACGCGTTTTGCTTTGCAAATTATCCTGTGTGGGACTAAAACATTTCATTTATTTCGATTACAGGCTACGTGGCGGCGTTTCGAGCGTTCGATCGATCGCGCGATCAATCGCGCACGTGGATCCAGTAGATCGCGGGCCACCTAATTCCTTAATCAAGCACGTGATCGATTTCTATTTAAGTGAAATGATCTGGACCGTTCGATCGCGAGTTATAACGGTCCAGATCATTCGCGATCGGTGGAGACTCAAAGTTAATCGCGACCGTCAGATTTAAATCCGATGCACAAGATCTTCTCAAAAGGTTTCTTCTTTGACTCATCAACGCCACACGATCGCGATCGGACGGTCATCACGAATAGACGCCGATTCGATCAACAGACGCGATCGCGACCGTTGATCGCGATAACTGCTTCATCGGACGGCTCACGATCCATTTAAATACCGTTATCCGGTACCGGTATCTCCCGATACCGATACGACACGTTATCCGGTACCGGATCCATCCAGTACCGTACCCGGTCCCCACTTTAATCCGATACCGTCATCCAGAACTGGATGACGGTTTCGGGTACTGGATACCGGTCTTTGGGTACCGGTATCGTCAGATACCGGTACCGGATGACGGTCCGGACGACGATAGGCGAACCCTACTCTAGACCAGCCGCTTCCTTCTCGCTTTCTCGTCTCACGTTCTCCCTCTCTAGACCAACCGCTCTCTCCCATTTGCTCTTTTAACCCCTCTCCTTCTTCCGTCCAATCTCATTCTTGGTTGCATTCTTTCTATCTCCTCATGGGCTTCGATTTCTTTCGTCTTCTCCCTCGTTCTTTCCTGCTATCTCCTCATGGGCTTCGATATCAGAACCTCTCGCTCTCTCTCTCTTCCTATTTTCTTGCGGTTCCTCTCCTTCTCTCCCGAATTTCCTCTCATTTTCCATCTGTATCTCTTTTCTTTTCCTTCTTCTTGCTTGCTCTCTATCTATCGCCCAGTCACTAGTTCCCAATATTTTTCTCCCCCTCGATCTTCCCCTCTTCTGATTCCTCTTACGCTCCTTAAATTTCTCTCTCACATTCTCGGTCACAAACTGTTTCATGATTTCTCTCTTTCCTTCCCACGATCTACTCTCTCGCTGAAACCCTCACGCTTCCACACTTTTTGTCTTTATTACGCTCCTTCCCCCACTCTCTCTCGCAACTTCACTCTCTGCCTCTCTTTAATTTCCTCTCGTACATCAGTCCGTCTTTCTCGCTAGTACTCACTCTCTCTCTCTTTCGAACTCTCTCGCTCTCTCTCTCGTTCACTTTCTTGTTCTATTTCTCCCATTTGTTCTTTCTCTTCCCCCTCTCGTGCTACATGAAAGAATTCGAAGAGGAAGAAAGACAGAAGAGAAAGATCGGAATAAGAATAGAAAAGAAATTTCTTGATTGATGTTTTAGAATGAGATGTACAGATGTATTTATAGTGATTTGGTGGCCAATAGATCCGTTGGCTGTGGTGTTTGATTTGGGGAAGTTTACTTGATTAACGGCTGGGCGTTCGTCGAGCAAGTACCAAATCCGGGAGTAGCCGTTACAATCGCATCGCAGGCAGTTTCCGGGGTTAGCAGGCGGTTTCCGAGAGTAGCCTGAGGATTATCTTCAATACTACCTATCTCTCTCTAGATCTCTCTTTTCCATTTTCTCTCACTATATCTCTGTCTCTCCCCAAAGCCCTCTCTCTTGACCACCGTAGTTCCACCGTATTTGCCATCTTTGGCAAATTGGTTTTCGATCCCTCTCTCTCTTAGTCTCTCTTACTGCTCTCGATCCTCCTTGTTCGCCCAACCGCTCGCCCACTCCTCTCCCTTTCTATCATACTTACTCCTCTCGAAATCCATTGTGTCACTCAATCCCACGCTCTCTCTCTCATCTCACCCTCTCTCTCTGTCGCCTTCGCTCTCTCTCTTTCGTCTATCTCTCGCTTATTATCTTTTGTTCAGTCCCTCGCCTGAACTTCCTGCTATCTCTCTCTCTCCTTCTCTCTCTCACGATCTTTCTTTCACTCTTTTCCTAAATCTCATCCTCGAAATTTCTCTCTCCCAATAAAATCTCCTTTTGTCTATCTCGCTTCTCTCTTCTCCTTATCTCTCTCTCTCTCTCCGACGCCTTCCTTTCTATGAACACTCCACCGCTGAATGATTCACTTTGCCAGTCTTCGCCTCCGACCCGACCAGGAGAGAGAGAACACACATCTTCACTCTTTTTGTAAGAGCCAACCATGCATGAACAGTCGACTCTTAAAGCTTAGGGACGAGTTGTAGAGGTTCTGAGTTTACGAAGATAAGGAAGACGAAGGTTCGACCGGGAAGTTGTGCGCCTTGTTCTCATACTTCGTAACCGGAATAACTTCGTTACCCTGCCCCTCTTCATTTATTTCATAACCTTCGGAAAACCTTCTACACCTTCGGATAAGTTCTTATATTTTTCCATTTTCATTTTCTAACTTTTCTTCTTTCATTCTTGTTCTTTGAGATCTATCCTATTACTCTCTCTTGCGTTCTCTCTCTTTTGACTCTTATCACTCACACTTTGTTTCCATTTTGAGATGCTTATATCTTCTCTCTAGATATCTTGCTCTCTCTCTCTTCCCCTATGTAATCGTCTTCCATCTTTGTCCTTGAATTCTTCTCTTCTTCTTAGTTTGGATTTTCCCCAATTCTCTTTTTCCTCTATTGCATGGTCAACTTAGAGAGTTGATCACCAATACTTTGCCTAGCCCTCCTTACAATGGATATCTTCTCACCCTAAAGTCCTTGTGGATCGACCTAGAAAGTGACGCAGCCTTAGCGCAGGAACAATGAAGAACAAGGGTTTGAATCCACAAACCTTGATCTTTAAGAAGGGTTAGGTTCTGAGTCCACAGAACTAACCTCTTCAACCCTTGATTCCACAAGGGGTGTACTTGAATCCACAAGCACAGAGCACTCTCTAACAGGGAGAACACTTAAGAGAAGAAAGCAAAGCTCTCAAAAGGGATAACTTCAAATTGTATGTTCAAGTGTTACAATGGGGGCCTTATATAGGCCTCAAAAAGTGAAGGGTCGTCCAAGTGACAAGACCCATGAAAAGACAACACAAAAGTCTTGAAAATATAACTCTGACAGCATGCATGTGTCAGAGACAGAAGTGACAAAAGTAAAAGTGAATCTTCTAGGCCTTGTCAGGCCTCTCCACAAAGATATTTGTACTTTCCAAGGCATGTCATAAATATTTGTGGTACCAAGGAGATTTTCTGACAAATGTGTTAGGTCCTAGGGATGCTCCCTTGGCCCAATAAGCATTTAATGGGCCTCCAATAAGAACTTGGCCATAATAGTAGAAAATGGGCTCATGGGTTACATTCTGGCCTACATCAGAAAGCTATACATCTTATAAATCCTAATTGCCTCATAGTTTCTTAGCTTCTAAATGGTAAATTTTTTGAGCTTGAATACACGATGACTTTGAGCTCAAGAAACATCTCATAGCTTTTAGGAAATGAACTGAGTTGAAAAAGATCCTGCAACTCATCATCAAGACATTTGTTCATAGAGGCTATTTGGCCAAAAATATTCTAAAATTCATTCAAGTGGTAAGCAATAGGATTCCCATCAACATATTTCTGATTTAGAAGTTTCTTCATCTAGAAAGACTAATTGTTTGCATTCTTGGTCTCATAGAGCTTCTCTAGCTTTTTCCACAAGGGACACATTGTGATAGACATTATCACAAATCCATTGGCGAATGTAGCCAACAGTTTTTCGTTGTAAAACCCTCAATCATCCATAAACATCTTCTCCGGCTTTGCATTATCTCCAAGCATGGGACCCTGCAGGTCTTTGCGACAAAGAAAATCTTCCATTTCTAGGCTTCCAAGTTGCCTAATTACTGCCATTGAATACCAGTTAATTAAAAAAAGAGAAAGGGACGAGCTGCAAGATATACTAATAAAAACCACTTGGAAAAGGTGATCCAACAGTAGAAGAGTAACACCCAAAGAAGAATACTCAAAGCTTTAGCAAAAGAGGAGAACAAATCCAATACTGATAAAATAGTCGCTGCAGATTTCTGGAGAAATCAGTGGATATAAGAAGAACCTGGGAGAATAAGTTTCTAAGCAGAAAATGCCCGCTATCTCCCTCAGCTGTCTTCTTATAGGAACTCCCGAAAGCCAATAGAAAGTCTCTCCACCTTCAGATCACTCCTCTATATTTCTTGAGTGGTCCCCCCGCTGCCCTAAAGAATCATCTAAAGTCATAACTCTAATGCCCTAATAGGAGCATTTCTGCCCGTAATGGGCCATTTTGTTTAAATTGGAGCCTATTTGGGCTGAAATAAGCTGTCACGTGGGTTGCTTAAGTGTCTTGCGTGCCACTTTAAGGCCTCACGTGCCCAACACCCATTTTTTTGCGGTGCATTAAGATTTGAGTGAGGCCGAGTAGAAAACATTGCGAAAGCTGACAAGATCTTAGAAAATTACATTGAAACTCAGAATCTCTTCTCTCAGATTCAAAAACCACTCGAATCTACAGAGAAGTCTTTGCCTGAGTCCTCTTTGGAGGTCAGGCGACTTGCTGATGAGAAAAAAACAAGAGATTCTAGATTCTGGGATAGGTTCATTGTTTTTGGAAGATTTGGCAGCTTATGAAGATGTGTTGAATCCACAAGCCTTTTCACATGAGGAACATGCTCTATTTGAGGTACATTTGTAAATAAAGTTTTTAGGGAACGAATACTCACCCTAAAAGTCTTAAGGGCATGCTCTAATTATCTCAATATTTCTACACATTTAAAATTATTTTGATAAAATAATTCACAGGGGATTTGCTAAAATAATTTTGATAAAATTTTTGTTCTCGAGGTAAAGAATTCGTAGATACAGTTAAAAACTGAGGAAATCGCCGGGATATCATTCACAGGGTATCTCCGAAGATATCAAAGTGATCATGGAGTAATGCATTGAAAAGTTTCAGAGAAGATTATTATTATCTGCACGGGAAAAAACATCTAATGCTCACATACATGCGAATACATCAGCAAGAGATGTTTTGATTCTCCATTTTAGGATTTTTTAGATGCATGAAGGCTAGAATCAACCCTGAAAATTGAGTACGATATAGTTCCAATACCAAGTATAATATCTTTGCAATGTAAACTTTAGGAGCTGAGTATGTGTAAGCCTGATTCCGAATCACAACTTAGGTTATATGCATGAAGAAATTTACTACTCAAGAGGTGAGATTTCTTATAAAACCGATAAGGCTATACATATTCTAAGCCCACAGTGTATTTGTTCTTGGATGTGAATGATGGAATCAAAGATCCATCATAAATGTATCACGACTAACTCCTGCTTGTTGATTCTACTTGAAGAGTTCGAGACTATATGATGGCGTAAGTTCTTTTGAAAATTGATTTTTATTTAGACTCCAGGGCACTTATTTTGATCATTGCATGCTAGTTCATTTCTACCAAATATTCACCATCACATGCAATGAAGTCATAGAAATTTATATATAATATAACAACGTTCGTGTTGATTCATGACTGGTTTCCCTGAATAATCAGAGAAAGTGTCTGGTTTCAGCATGGAAGGGACATGAAGCCTTAATGGTGAGCTATCGTCCTGACTAATAAATTAGGAGATTTTACAATAAAAATGAGGATTTTACGTGAAAGGGTAGAGGTTTTGCCAGATACGCGTATGCTAATCCGCCAAGAAACTGAGTCAGCATAACATCATGTTGAAGGTTGTGTAGTCAAAATCCATGAAGTGGCCTTTCTCATCTTATTGAATATTAATTAGATTATTTTTATGTTGCATAGTGGCCAAGATAACCAAAATAGAGTTGTGCTTTGCAAGTAATTTCCTTCGGGGAATGGATAAGATTCCAGAAACAGACAAAAGAAGAGATCACTGGATCAGATAAGATCTCGAGGGGGGGGGAGAGAGAGAGAGAGAGATTAGGGCGAGAATCCAAGAATGGGCTCCACGGAATGCAGGGTACGCTTGCAGGTGAATGCGTGATACTCGATGAGCCGACGTTTCAGATCATAAAGCACAGCAGAACCCGACCGACTCGGAGAATATTTTCAGATCGCTACAAGCTCGAGATGATGGAGTGCCACTGTACCAGTCGTAGTGTCACCTCCAAGCTATCTCTCTCCTAGCTGTTGTCTGATTCGCCCTTCACCCTACTCAGAGGTTACCGCGCTACAGCGTTGATGGGAAACATACGGGTCGCATTTGATGGACCCAAACATAGAGACAAAGAGAGGACGCGTGAGAGATAGATAAAGAGAGAGCTGCAGTATCAAGTCCACAGCGGTGACGGCAGAATTTTACTCTGAACAGGTCGCAGCCAAGGTTTCGATAGCCCAGCGAGTGAGAGAGAGAGAGAAAGAGAGAGAGAGTCACTTTCCGAGGGCGCCAATTAACAGTGATCATAGCGACGAAGAAGTGCACAGCACAGAGCTGTCATTGTCTAAGGAAAAGATCCATTCATGGCGGGCATGTCAGCCCAAGCGAAGGGCGAGCCCCAGTACCCGAATTCCCCTCCCGCCATCGTACCAGACTCTAGAATGCCGTGCCCAGAAGCTGTATTAGATGACGCTGAAACAGCCGCAGTGGGCGTAAAGGACGAGATCATCGACGAAGAATGAGGTCCCAGTTCCCCTAAACTCTTCCCATGGCGATCCGAGAGATACTGGCCGTTGGATCTCATCCTCTGGTACAGTTCTTGGATACCCGTCTCCCCTAAGAACAGCCCTCCTTCTTGATGCTGATTATTGATCCAAGGCATAGAGAGACCCAGTGGTACCTGCGATAGACAATCAATCCCTAAATTCCTAGCGTTCAACGCGTTCCTCAGCAACGAAGCGTCAGGCACCAGGTGTGAAACATTCAAGTTGACCTCCTCCTTGATCCTAGCGGCATTGGGGTTAGGGTTAGAGTTGCCGGCTGGCGATCTGAGTAGGCTGAGGAGGTGAGAATTCGATGGAGACGACCAGAGTATCTGGTTGGAAGATAGTTCTTGCTCGAACCCGTGAGGGCCCAGTGTAGACTTGACGATGGCGGGGTTAGCAGAAGAGGAAGAGAGGCTCCTGGTTTTCGTTGACCGGCAAATGGCGCCGCTGTTCTTGACTTTCCGGCAGCCGCCGCCAATGGGGACGTTGCGTAAGGCGCCGCCTTTGGTCCAGTAACGGCGGCAAGTCTTGCAGAAGTGGCGCGGCTGGGTGAGGTTGTAGTTGTTGTAGTAGCAGAACTTGGTGTTGGTGGAGTCGCAGCGAGGACACTTGAGGTTTTGGTGGTCGGAGGATAATGGCGGCACCGGGGAAGAAGGGGTAGAAGACGGCGGCGAAGTTGAAGATAACGCGCCGGCTATGGCGATCTTGTTACTGGCTTCCAGAAGCTCTTGGATCATCCTTCTCCTTTCAATCTTGACGAAATTTGAGGCGGGATGAGTTAGAAGAAGAGGAATGAAGCGAGAGTTTTGGTGTTGGGTTTTGTTCCTGAGATTGGCTCGAGCAGGGGGCAAAAGGGGAGGAAGGTGCGGAATGGGGTTAGCGCCATTTTAAATAGTGACGGCGACTAGAGAGAGAAAGTGAGATAGACCTAGAGAGATAAGTAGAGCAAGAGAAGGAGATTCTAGAGGATTGGGTTACCGGAGATACTCTTTAGAGCGTTATTGATGATCTATGACGGATTATTCCTTCACTTTACCATTAATGGCCAAAAGAGTTCGTAGATTTATCATCAGCATGCGCAGCAAAATATCGAGGTTCGGAGGTTGAGGCATCTCGACGGTTCATAACTATGTGTAAGACCACATCGGACCGTCAATCTAGTCGTCGAAGAAGCCCGTTCCTGACAGGAACAGTCCAGGCGGCCGTCACCGCTGAATCCTCGGTTTCCAAACCTAGCGGCAGGGTGGAGAGAGAGAAAGAACAGAGAGGACAGAGTAAGAGCTTACTCTATGGGCCACGGATCGAGTTATTCTCGTTCAAAGGCAATGATTACAAACCGGGGCCCACGGTCTGGAGATCCGTGTAAAAGTCCTGTGTTTCCCACGCCTACCACTTTTCAATTCATAGAGAATCGTTCTTTGTTTCTCTACCCATCTTTCTCATCTATCTGCCCCTCCGTTTCCATCGACATCTTTCTCTCTTTCTAGATCTCTATCTCTAGGACAACCTGTCCTTAGGTCTCTCTCTCTCTCTCTCTTCTATCAATCAGCTTATCTATCTATCCATCCATCAATCTGTATATGGATCAATCTGTCTAAAAATCTATTATTAAATGTACATAACCTCCATCCATCCATCTATATATTAAATGTATATATCCATCCATCCATCCATCTATCTATCCATGGATCAGTCTATTTACATGGCTTGATATCAATCTATCCTCAATCTATCTAGACATACCTGTCTACAGATGGATCAATCTATCTAAGAATCAAACTTAATCCTATCTAAGAATCTAACTTTTATTTATTTACTTATTTTAAAAAACTTTACATTTCTTTATTCTAAGTTTTATCTACATATCCTTCCTTTTCAATAGTTCTTTCCCTATCTACTTGCGCTTTGATCTCGTTCGTTCGGAGTTTGTGGCAAGAGACTTGCTTTTGCATGGGCCATGCAAGAATCCTCTGGTGCGCGCAAATACGCGAGCGTCATAAATTCAAACTTGGCAACGATGCCGTTTGGCTCGTGGTATACTCTGGGCCAGTACAGTTGGCCAGTAATCTTCAGCCCGCAGATTCTTGCGCGTGCTGTCCAGGACAGAGAAAGACGGCGGTCATCAGAACGCTTCACAGCTTCTTCTCGGGAGATGTGACCACAGATACATTGAAGATCGATACGCAACCAAGAGTCTAGAGAGAGACTGACAGCAGAGAAAGTAGAGCATGTGTAGATTTGCGAGAAAGGACTCTAAAGAGTGAGAGAGATAGAGAGGGAGTGAGAGAGTCGTAAAAGGAAAGGTCAGGTGGTCGTGGCAAGAGGGAGACGAAGCCCAAGATTCCCGGGTTCTACGATTTCTTGCTCTCCCCTCTGATTCTAGCATTGTCCGGGAGGAATAGATTCCTTTCGTCTGCCTCCTATGTTTCTCCAGTAGCCTAAGTTGATGGGATGGTAGAGACGGGAGGAATAAAGATTTCTGACGTGACCTGACCAAGGAACATCTCAGGGGTCTTGTCGGCAGGCAGCTTCTTTCTAGGCTTCCCAACGCAGCCAGAGTTCACAAGCGACGAGACGTTGGTGGAGAGTGAGAGGAAGAAACCTGCAGGGGACACGGTATTAGATTTGCAGATAAGGTTTTTTTTAGAGCAAGACAGACGAAGAGAGCGACATTACGAGAGATATCATGAAAATTCCGATTAAATGATTAAAAGGTTTCTTCTTACCGATTCTACCGAATTTTCTCTTTGGCCTCGTCTGGGATTTGTATTATGCAACAATTTAGAGCGATAAAGATGTCATTTCCTGACTCCATAGCGAATTGTATGAATTCTCTCTCTCTCTCTCTCTCTCTCTCTAGAATCAATGGATTGCTTTTGTAACATACACCGATACATTCCACAATGGCTTTCACAGATTCCTTCTCCCTATTCTCCTCGTATCACATCCAACAGTCCATCTAGAACCTTTATAGCTTCTATTCCTTTCCTTCCAGCAAGTATCCTCTTCTCTCTTTCCTACGGTCCTGCATTTCTCTCTCCACATCAGTGAGAGCTTGAAAACGAGACATACTTTTGTAAATCAAAGTTTACAACACCTTCAAAATCAGAATTCTAAATCCTAATATTAACAGTTCTCCGTTCATCATGGAAACCTTCGTATCACAACCAAAGTTCCTCGTTTTGGACCCCAAATAATAAAGCGTCGACGTAAAAAAACTAGAGAATCCCATCGTTTGATCATAATAAGTGAAAATAAACGAGAAGCATTTTTCTCCGTAAGAAAGAAATGAGAAATTGCCGAAATAAATAATGTGAAACCAGAAACAAATGAGCAATGTGCAAGATTCCAACAGTAGGTCTACAAATTTCCATGATTTGGCACTCCACCAGTTTCACTGACTTCTTGCCTCAGTTCCTTCGATCATTCACCTAAAATATAAGAAAAACTGATTTCATAATCATCAGGGAAAAATGGTAATTCATTTAAAAGAAAACTTCTTTAGTCTCCAGTCGAAACAAGGTTTCTAATTTTCGTCAGTTTAGACTTCCATTAGTCCATTTGCTCAGATGTGACATAGATATTCCTTTTTCGGAATCCTACGAACTAGTCTCCCACACCAATGATATGGACTTGATGATTCAAGTAGACGAGTGAATATTCGTATTCATTTTCATCAGCATCAAATCTTTGATTCCATGCTAGGCCTCTTTGGGCCTAAAAATGGTTTGATCATTTCTGTCATTGGAGATTTCATTTTGAATGAAACTAAACGTAATTCAAAGTTGCTTTTCATGGACAGTAAAAAAAATCAGTTATTCACGAACCAGAAACAAATTTGTTATAACTGATCAAAATTTGTAATTAATCTCATGAATGTCCTTTAACTTCTAGAAGAACATTGACTTGAGTTATAAACCCACAAATTTCTCTAGCAGTCTTGTTTTACTCTTATAACAAATTCATTCAATAGAATCCAACGAAAAATTCAATATCAAAATAATAAAACCTATTTCCTGGGAAATTATTAATCTTGATGAATGGAGTTATTCACTTAATCACACATGTAACATTGCACGATATTCATCATACCATTTCAAAGACCTATTGACCTTGACATCTCAACTCAAGGAACACCCACCTCTATGCCTCAAGTTAGACAAGCTGAAGGCCAAAGTAGATTGATACATTCTACTGAATCCCTAAACCTATGATTGGCAGTTAGCACTACATCTGCTCACCCCTTGGTCCCATGGCATTAACCCATCAACTACCTCGACCTCCTATTTCTGCCAATGGCTTTGAACTTCCTGAGGTTGACCTCCAATATGAAGTCCTTGCTTTGGTTAACCCTCATCTTGCCTCATTTGGGTGATAAATTTGATTATGAATGTCCTATATTATTTTATGTCTCATATTCTAGAAAATATTTTCTTCAAATCATGAGAGACTCCTCAAATCCATTGAGGAACGCTATTGATCACTTGGAGTCTTCCTCATCAATTGTATTATCAAGGTTCAACTCTTGGAATTAGGGTTAGGCATTTCCAATAATTCAAAGTAATCTCAAAATAAACATACAAATTTATTATTTATACTTATTTAATTATTTGAAAAAATCATGATGTAATAGCTTTATAAACATACAAATTTATAATGAAGGGCTTTATATCATATTATTTTATAATGAAATTAATAATATCTTATTGTTGAGGATCTTTTAAATAAAGAGTCTAAGGTATGTATCCAATAAGCTCAAGTATCCACCAAGAGTTTAGGGATGAGATTAGATGAAGCCCACAAACATATATTCTAAATAATCCTATTCGTGGGATAATCGAGAAGGATATCAAATTATCTGAGAATAATAGCATTATGTAATCCAACTCATATGATGAGTATGACTGGTCCTGTAGCCATTAGTGTAGACACACTAAGGATAGATAGTTGGTGCTCTTTGTAGAAAGAGTTCACTGAATTGATCCATATGGATCCTTGAATGATAATTATACCTAACTGTCAATAGGTTAATTCGTGTCACAATTGTGTATGTGGTCCTTTGATGTGGGACACCAAAGACATCTTGTGGATGGATGATCTTGTTTTGATTATAACTTACGAATCCCTAGCCATGGGATATTTAAAACATCATATATTAGATATGACATGAAGTCCACAAAGATAATTGAGTGATCAAGATGAGATCATCCGCCTTCGGTATTTGAGGAGGTTGACTCCAGGAATGAGATACCACAAAATTATTGGCCAAGGTAGTAGAAATATATCGGAGAAGAAGTTCCATATGATTTCCTACACACATAAGTACTAACTTGAGTGACCGATTAGGGTTTGACATTTGACCATATCCTAAGTCATTCATGAGTCTCGAGCGAACGAAAGATTATAAATATATGGTAATCGATGATGGAAAGGTTCCATAAGTGAGTTCTTATATACTCCATATCTCCTAGAGTACGTGGTGTAGCTTGGCACCCGACGAGCTGGCAACTCAACCTATCGATTGGGTTAAATTGATCATTGATTGATTAATCTATATGTTGATATGGATAATTAATAAAGGTTGATTAATAAGGTGTTATTTATTCCATAGAGTTATTAACTAGTGAGATATATGGACCTAGAGGGTCACACACATAAGTTCTATCGATGTTAGTGGATATAGACATAATTATGAGGGTTTTTATGAACAATCCGTCAGGTCTTATCTCTATTAAGTGGACATAGTTATGTATTATTGTGGATTAGCCATCATTTAATCCCATTAAGTGATTCAATTATGTTTAATGTGAGGATTATGACATTCATTTATATGTGTGGAGGTTAATTATGTGTAGAGGCAATAAATCAATCATTAGTCATTAATGGGCTAACTAATGACTAATTAGAGGCTAAACTTTCCTCATCACTATAAATAGGAGGCCATAGTCTACTTGGATAACTCGATGCTCATAACCCTCTAGAGAGAATTCCATTTCTTCTAGAGATCAAGAGGTTACATTGAGAATATTCAAGAAGGCTATTCCATTTGGATGAAGATTAATTCAGCGAATCCAGGTATTACTTTAATTCCGTTTTATGAATCTGATTATTCTGATGAATCATGATGCATACTCAAAGTTCTATCACAATCCGCATACCAAATGTCTATAAATAGGGGGAGAACGACCACAACTCAAGGTGCCCATGCAAGCCTTGTGAGAATTCTCTCATTTCTTCTCTTTCTCTCTCGGTGAAGAGGTTTAAAGAGGAGATCCAACCATCTCGGAGACCGTGTAGATACCACTAGAGGCTAGACTCTTGAATGGTTTCAAGGAAAACCTATAAGTATATTTTCTCATACATACTAGATGATAGGATCATGTGTTCTTGGTAGCCCCAATATTTTGAATATCCAAATCAATGTATTCCGTTGTAGTTGATATTTTGATCGAAATTTCAGAAAGCTTATTGACCTCAAAACCCATCACAAGGCCTTAAGGAGAGCATTGCTTGATGCTCAATATTGTAGTGGAGAAGAAATCAAACAGTAAACTTATATTTTATTTTTATTTTATTTTAATTTAGTAGCTTTGACATCATCCACACTTGCAACTCTCTTTCCCTATCAGTGTGCATCAATTCATTGCTACCGCTAACCATTCTTCTTACCTTGCCATCATCTTACCCTCATCTCATTTTTTTTACATTAGGTTTCTATTTAAATTATGATTTCTCTCTTCATTCAAGAAGAAACCTAAAAATTATCACTCGTATTCATCTCTATATGCCCCATTTATGCTCGCACTTCTTTGTGCGCTCTTGCTTCTTTTCATGCTCTTACCTTTTGTTTCAACATCTACTCTCATTGCCTCAACTCCCTATCAATTTGACCCTTGCTTACTGATAACATGCAATTTCATGCATTAATATGATACATTTTATGTACTTTTTATTAAAAATCTAATCAGAAATTCATGTTATCATGATTTAAAATGAATAAAATAATAATTTTTATATTTTAGAGAATTTTCTTGATTTCTCATAAATTATTGTCTGAGCATTTTATGATATTGATGAATCAAAAATATTGATTTAATGATATGATGAGAATTTTTCTTTCTGGATTTTATAGAATTTTTAAGAAAGTTTGGAAATTAAAATTGAAATGAAAATTAAAATTTCCCGTCGCGACAGAAATTTTTCCATCGCGAGGCGGGAGGAGGAAATTCCTCCTCTCTCTCCCTCTCTCTTCCTCCCTTCCGCGGTCTCTCCCCATTGGTCTCCCGCATGCGCGCGTGTGTAATACCAATTTTTTTTATTCTTTTAATCATTTTAAAATCAAAAATACATTTAAATAAATTCAGAAAAATTCCAGAAAATTCCTAGAAATTGGAAAAATTATAACTTTCAAAATACAACTCCAATTTAATTCAAAATTTTTTATCATTATAAAAAGTCAAAATATTAAAATAACCGGAAAATGAATTTTAATTAAATAAATACATTCATGTATCTTCTAAAATAACTTTAGAAAAATCCATGAATATAAATAAAGATCTTTTCTCTTATACTTTAATCATGAAAACATAGTTATGATCTCAAATATAATTAGGATTAAAATCATAATGTTTAATTATACATAATTATCCATAAAATGATGTATTTTTAGATCATAACATAAAATTACATAAAATTATAAAAATGTACTTAAAATATGATAACATGCATACCAATGTAATAATTCATGCCTTTATTTGCATTAATAATCATGTAAATTCATGTACAAAATGCATGTTATCAATTATCTACTAATCTTTCCATAAACTTCTTAGACTCATGAGCATATGCCTCTAAAGAAGACCCTCCACTAGCTACATCCACCATGTTTCTCTCATTATCATTTAAACCTCTATAAAATGTTTGAACTAATTCCCAAGAAGGTATCCCTCAAGGTGGAAATCTTCTAGTCAATGCCATAAACCTCTATCAAGCTTCACTAAAGGTGTCACTACCTTTAGTAAATTTCCTAATAGCTCTCCTAAGGGCATTTGCTTTTTTACAAAAGAATAGGATTTTCTCAAGAAACATTTTTTGATTGCATTCCAAGAGTTAAACTCTTGTCCAATTGATTTGTACCACTCTTTGGATTTATCTTTCAATGCAAGAGGAAAAATTCTCATTTTAAACTGTTCTTAGAAAATTTCATGACAATTATAAGTCATGCAAATATTAGTAAATTATCCAAGAAATTTGTCCGGCTCTTCATTAAATATCTTATAAAAGGTATGTAATAATTGAAGCAAATGAGGATCTATCCTTAACGATATATGATGAGACGAATCCGCATAGTCATTGAAAACATACAAACTCGTGTCAAATTTTTTTCCAAAGTTGCCAATTTAAGATTACAATCAATAATTGAAGAGTATAGTGGTGAATAAGGGTTGAATCCTTAGAGAATTAAGGTATTTTCAAAGCATTCTTCAAAATTTGATCAAATTGGATGATGAATTGAGATGAGAAATTAGACATGTTAGTATTTTTAGAAAGAGGACTCAAAGAGGAATCCACAAAATAAAAAATCACTTGATTTGGATCAAGATTAACGGAGAAATCAAAGAGCAAAAATTAGGTAGAATTTTTTAATGTGAAGAGAGATAAAATTGAAATTAAATCTAAAATTTGACTAATCTACGATTCAAAATTGAAATCTGATGTTATAGGAAGAGAGATTAGGAGGAAAACATGAATTCTAACCTAAAATAGCGTTCAAAATGATCCAATTGATTTGCGGATTAAGGGCTCTTCATTCTGCGATTTCGAAGACAAGTTTTGGCAGTCAAGAAGCAATTTCTGCCTATTCTCTCCACAAAATATCACTTTCAAACACTCTTTGGACAAAGAAATTGATTAAAAGAGGAAGAAAACAAGAGATTTAAGGATTGAGATGTCTAAACAGTTTGATTACTCGAAACACCCCTGAATGCTTTACATCATCAATGAACATGTATATTTGTAGGCTAAACTGGGCGTGGTCGTTGGATTTGGCTCTTCATCTTCAATCAATGGCTTGGATGAAACGCTTGAATGATAATTGTTGCCATTAACTTTCCCATGTAGCGTGTGAAGAAGAAGCATCGTGTGATCTTATCCGTCCGATCATGAATCGATGACTTAGATTCTCAATTTGCTCTTCAAATCCTAACCTTTCTAACTCATCAGATAAACTGACAAATCGAGACCCCGATATTATTAAAATACGCCATCAAGAGTAAAAACAATTACCAAACTCACCAATTTTATCAAATAATCACAAATTGAGTGGCATAGTGGTGAATAAGGGTCGAATCTAAAGAGAATTAAGGTAATTTCAAGGGATCTTTTAGAATTCGATCAAATCGGACGATGAAATGTAGATAGAAATGAGGGGTTTTGATATTTTTGGAAAGAAGACTCGAAGATGAATCCACAGAATCAAAGATCACTAATTTGGATCAAGATTCGTGGAGAAATCATTGAATGAACAAGAGAGAAATTTCTGAAAAATAAAATTGTGAAAAACCGAAATTGAAATTGAAATTGAGTCAAATTATGATTCAAAATTGAAATCTAAAGATATACGAATGAAAATTAGGATAAAAAACGATCCCTAACCAAGATTTCGCTTGATTTGATCCAATTATTCGCCGTATTCAAGGCTTTTCATTCCGAATTTGAATTCAAGGCGTTGATGTTCAAGCGCTGATTTCTTCCTATTCTGTCAACAGAATCTCACTTTCAAGCACTCTGTGGTTGTGAGAATGAGTCAAGAAGCGATTCGAAGCAAGAGATTCAAGGGATTTGGTGTCTAAATAGTTCTATTACTCGAATTGCCATCAAATGCTTTACAATGTCGAAGAACATCTCAATTTATAGGGTGAATTGGGTGTATTACTCGATTGCGAATCATTATGATTAAGTCGTGGCTGTTGGATCTCTGATAGACCGCTGAGATGATGTCACGTCGCGCGTGTTATAAGTAACACATTGAATCGCCACCATTTGATCCTGATCGGACGCTACAGATGCGTTTCGTCGGTTTTAATCTCAGCCGTTATAGCTCTTCAGATCAATGGCTGAGATTAAATTGTTTTAAAATGATTCGTAGGCAAATGAGATTGTGCCACGTACCCTCGCCTTTAAGTGACGATCAATAATCATGATTAAACGCGCGATCAGACGTTCCAGAATGTGCCATGTCACCTGTGCACTTATAAAATCAAATAAATCAATTTTTAAATTCATAAAAATTTAGAAAAATCTAAAAAAATCCATTAAAAATTCAAAAAAATTCAATAGAATTAAAAAAAAATCCTAAGAAATCCCTAAAAATAGAAAATTCATAACTTTCAAAATGTAACTCCAAATTAATCCAAATTTGTTTCATTGGATCAGAAATTAAATTATCTATCATTTTAAAAAGTCAAATTTAATGCATAACAAGAGAATAAATTTATATTTAAAAAATACACTCATTTCTTTTAGATTTTAAAACTTAAAAAATATATGAGTGTATATAAAATGATTTCTCTTATTATTTAACCTTAAAAACTAATATAATCTCAAGTGAAGATGGGTTATGAAAATATTATCCTTAATTCATCATAATTAACCCTAAATTAATGCATTTTGAGATTATAATGACTTTTTCATAGAATGACAGATAAACACTAAAAAAATGATAACATGCATTAGAATTCCACGATTTATGCCTTAATTTGTATTAATAATCATGTATTTTTATGTTTAATTAGCATATTTTTATGAACATCAAGGATTGATCTTTTTCATAAAAGGAATCATTATCCATTCAGATGCTGAGAAGTACCCTCATTGCTTAAGTGAAAATGAGGGGCTGATATTAAATGTCTTAATTCACATCGATTTGATGCTCGTGAGCATGCCACGTCACCTACGCAATAAAATAAACAAACATAGTCCCACATGATAAAAATAAATGCAATATTATGGGTTTATAAAGAGAGATCATTAGAGGGTTCAGTGAATATCCTAATAAGGATGCTTCAACAACTACTCTCACACGCGCCCACATGCGTGCACGCAAATGCACATGAGTGTGCCACGTGGCATGTATACACGTTGCCATGTGGAAAATTTTTACTTCTCTTGCCACATTAGCTGCCACATCAGCGCACAATTAAAATTGATTTTTTTCTATTTAAAAATAGAATAAATTTAAAATAAATCTAGAAAAATTCAAAAAATTGTAGAAAAATACATAAAAATGAGAACATTCATAGCTTTAAAAATAACTCTAAATTAATACAAATTTATATTTTTTTGATTAGAAATTAAATAATCTATCATTCTAAAATGTTAAATTTAATAATAACAAGAGAATGAATTTTTATCTAAAAAGTACACTCATTTCTTTAAGAAAATAAGGTTAGAAAAATAAATGAGTGTTTATGAATTTATTTTTCTCTTATTATGAATAATTAAAATCCAATTACAATCTCAAATATAAAATGGGAATTATCTAATCTTAAATATTTTTATTTAATTATTTATCATTATCCCTAAAATAGAGCATTTTGAGATTATAACTTAAATTTTCATAGAATGGTAGATATATTCTCAAAACATGCTAACATGCATAAGAATGGAATATTTAATGCCTTAATTTGTATTAATAATCATATAATTCCATGTATAAATTTCATGTTATCAATATGTTATTAAATAGGGTTTCTGAAATCCTAGTATAAATTTGGCTCTCGAATGGGTTAGAATATTCACTCAATTTCATTATCTTAACAACTTGATCTACATGATGGTTTTGGGGTGGACTTGGGTTTTTTTCCATTCTCCCTCATTGAATTGATTATCTCCCTTTGAAAAATCAAGATTAGGCTCTATGTTGGATGAGTTCTCACCTAAATAAAAGAGAGTAGGGCATAAAGATCTCCTACCCTTCATACAAAAACAACTCAAGAAAATTGTTAGATTTTGTAAGTATTAAAATATCATATTAAAACAAGGAAATAAGAATAAATAAAGTGATAGACAATTATATTTAGAGATATATAGTTTTAATTTAGATCTAATTGACAACTACCTCCGTAGCAATGGTGCCAATTGATAAGCTGATTTATGGGGTTTAACTATGCCATTTTGGTAAATCAAACTTATACAATAATATCTTTAAGATCGATCACTATATCTACATGAAAATGTAATATTTTAGTAGAAAATATATTTAATCAAGAAAAAGATGAGAAATGCACGATGAACAGAGCAATGAGAGTGACAATCCAAAACACTCGAGTTTCATATTAAATATTGAAATATTTTAGATCAGAGATGATGATTGTGTTTTTTATGATAAAAAGAAGATTTAAGATCAAGAGAAACAAAACCCTGACTTATCTGTGATCAAGATCTTACCTTGATGATGATCTTAATTTGATCACTCATTTGCCTAGACTTGACGTCTTGCATTTGACACTAGGAATGCCAAGAACAAGGAAGAAATTTTCTAGAAATGAAGTTCTGATCACAAATGATGATCTATCGTAGGCCTTTTTTCTCCACGTAACTAATACTAGAGGTAGACAATGAGACATGAAAAAATATAAATTTTTTCCACTTTTCATGAACAATGGGTACCAATGGAAAAATCATGAAAAGATGAAGTTACCTATCAAATTTTGTCTCAAAACTTCAATAGGAAAATGGATGATCAAGCTTGGAATTTAGAGGAATTTGGACTATTGATATGTTTTTCTCTTCTTATCAGCCGCCTCAAATCCCACTTGCATCGCATCCCATGAATTCCCCTGTCATAGTCAAGGTCAAACTTGAAAAAAAATAAAAATAAAAAAGTAAATGGTCTCCTCTCTCTTCTCTCCTCCCTCCTTTAAACTACTTTTATCACCATAATATTGGACATAAAAATTTATTTTCATGGATGAAGGATACAAGATTGAAAGTAGGGCTTTCGTGTTTTTAATGAAGAAACTAGATGGGAATGGTGGAAGAAGTGAGAAGAATACAAGAGATGTAATAATCAGATCAAGCACTTCCAAATCTCTTAGTTGGAAGAGAAAATTATGATTCAGGGTTGAAATTTAAGAATTAAGAATTGTTAATGAGAGTTAGGGTCCTAGAGTGAAAGGAAATTGTCCTAATATAAAGAATTGTGATCAAGAATTCACAAGAGAGTGGAATCAATGCTAGCCAGGTGACCACCCCTTATTAATGTCACTGCACTCAAGATTGCGCCTCATGTCACACCACTAATTTTCTGCAATAACGAAGAGAGTTGTGAATGGTATTGGTTGTTGATCGCTTGAACACTATTTGATGCTCCAAAAAAATTGTGCCATGTGGCAAGGATTGATTCTTTATGTGAAAAGCGACAACTCTCACCATTATATTGATTCTATGGATTGGTTCCAAGGAATTAGGCGGCTATGATGCTTTAATGTGTTCGCGCGAAAAGGGGCGATTAGTTCCACATTGAAAATAGTAAGAAAAATTTAGAGATAAAAGAAAGGTCCATAAAGGAATTCTGTTGGCTAATGATATTTCTAGACACTAACACTCCCCTTAATTGTGCCACACAAGCACTAAGTGTGCATCGTGTAACATTGCCTTGTCTCACCATGTGTTTCCCTTGCCACGTCATGCTGCCATGTCAGCCACGACTTTTAAACCCGTTTTCAATTTTGAAAAATTGAAATATATCTTTAAAATATGGATAGATCCATAAAAATAATTTTTTTTATAGAAAATTCAGAAAAATCAACGAAAAATGGGATAGAAATATAGAAAAATTCCTAAAATTTAAAGGCAGATATCTTTTTATAAAACAAAACTCATTTTAGGATGAATTTTTCACCATTTTGATCTTTGTCATGTACTCTTTCTTTGCATATGACCTGAAATTAGAACTTAATGAGATAAAAAATTATAAATTTCGTTTAGCTTGCTTCATCTTCTCCTTGTCTTCGTCCCTCTTATTCTTGTCTAATGGCCTACAATATGAAATTCGCACAAATGTGATCAATTCATTGAACTTGAAAAGGGTCAAACACCACTCATGCCTCACGTTAACCCTAATTTAATGCCAAATGATCGTATGACAGAGATGATGTGATGAATGCAAGAATTATATCAAAACATGATAAAATTATAGTGATGTAAATTATACCTTAAAAACATTAAATAATCATGACTTTTGTTGGTAGAAAATGCATGTTATCATGAAGCCCTTGACCAAAAGTTTAAACATTTATTAAAAATCTAAATTTGTTGGCCAAAAACCAAAATGTTCATTAAAATTCAGTCCTATCACCATTAAATAGTCATTTCAATAATTAACTATGACACCATACAATCAATTTGTTGACCAAAATGAACTTATTCATTTGAAATTTAGTCCTTTGATTATAGAGTAAATTGATCTTTAAAGTTGATTTTTTTAGGAAAGAGTAAATTTGTTCGCCAAAACTCGAGTAGTTCATTGGAAAGTGAGTCTTGTGTCCATCCATTGAAAGTTAAATTTTTATTACAAAGAATCTTTTGACCATTAACTAAGTTTGTTCAAAGTTTAACAATGTTACAATAAACTCAATTTTTGGACCAAAAGCTTCCCCCTTATCCCAAAGTAAATTTATGACCAAAATTTGCCAAGATTATTATAAAGTCCTTAATTTCACCATAAAAATCACTTCAAAGGCCACCATTTTATCAAAAAAGAACTCGTTGTCCAAAAGTTAATTAGTTCATCAAAAATAAAATCATTTGATCGTCAACCAGTCCCTTACAAAGTCAAATACTTTTATTAAAGAGTCAATTTGTTATAAAAAATCAACTTGGTAACCCAAGGACTAAGTTAAGATAACCATCAAGTATCAAATCTCACTTGATAGACACCTAGAAAAGAGCAACATTTCCTCCATCTAATATTCTATGATGGTAACCAAGTGCAACGATCCAATGCTTCTGATTTTTATGTAACCATCTAATGCTCCTTACTATGCCACATCACTTTCATAAATAATTAGTTCCACATTGGAAACAATAAGTTTAAAAACATATATAAAAACTCAAAAACTAGAGGATGAAAATTTCACATTGGAGGTATTAATCTCCATCATTCTCTCAATTACTTTGGTGTTACATGGTGTGACCTATGCATGGCCTTGCATGTTGGATTGGCTCAATGATAGCTTATCATTAGGCAATGTCTACCATGATATCTTTTCTATTGGGGCATTAATATTATTCTTTAATATCATGAAAACATTCAAAAAATTTCTAAAATCAAGAAAATCATTATCTATTAATTATACACCTTTTATTCAAAGTTTCTTCATTAGATTGAAAAATTTCAACTTGAATCTTCACAATACCACCAAAATAGGAAATAAGAAAAGAAATCGGGGGCTTGTAGTTGTATTCATTATCTTCCCTCTAATAGATTCACTTGAAAAAAGTCGTGAAGTGAATTAATTCAAAAACTAGGGTTATTAATTAAGACATTAGACCTTGAGATTGGCTAAACATGATAATTACTTAAAATCGTCTCTAAATAAAGAATTTTGTAGACTTAGGGCAAAAGCCACAAAATTCAAGAAACTCGAAAAACAAACCTTATATCATACACCATAATAATATGATTTATGCATTAAAAAATATGATATTCTCCTTTCTCTTATTTTATATGCCTTAATTATTCTTTTATCTTCCTCAAGTTACTCTTTCCTAAAATTTATCTCTCTAACTAAAACACCTCTATCTTTTCTCTCCCTCTCTCTTGCGAGAGTTTATCAGAGCACTCCTCAGTCTCTCTCCCTCTAAAATTATGCTGTCTCTATGAATATCTCTTTTCATATCTCTCACCCTAAATTTATATTGTTTTCACAAATCTCTCTTTGCATTTGTCTCCCCTTTATATGTTTATCATTCATTTGTCATTTATAATACAATTTCAATATGTCACTCATATCCTTTATTTCTTGATTTTCTTGGAGGATATGTATGCATTAATATTAGGTTTTTTTTGCTATGAAAAAAGTAATATTCCATATTTGAATCTAATGACCGTCTTTTCTATGTAAGTCTAATAAGCCAAATTTTACGATTTCAATAGGTCATTTTGGAAAACCAAACTCATAGAATAATATTTATATGATTTTCACCTTAGTCACAAATAACCAAGTATAAAGGAAGAAGGGGTTCAAACCACAAAGCGGAAGGTCACTAGATCTAAATGAAAATGTAAGAGTTTTGGATAAGAAAATGGGTCGAATTAATGAAAAAGGATGGCAAATGCAAGATAAGTGGAAGTGATGCGACTAACAACCCAAAACACTCAGATCTCATATCAAAGAGAAGAATCTTTAAATTAGAGATGTGAAAGGTTTTTTTCAGGTTTTTATGCTAAGAGATTGTTCAAGATCAAGAGAAACAAAATCCTATATTATTCATAATCCATGGGAGATCAAGACCTTACCCCAGCGATGTTCCTAATAAGATCACTCGCTCAAGAGCCCGTACATTTTATCCAGACTTGACATCTTGCATCCAACACAAAGAGTGACAAAGAAAGGGAGAAACTCACTTTAAATCTTGATTTTATCACAAATTCAAATGATGATCCTTTGTAGGCTTCTTTCCTCCAACTTGAATGCTAGAGGCATAACATGAAATATTTTTAAGATCAAAGAGATGGATGGATTGAGGGTTAAAAGACAAATCTGCCCTTAAAGATCATTAGGGATCAATATTAAAATTTGGAGCACTTTGGAGCCTTGATTTTTTCCTCTCTACTCGCTTCAGCATCAGATCTTCCTTAAATTCTATGTAATCCCCATGTTCTCCACAACATCCCAAACTACGTCATTTGGCACCATAAATGAGGTAAACCATAAACGTGTCAGTCATGTTAGGTGATAGTCAACCTAAGACAAGAAATAGGTAAAAGTCTTCTCTCTCTCTTCTTCCTTTATTTTCTCTCTCCTCTCCCCTCTCTCATTTCTCTCCAATAAATTTTCAACACCACAATTTATGGCGGCACCATCTTTTTTCGTGCAGTGTTAAGTTTGCTACATTAAAACTCATTGCAAGAAAGAGAAAAAGGGGCAAAGAGAGAGAGGAATGATTCAAAAAATCATTCTCACTATTTTTTACTCTTAAATTTTTTATCAAGAATTTTGGCTCCAAAATATCGTACGCGGTGGTAAATTTTCATATTATAATTTAAGCGGAGAGAGGGAGGGGGGAGGAAGAGAGAGAAAGACAACAACCATTAGGTGTTTGTTGCAGCACATCTGGGCTCCAGTGTCATTTTTTGAATAATGACGGCTAATGAGAAGATCCCATGTCATCTAAATTTTAAATAACATAATAAATGTTAAATCCGATGACTATGATCAAGCCACATGGTGCGATCATTGAGAACTTGTCATTGATGCATTCATTTTCATCATTATAAAGGGGGTCTAACACAATTCTTGTTAATATTATGCATGTAATGATGTTTTTATGATATTTTTGCATTCATCATTTCATTCCACTCATATACTAAACTTCCCTTTATGTAGTGGTAATTTGGTAAAAAAATAAAATATGTCCTATCATGCATGATTCTTTTCAATTACCTATACTATGAGACTAACCCCATTTGACTCTTTCAAAGTCAAGTGGTTGAATTCTTACATTTTCTATGAGTTATATGGATGTAGGGACATAGGTACATGAGTAGAAAAGCAGGGATATGAATGACGATGAGAGGGAAGAAGAAAAAACTCTATAAAAAATTTGAACACCAAGACAACCATATTTTTATGAAGATTTGGATTTGATATAAGGGAAGTGGTAAATGGGGTTTGGATTTGATAGAGGGATCATCCTAAGGTCTTCGGATGATACAAAATTGATTTAGAGTAAATATTGGGTCAACCTTCTTATTTTTTAAGGAGGTTGGACCAAACTTTATTTTTATTAAATGAGATCTTAATTTTTTTCTCATGATTTTAGATATTTTTGAATGGAAAGATAGAGGATTAAATTCTTGATCCCATGGAGAAAATTTCGTGAAACATGAGTTTAATGATTTATCTCCTAGCTTTATTGATATTATGAAATATGTTTAAGTTGAATCCAAATGTTTTGAGGAAGGTATTTGTTTATGGTTTTAGGAATTGATTATTCGAGTAGCTACCTGCATCTGCAGTAGAACCCTTGAAGAATAAGTTTTACAACCCCATTTTCTCTTTTACCTCTACTTGATTATCTTCTTCTACCAATTTTGTAATTGATTAAAGTTTTAGTTTACTTAATCTTAAATTCATTAACCAATCATCTAGTCAATGTCTACCTATTCCTCTTACTTTCAATTTTTGTTCTTAAATCTTATTTTAAGCTTAGTTTGAAACTAACCTCTATCTTAATTTTATTTATTTTATTTTAAATTCTCAATGATACTTTCCTTATGTCTCATCATTTTCATTTTAATTTCTTTTAACAAAATGTTATCTAACTGTTTTCTTTTTCATGTACTTTAAAAAGAATAAACCCTAAACACGATTTACACGATCCAACACGCTCTCTCTCTCTTTTGCGATTACAAGGATCTGCTCTCTCTCCAATGAAAAAGAAAGAAAGGCGATCCAACACACACACTCTCTCTCTCTCGAGATTACAAGGAAATATCTTGAAGAGATCTTGGTCTTTAGCGGTCTTGAAAGAAAGGCGATCTTGGTCTTCAACGAGTTCTCTTCTTCCTCAAACCTCTTTTTTTTTGCATTCCTAAGGATCGTGCTCTTGATTTCGAGCTTGGTTTATGTCGTTTTGGATTTTAATTCTAGTTTGATTAAATTGATTTGTAATCTGGTTCTTCTTCTATCAAAGTTTTTTTTAATTGTGTTGATTTTTATTTACATTTTTATTTAATCTTATTTTCAAATCGATCAAGTTGTTTATCGTTCTCTTCCATCTAAACTGATCCTTGGTCTTCATATTCACAATCTTGATTTCAATATTACTCGGTTTGACTTTCTTTGAATCAAAATGGATTATTTTTTTATGTCGATTCGAATGCTCTGGGATTGTTCTTGTCATGAGGAAGTTGACGATGTGCGCAAACCAGGGAGCATGACTCGATATGGCAAGGAGATGCTCGTCGAGAAATGTGTCACTAGTGTCTCCTGCACCTGTGATGTGGAGATGCGATAAGTGATCTGCCACAAAGTTTTCGCTGCCCTTCTTATATTTGATCTTCATGTTGAACTCTTGAAGAAGCAACACCCATCATATCAGCCGTAACTTTGCCTCCTTCTTGGAGAGCAAGTACTTTAGTGCCGCATGATCGGTGTAGATGATGATCTTGCTCCCCAAGATGTAAGTTTAGAACTATGCTAAGGCATAGACCACTGCCAAAAGCTCCTTCTCCGTTGTTGTGTAGTTCATCTGAGCTTCGGCAAGGGTCATGGTCGCGTAGCATATAGTAGTTGGCTTCTTCTCTATCCACTGCCCCAAAACTACTCACACTGCTTAGTTTGAAGCATCACATATGATCTCAAAAGGTAAGTCCCAATTAGGACTTTTTAGAATCGGTGCCTTGATCTGTGCGTGCTTTAACATCTCGAATGCATGCTCCCCTTCTTTGTCGATGATGAAGTCCTTATCCTTGCAAAGAAGGGTGGTCCACGGCTTGGAGAATTTAGCAAAGTCTTTGATGAACCTCCGATAGAAGCCAACGTGCCTGAGGAAGCTCTATAAATCTCGTAATGTGATAGGGAGAGGGAAGTTTTAGATGACTTCATTCTTGGCCTTATCCACCTCCAGTCCTTTGCCCGAGATGAGATGCCAAACACTACTCCCTCTCATACCATGATGTGGGATTTTTCCCAACTCAACACCAGTTGTCTCCTGATGTAGACCTTGAGGATCTTAGTCAGGTGAGCTAGAAAGTTGTCAAAGTCATCTCCAAAGATGGAGAAATTTTCCATGAAGACTTCGAGACTGTCGCCAAGGAAGTCGGAGAAGATCATCAGCATGCATCTCTGGAATGTCACGGGGGCGTTACATAATCCAAATGGCATCTGTCTAAAAGTGAACGTGCCAAAGCGATACGTAAATGTCATCTTCTCTTGGTTGTCCAGATGAATTACAATCTAGTTGTAGCCTGAGTATCCATCCAAGAAGCAGAAGTAACTCTGTCTTCCAAAACAGTCTAGGATTTCGTCGATGAATGGTAAGAGGAAGTGATTCTTCTTCGTCACAAAATTCAAGCTTCGATAGTCAATGCACACTCGCCATGTTGTCGTAAGGCGTGTTTGGATCTTCTCACCCTTCTCATTCATAGTGACCTTTACTCCAGCTATCTGGGGAACAACGTGTACCGGACTAACTGATAACATGCATTTATAACTTAAATTCTTATCTTATTTCACTCATATTCGTGCTTATTTTATGTAATTATGATGCATGTTATCTTAATTTTATGAATGTTCTCCATTGGAATGCCATTCTACTAAAGTTCATATTTATGCATAAATTAGGGATAATTATATGCTTGATTGATGATGAATCTTTTTTCAAGATTAAAATAATATGAATTACATATTTTCCCTGATGTACTTTGACTTTAGGAGATGATTTCAAGAATTAATTCCAAGGAAATAATGATTTGATGATTTAAAGAAGGAATTTCTAATGAAAGACTTGATATTATTCTCAATCCTTCTCATTTTCTTGTTTTTAATTATATTTTAGATGGCATGATGCTAAAAAGGAAGAAAATTGTGATACAATGGAAAAAATATGAGATTAAAAGGAGTTCTATTTTCAAAGTTATTAATTTTTGAAGTTTTAGATCTTTTTTCGATTTTTATCTGATTTCAAATTGATTTTTTTATTGAATTTATATTAATTTTTCTTATTAAAATCATGAAAAGGGGGGTTTTTTATTCCACAGACCCCGTGGATGACGTGGCACGGACGCTAACGTGGTGCGCAGAGCTGATGCGGCGCATGGGACCAGCGCAGATGCGACGTGACACTGAGGCCATGTGGCAGGGCCGTGCATGGCCCACGTGAGGCGCAGGTGGCGCGGACACATGGCAGGAGGCCACGCGGGTCCACGCGGACGCCCGAGTGGGGTGCCACGTGGCAGGGGGGTTGGCATTTGGAGGGCCCACGGGTGCATCCTTAGTCCTTCTCAAGTACTTAAGGATGCATTTCACTGCTTCCCAATGACTCTCACCTGGGTTAGCTTGAAATCTGCTCGTAACACTTAGAGCAAATGCCACATCTGGTCTTGTACATAGTATAGCGTACATGATGAATCCAATCGCCGATGTATACGGGATCTTTTCCATCAACGCTCTATCTTCAGGAGTCTTAGGCGAATGCTCCTTAAATATCTGAACTCCATGTCTCATCGGTATGAAACCTATCGTGGAGTTCTTCATGCCAAACCTTTTGACAATGGTGTCTATGTACATGGATTGGGATAAGCCAAGCAACCTCCTCGATCTATCTCTATTGATGCGTATTTCCAATACGTAGGTTGCTTCTCCCAAATCCTTCATGGAGAAGTTCTTTGACAGCCACGTCTTCACTGATGATAACATACCTACATCATTCCCAATGAGTAGAATGTCATCCACATAAAGGACAAGAAAAGTGATCGCGCTCCCACTGATCTTCTTGTACACACAAGGTTCGGCTTCATTCTTAATGAAGTCATAAGATCTGATTGCCTCATCAAATCTCATATTCCAACTCCTAGATGCTTGCTTCAATCCATAAATGGATCTCTGCAACCTGCACACCTTTTCTAGAAACTCCTTGGATGTATAACCCTCAGGTTGTATCATATACACCTCTTCCTCAAGGTTTCCATTGAGGAAGGCAGTTTTCACATCCATTTGCCATACCTCGTAGTCATAGTGTGCAGCTATGGCGAGAAGAATCCTGATTGACTTAATCATATCAACTGGTGAGAAGTTTTCATCATAGTCAACTCCTTGTCTTTGACGATAACCCTTCGCCACCAACCTTGCCTTGAAGGAGTCAATATGTCCATCAGCACTGATCTTCTTCTTGAAGATCCACTTACACCCGATGGGTACTATACCCTCAAGAGGGTCGACCAAGTACCATACTTGGTTCTGATGCATGGACTGGATCTCTGAATCCATTGCTTCTCGCCATTTCTTAGAGTTGGAATCATTTATTGCTTCACCGTAGGTTAAAGGATCACTATCCTTTAAGTGGAGAGTATCGACATCATTCGTCACAATATGTCCTACATATCGATCTGGTTGTCTCGGTACTCTACTAGTCCTACGCAGTGCCTCTGTGTGTACTTGAAGATTTTTGGGGACTGAGTTCTCATCTAATGAGGTAGCATTCGTATTCGAATCTAGAACTTCTTCTAGCACTACTTTACTCCCACTATCTCTTCTCAAGAGATACTCATCTTCTAAAAAGATGGCCCTTTTCGCAACAAATATCGATTGTTCTTCAGGATGGTAAAAGTACTATCCAATCATCTCTTTTGGATATCCCACAAATTTACACAACTCAGTCCTCGACTCCAGCTTATTTGTATCATGTTTCTTAACATGAGCAGGACAACCCCATACTCTAAAGTAAGAGAAGTCCGGCTTCTTCCCTTTCCATATCTCATATGGAGTAGAAGCTACAGATTTGCTAGGTAAGACGTTAAGGACACGCGCTGCTGTCTCAAGCGCATATCCCCAAAGGGATATTAGAAGTTTCGAGAAACTCATCATAGATCGCACCATGTCCAACAAGGTACGATTTCTCCATTCCGAAACACCATTCATCTGAGGTGTGTAAGGAGGAGTCAATTGAGCTAGGATACCATTATCCTTAAGGAACTGTGTGAACTATGTACTTAAGTATTCACCACCTCGATCTGATCGAAGAGTCTTGATACTCTTTCCAAATTGTTTCTCCACTTCATTTTTAAACTCTATGAATTTCTCAAAGGCTTCAGACTTATACCTCATAAAATATACCCATCTAAAGCTAGAGAAATCATCAGTAAAAGTGATGAAGTAGAAACTACCACTTCTGGCTTGGACATGCATCGGACCACATACATCAAAATGTATTAGCTCTAATACACCCTTGGCTTGTTCTCCAATCCTTGAGAATGGAGATTTGGGTAATTTACCCATAATACAAAATTTACAAGTTGCAAATGATTCATAATCAAATGCTCCCAAGTATGCATCTTTATGCAACTTCTGTAATCTTCCATCACCAACATGCCCAAGTCTATAATGCCATAAGTAGGCTTCGTTTACACCCTGTTTACTCTTCTTAAGAGCAACATCCATTTGGAGATTATAAGAAGAAACATCGATCACATATAAACCATTGACTAATGGTGTTGTAACAACCAATTTACTTCCCAAGTAAATAGAGCAACACTTGTCCTTAATAATCAAGGTATATCCCATCTTGTCCAAACAAGAAACTGAAATGATGTTCTTAACTATGCTAGAAACATAATGACATTCTTCTAAAGAAGGATAATCTCCTGATGGTAGCCTGAGGTTCACAACCCCGAGCGCCACAGCTGCAACTCTTGCGTTGTTTCCCATCCTCAGTTCCACCTCGCCCTTTCTCAGCTTTCGCTTACTTGTCAACCTCTGCAAATCATTGCAAATGTGAGAAGTACATCCAATATCTAATACCCAAGATGCAAATTAGTATCTATCATATAGATACCTGGAGCATCACCATGCTTCCGCTGAGTTTTCTCGCTAAGGTACCTTTTACAGTTCCTCTTCCAATGTCCTTTCACGCCACAGTGGAAACACGTTCCCTTGTCATCGCCGTCCTTCTATGTCAAAGTTGCTTTCACTTGCATTTTCCCTTTGCCCCTTTTGGAGGCAAAAGCTACCTTCCTCTTCTTCTTGGTCCAACCAACAAAGAGGACTTGGGGCTTTTCCTTATGAAGGTTCCCCTCGGCAGTAGTAAGCATGTTCAACGCTCAGACTTAAGTAAGATCTTTAAGTTCTTGAGCCAATCAGTGAAGTTTGGCTAGTCAAACCGTTGGCATTTATAATGCCACGAAGATGGTTAATCTACGACATCTTTGCCTTTTAGGAGATAAATAATAATTAATGATTAATTCTTTGTAGATATTATGTTCATTGAAAATAATGATCCCACTAAAATTAAGCAATTCACACAAGCCTCATGTGTATGAAAAGGGAGAACCGACAGTCTCCTAGTGGGGATCAGAATCTCAACAACTATATTATGACCTGGAGTGGACTCCACCAGCATAATATATTGTTGAGCATCCATCTCATGAAACTTGTAACATTTGCAATATCTTATCATACTTCGGTCCCTGACGCTCATGCGGCCTGGAGTGGACTCCACCAACCACTGAGTTCGGTCTAAGCCATACCTTTGTTACTTGACGGAAATAGATTCGTGAGTGGTCTTGGAATGGACTCTACCAAACCAAACGGTTCCTCTACCCCGGCCTTGTGTCACACACTAGTTCTTAGTTCCTTTTCTTCAATAAGTAGGCCTGGAGTGGACTCCACCAACCCAACTTAAAGTGATTTGGATACTAAGGCTATAACAAAGGAGGACCACGCGTGAGTTCATAACTCTTGCGTTTCAGCTCAGAGTTTAAATTGTGAGGGGTTTTATGTTTGTTATGGTCTCTAATTTCAGTGTACTCCATGCTTATCTCAATAACCATACCCTTAAATACGATTATCATAATAATCATATACATGTATCTCATACATGTTATATGTGATATATTATCAATCAAACAAAGCTAGGAGATCCTACTCTAGGTCCTTCTAGATTCTTGATATAACAACACACATATTTAAATAAATAATCCAATTCATTGCAAAACTTAATCATACTAATATTTTGAAAATTAAACATGACTATCATGCTTAAAATTAAGGAAGTCATCATTTAAACACTTTAAAATGATCATAAGAATTTCATGAATTTGAAATTTACTTAACCCTTAAATTATTCAATTCAAAATTCCAAAATATAACTCTTTATATTTTCCGACCATGTGGGCTTGCCAAGTGTCGCCACATGACATCATCAAGGGGCGCCACATGGCCTTCCCAGGTGGTGCCACATGGCCTTCCCATGTGGTGCCACATGGCCTCCCGGATGACGCCACATGGCCTTCCCAGGTGATGCCACATGGCCTTCCCAGGTGGTGCCACATGGCGCTCTGGATGGCGCCATATGGTGTTCCCGGATGGCGCCACATGGCCTTCCCAGGTGATCCCAGATGGCCTTCCCAGGTGGTGCCACATGGCGCTCTGGATGGTGCCACATGGCATTCTCGGATGGCGCCACATGGCCTTCCTAGATGGCACCACATGGCGTTCTCGGCTGGTGCCACATGTCGTTCCCAGAAGGCGCCACATGGACTTATCTGGTGTTGCCTCATGTCTTTACCTGGTGCCACCACATGGCTTTACCCGATCTTGCCATGTGTCATCATTTTTATAATCCATGCCCATGCAGGTCTGCCATGTGTCATACACATGACATCTCACAGGATAATGACTATGCATGGATGACATGTGTTCTGCCATGTGTCATCACTATAATCCATATCCATGCATGGCTGCCATGTGTCATACACATGACAATTTTTAGGATAAGGACTATGCATGGTTGACATGTGTCCTACCACATGTCACTACTAAGGGTTATGTCCATGCATGGTTGACATGTGTCCCACCACATGGCATCACATAAAATTATGTCCATGCATGGCTGACATGTGTCCCACCACATGTCATCACCACGGGCATGCATATGCATGGTGGCCATGTGTCCTCCACATGGCACCTCAAGAAGCCATAACCATGCATGGGTGCCATGTGTCCCTAAACATGTCACCTCAAGGGACTATGGATATGCATGGGTGCCATGTGTCCTCACAAATGGCACCTCCATGAAATCAGGTAGAGCTTGTCCTTCTCCTTGTGATGACCATCAATGGAATTCCCATAACTCCTTCATTTCTTGTTTGTTTTGGATGTTTTTGGGCTCGTTGGAAAGCTTATCAAGAGCACAACCTGGCTCTAATACCACTGCTGGGATCTGAGCTCGAAAAGCTCTCCAATTCTTCAACCAAAATAATGATTTCAGCGGAAGGTGTTGAATCAAAACATTCAACATAGTTGAAGCACCAAGAATAGATGATCTCATCATCAATTCTAGATGATCCTATCATCTATTATAGAATAAAATTCATACTTACTTGGATCATTTGAAAGAGTTCTTCAACCGTTCAAGCGTCCGGCCTCTGGCGGTATCCATACAATCTCCAGACGATCAGATCTCCTCTTGAACACTCGTCACCACGAGAAGAGGGAGGAGAAGTTCCACTAGGCTTGCATGGGCACTACTATTATGGTCGTTCTCCCCCTATTTATAAACTTTAGGAATGTGAAATTTTCACAAAAACCCTTATTATTATGTCTATATCCACCAACGTCCATTGACCTTATGTGTGTGACCCTCTAGGTCCATATATCTCACCAGTTAATGACTCTATCAACCCAATAACACTTATTGGTCTTCCTTATCAATTAACTATATCAACATATAGATTAATTATCTAAGGATCGATTTAACCCAATCAACAGGTTGAGTCGCCAGCCCGGTGGGTGCCAAGCTACACCACGTGCTCTAGGAGATATGGAGTATATTAGAACTCTTTCATGGAACCCTGCCGGCATTGGTTACCGTGTACGTATAATCCTTCATCCACATGAGACTCATGAATGACTTAGGGTATGGTTAATTGTCAAACCCTAATCCGTCACTCAATTTAGTACTGATGCGAGTAGGAAATTATTGAGAACAACTTCTCTAATATTTCCACTACCTTGGCCAAGGATTTAACCGCATCTCATTCCTTGAGTCGATCTCCTCATATACCGAGGGTGGATTATCCCATCTTAACCACTCAATCACCTTCGAGGACTTCATGTCGTATCCAATCTATGACGTTTTGGAGATCCCGTGGCTAGGGGGTCGTAAGTCAGAGTCAAAACACGATCATCCATCCACAAGATGTCTTTGGTGTTTCAGGTCAAAGGACCACGTACACAACTGTGACATGAATCAACCTGATTGACAATTTAGGTATATTACCATTCAGGGATTCATACGGATCAATTCAGTGAACTCTTTCTCCAAAGAGCACCCACTATCTATCCTTAGTGTCTCCACATCGATGGCTATAGGATCAGCCATACTCATCATATGAGTTGGATTAGATAGTGCTATTCTTTCCGGATTATTCGATGTCCTTCTCGAATGTCCCACGAATAGGAATGTTTAGAACATATGTTTAAAGACTAGTGATCACTATATTATGATCTCATCATAATTCACTTAGTCATTGCACATGCTCATGGACTTCATTACAAACATCACACAAGAATGGCAATGAATAAATTTCATTTCAATGAACATAAACAAGAAACATGAAAGTGTGATTGTCTAATAGGCCACATAATATCCATTATGTGGGACTATGTTCCCACACGTTTTTTTTCTTTTGCATGCAGGCGTTGGATTTGATCGTAAGATGTCGATCGCGTGGACCCGAGTCCACGCAATCGTCAATCACAGCACGTGCATAAAAGCATACTTAAGTGACGGAGATCGATGCATCTTATGCCGACACATGGAGGGATCGGGAGCGTCCGATCATCGTCGTGGCTCACTCGTCGTAGATCATGATCGTGGTCTTCATCGGGATGCATTGACGCAAGTGATGGATCAGACGGTTGATATAAATTCACACGATTGGGGGTCGATCGCCATGGATCGTGGCCTGATCGTCACGCGATTGCGGCCCATTCATCTCGCAATTGAAGCCACGATTGCGTCGCAGTGATGGTACACAATCATGGAGTGATCGTGGCCATCAATTGGCTTCTATTACATCAAACGGCCTTAAAATCGTGCGGAAATTCTCCTCTAAAAGGAAGATGTATTACCTCTTTTCTTCTTTAACTTTTGATTGATTCGTGAAGCAATTAAGCAAATTTGGAGCAAAATCTTAAGTTCTTCATGATCCCCCCACGTTTAGACTCAATTGCGAAGCAATTGGAGCGGGATTGATCACGAATCATCATTGGATTTCATCGAATTTTCCCCTTGAATTCCGAACGTCCGCGAGGAAGAAATCAAGCAAAATCCGTTTCAATCCGCATGAATTGAAGCCCCATTCTTGTGGCTATCGGGTTAGTAGTGAGATTCGATCGATTAGCAAGTGGTAATTTGAGTATTTATTAGGTTTAGATCTTTAATTTTGCATTTTAGTTCTTAGTGTTCTTCAATTTCGCCCAATTTTAGTCCGAAATCTTACTGATTTTGAAAATAGTATATCTCTCTTATTATAATTCCAAATTAGTCGATTTTGGATTCATTCGATTCCTTTTTCAATCAGCTTTCTGTGGATAGCAAATTCGTCGAATTCTGAGTTCATTCTCTGTTAGCAAGGATCTATTAGTATTATTATCTTTCGTGGTGTGACTAGTGATAATGTGTAGCTTGATCTATCTTATGGTGGAGTAGAGTAAAGCATTTTTCATTTGGACATCATCCTTTTCGTCTCACCCTTTTTTGACTTTCATATATATTATATATATATATACTTGATGTTCTATGATCTTTTTGATTTAGATATTAATAAGCATCCTAGGAACCAAGGAGGAAGACAAGGAGATCAGAATCCGCGACCCACGAGGCATACAAGGAACAACGCCTTGTATGATGACCTTTTCGCTACATCCACGCATTCTAGAACTCCATCAAAGGCCTCTAGTGATTCCCTTCCAGCCGTCGCCACACCAGGGCGAGGAGAGTCGATAGACGCCCCTCTTCCTGCCGAGATAGTGAGACGACGTCTTAGCGATTACGCAAGACTAGTCATCCAAAGGCAGACTACGCGAGTCAATGCCCCTCTTCAAAGAGGTGCGAATTTTTAAATTGACTCACATATTCTTGGCCTTTTGCCCACTTTTCATGGACTACCATCGGAGGACCCATATTGACATGTGGACGAGTTCAGCCAGGTGGTGCGATTCAACCAATTCCACAATGTCCCCTCCGAGATGGCCAAGATGTGCTTCTTCCCCTTCACGCTTAAGGAAAGGGCAAAGGACTGGTTTTTCACCTTGGGCCGCGAGTTTGATTCATGGAGAGATATGGAAGACGCATTTTTACGTAAGTACTCTCGGTAGGTAAGACTAGTGCCGTGAGACGAGCCATACGCAAGTTCTCACAAGGCCCGGGTGAGGTTTTCTACGAGGCATGGGAGAGACTTAGAGATCTCTTGAGACAGTGCCCGCATCATGGTATACCTAAACATGAGATTACTCAGATTTTTTATGATGGTTTAGGTGCACCTGACAGATATTTGCTCGATGCCGCGAGTGGAGGCACATTCATGAGCAAATATGAGGATGAAGCCCTCGAGTTGATCGAGTTGATGGCGAGAATAGCCATCATCGTGCGGCTAAATCCTTCGGAGGACGGAGCGCTCCCGCTAAGGGAGGGATGTTGGAAGCGAAGATGGCAGAGATAGGTATGCTTTTAGATAAGATTGAGAAACTGACAGAAGCACAGAACTTGATCATGGATTTGCTTAAGATTCGACCAGGTTCTGATGGCCTCGCGCCAGTTTCACATGTTGATGCCTCGTCCTGTTCGCATTGCTCTAGTTTTGAGCACGTAGAGCTGGATTGCCCCGTGATGGCAATCCAAGGTCCATTTTCATTTCGGCCAAACCCTACTACATATCCAGGTTTGAGCCAGGCGAGTAGGTCAAACTACCTAAATCAGGGTTATTCTAGTTTTCATAACCCTGCTTATGCGCAACAGCGGAACGGGCAGCACACTTGATAACATGCATTTATAACTTAAATTCTTATCTTATTTCACTCATATTCATGCTTATTTTATGTAATTATCATGCATGTTATCTTAATTTTATGAATTTTCTCCATTAGAATATCATTCTACTAAAGTTCATATTTATGCATAAATTAGGGATAATTATATGTTTGATTGATGATGAATCTTCTTGAAAGATTAAATTGATATGAATAATATATTTTCCCTGACATACTTTGACTTTAGGAGATGATTTAAAGAATTAATTCCAAAGAAATAATGATTGGATGATTTAAAGAAGGAATTTCTAATGAAAGACTTGATATTATTTTCAATCCATCTCATCTTCTTGTTTTTAATTACATTTTAGATGGCATGATGTTAAAAAGGAAAAAAACTGTGATCCAATGAAGAAAATTTGGATTAAAAAGGACTTGTATATTTAAAATTATGAATTTTTTAAGTTTATGCCCTATTTCGGATTTTTATTTGATTTTTTAAGTGCATTTTGTAATTAAAAATTCGAAAAAGGGGGTTGTTCTATCCACAGAACCCGCGGATGATGTGGCACATGGACGCTGACGTGGCACGCAAGACCCGCATGGATGCGACGCGGCACGCAAGGCCACGTGGCAGAGCGTGCGAGGCCCATGCGTCGCGCAGGTGGCGCGGGTGGCGCGAACACGTGGCAGGAGGCCACGCGATCCACGCGAGTCCACGCGGACGCCCGTGTGGGGCGCCACGTGGCAGGGGGTTGCAATTGGAGGGCCCACGGGTTAGTTGTCCCTGGTAATATGATTGGGGCGGTAACGCAAGAGCATTAAACCGCCCCGGTTTATAAGCTGACCCGTTCTCGTTTTCTCTTCTGTGTGGGACTATGTTCCCACACGTTTCTTACCTTGTGCAGGACAAGTGGCGGAACCGTGGATGTTGGATACATCGGCATCAATCGAAACGAGTCAATGTGATGTACGTGGAGTCCACCCGATCTCCATCACGAGCACGTGCTCAAAAAGAGGAGTAAGTGGATGCGATTAACGACGTACTTGGCGACATGTGGACGCTTCGGGAGTGTCCGATCTTCGTGGGACAGTCGCGATTCATCGCGATTTCGGAAATCAACGTTGGGCGACACGTGGACTCATCAGAGCAGGAGATGGAGATCTGACGGTGGCAATTACTTAGCGCTCATGATCGTGGCTCACGATCGCGGCTTGATCGTCGCCCGATCGCCGCACGATCATGGCCAAATTACCATGCAATTCGGGCCACGACCACTGCTAATTGATGAGACACGATCGTCGTGAGATCGTGGCCATCAAATCGCTCTCCCGACCAGATCAAATGGCCTTAAAAATCAGGCGGAAATTCTCCTTTAAAAAGACGATGTATTCCCTCATTTCACTTCAACTTTTGATTGATTCGTAAAGAAATTAAGAAAATTTGGAGCAAAGTCTTAAGTTCTTTGTGATCCCCCCGCATTTAGACTCAATTGCGAAGCAATTAGAGCGGGATTGATCGCGAATTTCCCCTTGATTTCATCGAATTTTCCCCTTGAATTCCGAACGTCCGCGAGGAAGAAATCGAGCAAATTCGCTTCAATCCACGTGAATTGAAGCGCCATTCTTGCGCCAATCGGGTTAGTACTGAGATTCGATTCATTATCAAGTGGTAATTTGAGTTTTTATTAGATTTAGAACTTTAATTTCGCAAATTTATTCTTAGTGTTCTTCATTTTCCCCAAATTTTAGTCTGAAACTTCTATTATCTTGAAAATAGTATATCTCTCTAATTCTAATTCCAAATCCCTTTATTTTGGTTTCATTCGATGTCTCTTTTCATCAGCTTTCCGTGGTTAGCAAATTTGTCGAATTCCGAGTTCATTTGACCCTTTAATTTAACGTTTGACCGAGATTGTTCATTTTTCATGAGAATTTGAACGTTGACTTTCAGAGTGAATTACTTTTGAAATACAAATCGGAATTCAATCATTTTGGTCTCTTTAGATTTCTCTGGTTCTTAGCTTTTCATTGATATATAAATTTTAAGATTTGGATATCATTTGACTAGTCAATTTGAAGATTTTCTTTGAGGTGTTCATTTCGGGGATGTTATGATCTTTGATTTTCAATAATTAATAGTAAATCCATTTCTTATCCAAAAATCACGAATTCTATATCAATAAATTTCATTTTCTCTCTAGTTTCTAAATATATAATTTTTGTAATCTTTTGACACCTTTTGATTCTTTGATTTTTCAGAACTCCGACTGTTGGTCAAAGTTAACTATTTGACTTTGACTTTTGACTTTTGTCTGTCAAATCCGAGAATTCAAATATTAAAATTTCTTATTTAGTCTATTTATATAGTTTCTATTTATAACATCTTATTTTTACTTCTTTTGAACCTCTTTTAAACCTAAGTTTGAACAAGTCAACTTTGCACTTAAAGTCAATGGTGCTCTCTGTGGATCGACCTGATACTTACACACTACTTGATTTTCTATCTTTATATTTGTGAGTTTGGTTTTCTAAATTTTGTTTGACCGACGTTTGTGTGTTTTAACGACCGCACTAAAATGTTTTGTCGACACTCTATATCATTAGCCCTACGGATCCGCGCCGCAGCATATGGGGAACCCGAGGCCCACATCTTTCGCCCCCGGTCTTCGTTGAGTGGTCACACCGCCACCGGCAGTCCCACCTCTCGCACCTTCAGTTGACCCCGTCATGAGTGCATTAGCACAAATGATGAGTAAACTGAATGAGGTTAGCGACCGACTCGACCGAGTCAAAGGGGCTAAAGCCCAATGCTCTTATGCTTCTACCGAGCAAAGGAAGGGTAAGCGAGTTGAATTTATAGATCAATTACCTTCCCAACCTTTGGCAAATCCCAGGAATGTAGGTCAAGCATCGTCGAGCCGCACCCACAATGTGCACGTAGTTCGCATTGATAGTGCATCAGAGGAGGCACATGCCATATCGGGCCTACGTAGCGGCAAGGTCTTAGTGGATCCTCATACAGACCACAAGCGCCGCAAGGACCCGCTTGAGGAGAGGGACGACCGTCCATCTCCCACGATTATCCTGGAGGAGGACTCTGAGGATGAGGAGGCACCCGATGAGGAGAGTAGGGCAGAGCCCAATCTCGAGGTTTACAAACCTCTAGTGTCATATCCTCAGCTATTGAGCCGGCCGAGAGTCTCTAAGAGTGATAGTGATGATACATTATTAGAGGCTTTTTGATGGAGAGTTATTTCGAAACATGAACACAAGGGTTCCAAGTGAACCAATATTCCTCCTTATTCATGAGTTTGAGAAATTATCCATTCATTAAATGGATGAAGAAGACCTCTCTAAATAATAAAAGAGAGAGTAGATCTTAAGGGAATTATTTTCCCTCCCTATTTTATACTGATCTAAAGATTGACTTGGTCAAAGCATTTAATCCTTATCCTTAGATGCTTAGAATTCCTTGAGTGGACCAAGTCAACCACCTTCTACCTTGATATAGGTTCCCTATTTTCCAAACTATATCCACCATATCATAGGTACCTTATATAGCTATAAAGTAATGATCTCAAAATTAATAGGAATCCTTTTGATATTAAATGTTCTTCTCTTTGAAATCCTCCCTTAGTTAGAATTTAGGAGAGATCTAAACTATTATTACATATGGAAGCATGGCCATTGAATTCTATTTCAAGTCAAGCACAATTGAAGAGGAAATGAAATATGACCTTCTTACCATTATGAGATCAAAGAAGATACCTACAAACCATCTATAAAAAGCTTGAAGGAAGAATCAACAAGGAGAGTTACCTCCCCTCTAAACAAAGTCCTCATGGAGTTCAAAGACTACTTCACGTCTTCCCTCCCTACTGGTGTGGACCACAGATAATACAAAAGAGCGAAATCCATTCAGAGACACTGTGGAGAGAAGCCGACAAGTTCTCTATTTCTAGACTCTGCTCATTAAGAAAGAGAATAAAGGCTAACCGGAGATGACTAAGGACAAATAACAAGAGAAGAACTCCGGGCGGCTAAAGATAGCAATTTTAACGCTGATTCCACTGAAGTTGAGCAAAACATATGACCTTGAGTCCTACAAGTAAAGAGACAAAGTTCACACGAAGCACAATTATCCGACCTTGGTATTTCTGCGGTGCAAACTTCCATCGTGGACCAAACTAGCTCGCCAACACAACTTGTCGGAAACTGCTCAACAAGAGGTAAAGCACGAACTCCCACAACCCTCCTGTTATTCACAGAAAGCACACCATATCAACAGACTTCCAAAGACGTGCGGAAATTTCCTAAAATATCTATCACATACACGGGACATCCCCGACACCTGACGAACTTGAAGACTCAACCGATGACTCCTGCCGACTCCAACACACAATCGCATGATTAAGCAGCCATGATATCAATGTTGTTGAACGATCCATTCCAATGTATTCTCTCCCTACAGTAAAGCGCGAACACAAGACAAAGACAAAATGGAATTTCGCGATGTCGGAATAGCTGTCAATTCGCGACGTCTGGAAGACGTTCTCTCTCCGTCCAACACCAACTTAACAGAGCTTCCTCAAAGAAGAGGAAACCGAACTTCTGTATCTTCCTTGCTGACGTGGAATGTAAAATGATCCGTCGTCACGAAGAGACCCCAAGACCTCCCAAGCGTGTAACTGCCGACTCGACACCATTCTTCACGTCTATTCGGGTTTCTCTCTCATTCTTCTCTCCTATAAAATGACGATTGTAACCGAGATAGCGGATGATGTTTTTTGAATGAAATTTGGATACCCCTTCACATTCGTGTTCACACCCGTATCCCATAAAATCCTTCTGCCTCTCCTTCATCACCGAGTTCTATCCTCCACTGTCTTTTCTCCCTCCCATTCTTTCGCTTTCCATTACTGTCGGTCAAAGACTTAACGAGGAAATATAATATCATCTGACGTCTTCAAGAGCGTTATATTTCCGCCTCGGTCAGGTAACATCCTCAATTATTGTCAAAGTGATTAATAGTTCTATTTCCAATCTTTGTAAGTCCAACAATCGTCACCATTCTTCATTGCATTCATTCCTGCCGCTTCTCATATTTCCGCAATATCCGTTCCGCCACTCTCGATCTTTCCGTCCATCTATTTCATCCCTATTCGCCAATTCACTCTTTCTTTACATCGTATTTCTTCCCCTCCATTCACGTCTCTTCTTTCGGCCTATCTGTTCTCTATTCTTATTTCTTACCCGAATATAAAATATCTCGTAATCTCAGTCAACACTCAACCCCCTTCTTAATATTCTAACCATATTCCGATCAACGCCTCCTCTTCCTTATCATATTTAATTATATATTATTCCTCTTCCATATTTCTTCTCAATTCTTATTATCTATCTTATCACCCCGTCAATCTCTCGTTCATTACACAACCCACCACCACCCTCTATCTATCCTATATCTCTTCTCATCATATTCTCTGTTATCATCTCTATCATAATTCCATCATCATCTAAACTATTTAATAGTATACCTATTCTTCTTCTCTTCATAACTATAGTCTTATTCATTAATAATATATAAATATATATATTATCTTTTCATCTAAACTCTTCTCTTCATCCTTCTGAATTATTCTTCAATATATTCTCACTGAATTATAAATTCATTTCATAGTGATATCACTTCATAGGTCCTCCCTAATTTGTAGGAATATTATCAATTTTAGAAATATCGTACATCACTTTTAGACATGTTATTATCACCTTCCCTTTAGTAGATGCCATCCAGCATATTCCATCCTACGCGAAGTTCTTAAAAGGACTTTGCACCCCTACGAGGAAGCCGAAACGTATCCATATGAGTAAGACTATTAGTTCTATCATGCTGAGTATGCTTCCTCGTAAGCGACGTGATCCGGGAGCTCCCATGATTAGTTGTGAGATAGGGGGCAGGACTTTCACTCGATCTCTCCTCGACACGGGGGCTAGTGTCAATATTCTCCCGAAGGGAGTGTATGACATTTGTCCACTTGACGAGTTGCAGCCATTATTTATCGAGTTGAGCTTAGCGGATGGATCCTTGAGACGACCTCACGGCATGGTGGAGGATGTGATAGTTAAGGTCGAAAACTGCTACTTTCGGTAGACTTTTATTATCGTGGATATGAAATCCACGAAGGACTTCACCGACTCCCCATCATATTAGGGAGATCATTTTTAGCTACTGCGAAAGCGATCACCGATTGGGGCAAGGGGGAAGTTATATTTCAGGTTGGAGATAGCACGATGAAGGTGAGCATGAACAAGTTGATGCGCCATCCTTCACATGAGTCCAATGAGGTAGGCGTCATCGATATTTACGAGGATCCAGAGATCTCGAGTTGTATCAAGGAGACGATGGCGGCTATTGAGGACAGGAGCTTCGAGGAGCCCAAGGATGATCCATTTCCCTCCGGCGAGACGGCACCCGAGCTAAATCCGTTACCTTCTACGCTAAAATATGCTTTTCTTGATCATCATTGTGCTAACCCTGTTATTATATCCTCACAACTAGATCAGGACCAAGAGGAGAGATTATTGGCGGTCTTGCGAGGAAGGAAGGAAGCAATCGGATGGAATTTGTCGGACTTAAGGGAATTGATCCCTCTTTGTGCACGCATCACATTTTCCTAGAGGAGGACTCTCGTTCCTCTAGAGAGGCACAAAGAAGGCTAAACCCTAAGGTATGGGATGCCGTTAAGGATGAAATCCTTAAATGGCTTAATGCAGGTATCATATATCCCATCTCCGACAATACATGGGTCAGTCCGGTGCATGTTGTCCCCAAGAAGACGGGGATCACCGTGACAATAAATGACAAGGGCGAAGAACTTCAGATGCGTCTTCCGACGAAGTGGAGAGTATACATCAACTATCGGAATCTTAACACAGCGACGAAAAAGGACCACTTCACCTTGCCATTTATTGACCAAATTCTTGACAAGCTTTCAGGTTAAGGATTTTATTGCTTCCTAGACGGCTACTCCGGGTACAATCAATAGTGATACATCCCGATGATCGGAGAAGACGACGGTTTACATGTCTACTTGGCACATATGCATTTCAGCGCATGCCATTTGGACTATGTAACACTTCTACCACATTTCAGAGGTACATGATGGCCATCTTCTCCGATTTTATAGGAAAGAGCATGGAGGTCTTCATGGATGACTTTTCAGTTTTCGGGCCGAGTTTCGATGCATGCTTAGAGCACTTAACGCAAATCCTTGACGTTTGCGTTGAGAAACACCTACTCCTTAGTTGGGAGAAGTCCCACTTCATGGTACAAGAAGGTACAGTGCTTGGGCATTTAGTCTCAAGCAAAGGTTTGGAAGTGGACAAGGCCAAGGTTGAGGTAATCCAAGACCTTGCACTCCTTAAATCGATAAGGGAACTTAGAATTTTCCTAGGGCATGTCAGTTTTTATCGTCGCTTTATTCAGGATTTTGCTAAAGTTTCAAAACCACTGACTTCTCTTATATGCAAGGAAAAAGACTTTATCATTGAGGAAGAAGGGAAGCACGCCTTTATGCAGTTGAAGCAATCATTAGTAGAAGTGCCTATTTTACAAAGTCCTAATTGGGACTTACCTTTGGAGATTATGTGTGACGCTTCTGATTTTGCAGTGCGTGCGGTTCGGGCAACGAGTCAACAAAAAGCCGACTGCCATATGTTACGCAAGCAAGACACTAGCCGACGCTCAACTTAATTACACAACTACAGAGAAGGAGTTGTTATCGGTTGTCTTTGCTTTGGAGAAGTTTAGGCCGTACATCTTGGGCAGCAAGATCATTGTCTACACGGATCATGCCGCATTAAAGTACTTGTTGTCCAAGAAAGAGGCTAAACCGTGACTGATTAGATGGGTTCTCCTCCTTCAAGAATTCGATTTGGAGATCAAAGACAAGAAGGGAAGTGAGAACTCAGTGGCTGATCATCTTTCTCGACTCCATACTGCATCTTAAGGTGAGATTTGTGACACATTTCCTGATGAGCAGCTCCTCGCCGTTGCGACTAAGGTACCCTGGTTTGCGCATATTGTTAATTACTTAGTCACAAAATCTGTCCCCGATTATTGGAACACGCATCAAAAGAAGAAATTTTCCTATGATATTCGATATTATTTTTGGGAAGAACCCCAATTGTTCCCTATAGGGGCTGATCAGATTATTCGGCGATGCGTTTTGGAGGAGGAACAAGAGCATATTCTATCGATGTGTCACTTATCTTTATGTGGAGGACATTTTACATCGAGAATGACTGGAGTGAAGGTACTAAAAAGTGGCTTCTATTGGCCAACTCTATTCAAGGATGCGATCAAGTATTGCAAGGAATGTCTAAAGTGTCAATCCGCATTGAACATCTCAAAGCGAGATGAAATGCCCTTGCAAACCATCCTTGAGGTAGAAATTTTTGATCTTTGGGGGATTGACTTTATGGGACCATTTCCACCATCGGAGGGAAAAGAGTACATTCTTGTAGCAGTGGACTATGTGTCCAAATGGGTCGAGGCGATACCGACGAGGACAAACGATCATCGAGTGGTTAATAAGTTTATTGTTAACAATATCTTTTCTCGATTTGGTTTTCCTAGAGCTATTATTACTGATGGTGGATCTCATTTTACTAACTCTCATTTCAAGAGTTTACTTAAGAAATATGGAGTTCATCATCGTGTCACGACCCTGTATCACCCCCAAGCGAATGGCCAAGTAGAAGTCAGCAATAGAGAAGTCAAAAACATCTTGAAGAAGATCATTTGCACGGATGGAAGAGATTGGGCAGTGAAGCTACCCGATGCTCTATGGGCCTACCGCACCGCATTCAAGACACCCATTGGGATGTCTCCTTTTAGGCTCATTTATGGCAAACCTTTACACCTCCCGGTCAAGTTAGAGCATAGAGAATATTGGGCCATTAAAAAGCTCAATCTATCTCTTGATCAAGCTAGAAAAGAAAGACCTCTACAAATTCAAGAGCTTCAAGAACTACGGAATGAATCGTATCAAAATGTCGAGATCTACAAAGCCAAAAATAAATCCTTTCATGAAAAGCACATTAATAGGAAAACTTTTCATGTTCATGATAAGGTATGGCTTTATAATTCTCTTCTTAAACTATTTCCAGGGAAATTGCGCTCAAGGTGGGATGGTCCATATGAAATCCTTGAAGTGTTTGACAATGGATCGATCTTGATTTTAGACCCCAAGACCAAAAATTCCTTCAAGGTAAATGGACATAGATTGAAACCATATATTGGTGAAGAAGGACCCCCAGCTCCCCATAGTGAAGAGCTGCAATCCCTTGAGATCTCAGCCACTAATTACTCGCTAGAGGGAGTTACGTCTAGCTAAAGACGGAAAACGTAGTGCTTGTTGGGAGGCAACCCATCCTTATTTTTATTTTTGCATTTATTCTCTACTTTTGTTCCTGTTTTAGAATTTATTTTTACTTTTATATTTGTTGTTTGCTTTGATGTTTGTTGTTGTTTTTCTATAAGTTCAGTAGGTGCTAAGGAGAAGGGAACATTAAAAGAAGAAATTCAACCTCAAATCAACTCCAAAAAGGAAGAGAAGAATGCAAATGTTATAAATTCCCGATAACTTTTTCTTTTCTCCCCTATGTCTCTTTTGCTTTTCACTGATGTTGCATGCCATGTATACTGATTTTCATCACTTTTTCCATGAGCATGTTGATTTTTATTGAGGACAATAAAAGGAATGAGCATGGCTGGGAGTTTTCTAGAAAACTAAAAATTTTCAAAATTTTTAAAATTTTTGCATTCCTTCGTTTGGTATTCTATGCATGATCTGATTTTTAAACATGTGAACATCAACATGATCTTTCCGAAACCACATGAAATAGTAAAGCATAGAGTACATTAACACCTCCACTTGTTTACAAAGTTGTGGGAAGAGCAACCTTAAGTGTTATGTTGAGGAGATGGTAGAGTCGATGAAATTATGGATCTAGGTATTCCTTTGGGGAACTGACCGATCGTGGCCATCAATCTGTCTCCACAATCGCATCAAACGGCCTAAAAATCGGGCCCATTTTCCCCTTTAAAAGCATGTATTTCCCCCTTCTTTTCTCTTAACTTTTGATCGACTCGTGAAGAAATTAAGCAAGTTTCAAGGAAGGTCTTAAGTTCTCGTGATCGTCTGCTTCCAAGAGTGTAGAGACGCAGCCATTGAAGTATGATAATCACGATTTCATCTCTTGATTTCATCGAATTTTCCCCTTCAATTCCGAACGTCCACGAGGAAAAATCCCAGCAAATTCGCTTCAATCCACGAGAATTGAGGCCCCATTCTTACGGCGATCGGGTTAGTAGTGAGATTCGATCGATTATCAGGAGGTAATTTCAGTTTTTATTAGATTTAGAAGTTTAATTTTGCAAATTATATCATAGTGTTCTTCATTTTCCCCAAATTTTACACCGAAAAGATGCTGATTTTGAAAATAGAATATCTCCCTTACTATAATTTCAAATCACTTGATTCTGGTTTCAGTGGATTCCTCTTTTCCTCAGCTTTCTGTGGATTGCAATTTCATCAAATTCCGAGTTCATTTGATCCTCCAATTTAATATTTGACCGAGGACTGTTCATCTTTCATCAGAAGTTAAATGTTGACTTTCGGGGTCAATTACTTTTGATTTACAAATCAGAATTTGATAATTTTGGTCTTGTTAGATTCCTCTAGTTCTTAGCTTTCCATTGACATAAGAATTGCAAGATTTGGATTTTATTTGACCATTCAATTTGAAGATTTCCTCCGAGGTATTAATTTCGGGGATTTTCTGATAGTTGTATTTCAATAATTCATAATAAATCCATTTCTTATTCATAAATCACGAATTCTATATCAATAAATTTCATTTTCTCTTTAGTTTCTAAATATATAATTTTCATAATCTTCTGACTCTGTTTGATTCTCTGATTTTACAGAACACCTACTGTTGGTCCAAGTCAATGCTTTGACTTTGACTTTTGAGTTTTCTCTGTCAGACCCGAGAATTAAATTCTTAAAACTTCTTATTTATCTTATTTATATTATTTCTATTCCTTAAATCTTATTTTCTCTTATTTAAAACTCCTTTTAAACCTAAGTTTGACCAAGTCAACTCTATGATACTTACACAATACTTGATTTTTATATCTTATCTTTGTGAGTTCAGTTTTATAAATTTTGTTTGACCATCGTCTTTGTGATTTAACGACGCGCGAAAACGACACGTTAGTGGCGGGAAAGAGTTTCATCTTCATTACATCTGCCGACACATTATGAATCTGATTAATCTCACATACTTGATTAAGCTCGTCGACATGTCTATAAGGATCCTCAGAAGGTTTACCATGGAAGATAGGTAACATACTCATCACATGCGAATCTATCCTAAAATTCGCATTTCTAGCTAAAGGTGCATGAATACGAGTAACGAGTCTTTGAAGAACAGGCCTAGCATAATCACTAATACGTCTCCTAACATTTCCCTCATCATTCAAGGCCATATCTAAGGTCGATGATGACGCGGAAGATTAAAGTGATTGCAAGGAACGTTCAAAAAGATCTAAGTGTAAAGGATTATCCCTCGTTCTCCAATCTGACTCTCGTCTCATAAATATGCACTAATATATATTATATAATAATAAGAAGAGACACTATAAAATTATTCAACAATGAAAAATTAATCGTACCTGATTGTCGCTATTCGTGAGAGTTACGCTCTCCCAATTCGAGTATGATGCGATGATCGTCCGTCGTCTGTAGAGAGAGACTAATCACTTAATCTCGTCGAAATTGAGTATCTAAATGAAAGATTTCTGCTACAAATAGCTCAGTGTAGGATACATTTGGATTAAAATAAAAAAAGAAACAGAAAAATCAGAGTTAACCGAGTCAAAATCGACGATTTTTCTCAAAAATAAGCCTTAATTCCCCGGCAGCGGCGCCATTTGACGAGACTAAATCGTATGGTCGTTGAATGCACACGACTTAGTGTCAAAACAAAGTCCTAAACTTACCAAATTATGATTAATCACTTTAATTAATTAGTATTATTGTAATTAAGGGTCGAATCCACGGAGAATTAGGGAAATTTGAGAGATATCTTTGAAATTCGGTCAAATCGGATGACGAAATGAGGTTAGAAATTAGGGAATTTATGATATTAAGAAAGACAACTCAATTTCGAATCCACGGAATCAAAAATCAGATGATTTGGTTGAGAATTCGCAGAGTAATCGAAGTTTACAAATAGAAGAAAAATCGTGTCGCGAAAATGATTAAAAACAGAAATTAAAACAAAATTAAACTTAATCTACTATTCGAAATGTAAAATTAACACTAAATGATGAAAGATTAAGATGAAATCACGCAACCTAACCTAAATTAGCCTTCGAAATGATCCAATTAATCACCGGATGCAAGGCTTTTCATTCCAAATTGACGAAGACGAAAATTGGAGTTCAAGATCTGATTTCTTCCTTCTCCTTCGATCAAACTTTGATTTCAAGCATTCATTGGATGCGGAAATGCATCAAGATTACACAGAATCAAACGGCACGCGAATTGATGCTCTAAACACAGAGAATTTGATGGATGATCGCGGGCCACTTATTCCGCAGCGAAGAACGTCTTTTAAAAATACAAAAATGAAGCGTGGCTGTGGGATGAAAGGGCGTTTCGCGATGGACGGCTCAGATCGCATGTCGCTTGATCGAAACGACACTTCACTTAATCGACGTTAGATCTTGATCGTGCGGTTAAGATTGATCGGAGGTCCATCAGCGTCGATTAATCTCAGCCGTTATAACGGATGTGATCGACGGCTGCGATTTATTCACTTAAGTGAATATTAAAGCACGTGCGCTATTTGGAGATCGGGTGGACCTCGTGTCCTCTACATCGACGGGCTTATTCCTCGCGATGTCGATCCGACGCACGAGAGGCTGCCACGTCGCCTGCAAACATTAATTCGATGGGATTTTAGTCCCACAAGGAGAAAATAATGGACAATCGTGTGTATATAAGGTGAGCTGAAATGGACGATTATATAACACTATATATAGTAAATATAAATATCCTCCTACGTGTCACTTCCATGCCACGCAGGCGCTCGCGCGCGTCCACGTGGGCCCGCGCGATAAATACCCACTTTTTGCATTTTTTTATTTAATTAAATCATTTAAAAATCGAAAAATACACTTAAATAAATTCAGAAAAATTCCAGAAAATTCTATAAAATTGGAAAAATCATAACTTTCAAAATATAACTCCAAATTAAGTCAAATTTGTTTTGTTGGATCAGAAATTGACTAATCTATCATTATAAAAAGTCAAATTATTAAAAAAATAAGAGAATAAATTATAATTAATTTAATACATTTATGTACTTTATAAAATAACTTAATAAAAATACATAAATGTTAATAAAGATATTTTCTCTTATATTTTTATCATTAAAACATGTTTCTGATCTCACTTACAATTAGGATTAAAGATTATAATTTTTAATTATTTATAATAATCCATAAATTAGTGTATTTTAAGATCATAACATAAATTAATACAAAATGATAGAAATATGTTTAAAATATGATAACATGCATATATTTAGAATAATTAATGCCTTTAATTGCATTAATAATCATGTAATTAATGTAAAAATAGCATGTTGTCAGGAACCATAAAATCTAAACTAAGGATTTACTCAAGCTCATAGTATGATTTTTCAAAACTTTCTATACTTCTTATCTACTCATTCTTCTTTCGAAATCTTGAGTTAATGACTCCTTGCATGCACATCCTTCCGCTTTCCATAGCAAGTCGTAGCTTGTATCATCCTTTGTTGGCACTACTATTATTGACATAGTGAAGCTCCCTGATCCATAGAGATACCAAAACCTCTTCGGGGGAATAAGCTGCATGTCTACTAAGGACGACACATGGGTAGGATGAGCACCGTGAAATGAGTTATGTTGTTTTTCAATAAAGTTGCATGAAAAGCCTTAAAAATTTCAAATTCTGAATTATCTAATCTCTTTCTTCAAAAAGGCTTGCAGCAAGTAGAATTAGGATGAATAAAGTAGAATTAGAAAGAAAGAAAAAAGACAAAAAAATAGAATTAGGATGAAAGAAAGAAAAATAAAAAAAGTAGAATTAGAATGGTAAGCTACCTTCCATGTGTTTTAGCCGACTCTATTTTATAGCCACTATGTATGAAAAGGATGATGCTTGTTTCTACTTCTTGTGCTCTTATCATTCATGTCCATAGTGCAAGGAGGAAGCAACGATTGGTTTGGTATGATGATTTTTTTTTTATGTATACTTCTATCAGTATGTAGAGCAAGAGCATTCTTAGTTCTTATGGTGGATTAAAGTGTTTGTCGGAGGAATGTTGTGACCCAAAGTTTCTAGTACATTACTTTCTTCTTGGCATCATATAAGGTAGAACATTCATTTCAGATTCTATCAATGCTTAACCCATGGTTTTCTAAGCTTGTTAGTCCTATAACATATTCTTTCTCTTTCCATTGCTAAGGGACTAGCAATGATTTAAGTTGGGGGTGTGATAACATGCATTTATAACTTAAATTCTTATCCTATTTCACTCATATTCGTGCTTATTTTATGTAATTATGATGCATGTTATCTTAATTTTATGAATTTTCTCCATTGGAATGACATTCTACTAAAGTTCATATTTATGCATAAATTAGGGATAATTATATGCTTGATTAATGATTAATCTTTTTGCAAGATTAAAATAATATGAATTAAATATTTTCCCTGGTGTACTTTGACTTAAGGAGATGATTTCAAGAATTAATTCCAAGGAAATAATGATTTGATGACTTAAAGAAGGAATTTTTAATGAAAGACTTGATATTATTCTCAATCCTTCTCATTTTCTTGTTTTTAATTATATTTTAGATGGCATGATGCTAAATAGGAAGAAAATTGTGATACAATGGAGAAAATTTGAGATTAAAAGGAGTTGTACTTTCAAAGTTATTAATTTTTGAAGTTTTAGATCTTTTTTCGATTTTTATCTGATTTCAAATTGATTTTTTTATTGAATTTATATTAATTTTTCTTATTAAAATCACGAAAAGGGGGGTTTTTTATTCCACAGACCCTAAAGATGACGTGGCACGGATGCTGACGTGGTGTGCAGAGCTGACGTGGCACGCGAGACCAGCGCGGATGCGACGTGGCACTGAGGCCACGTGGCAGCGCCGTGCATGGCCCACGCGAGGCGCAGGTGGCGCGAACACGTGGCAGCAGGCCACGCGGGTCCACGCGGATGCCCGAGTGGGGTGCCACGTGGCAGGGGGGTTGGCATTTGGAGGGCCCACGGGTTAGTGGGCCTTGATAATATGATTGGGGCGGTAACGCAATAGCGTTAAACCGCCCCACAATTTAGGCTCACGATTTCTGGTTTTTTTCTTCCGCGTGGGACTATGTTCCCACACATTTTTTTTCTTTTGCAGGCAACGTGGCGGCACTGCAGGAGTTGGATCTGATCGCAAGACATCAATCGCGTGGACCCGAGTCCACACAATCGTCAATCACAGCACGTGCATAAATGCACACTTAAGTGACGGAGATTGATGGATCTTATGCCGACATGTGGAGGGATCGAGAGCATCCGATCATCGTCGTGGCTCACTCGTGGTAGATCGTGATCATGGTCTTCATCGGGATGCATTGACGCAAGTGATGGATCAGACGGTTGATATAAATTCACGCCGTGGATCGTGGCCCGATTGTCGCGCGATCGTGGCCCATTCATCGCGCAATTGAAGCCACGATTGTGTCGCAGTGATGGTACACAATCATGGGGTAATCGTGGCCATCAATTGGCTTCTAATCGATCAAACGGCCTTAAAATCGAGCAGAAATTCTCCTCTAAAAAGACGATGTATTCCCTCTTTTCTTCTTCAACTTTTGATTGATTCATGAAGCAATTAAACGAATTTGGCAGAAAATCTTAAGTTCTTCGTGATCCCCGCATTTAGACTCAATTGAGAAGCAATTGGAGCGAGATTGATCACGAATCATAATTGGATTTCATCGAATTTTCCCCCTGAATTCCGAATGTCCGCGAGTAAGAAATCAAGCAAAATCCACTTCAATCCGCGTGAATTGAAGCCCCATTCTTGTGGCAATCAGGTTAGTAGTGAGATTCGATAAAATATTAGGTGGTAATTTGCCTATTTATTACGTTTAGATCTTTAATTTTGCGTTTTAGTTCTTATTGTACTTCAATTTCGCCCAATTTTAGTCTGAACTTTTTCTGCTTTTGAAAATAGTATATCTCTCTTATTATAATTCCAAATCACTGGATTTTTATTCAATCATCTTTCCTGTGGATACCAAATTCGTCGAATTTTGAGTTCATTTAGCCCTTCAATTTAACGTTTGATCGAGCACTGTTTATTTTTCATCCGAATTTGAACATTGACTTTTGGGGTCAATTACTTTCAAAGTACAAATCAGAATTTAATCATTTTGGTCTCTTTAGAGTCCTTTGGTTCTTAGATTTGTATTGATATATAAATTTTAAGATTTGGATATCATTTGACAGTAAATTTGAAGATTTTCTCTGAAGTGTTCATTTCAGGAATTTTCTGATCTTTGATTTTCAATAATTCATAGTAAATTCATTTCTTATCAAAAAATCACGAATTATATATCAATAAATTACATTTTCTCTCTAGTTTCCAAATATATAATTTTCTTAATCTTCAGACACCTTTTGATTCTCTAATTTTACAGAACTCCGACTGTTGGTTGAAGTCAACGCTTTGACTTTGACTTTTGACTTTTCTCTGTCAAATCCGAGATTTCAAATCCTAAAATTTCTTATTTAGTATAATTATATCGTTTCTAGTCATAAGATCTTATTTTTAATTCTTTAAAACCTCTTTTAAGCCTAAGTTTGACCAAGTCAACCTTGTTCTGAGTGGATTGACCCGATACTTACACTTTACTTTTTTTTCTATCTTTATCTTTGTGAGTTCGGATTTATAATTTTTTTTACCGACCTTTGTATGTTTTAATGACCGCACTAAAATGCTTCGTCACTAACCCACTAGCTATTAGATATGGGATAGATGATCTCTGCGTTTAGCCACTTAAGAATTTCTTCTTTGACCACTTCCTATACCTTAGGGTTAAGTCGTCTCTTGGTTTCCCTAACGGATATGGACTTGTCTTGTAAAAAGATGTGATGAGTGAATAGTGAGGGGTCAAATCGTTTCATGTTAGGGTCTAACCGATTGCATGTTCATTCCATCACATTACATTGAGTAATCGTTTCTCCTGCTCCTAATCAAGCCAGAAGAAATGATCATCGACTTTGTGCGCTCCGTGTTAAGAAAAGTATACTCGATTTTAGATGGTAGAGTCTTGAGCTCTAATGCAGGCTCGTCCAATGGTAGCTCCTTGAAATTTGCTTCCTAATTGATTGCCATGACTTCTTCTATGCAAGCTTTAATATCTTGGTCATCACAAAGGTCAATGGCACCCAATTCCTCAGAAGCTCATGAAGGGTATTTCATTAACTTGTTGATGTTGACCTTCACCGTATGCTCTCTCACCTTCAAGATTACTTCTCCTTTCCTCCAGTCTATTACGGCTTTCGCGGTAGCTAAGAAGGGTGGTCCTAAGATGATTGGGGCTTGACTAAGCTCCTTGGTCATTTTCATGTCTATGACTAGGAAGTCTACCAAAAAATAGTAATCTTCTATTCTTATGATTATGTCTTCTACTATGCCATGAGGTTTTCTTACCAATTCATCTGCTAAGCATAATTCTATGAAGAAAGGCTACATAATTCTAAGGATGTTGATACTAGCTTTGGTATCTAACAAGGTCTAGTAAAGGTCATTCCTCCAATTTCAGTCGTGATCATGGGTGCCCTCGGATCTCTCTTTTTAATTGGTAGGGAATTCATCATAATTGAACTTACTTGTTTCGCATAATTGGATCCTTTTGGGATTCCTACAGGGTGTGCATATGCCTTGGAAGGCATCTAGTAGGTGATCGTCTGATTCATTTACCTTGGCTCTAGGGTGATTTAGTGCTTGAGAATAAGGCACAGGAGGCTTGTATGTATCGGGGTTAGGTTCAGCCTTTGTCTATTCTTCCTCATCCTCAGAATCACTATCTAGCTCCACGATAATTGATGTTTCTTCGTCTATCTGGCCTTGGTGGAATGGATGATCCTTGTATGGATATGGTAAATCTTTACCACTTTGAAGGCTCGATATAGCTAATGTCGTTTCAACCGCTTCATCATCAATATGAACATGATTCCTTGTGTTGATTCATCATCAACTGTGTTAGGTTTGACGACGCCCCTTGATTCCTTGTGTTGGAGGTGGCTTGTGATGGTAATTGGTCAAAAAATGAAACCTGCTTGCCCTTATTTTTATCAATCGCGTGAGGAATGTTCGTCTTCACAAAGTCTTGTATCTCGTTCATGAGCGAGTTCATCCAATTCATTTGCTCCACTAATTGTGAGATCGTCTTGAGAATCGGGTCCAATACTAGTGCATTCTAAGTGTAGGATTGTTGTTGCGGGGCATAGGTCATTTGTCTTGTGTTTGCGTAGGGTTGTTGCTGACCAGTGTTGTATGTCGGAGGATATGTATGATCGTTATTCAACCAAAATTGTGTATGTTGTGAAGGATTGTTATTGAAAACAGGGTTATTGTAATAATTTGGTATGAGCTTGGATAATTTGGTTGGCCCTCTTGACTTTGCCCTCCTATTGGGCCTTGTCTGTACATGCCCTAGCCTTGTATTGCCAGGACTGGGCAATATATCTCGACATGGTCAAGTCTTGAGAAATTTGCACATGGAGACTGATAACATGCATATTTAACTCAAATTCTTATCTTATTTAACTCATATTCACGCTTATTTTATGTGATTATGATGTATGTTATCATAGTTTTCATGAATTTTCTCCATTGGTATGACATTCTACTAAAGTCCATATTAATGCATTAATTAGAGTTAATTATGTGCTTTACGAATATTTAATCTTTTACAAGGTTAAATAAATAGAAATTAATTACCTTCCTTTGACTTTACTAGATGATTTCAAGGATTAATTCCAAGAAAAAATGATTGGATGATTAAAAGAGAGAATTCTTAATGAATGACTTAGTATTATTTTCAATCCATCCCATTTTCTTCTTTGAAATTATATTTTAGATGGCATAATATTAAAGATGAAGAAAATTGTGATCCAATGGAGAAAATTTGAGTATGAAAGGAGTTATATTTGTAAAGATATTAATTTTTGAATTTTTTAGATTTTAATTTGATTTTTTATTGATTTTATTCCTTACTTAAAATTGCAAAAAAGGAGGTATTTTCCGCAGGAACCATGGGCTGATGTGGCACGGGACCTGCGCGGATGCGACATGGCACGCAAAGCCACGTGGGAGAGCCACACGAGCCCATGCGGCGCCTGGGTGGCGCGTAGGTGGCGCGGATGCGTGGCAGGGCCACGCGAGTCCACGCGGATGCCCGGGTGGCGCCACATGGTAGTGTGAGGGGGCTGCCAAGTGAAGGGCCCACGGGTTAGTGGGCCCTGGTTCGATAGTTGGGGCGGTAACGCAAAGGCGTTACGCAACCCCAGATTTTAAAATTGCCAAGTCCAGTCTTTTCTTCCGTGTGTGACTAATCTATTTCCTAAGTTCTCAGGACACGTGGCAAAACGGTGGCACATCGGATCAATTGCGTTAAATCGCGAACGTTAATCGGGTGGATGTCGGTCCATCCGATCATCATAAGGATGATAAAAGCATAAAAACTATTTATAAACATTCAAGAATCTCTTTTTCTAGCTCAAGTAACTCATGAACATATCATCATATTCACTACTTTATGAGTTAATAATTTTATGCTATGAGTACATCAAGAAGAACTTTGGTACATGAATATTTTTGTCTTCTTGAGTTTAGGAACCTACAAGCAAGAGAAGGGAAGCAAGATCATTTGAAGGAGATGTTTAGAAGACTAATGGGCTGTCCAAGGTGTTTCTATTGGAGCCCAGTCAAAGAAGGATCAGTTTCTCTCTCTTTAGAGGGGTTCAAAAGGAGGATTAGAGCCGTCGGGTGGGGCTCTCGCTTTTTCTAGGTTTTTCTTTTCTGTCTTTCAAACGTTTGCTCTCCGGCGATCTTCATCGGAGGGAGAATGTAGTGAAAATGTTTAATGTTGTTAAATTTCTTCCCCGTTCTTCACTGAATCTCTCTCCATAATCTTAGTCCGTATCTCTTTCCCATCTGCAACTCATTTTCGATCTTCCTCTGTGTTGTTTCCAGAGTTCCTCCTTGATTCCTAACCTCTCGCATTTTGTTTCCTTGGTATTCTCGTATTCTTCCAGAATTTTCTTCCTGTTGCTCTATATCTCTCGCTTTCTCTCTCTTGCGACATCACGTTCTCTCTTGTTTTCGATCTCCGTCTCCTTCTCTCTTGAATTCTGTTGTCCTCCGATATCCCGTCACTCTTTTGTTTCTTCCCTCTTCTCTCTCTTAGCTTTCCGAATCTCATCTCCTAGACTTCTGCATTTCATCTTCTTTCTCCGCATCCCCTATTCTTCCTTCCATTCTACATTTCTCTCTCTCCCCCACTCGCAAACCCGTTCGTAACTCGTCATCATTTTCATCTCCTTGCTATCTCTTGATTTCTAATCTCATCGCTCTACCCTTTCTTCGCCTATTCTCTCTCAATTTCTCCATATTTTGCTTTCCGTCGTTGACGAGACGAGACCGCGAGGTCGTCGATTTCACATGGTCTCGTGTCAAAAATAATACCGAACTTACCAATTTGGGGAATTAAGAGAGAATTGATGGGTATAATGGTAAATAAGGGTCGAATCCACAGGGAATTTAGGTATTTTCGAGATATCTTCTAGAATTTGGTCAAATTGGACGATGAATTGAGGTGAGAAATTAGGGAAAATGGTGTTTTTAGAAAGATAACTTCAAAACGAATCCACGAAATCAAGAATCATCGAATTTGGACTTGATTTCGCGGAGAAATCGAAATTTGAAGTGGAGAGAAAATTTCGGACGTTTAAAATCGTGATTTAAGCTAAAAATTGATGAAATTAAACTCTAAAACCTAATCTAAACGAAAATTAAAGATAATAGGAAGATAATCTAAGAAAAACCGCTTCCACTAAACCTATTTAGCGATCAAAACGAGGTGATTAAGCCGATTAATCACCGAAAACGTCAAGAGCGTCACGACCAGCTTCAAGCGGCGATTTCTCCTTCGATTCTCCACCAAATCTTGATTTCAACCCCTCCATGGATGCGGAAATGAAAGAGGAAGAGGATGGAATCAAGAGAAATGAGTGGATCGGTGTCTAGACAAGTCAATTTGATTTAAATCCAACTCGAATGCATACAATCGTGAAGAACAAGTCTATTTAAGGACAATTTGGGCGTAACCGTCCGATTGTTTCGATCGACGGTTACGATGAAACGGTCCATCGTGGACCGTTTCAAATAAGTCGTGGCCGTCGGATCATGATGGACGGCCACGATTTGATCCGGAGATAAGCGTTATAAAAACGCTTCAAATTTCGCCCTTTGGATCTTGATCTGACGGTCGAGATGCGTCCCGCGCGATTAAATCTAGGCCGTTATAATCCACGGAATTAGAGCACGTGCGATGATGTTGATCTGGTGGTCTGTGCTCCGCCCGATCGACGCTCCTCCGTCAGCCACGTCACCAAAACAATCTGAGCCGTTATAACTCGCTTAAAAAGGCACGTGGTGATTTGATCGATAGGTGGTTCGGCGCGCACGCGATCGACGCGTGAGATTGACGCACGCCGTCGATCCGACGCTCCTCCTCGCTCCACGTGGCCTGCATTAAAACACAGGGTGTGGGACTTTAGTCCCACACGGAAAAGGTAAGTGAAATCCGTCGGGTTTATAAAGCCCGACGGATATAGAGGTTCGAATACCTCTTCCATATAGGAAGGGCTGAAAACCTCTTATATATACTATAAATATATAAATATATGGATATATCGTGCCACGTAGGCGCTGCGCGGGTCCGCGTGGCGCTGCCACGTGGCCTTGCGTGCCACGTCGCATCCACGCGGGTCCCGCGCCCTTTTTGCAGTTTTTTTTTTTATTATTATTATTTATTTATTTATTTTAAAAACGGTTTTTAAATAGAAAATATAATTAGAAAAATCCAGAAAAATACAGAAAAATCCCTAAAAATTGTAAAAATCATATCTTAAAAAATACAACTCCAAATTAATCCAAATTTCTTTCATTTGATCTGAATTTTAATTATTTATCATTCTAAAAATTCAAAATATTTAAATAACAAGAGATTTAATTTATCTTTCAAAAAAATACATTCATTTTTTTAAAAGATTTTAACTTTAGAAAAATTAAATGAATGTTCATAAAAAAATGATTTCTCTTATTATTTAACTTTAAAAAAACCATTCATAATCTCAAGTAAAGATGGGTTATAAAATTATTTATCCTTAATTTCTCATAATTAACCCTAATTTAGTGTATTTTGAGATTATGACATAAATATGCATAGAATGATAGAAATGCACTCAAAGTATGATAACATGCACATAAATGTCATGTTTTATGCCTTAAATTGCATTAATAATCATGTTTTATCATGTTAAGATTGCGTGTTATCATCGGTGCGTCCCTCTCTTGTACTGGATCTCTCTCTTTCTCTCAATTTCTTCCTCTCTCTATTCCGAACGTTCGCATGATCTCTATTTTTATTCCTCTATCTCTCGCATCTCTGCGCTCTTCCTCTCCCATCGGGGTCTCCAATTTCCCCGTAATTTCTTATTCGCACCTCCTTCCTCCCTAAATTTATTCTCTTTCTCTAGCTTCATTCCTCAAGTCTTCGATTCCGTTCTTCCGTATTTCTGCTCCTTCCGATTCATATATTCTCCTCTCACTCGCCTCATATCCCGAACTCTCTCTCCACAGATCTCTCATCCTCTTCTCCTCTTTACTATTCATTCCATGCCGTACTAGTTTCCTCTCTAGCTCTCTCTCTCATCAAAGGACAAGTGATCTAATTTCAACGTAAGTGATGATGGAAGCAGTAGATTCGATCGCGCATCAGCAAAGCTCAACACGACACGTGGCTTCATCGAACGAACGCGATTCAACGCGACTTCGGCGCTTCATGGGGAGACGTGTGGATGCATCATGACGATCCGATTAAAGATCGAATGGCGAAGATTAAAGAAGATCGTGGACCTTATGACGTGGGATCGTGTCCACTATTTGCGAGCGATGTGGACGCATCGGGAGCTTCTCATCCTCATCGAACGGATGAAAGATGACGTGATCGGGGAATCATGGGATCGTGGCCCACGATCATCACACGATCGCAGCCGTCGATCGGTCTTCACCACATTAGACAGCCCATGATTTTCGCAAACTTTTTCTTATAATACCGATGTTCTTCCTCTTTTACTTAACTCTTGATTGAATCATGAATAAATTAAGCAATTTTGGAGAATAATCTTGAGTTCTTCGTGATCCCCCTACGTCCTAGACTCAATTCCGATCGGATTGAGGCAGGATTGATTGCGAATCATTGCTTGATTTGATCGCATTCTCCCCTTCAACGCCAAATGTACGCGAGGAAGAAATCAAACCAGTCCTCTTCAATCCATGTGAATTGAAGCCAAATTCTCAGGTCAATCAGGTTACTAGTGAGAATCAATCGTTCATCTTGCAACAATTTGTACTTAGATAAGATTTAGGATTTTATCTCTGATCTAAAGTCGGAATCACTCGATTCTGGTTTTATTGAATTCCCTATTTCATCAGCTTTGCGTGGATAGAAAAATCATGAAATTCCATGATTATTTGATCCCTCAATTTAACTTTTGACCAACCACTATTCATTTTCAATCTGAATTTGGGCGCTGACTTGCAGGATCAATAACTCTTAAAATATAAATTGGAATTTGACAATTTTGGTCTCTTTGGAATTCTCTGGTTGTTAGCTTTCCATTCATATGTGAATTTTAAGATTTTTTTATCATTTAGTTAGTCAATTTGAAGATTTACACTGAAGTGTTCATTTCGGGATTTTATGATCTTTGATTTTCAATAATTCATAATAAATCCAATTCCTCTCGAAAAATCACGAATTTTATATCAATAAATTCTATTTTCTCTCTAATTTCTGAATATATAATTTTTGTAATATTTTAAGCTCTTTTTATTCTATGATTTTCAGAAAGTCAACTGTTGGTCAAAGTCAACGCTTTGACCTTGACTTTGGCATTTCTTCTTAAAATCAGTTTTCTAAAGTCTTAAAATCATTTCTATTGATTATATATCATTATCACTTCTTTAAAACCCTAATTAAACCTAAGTTTGACCAAGTCAACTCTACGATCAAAGTCAACCGTGTTCTTTGTGGATCGACCCGATACATATATTATACTTGATTTTATATCTTTGTTATTGTGAGTTCAGAATTATAAATTTTTTTTTATCGACGTTTGTGTGTTTTAACGACTGAATAAAACGCTTCGGGAGTGACGCTTCTTATAGCGAGATAGGTGCAAGTCCTTCAGAACCAGTCCAGATGTTGAGTAGGTCCAGTAGAAGGTTTTGGACTTCCTCCATCTTCTTGATCCTTTCTAGGAGCATGCCCGTCTCAAGTAACTTTGCATCAATCAATTGCCCCTTCAATATGTCACCTCTTTCGAATGGTTTCGCCACGTTATGATGGCTATTCTCTGTTACCGTCTCGATTAATTCTATCGAGTTGTCTTCAAATTTACTCATGAAAGTGTCGCCGCTAGCTGTATCTTAAAGATATCTATCTTGCCAGCCTAATCCTTCATAAAAAAATTGTGTGAGTTTATGGTTAGACACTTCATGGTGAGGACACTCCTTTGTAAGGTCTCTAAGTCTCTCCCAAGCTTCGTGAAAGGTTTCACTCAGGCCTTTGAGTAAACTCGTAGATAGCCTTTTGAACAGAAGTGGTTTTCCCTACAAAATAATATTTTCTTAGAAATTCTTCCTCCATTTCGATCCAACTAGTGAATTCTTTTCCTAACTTTAGAAACCAATCCTTGGCTCCGTCTCTAAGTGTAGCAGAAAAGAGTTTCATCTTCATTACATCTGCAGGGACATTATGAATCTTATTGATTTCACATACTTGGCTAAGCTCATCTATGTGTCTATAAGGATCCTCATGAAGGTTTACCATGGAAGATAGGAAGCATACTCATAACATGAGAATCTATTCTAAAATTCCCAGCTCTATTAAGAGACACATGAATGTGAGTGCAGGTCTATGGAAGATAGACATAGCGTAGTCACTAAGGCATTTCCAAGCATTTCCCTCATCATTCCACGTCATTTCTATGATTTCTATGGTCAATGACGACTAAGATGAGGCGGGTGATTGCGAGGAGCCTTCAAATAGATCTACATCTAAAGGGTTGTTCCTCAATCTTTAGGTGGTCTATCATCTCATGGAAGGGTCAATCGTATATTTATATGAATATAAATAGGAAATACTTATAAAGTTATTAAATAATGACAAACAATCGTACCTGAGTGTTGTTATCCATGCGAGTTACACCTTTTTAATGTGAATTTGAAAAAGTGATAGTCCGTAATCCTTAAAAAAGGGAAGATCACTTGATCTCATTAAATTAAGGATCAATTGATTTCTACTTCGTACCACTCAATGTAGGATCGATGTGAGTTGATTTCAATAAAGAAACCGAAAAATTCGAAGTTGACAGAGTCAAAATCGATAAATTTACTAAAAAATATGCCTTAATTCCCCAGCAATGGTGTCATTTGACGAGATGAATCCGTGCAGTCGTTGAATACACAAAATCATTTCAAAACAAGTTCCAAAATCACCAATTTTGAGAAACAATCATGAATTAAAGAGTATAGTGGCGAATAAGGGTCGAATCCACGAAGAATTAAGGTATTTTTCAGGTATCTCTTCCAATTCGATCAACTTGAACGATGAATTGAGGTGGGAAATTAGAGAATTTAGTAATTTTAGAAATATAACTCAAAGTCAAATCCACAGAATCAAAAATCACTCATTTTGTATCAAGATTTGTGAAGAAATCAAAGAGCAAAAGCTAGGAAGAATTTCCTAACGCAAAGAGAGAGAAAACCAAAATTAAATCTAAAATTAACCTAATCTACGATTTGAAAATGAAATCTGATGTTATAAGAAGAAAGAATAGGAGGAAAACATAAATTGTAACTCAAGATAACACTCAAAATGATCCAATTGATTGTCGGATCAAAGGCTTTTCATTCTGCAATTTCTCCCTATTCTCTCCACGAAATCTCATTTTCAAACTCTCCTAGGATGCAAAAATTGGTCAAGAAGACGTAGAAAGAAAAATATTTAAGGATTGAGATGTCTATAGTGTTCAATTACTTGAACCACCTCTTAATGGTTTACATCATCGAAGAACATGTGTATTTAAAGGCAGATTTGGGCGTGGTTGTTTGATTTTGCTCTTCATCTTCAACTAACGACTCAAATGAAATGCCGATGTGAATCGTTGCCACTAAGACGCGTCCATTCAATTGAAGATGGAGCGCTCATATTTTATCACGTCTTGCATGAAGAAGTATCATCGCATGATCGCGTTCGTCTGATCGGGAATTGACGTCTAAGATGTCATCATGCGTTCATTGAAATCCATTGGGCGTATTTAATCTCAGCCTTTATAACTCTTCAAATTAACGGCTAGGATTAAAATATGAATCGTCGCCCAATCAGAATGCGTCACGTACCCCCTCACTTGAGTGAAGATTGACGATTAAATACGCAAATCAAATGCTCCACATTTCGCCATGTCACCTGCGCATAAAAACATAAACAAATAATCCTCGATGAAAAAAATTTGAGTAAACCGATTGGTATATAAGTAATAAGAGATTAGTGAGTTAGCAAAAATCTTGAAAATGGTGCTTAATCTCACTAATCACACACGCGCACACGCATGCACACACGCATGCGTACCTGCACACGCGCGCACATACATATGTGTGTGTACCACGTGACGTGTGTATACAGCGCCATGTGGAGACACATTTTCATTATAATTTCTTATTCATTTTAATTCAAAATAAATCTAATTAAATTCATAAAAAAACTAGAAAAATTCTAGAAAAATCCCTAAAAATTAGAAAATTCATATCTTTCAAAATACAACTCCAAATTAATCCCAATTTGTCTTGCTTGATTGGAAATTAAATAATCTATCATTCTAAAAAGTTAAATTTAATAAATGAGAAGAGAATAAATTTTATTTCAAAAATACACTCATTTATTTTAGAAAAATAAAGTTAGAAAAATAAAAAGTGTATAAAAAGTATTTGCTATTATTATTTAACATTAAAACCTAATTACAATCTTAAATGTAAATGGGAATAATCTAATCTTCAAATTTTTCTCTTAATTATCCATGGTTATCCCTAAAAATAATATATTTTGATATTATGACTTATATTTTTATAGAATGATAGATATACATTCAAAACATGATAACATGCATAAGAATGGAATATTTTATGCCTTAATTTGTATCAATAAATATATAATTTCATGTATAAATTGCATGTTACCATGAGTGACAAAATGAAATCACACGATCATTGAAAACACATGAATTCGTGTTAAAATAAACACCAAACTTCCCAATTAAAAGGTTTAATCACAAATTGATTAGCATAATGATGAATAAGGGTTGAATCCACAAAGATTTTGAGGAATCTTTTAGATGTTCTTCAAATTTAATCAAATCGTATGACGAATTAAGTTGAAAATTAGGAATTTTAGTATTTTTGGAAAGAAGACTCCAAGCTGAATTCACATAATAAAAAAATTGCTTGATTTGTATCAGTATTTGTGGATAAATCAAGGTAGAAAAATAGATCATGAAGAGACAAAAAACACTAAAAATTTATAAAATTTGACTAATCTAATGTTTGAAATTGAAATCTAATATAACAAGAAAAAAGATTAGGAACAAAACACGTAATCTAACCCAAAATTGCACTCAAAATGATCCAGATTATTGTTAGATCAAGGGATTTCATTCTAAGTTTTGAAAAAAAAAATCAGAATTCAAGCGACAAATTCTCCCTAATCTCTTAATGAAATCTTGATTTGAAATACTCATTGGATGCAAAAATGAGTCTAGAAGAAGAAAACAAGAGATTCAAGGATTGAGATGTCCAAATGGATTTATTAATCAAAACACCCAAGAATACTTTACATCGTCGAAGAAGGAGAGTATAAATAGGCAAAATTGGGCGTGGCTGTTGGATTTGGTGATTGACCTTCGATCAACGGTTTAGATGAAATGCCAAGATGCGAATCTTCACTGTTAGGTCTCGTTTGTATGATCAAAGATGGAGCGCTTAGATTTTTTCACATCACGAGTGAAGAGAAGCATCGTGTAAATCTTCTATTTGATCTTCGTCGACATCTACGATGTTGCCACATGTCCAAGGGAGTCCACCGGTCACTTTTATTCTCAACCATTATAAATCTTGCAATGAACAGTCAATATTCATCATGAGTTTATAAGTCAAATTGATGTCCAATCGCATTGCACCCTGATAACATGCATTGTATACATGAATTTACATGATTATTAATGCAAATAAAGGCATTAATTACTCCAATTGTATGCATGTTATCATATTTTAAGTATATTTTTATCATTTTACATAATTTCATGTTATGATCTAAAAATATCATCAATTTATGGATTATTATACATAATTAAAAAATATGATTTTAATCCTAATTATATTTGAGATCATAACCATGTTTTAATGATTAAAGTATAAGAGAAAAAAATCTGTATTTCTATTCATGAATTTTTCTAAAGTTATTTAGAAGACACATGAATGTATTTATTTAATTCAAATTCATTCTCTTCTTATTTTAATATTTTTGACTTTTTATAATGATAGATTATTCAATTTCTGATCCAACAAAACAAATTTGAATTAATTTAGAGTTGTATTTTGAAAGTTATGATTTTTCCAATTTTTAGGAATTTTCTGGAATTTTTCTGAATTTATTTAATTGTATTTTCTATTCTAAAATGATTAAAAAGAATAAAAAATTACCGTGCACTAATGTGGCGGAGCGCTGCCACTTGGCAATGCGCGAACATGTGTTTGGGTGACATGTGGACACGCGTGTGTGCGTGTGTGCGTATCGTGTGTGCGTGACACGTATGCGTGAGATATATAAATGGGTTAGGAGCATCCATTTAAGGATTTAAGCTAACCGCATCAATATCTTCTATCTTATAAACCCGATAGAATCCATTAATTACTCTGTGTGGGACTATGTTCCTTTATATTTTATTTCAGGTGACGTGGTGACGCGTGAGACATCCGATCGCGTGATTTAATCACGTGCATCGGATGTCACTTACTCAAGGGTCACGTGGCAGCATCTTATAAAGCATCGATTCGATTAAATGGACTTTAATCGCAGCTGTCCATCAACCGAGTTATAACGGTCGAGATTTGAAGCGATCGGTGGACCTTCCGATTGATCGCGACCGCTCGATGAAGATCCAACAGATGGATCAAAATGACGCATCTCTTCACATGCACGACGTGGACGCATCCTGACGCTCCATCGCCGATCGGATGGATGTGACTTAATCGCACCGATTCATCAAACGACGTATCATCTCAGCCGTTGATCATGATCGACCATTGCATCCGATGGTTACGCCCAATTCCTCTATAAATTCAACTGTTCTTCATAACAAAAATGCTGCCCTTAGATTTTCGAATGAAATCGAACTGTCTAGACACGACAATCTGAGAGTCTTTTGATTTCTTTACCTCCTTGACACGTTTTCACGTCCGAGGAGTGTTTAATCAGAAATTGATCGAGGGAGTAAGGAGAAATCACATCTTGAACGCCATCTTCGTCTTCGAAATCGCTGAATGAAAAGCCATGAATCCGGCGATTAATTGGATCGTTTCGAGCATGACTTTGGGTTAGATTGTGTATTGTCATCTTAATCTTTCGTCATTTAGCATTACATTTATATTTTTAATCATAGATTAAGTTTAATTTCAGTTTAATTTTGGTTTTTAATCAAAGTTCGCGATCAAATTTTCTCTCATTTTCAAACTTTGATTACTCTGCGAATTCTAATCCAAATCACTCGATTTTTGATTCTGTGGATTCACTATTGAGTTATCTTTTTTAATCTTATAAATTACCTAATTTCTAAGCTCAATTCGTCGTCTGATTTGATCGAATTTCAAAGATATATCTCAAATTTCCCTAATTCTCCGTTGATTCGACCCTTATTTACTATTATACTCTTCAATTCATGAATTAATCTTTAAATTGGTAAGTTTGGACTTTTTTTGATACGACATTGTGTGTATTCAACGATCACACACATTCGTTTCATCACACCCCATCGAGTAAGTGAAGATCAACGATCACGATCAACTCCATGAATCGAACGCCCTCACATCACGCCACATCACTTGTGAAGAAATAAAGACAAAAGTTGTCCTACATTGAAAAATTCAAGGTGACGCGACATGTATGTCAGGCCACACGACCTTAAAGGTTAGCTTATGCCATAACAGGGTGCTTAACCACTAATCTATGCGTACTAATGACGTGCACACTAACTGCCACATGGCACCCGTACATGTCGCCACATGGTGACACACATGCACATTCATCATATCAACTACCACATCAGCGCACACTTAAAAACCTATTTTTAATTAAAATAAATTCAAAATAATTGATAAAAATTCAGAAAAATTCTAGAAAAATCCCTAAAAATTATAAAATTCATAACTTTCAAAAAACAACTCCTTTTTAATCCAATTTTTTTATTAGAAATTAAATAATCTATCATTCTAAAAGGTTAAATTTAATAAATAACCAGAGAACAAATTTTAATTTAAAAAATACACTCATTTCGTTTGGAAAATAAAACTATAAAAAAATATGTATAAAAAAATATTTTCTCTTATTAGTTGTAATTAAAAGTTAATTATAATCTCAAATATAAAATGGGAATAATCTAATCTCAAATATCTCTTTTTTAATTACGTAGAATTATCCAAAAAATAGTTCATTTTCAGATCATGACTTAAAATTGCATAGAATGATAGATATACACTCAAAGTATGATAACATGCATACGAATGGAATGTTTTATGTCTTAATTTGCATTAATAATCATATAGTTACTAGTATAAATTGCATGTTATCATACTAGTAAGTATGACTCATCTGAAGTCAGCCTAGTGTATGCAAGTAATACTAACTATTCCTAGTTCCTAAAATAAACTCAAACGAAGTATGAATACAATAAGGAAATTCAAGCTAAACTATATAGGAATCAGAGTAATCTGACTTTAAATAAAGAAAATGAAATCACTTAAATAAGAAAACTCATTGATGAGTTGACTTTTGACTTGATGCCATTGAGTTTGACCTTCTTCGGATTGCTTTGACTTTTGGTGTGTTTGCCATTGAATATATTGATTATGATCGATGAGTATCAAGTGAATCTTAAGTGATCCTATATGGTCCTATATGATAATCCTCAATGTATCCATGTGACGATGAATGACGCATCGACTTCTCACCATGTGAGAACGCTAATCCTTCTTCCAATAACCTGAAAGATGTTTTTTCCACAAATACTTAAAGCTAATTCGAAGAGTAAGAATGAGATACTATGAAGCTCAACTAAAATTCCAAATCAATGATTCAAACACCAAATATTTGAAATAGGTAAGTTTAAGTTTTTGATACAAGAAAAATAAATCAAAGGATAAGGTTAAGAAATAAATCAGATTTGCAAGTGGATAGAAGTTGAACTTAATATTTTTTAAAATGAGTAAAATTTAAAAAGTAATCTTAAAAACCACTATCGATTTGTTCTAATTAGCCCTAAATGTCAAGACAAAGATAAAACAAAATCAGCCCTAATCCAATATTGAACTGATTTGAAATTTGAGAATTAGTAAATCAAGGCTAATTTGATCAACGATGAAATGTATAATAAAATGAGTAATTAAGGCTTTATAAACTTGAAAAATTACAATAAGAAAGACACTCTGATTTTAATCTACAATATGCTTTTAACTTAATCAGAAGATATGTATTAAGATTTAAATATGCTCTTAATTATATCAAGATGCAATTAGAAATACAATCAACGGTGCAATAATTAATCTAATCTATAAGATCAAAAACTAATTTAGAAGATCAAAACTGATCAAGAAGATCAAAACTAATCTCAAACTAATCCAGAAGATCAAAACTAACTAATAATTTGAATAATCTAAAAAAATTATAATGAGTAGAGATAAAAATAGAGGATTGGAATCAAAAGATAAGAAGTGAATTAAATAACATGAGTGATTAGAAGAAAAAGAAAATTGGTTTTCACAAAGGTGAACATAAAATTAAGATAATTGTTTTAAGAAAAGAAAAAAAATATAAAATGGCTTTCAAGAAAAGAATCTGATTTATAATTGGATTTATAATCTGATTTATAAAATATATAGTTTGAGTTATAGATTAAAAGCGATACACACATACAGATATATATATATATATATATATATATATATATCTAGAAGTAGAGAACGATGAAAGAAAAAATATTAAAACTGAAAACAACAAACGAAATGGAATATCAAATAAAAGTTGAAATAATCTGATTTCTGGATGAAGAAGAACAATAATGAAACTGCACGCTAGAAGATTAAATAAAAATACAAAAACCAAAGACACTTCAGATTTAAAAATTATTAATTTACAAAATAAAATGAAAACCATTTAATTCCAAGGTTAGAAAGGCTTATTCTAGGTTTTTTGAGTTTCGTCCGTATTTTGATGTTGATGTGCATCCTCTACCTAAGCTGTGAGTATATGCTAATATAGAGATATACCTCCCTCAAACCAATTTTTTTTGCTGAAAAAAAAATATCAATCAAGTTCTCAAGTTAATCAATATCCCCTTTCATCAAGTCCAATGAGTATAGGCACATTGAGAAAGTTATTCATAATATATAGTAAGGGATAAGCTCATACTTATGGTTTATCATATTGTTTACATTTGTCTAATTATGTAGGATTGTGTCATCTTGTTATAGCATAAAAATTAACAATAACTACTCATTTCAGGAACATCATCATAAACATGATGTCATGACATGATGTTTCTAAAAGGGAGAAACCCTAAAAAGGAAAAGAGGAGGACTTTGAACCCACCTTCTATCTATTCTCCTTACCCTCTAGGTTCTTACCCCAAATGTGAATCCCCCTTATGAATCTAGTTCTTCTCTCTTTTTTCTCTCCCCATCTCTCATTCTTTTCTCCCTATCCTCTCATAAATTTCTCTTTATTTCCATCTTCTTTCTTCTCTTGATCTCTCTAACTTTATTATACATCTTCTTCTCTCTCTTGTATCTCTTCCTTACAAGATTTCTTCCCCTATTCCTCTTGTTCCATATTCTCTGTCTTCATCTCTCTCTCTTCTCCTCTTTTCTCTCTCTTTTCCATTGAAAAACCTCCAGCATTTACCTTTTATATTCTCTCTCTATCTCAAATTTTTCTCTCCTTCTATCTCTTTCTTCCTCCCCAAATTTTTCTCTCTATAGATTTTCTCCCCATTCTTCCCCATCTCTTTCTACCGATTTCTCCCTATATTATTCCCCATCCTTTCTTCTAATTTTCCCACTATTACTTAGTTATCTATGCACCACCTATTCTTTAACTTAGTATTGATAATCTTGAGTTTCCATTTTATTTATTCATTTTTATTAGGATCATTAATACCAATCCAAAAATCAACCAACTCTCTTCCATCTTGTTGTCAACTCTCATAGTTGACTTGTGAAAATTTTCTCTTTCCCTTATCTTTTCTCCCTAAACTTGGTATTTCATTGCCCTAAAATCTGTGAGGATTGACCTAAACTTGGTATAGAACCTAAAATCTCTAATTATTATAAATTTTTTTAGTTCTAAAAAAATATTAAATTTCTTAGGTTAAATAAAAAAACAACAAGGGCTCACCATATTTCTTTTTAATATTTACTAGATAATGTTTTAGAATCCTTCTGAGTAATTATTTCTATTTAATTTTTCTTGATTCCTCTTAAAGGCCATTTCAAAACTTCCTTAAATCCAAATATATATACACTACCTTTCACTTTATACTACATAACTCATATTTATCTCCATCAAATGATCTAACAAAATATGGAGAAGATTTATGATTCCCCGAGTTGCCAATCCATCCATGATAAGTCACACAAATGCTTGCCAAACTACAAGAGAAGATAGGCCTTTGACACCTATTGACTCTCTCAAAATTGAAATTGAATAAACTATTTGGATAGGCATTGTTTCCACCAGTCGTTTATGGGAGGATAAAATTCTTCTCAAATATATGACGAAAGATGGAAGTTTTAACTTTTATTTTTATCTTTTGGCAACATAATAATATTGGGGGTTAATTTGATAGGAATTGAATATTAGATTTCGAGTAGATGTTATCTATTGATATTTAAAGTTTTTTCTTGGTATTGAAATTGATAATCCTTCTTTTGGATTTTTATTTATCTTAGCATAAATATATTCTAAATTTCCTTATTAAAAAAGGTTTTATAAACAGACATCAAAGTTCTAGACCTGATGATCCAAACTATAAGCAAAATTAAAATGATAAAATTGAACTTGTGAATGAAACCTCTTGTCAAAGGTTAATAAAGACCTATATACTTATCTCATGCATGATGAGAAAAAATTAAAGTTGTGTGTTAAGTAAGTTTATGCACTGGCACAATATTCATCACTGACAAGATGAATAAAGTGTTCTAAGATATTCATCACTTGCAGGAATTTTTTTTAATGATGAAAGAATATTTGAATCTTGAAATTTAAAGTGACTTGAAGTATAAAAATTCTCGAGTTTGATTGCATGTTAACACCTAGCATTTGCTCCTTTTTCAAAGAAACTTAATTGCCTGGATGGGCAAAAGCAAGGATTTGTCACTAAATCTTTGGCAAAAGCTGAGGTAAGAGCCTTGGCTCAAAGAATCACTGAGATCATGTGAATCAAGAGAATTCTAGACGATTAATTTTTTTTTAAGTTTGCCTATACAATTAATGTGTGATAATATATTCTTTTTTAATATGCAGTACCCATGATCAAATTAAGGAAGGACCCATGAATCACATGGACATTGACAAGCATTTCATTAAAGAAAATCATGAAGAGGGTGTGGTTTGATGGCTGATAACATTCTAATTAAACATGAAAATATATGATTATTAATGCAAATTAAGGCATAAGACATTCCATTCTAATGATGTTATCGTATTTTTTTTAGTGTTTATCTATCATTCTATGAAAAAGTCATTATAGTCTCAAAATGCATTAATGTAGGGTTTATTATGATGAATTAAAGATAATATTTTCATAACCCATCTTTACTTGAGATTATAATTAGTTTTTAAGGTTAAAATAATAAGAGACATCATTTTATATACACTCATATATTTTTCCTAAGTTTTAAAATCTAAAAGAAATGAGTGTATTTTTTAAATAGAAATTTATTCTCTTGTTATTTATTAAATTTGAATTTTTTAGAATGGTATATAATTTAATTTCTAACCCAATGAAATAAATTTGGATTAATTTGAAGTTATATTTTGAAAGATATGAATTTTCTAATTTTTAGATATTTTCATATTTTTCTAAATTTTTCTGAATTTTTCTGAATTTAAAATGGATTGATTTGATTGAAATTCGATTTTATAATCGTGCAAGTGATGTGGTAGCACGTGGAGTGTCCGATCACGTGATTAAATCGCGACCATCGATTGTCACTTAAGGCGGGGGAGGGGGTAAGTGGTGCAAATCTATTCGTTGACGAATCATTTTAAAATGACTTAATCTCAATCGTTGATCTGAGGAGTTATAATGGCTGAGATTAAAACCAACGAAACGCATTTAGAGCGTCAGATCAAGATCAAACGACGATGGTTTGATGTGTTACTCATAACGGGCGCGACGTGACTTCATCTCGACGGTTCATCTGAGATCCAACGGCCACGACTTAACAGTAACGATTCACACTCGTGTTTCATCAAAGCAGTTTGATCAAAGATTAAATACTCGATTAGACGGTTACAATAAATAGAGGTGTTCTTCGACATTATAAAGCATTCTAGGGCAATTAAAGTAATCGAATTGTTTATACTCCAAATCCCTTGAATCTCTTGCTTCCAATTCCTTCTAGACTCATTTCTGCGTCCATGGAGTCCTTGAAAGTGAGATTTCATTGAGAGAATAGGAAGAAATCGGTTCTTGAACATCAACGATCGTTTTTCAAATTTGGGAGTGAAAAACCTTTGATCCAGCGAATAATTGGATCAATTCGAGTGCAATCTTAGGTTAGACATTGTATTTCATACTAATCTTCCATCGTATAGCTTTAAATTTCAATTTTGCATCGTAATTTTAGTCAATTTTTAATTTCAATTTCGGTTTTTCTAGATTTTTAATTTCGGAAATTTCTCTCTTATTCTATTGATGATTTCTTCGCGAATCTTGATCCGAATTCAGTGATTTTTGATTCCGTGGATTCATTTTCAAGTCCTCTTTCCAAAAATATTAATTTCCCTAATTGCTCACCATGATTCATCATCTAATTTGATTGAATTTCAAAAGATCATCTGAAAATTACCCTAATTCTCCGTGAAATCGACCCTTTTTCACCAGCGTACTCCTTAAGTCATGATTATTTGATAAAATTGGTGAGTTTAGTATTAGTTTTGACACGAATTGGTGTGTAATCAATGACCGCATCAATTCGTTCCGTCACTGGCCATATGTCAATCGAGTTGATCAATGTGCAGATCTCCTCATAAAAAAAAATTTATATTGCCAATTTTCAAGACTCTTTGGGACAAAGTTGGGTTATAAGATCACCATCGCCGAGCTTTAACGATGACTGATGAAATAAGATAAGTTTTTCGTAATAATTTCTTCAGGACATATTCATAATTCTGTAAAAAATTTGGTTTCTTCAATTCACCAAACCTCGAGTTCAAGTGATACCCGTTTAGATGTACGTACGAATAAGAGGGTAGGCGAGGTGACCCTATGAATCAGAAAAGAAGGAAGAAAGGAAGAAAGGAAGAAAGAGAGGATAAGAAGGAACGCTGCGAAGGAGGATTGACTTTCTGTTTTCTTCCGCAAATTAAATTTTCTGAGGACTACAAAGTCAATGGCAGAATGAAATTCTTTTCAGATAGCTGAGGAAAGAAGGTTCTGGAAAACTTCACCTGATCAAACCCAGTGTAAAGATAGAAAGGAGGGGATAATACAGTCAAGACAAAACATATAGACAGACACGGAGAAAGAGAGAGAGAGAGAGAGAGGATAAAAGAGAAGCAGAGGAGGGAGGGGCTAAGAGATAACAGGTGAGGCGACATCTGTGCTCACGAGAGCGAAGCATCCTAAATTCGTAATTATCTTCGGGTGGTGTACTAGACCCCAAAAAGAAGAGATAAATACTCGCCAGGCACGCTAGCCAGCGCACGCATGAGCTAAGCCGGCATTGATGACGAGTGCATTCACAAGGAGAAAAATAGAGGGCACATGACTCTCCTATGATGGCCCTGATTTTGACCTCAATTCAGCAGAAGTAATGGAGTTGAGTTCAGGATGAAAAGAATAGAATATTCATGCAGGAGCTGAACGCCCAGATCCAGGCTTCCACGCTCAGCGATGACAGAGAGGAAGCCGTACCCATGTCAGACTGGTGAAATGACGAGAGGAGTCTGTGGTAGACAAATCGATCGCCAAGTATTACTTCAATTACATTTCTGCCGAGAGGGACTTGAGGAGATCAGAATGCAGATTACAGAAGAAAACTACGATTTGAATTCCTCGACTATGACCACTCCGGTTAGATGCTCGAGCTGGAGAGGGACGACGCTAGACGCGAGGCCCCTGGCTCCGGGCCTGTCCACGTCTTCTACCGCAATCGCCAATTTCGTTCTCTCTCTAGAGTCAGAGTATACCTCAGGAGGAGAAAAACCGTTTAACGAGCGCGATATTTCCGCTTATACTAAGGCCGTAATTGGACAACGGCAATGCCCTCTTAAACTCTTCATCCCCTCACCTCCCTCTCCTGCCGCTGTCTCTCTATCTCTATCTCTTTCTCTCTCTTCCTTCTGTTTAGGATGGGCGCGGGGGTGAAGAGCAAGAGCTTCGTGGGTTACCTCCTCACAGCCTTCTCCGCCGCCATCTTATCCGTGTTCCTCCTCCAAGGAAAAGAAGACGGCATTTCGCCAATATCTCTCCATGGCCTCTCCTCCAGCTATCTCCGAATTTGGCCGGTAAGAATTACCTTTTTCCACCCCTCTTCTCCTCATCGGCGTCAAATTTTTCTGTCTTGGCAATAAACTTACAGGATCTAGAATTCAACTGGAGGAGCGCCCTCGCCACAGCTATTGGCTTCTTGGGTTCGGCGTTTGGAACTGTTGGCGGCGTTGGAGGCGGCGGGATCTTTGTTCCCATGCTAAACCTTGTCGTTGGATTCGACACAAAATCCGCCGCCGCTCTCTCCAAATGTAGCTTCTGTTCTTATTCGGTAATTTTATCTGCGAAGTTTAATCTTGGTGCGAATTATCGACGGTGGGAGTTTTGTAGGCATGATCATGGGGGCGTCTGCGTCTTCTGTGTGGTATAATATTAGGGTCGCGCATCCGACTAAGGATGTGCCGATCATTGATTACGATCTCGCGCTCCTGTTCCAGCCCATGCTCTTGTTGGGGATCACCATCGGCGTCTCTCTCAGCGTCGTCTTCCCCTACTGGCTCATCACCGTCCTCATCATCTTCCTCTTCGTTGGTACCTTCATTTGTCTCTCCTCTCTCTCTCTCTAACGTGGGGTACTTTTTCTCTTTTCTGCTCTTCGTCATCTCCTGGTCCTCATCATTAACATCTTAGTCATCGCCATCTTCATCATCCACATCTCTCTCTCTCTCTCTCTCTCTCTCTCTCTCTCTCTAACGTGAGTCTTTTTCTTCTTCTGGCTCTCCATCATCTCCTTGTTCTCGTCATCATCATCTTCATCATCCGAATCTCTCTCTCGCTCCCGCTCGCTTCTGGCTATCCATCATCTCCTTATCCACGTCGCCATGTTCTACTGGCTCTCTCATCTTTATCTCCATTTCTATATCTCTAACGCGGTCGATCATCACCGTCCTCTTCTTGGGTATCAACGTCGGTGCTGTCTCTCTCATATCTATCGATTCTCTCTCGATCACGGGTGATCTTCTTTCAGGCACATCGTCCAGGTCATTCTTCAAAGGGATTCAGATGTGGCAGGAGGAGACTATCTTGAACGTCTGGTCCACCATGCCCTTCCGTTTACTTCTGAATTGCAAGTTTGTCTCTTCTAGAAATTCACTCATTTTTTCATTACTCCCATGCGCAGCGCGAGGAGGAGAGACAAGATGCGCTATCTAGGGTTAACGGCGATCAAGGTTCTCGCTCTATATCTCTCACTTATTCAATTCTCTCGCTATCTTTGTCTGCTGAATTTTCCGCCGTTTTGCAGTGACTGTCGACACAGCTTGCACCCCATTGCTGCCGAAGAAGGAAAAGTCAAGAATGGTATAAAAGGAATAAATTATTATATCTCTGAATTCAAGAGAACAGGAATATAATCCAGCACTAACAGGAAATTCTGAGATCGAACTTAAGATGGAGAGGAATTCTCGTTCTCCTTCTCTTGTGGGTCTGCTTCCTTCTTCTTCAAATAATCAAGGCAAGAAGAGGCTCCTTAAAATCCCTACTTTCTCTCTCCTCTTCCATCTTCTCTTAGGTACTGCTCTCTGTTCTCTTGCAGACTAACACCCCCGTCTGCAGCCCCCTCTACTGGTTCGTCAACATCATGCAGGTGTTCAGAACAGAAAAATCAGTCTCTTAAAAACCGACATTAAAGTGTCGGAGAGAGTTCAATGCTTTTCCTCTTCTAATTACAGTTCCCTGTCGCGCTAAGTGTTTCTGCGTGGAAAGCGATGAAACTGTACAAGGAGAGCAAGGCGAGGAGAATGGAAGGTAACTGGGAATACGTCTGCGAAGCCTCAATTCAATGGACGACTCCGGAGCTCTTCTTCTGCGCTTTCTGTGGCGTCTTGGGCGGCACCGTTGGTGGGCTCTTGGGCTCTGGCGGAGGCTTCATCCTTGGCCCCCTTCTGCTCGAAATTGGCGTCATTCCGCAGGTTAGAAAAAACCTGATTTGCCCGTTCATCGACACCTTAAGGAAACCCTAACTCGCGACCAAACTGTTTATCTTTCCATCTAGTATTTTTCCCATTTTCAGAAACCCTACAAATTTATTATACGCAGGTTGCCAGCGCGACAGCAACTTTCGTCATGCTCTTCTCCTCGTCCCTATCCGTCGTGGAATTCTACTTCCTACGGAGGTTTCCCATCCCATATGGTGAGACTCCACTCTCTCTCTCTCCCTCTCCCTCTCCCTCTCCCTCTCCCTCTCCCTCTTTCTCTTTCTCTGACGGGGTTAAGGTTTCTGCGCAGCGGTGTACTTGACAAGCGTGTCATTAATGGCGGGATTCTGGGGGCAGTTCTTTGTAAGGAAGCTGGTCCGCGTTCTCCGGAGAGCCTCCATCATCGTCTTCATCCTCTCCTCCGTCATCTTCGCCAGCGCCCTCACCATGGGTGAGCTTCGTCATCTTGTTCATCATCATCGTCGTCGTCGTTGTCATATCTTGCATCTTTTCAGGCGTCGTTGGGACAGAGACAAGCATCCGCATGATCAAGAACCACGAGTACATGGGCTTCCTCAGCTTCTGCACCGTGTGACTCAAAAGAGCTCGCATGCTTCGTCAAGGTTCATCAAACTAGAAAAACCAGTCGTTCAACTACCCCTTGACCTCTCTTCTTCATTGGTAAACATTCAGAAAAGGAAATCCACCTCCAGGAAGGGAAATCCGGTGTTTTCAATCGTCACACATTCGTCTTCATCTTCAACCTTGCGCTTAAACTATTCCTCGTCAGTCCTGTCATCACATTTTGTAATAAGACAACCCCCCGATTTGAAAGTATTGAATCGAGACAACGCCAGCAAAAAGATAGACGCGACGGCAGAGAAAGAGACATGGTGTGCTCAGAAGAATAGAGGGCTGTAGAGATGCCGAGGGATGTAGAGAGATAGAGAGAGCAGGAGAAATGGAAAACGAGGGAAAAAGATAGAATTAGGGTAAAAGATCTTGAGAGAGACTGATTTTTCCTTTCTAGAAGGAACTAATTTGTCCTTTCTAAAAATGTCACATGATATCTACTTCTCTCCGCTGTCCGAGTGCCGCTGATTTCAATGGAGACCCTTCCATTCGAGATCTTCTGGCACTTTTTTCCTTAGATCTCGTAAAAAAATAACTTTTGCCATTTCAGTATTATAATATAACTCTGCACTTTATGTACTATCTTACTAACTAAAACTATAGCGATGCATTTAATTTATTATAATAATTAAATTTTATGACTTGGTAAAAAGAAAGGAAGCAGTTGCCAAAATTTTATTGGAAAAAGAACTCGTTCATTGATACCGAATTTATAAATGTCTATTTTTAATTTAAATATGTGAAAAATTATATAAAAAAACATTCTCTCTCTCTCTCTCTCTATCTCACCTCATAGGTAACCTCCATTACCCACCACCATAACCAATACTTTTTCACCGAATTATATTGGAGATGCTTCTGAAAAAATTCTTGGGGTGAAATATTTTCTTTTTCTTTTTTTTTTAAATAAGAGGGAGGGATGCACCACAAAAATATTTTCTTTTTGCAGCTATGTTCTTATCTTCACATCAGAAGCAAGGAATATCCATGGGGTATGCCCTCTGTTGCTCCTGAATTATCTCATAATTCCCATTTAAAGTAGCGTAAAGATGTTTACAACAAGTTGAAATGTTTCTGTTTATATCTATAGTTAAATAAATTTATTTCTTAATTTAAATTCTGACAAATTTGGTTAAAAATCAGCTGTAGACATTCTCTATCTCTCCCTCTCTCTCTCTCTCTCTCTCTCTCTCTCTCCCCCTCTCTCTCCCTCTCTCTCTCTCTCTCTCTCTCTCCCCTCTCTCTATCTTCATATGATAAATATATATATATATGATAACTGATGATCACATTAGAATAGTAGTAATAAACAATCATGAGAAGCCCATTACACTGATAAGATGGTCATAAGAGAGAGAGAGAGAGAGAGAGAGATGAGGAGCCGATGACTGATGATCCGGTTAAGAATGGTAGTAATGGGGCAGTATAAAACGCAATTTTAAGAAGCCCGTTAAAATTGTACATAGATAACATAGCCTGGTAAGGCCCAGTTACTGATTGGACGCTTAGGATCGGAAGAAGCTTAGTCAAACAGAGGAAAAACGCCCAGGCTCCGGAGGCAACGGAAAAGGGGGAAAGCTTCGGCGATGGCTTGGATGGCGACGAGATCCGGTCTTCTGAGAGCTCTGCGGGGGAATAGTCGATCCGCCGGCAAGAGGAGGTTCTCCTCTTCCGCTCACGACGACGCACGTAAGAAAAATTTGTCGCCAAGGATTTTCTTTCCCGCTTTTCGTTTCCTCGGTGTAGGAGGATGAAATTTTTTTCCTTTTTATTGTGTGGATTTTATTTTTCCCGTGGGTGGTTCTCAGATGAGACAGCAAAATGGGAGAAGATCACGTATGCGGGAATCGTGGGCTGCACGCTCTTGGCCGTTTATAACCTCTCTAAAGGTCACCAACACTTCGACGAACCACCGGTGACCGCCATTACTTGCCACCAGAATTATTAAATTTACATCAAACGATAATGGCCATCCTTCTTAAGAATTTTGAATTCTGAAATTTATCTTTTTGGCAGCCGTATTCTTATCTGCACATCAGGAGCAAGGAATTTCCATGGGGTATGTACTCTGATACTCTTAAATTTTTCTCGTAATTCCGATTTTCATCATCATCTTTAGCGTAAACATGTTTGCTAATTCTGGAATTTTTTTATATCATTGTGATAAGCGGTCAAATGGGTTGACGTCCATTGCAGGTCCCGATGGGTTGTTCGAGACTAAACACCATGAGGATCACTGAATGTGGTCTGGGTTTCAAGATGTGGATCGGTTGTGTTTTTTTCCGTTTTGTTTCGGTTGCTGAGTCCCTGGTTTGAAACTCTTGAGACATTGATGAATAATGTTCAGCACAAAGGGATTTGAAAAAAATGCTGGTTGTATCTTTTTTTTCAACTAAAAAATGAGAGAGAGAGAGAGAGATATCGCTCTTGTTTGTCTGTCTATATATACACGTAGAGAAAGAATTCTCGTGCAATGACTACCGATTGATTTTCTTTATCGATAATGATGTATAATTGAAAGGAAGATAGGATTCTCCAGCGAACACAGATTTTCAACTATTTATCATCATTTTGCATATGTATTTCTAAACATGTCTTAGTTTATTTTTTCAGAGAGACAGCGAGAATTCTCATTAATTTAAATTTATGAATACGTATGCGTATATATTGAGAGAGAGGAGGGGATTCTCATGGAGCTCCATTTGCCCATTATTTCTCACTATTAGGCATTTACCTATTCACGCCCACAAACATGTGTTTGTGTGTCTGGGTAGGGTTCTGCATACTAACCCAAACTTTGGTTGGTTTGACCGAAACAGGGCTGGCAGGCATGCATTGAGGAAAAGAAACTGGTATAGGCCCAGTCTCCAGTTTTTTTTTTTTGAAAATCCCAGTCTCCAGTTTTGCCATTAGAAAAATGGGGCTGTTGAATCTTAAGATCCAATGATCGTGAATCAAAGAACAAAAGTTGGAAAAACAAAAATTTGTAGTCTGGCCTCTGCCTTCCACAATTTCTCTCCCTCTTATTTTTTTTCCTATCCTTCTGTGCCAGCAATACTTCTATGCTGGTACTTATTCTCCCCTCGGCACCATCCCAACCCCACACCAAACCTCCCGCGTCCTTTTTCCAAAGATTCTTCTCTGCGGGCAATTCCCCTCTGCACCGTTGCTGCTCCTTTAGTCCACTGCCAGCGATTCATCTGAGAGTTTTGGTGTTTCCTCTTTCTGCAGAGGTAAATAACAACGACTCAGTGATGCCTCAACTTCTCCTGGAGTTTCATAGATTTTGTTGAAACTAGAAAATCCCTCAGTTCTTCATTACTTTATGGTCTAACGATCTGCTCTGTTTGTATTCGTGATTCAATTCCTTTAGTTTTGTCTCATTCACGTATTTGAGTTTCTCTATTTACCCATTGTTGACTTGATCTACTTTTCATTTGATTCATTTTGTGTATTTGTTTCTCTCTCTGCTTATGTCTCTTGTTCTCCTTATCTTCCTTGATCTCTTTGAAGTCCATTACCTCTTAATCATTCTCTCTCATTCTCTCTCTTTCTCTCTCTCTTTCTCTCTCTCTCTCTCTCTCTCTCTCTCTCTCTCTCTCACATTCTCTCTCATTCTCTCTCTCTCTCATTCTCATTCTCTCTCTCTCTCTCTCATTCTCTCTCTCCTCTCCTTTCCCCTCCCTCCCTTCCTCTTATCTTGTCTCTTAATTCCACCTCCCTATCTCTACCTCTCATTCCCTATAATTCTATCACTCCCTATGCGATTCTGACACCCTAGGTAGCAGATGAATGGGTGGAAAGGATTTCATTGTGTTGATTTCAAATTAGGGGTCGACGGTCTTTTACAAGTGTTGGTGGTGGATTTGATATCAAATTAGTCGATATCTTTCTTACCAATAGCCCTTAAAGAGGGCGTATTTATAATACTTAGAAATATTAAGGTACATGGAGAGAGAGAGAGAGAGAGAGAGAGAGAAAGGAAGGAGTTCTAATCACACTCCTCCTCAAGTTGGTGCATGGATATTTTCCAAGCCCTACTTGGAGATAGTCGCTTTACAGTTGGTCTTGGTAAACCCTTCCAAAAGATGTCTATAGTCTGATTTGATGAGGATCATGGGCAATCTTGACTACATCATCGTCCAGATTTTAGCCTTTACAAAGTGTCTACCAATATCAATGTATTTTGTTTTATTATGTTGGATTGGATTGTGAGCCATGTCTAGAGCTGGCGTGTTATCATGATAGAGGTTGACAAATACAATCTTCATGATTCCATCTCTTTAGAATCATTCTGATCCACATGCCTTCAGATATTCCTTCAACTAGAGGTTGAAGTTCTGCTTCAGCAATTGAGCAAGACACGACCTTTTGCTTCTTGCTCTTTCATGTGATTAAATTCCCATAAAGAAAATGGAAATAGCCAGTAGTGGACTTATAGTCCACAACTGGAGTCTAAATTCAGCCTTGAGGTGATCCTATCTAATATCATCTATGAATTGACAAAGTACATTCACTACAAAGGTCACATGGTCGAGTGGGATTCAAGCAGAATTTCTCAATTAGCCTTTAATATTGTTCATTATTGACTAGAGCACTGTCTTCACACCTCCCAAGCTTTTTATTTGGATTGATTGGTATGCTTTCTGGCTTGTATGCAAGTTTTCGAATGTTCTTCAAAAGGTCTTGAATATATTTCTGCTGCGAGATGAATACACCTTATGAGAATTGTGCAACCTCAATTTCTAGGTAGAACTTAAGCCTCCCTAGATATTCCATCTCGAACCTTGAGGAAAGTTGACGACATAGCCTTTCTACCTTTGTCATATCATTTCATATTTATATCATCTACATACATTAAAAGAACTCTGACCCCACTTGATATTGACCATTTTACAAATAATGTATGATCCCTTTTACATTGACGATAACCCAAAGATCTCATAGCCCACTTAGAACTTCCCAAACCATGCTCGTGGTGATTGCATCAGTCCATATATGGTCTTTTTTAGTATACGTACCCTTCTTCCTTTCCCACTTAGGTTGTAGCTTTGGGGCACTAACAAATCCCTTCTTTCATGTCACTATGCATTCTTCATGTCAAATTGAAATAATGGCCATCCCATTTTTCAGCTAGTGACAAAGGGATTCAAATTGTACTAAATTTTACCATAGGTACAAATGTCTCAACATGATCAATGCCATACGTCTAGGCGTCTTTTGTTGCAACCATTCTGGCTTAATATATTTTGAGCGTACCATCAGATTTGCATTTCACCATTATAGACATCTTCAACCTACTGTCCTCTTTCGAAGTGGGAAGCTAAGAATTTCACTCATCTTATTCTTTTCTAACTCTTCCATTGTCTCCTTAATGATCTGTCTCCACACTTCCTAAGTAGTGGCCTCTACAAACATCTCAGGAATTTCAATTGAGTCAAACTTACCAAAATGGATTTTTAAGAAGGAGATAATTTCTTGAATGAGAGCAATGAAGATATTGAATATAGGGGTTTTGATGTACACCCCCTTTTCCTTTACATAGTTTAATAGGAAAGTCTGTGTCTTCTTTCTGGTCTTCATGAATATAATTAGGTGTAGTCTTGTATACCCCTTATTTGGAAGGTGCAATATACTTAGTTCTAGCAAGCATTTGGGTTACTCTTTATTTCAACTTCTTTTATCTTATGAGATGTCTTGAGTACTTACCACCAATTCCATTTAATCAATTGTTTGATCTTCTGCCTTGTTGTATTGGCCCATCAAGGATAGGTTTTGTGGGCAATAAGTTCTTGCTTGCCTTTCATCCTCCAACTCTATTCTTGGCGTTTTGCTCCTCAAAGTAGCATCCACTTTCATCAAATATAACATATGTTGAAGCATAGAATTTATTTTTCAGAGGATGATAACAACAATACCCTTTCTATGTGTTTGAGTAATCGACAAATATGCATTTGAGAGACTAGGTATCAAGCTTGTGTGGAAGTGGCTGATGTAAGTGCACATATGCAATATATCCAGATATCATTGAAACCAAATTATTTGTAATTTAAACTTCTTGGTATTGCAATGAAATAAGCATAAGTGGGCTCTTTGATGGGATAGGATGCCTGAAAAACTCTCAAAATGTCAATCAAGACATCAAATGTAATAGAATACATTAAATCGAATATTTAAAACATCAAGATACCAAGAACGGATTATCTAATCATCTACTATATAAGAGAATCCATACTCACATCATTTATTATATGAGTTCTTGAAGTTGTTCAAGTGTCCAGCCTTTAACGATATCCACATAATTGCCAAGTGATTGGATCTCTTCTTGAACACTCTTCACCTAGAGAAAAAGATAATAAAGGAGAGAGTTTCCATGAGGCTTATATGGGCACCTTGAGTTGTGGTCGTTCTCTTCATATTTATAAGCATTGGCTCTATCAAATTTCACAAAAACCTTAACAACTATATGTATATCCACTGACATCCATTGACCTCATGTGTATGACCCTCTAAGCCCATATATCTTACTAGTTATTGACTACATAGACCCAATAACACTTGTTGGTTAACATAATTAATTATTTATATCATCATATATATTAATTAATCAATGACTGATTAACCCCAATCGACAAGTTGAGTTCACAGCTCGTTGGGTGTCAAACTACACGACGTGCTCTAAGAGATATGAAGCATATATGAACTCTCGTATGGAATCATGCCATTATCAGTTATCGTGTACGTATAATCCTTCATTTTGTATAAGACTCATGAATGACTTATGGTATGCTTAAATGTCAAACCCTAATCAGTCACTCGAGTTAGTAATGATGCATGAAGGAAATCATTAAGAAAGACTTTGTTTAATATTTGTATTATCTTGGCAAAATATTTCATCACATCTCATTTTTTGAGTTAATCGCTTCAAATGCTGAAGGTGAACGATTCCATCTTGACTACACAATCATCTTTGAGGACTTCATATCAAATATAATATAAGACATTTTAATGATCTTAAGGCTCAAGATTTGTAAGTTATGATCAAAATATGGTCATCCATTCATAAGATGTCTTTGGTGTCTCAAGTCTATAGACCACATATGTAAATTTGACATGAATCAGTGTAATTCACCGTTAAGTATATTTAGGGATTCATACAGATTTATTCAATAAGCTCTTTCTCTAAACATACCTACCATTTATTCTTAGTATCTCTACACCAATGGCTATAGAATTTTCATACCTATCATGAGTTAGATGAGATAGTGTTATTCTTTTGTAAGTAATTTGATATCCTTCTTGAATATCCCTCAAATAGGGATATTCACTTTGTCATTTCATGATAAAAGATTAGTAATCATTGTACAATGATCTCCTTATAATTCACTTAGTCATTACATATACTCATGACTTCATTGCAAACATCACACAAGAATGATAATAAATAAATTTATTTTATTAAATATTATTGAGAACATCAAAGTGTGATTTTTCTTGAAGGTCATATAATATCCATTGCTCTTATCAACAAGAATTCTAGTGGTCAAAAGATTTATCAAGTGCATTGCATTAAAATTACTTCTCCCCAATTGTGCTAAGGAACATGTATGTAAAGAAGCATAGCCCTTTCTATCTCATAATGTGTCCAAATTTCTTTACAAAAGTCCATTTTTTTTTTTCATGGGTTATACACCCATGAAGACGCTCATATGGTACCTTTTGATGTAAATTAGGCTTGCACTATATAGTTGAAGTATTCCTTTGAGCTATTAGACCTTATGCTTAACAATTATCCTGAATGGAGTATTAATCATCCTAGAAAATTCAAGGATCACCTACACTACTGTTATTTTTTGGTTGATGTTATGAACCCTTGAAATCTAGTATGATCATCCACGCATACCACAAACCATTTGACTCTAGAGAGACTAAGCAATGGTGTTGGTCCCCAAACATCACTATGAATGGGAATAGGGTTTTGAAATTCTCTTCCCATGATTTATGAATTTGGCCCTTTTATGTTTGGTAAGTTCAAAAATTTCACACAAAATGTCTTTTACATTGATCTAATCTAAGTATTAGAGAAGCATGGTTTTTAAAACCCAAAAAGAGGGACATCCAAAATATTGATGTAGCAACCAAAACCTCTCAATCACACTTTCTCCCTTTCCCAAATGGCAGAGATATTGATAACAAGGTAGACATTCCTCTCGATGATCCCCCCTCCAGACATAGCAAGCCTCCCTCCTTAACTCTTCCAATCATTCAGCCCAAACCCATCTCAAACAATAAATATCCATCATCATAAATAATAAATTGAAATTTTCTACCATGGAATAAGCATTGAAGAGATACCAAATTACCCTGAAGGTCAAGCACATGCAAAATTCTTTTTAGGATTCTGACACTGGATACTTGTAGATTTCCCATATTAGCTATTGAGTATAAATTTCCTATTGACATGCTAAATATGTTCTGAGTTGATATCTAGCCCAATAAAAATGGACATGCTAAGGAAATTTGGAGGCAAGAATGTCATGTCATCGGTTGCTCTCATGTTAGTTAGTATCCATGAGTTGTCATGGAGCCCACTTGAGGTGCTCAATCCATAGGAGACCTAGTTCATAGAATTTACTTGAACATTCGAGCAAAATGGCATTGATATTACTAATGAATGTTGATGATCTCGATAATGTATCTTTTTCATCATTATCGTGTGTCAATTTCATGCAATAAAATGTGTAATTTCTTACTAAGTATAGTGTAAGTAAGGGTCAATTTCACATGGAACTGAGGCAATGAGATTAATTATTTGAAAGAAAGTTGAGAGCATGGATATAAGTGTGACAATAAATAAGGCATATATAGATGTTATGAGAGAGAATTTTTATATTTATTTCAGAATTATTTGAGAAATTATAATCTAAAGTGAAAATTCAAATGAGGAGAAACAAAATGGGAATGAGAAGAAGGCAATGCCAAGAGAGAAATTGAAGGTTTTTTATAGGTAGGTTTCAAGGATTTGAGTCTAAAGAGGAGTAAAAGAGTCTAACCATAAAAATTATTCTTTTTCTACACAATTCTTGTCTCAGATATATGAATGGATGGACAATAAAAGAAGAATCTACCCTTAACATTTCAGTTCAAAACTCCCTATAGGTCACGAGATATCAGGATTTTAGTTAGAGAAATCTTGGTCGTTCAATCAAGATCATGCATTAGAGCATGCCACATATGGATCAAAAAATTATGTGTCACCCTTTATCAGTGCAAAGGATCTTTTGTGTAAAACTTTATTATTGAAGGGGGTTTTTCCTGTAAAAAAATTCTCTTAAAAAAATTAGAAAAATGTCTAAGAATTCTAGAAAAAAATCCCTAAACTTGGAAATTTAATATCTTCCAAAATACAAGTAATTTTTTTCACAAAAATTTTCTCAATTGGATCAAAAAAATTTAATTCTTTATATTTTCATTTCTAATTACTAAAAATCATAAGAAGAATTAGGAATTCATTTAATAAAAAAATTAAAAAAATGGTTCAAACTCCTTGAAAAATAAGGTCTTTGACTTCCCGGATATTTATGGATCATATTAAAAAGCATAGGATGATCCCTTTGTCAAATTAAAATTTGATTGGCCACTTATTTCATGACAATACGGTTGACTTAGCATCCAAATTTGGTGGATAGTTATTTTCTCCTCTCTCTCTCATCATCATCATCATTCGTATCCATAACCTCCTCCTACTTTTCTTATGTCATGGCATCCATAGAACTCCTTGAAGACGTGAGAATTAAATTATTTAATTTTAAAGGATTCAAATGGCATCAAGTCTCATGATATAATAAATTAAAAAGAATGATGCATGATAGGATAGATTCATGCTTTTACCTAATTATTACTAAATAGATGCAAAATGAGTGTATGAGTGGAATGACTTGATGAATGCAAAAATATCATAAAAAACAGGATTATGTTTTTCAATATAATCCTGCTTTATGATAGGAAAATTATGTTTTTCAATATATTTATAATTTTAGAAATGAATCCATCAATGACTCGTTGTCAATAGTGATGAGCTTCTCTAATTGAACGTAGCATCTGAACTTCCTCAATTTTTGTGTGGTGTTGAAGTTATAGGCTAGACTTGTTTCCAAGTAGGCCTCCATTGCATTGATACCCAATGTTCCAGTTAGCCATTTGTATTTGGGAAATTTGATGTGGTAATATTTTCTTGTCCTGAAAGCTCACCGTGCAATTAGTAACACATTTCCTATGTCTTCTTGCAATAGGAGACCTTTATCTTTATCTACTCATTGACCTTTCTCTGTTCCAGCCATTGTAGACAATGATTGCAGTTACTCGGGGTCACCATGACTGAGCTTTTGATCATTTCACTTGGAGACAAATTATGTAACTTCATTTTTTAGAGCCACTGCCACCCATCGTAGGAAATTTCTTCCTCCAAGCTAAGGAACCCTTCTGAATTGAAATTTTGGTTCTTTAAATTATCATTTTTTGAATTAAGTCCCATCAAGAACTTATAAAGTTGGGCCTTTGATAACATGCTAAATAAACATTATAAAAACATTATTTTTTATGCATATTAAGGTATAAATAATTTCATTTCCATGCATGTTATCGTATTTATATGTATTTTTCTATCATTCCACAATAAATCATTATAATCTCAAAATTACCTTAAATGAGGGTTTAATATGATAATTTAAAAATGAATAAACTAATAACCCATCTTTACTTGAGATTATGGATGCTTTTTAGAGTGAAAATAATGAGAGAAAATGTTTTATAAACATTTATTTATATTTTCTTAAGTTAAAAACTCTTAAAAATAAATGTGTTTTTGAAATAAAATTTAAAACTCTCATTATTTAGCATGCATGGAAATGAAATTATTTCCATTTTTATCAATTTTAGAATGATAGATAATTAAATTTTTATCAATTTTTATCAATTTTTATCTTTTAGAATGATAGATAATTAAATTTTAGATCAAATGAAAGAAATTTGGATTAATTTGGAGTTATATATTAAAAGTTATGAATTTTCTATTTTTAGGGATTTTTTCTGGATTTTTTTGATTAATTTTACGAATTTTAAATGTTAAAAATGATTTAAATAAGGTAAAAAGGGGGATATTTCCACGCGGGACCCACGTGGATGCGGCATGGCACGCAAGGCCACGTGGCAGCGCCACGCGGGCCCACGCGGCGCCTACGCTGCGATGTGACGCATATTATATTTACTTATATAGAGGATATAATATATATAGTCTTCCGATTATCGGAAGAGATTTTATTAACCCTCTAAATCGTCGCATCTTATAAACCCAATAGTTTTCTTTAATTTTTCCCGTGTGAGACTAAGTCCCACACAGTTTTTAAAGTGCAGGTGACGTGGCCACTTGCGGTGCGTTGGATCGGGCGGAGCGCAGAACATCGTGCATCGATTGCATGGACGCGCGGACCACCAGATCACATCAGCCACGTGCTTAAATTAAATGAGTTATAACGCTCTGATGAAACGGAGAGGAGCGCATCTCGACCGCCCGATCGTGATTCAACGGGCGCGATTCATGCATTTTTATAATGCTTATCAACGGGATCATTGGGACCCACCACTGAAGATCTGACGGCTGCGACTTTTCCGAAACGATCCATCGTGGACCGTTTCATCGTAACCGTCCATCGTTTCGATCGGACGGGTATGCCAGAAATGTGTATAAATAGAGGTGTTCTTCGATGTTCTAAACCATTCGAGTTGGAGATCAAAGCAATTGATCTGTCTAGACACCTCCCCTCTCGATTCTCTCAATCCCATCGTGTTCTACACTCATTTCCGCACCTCAGGAGCCTTTGAGATCGAGATTTGGTAGAGTAGATTAGGAGAAATCGAAGCTTGAAATCTCCTCATCGCGTTCTTCGTGTTCTAGGCGATTAGGCGGTTTAATCGCGTCGATTTGATCGCTATTTGGGATTAGTGGAAGCGGTTTTTCATAATCTACCTTCCTATCATGTTTAATTTCAATTTAGATTAGGATTTCAAGTTTAAATTTGGTTCAATTTAAGTCAATTTCGCGATTTCTTCGTCCGAAAATTTCTTCCTACTTCAATCTTCAATTTCTCCGCGAAAATCAAGACCAAATTCGATGATTCTTGATTCCGTGGAATCGATTTGAAGTTCTCTTTCATAATTTACCATTTTTCCTAATTTCTATCATTAATTCATTGTCCGATTTGATCAATTTCAAAGAAAACATCAACAATTTCCTTATTTCCCAGTGGATTCGACCCTTATTTACCATTATACCCCTTCAAATTCGAATAATTTTCATCAAATTGGAAAGTTTGGAAATAGTTTTCGACACGAGACCGTGTAAAATCGACGACCTCATGGTCCCGTCTCGTTAAATGGCGTCGCTGCCGGGGAATTAAGGCAAATTTTTTATCAAATTAGTTAATTTTGACTTGGTCAACTCAGATTTTTCTCTTAATTTCTTGAAATTCACGCAATTCAATCGTATTTTGAGTGATCCGAAGTAGAAATCAATATTTGAGATCCTTAATTTGATAAGATTAAGTTATTTTTGCCCCTTTTCTAAGGATTACGGGCAATCACTTCTTCAAAATCGCATTAAGAACGCATAACTCTCACGGAGACCGACATTCAAGTACGATTGATCTCAATTTTTAATATATTATAAGTCTTTATAATTTAATATCCATCTATGTATCTGATCCACTCTTCATGAGAAGACGAACAGCCTGGAGAGTACGGAATAATCTCCTAGAAATAGACCTCTTTGAACGATCCTCGCAAACTCCCGAAGCTACCGAGACCAACACTACCAAGACCGATTCAACTTTTGATCCAACCGAACCAGTAGAAATGGCCCGGAATGATGAGGGTAATGCCAGGAAACGCCTTAGTGACTATGCTAGGCCTGTCCTCCAGCGACCCGTCACTAGAATTCACGCACCCCTAGGAAGAGGGGCTAATTTTAGAATTGATTCCCATGTTATGAGCATGCTTCCTATCTTCCATGGTAAGCCTTCTGAAAGATCCATATAGACATGTAGATGAGCTTTCCCAAGTTTGTGAAATAAATGACCTTCAAAATGTCCCTCGCCGACATAATGAAGATGAAACTCTTTTCCGCTGCCCTTAGAGATAGAGCAAAAGATTGGTTTTTGAAATTAGGGAAAGAATTCACTAGTTGGACCGAGATGGATGAGGAATTTTTAAGAAAATACTATTCCATAGGAAAAACCACCTCCGTCTGAAAAGCCATCCGCGAGTTTACCCAAGGCTCGAGTGAAACCTTCCACGAAGCTTGGGAATGACTAAGAGACCTAACAAGGGAATGTCCACACCATGGAGTGTCTAACCACGAATTAACTCAAATATTTTATGATGGGTTAGGCCCGCAAGATAGATATCTTTTGGATGCAGCTAGCGGTGGCACCTTCATGAGCAAATACGAAGACAACGCGATGGAACTCATCGAAACGGTGGCGGAAAATAGTCACCATAATGGGGCGAAACCATTTGGAAGAGGTGCGATGCCAAAATCTATCGACACCAAATCAGCGGTGACGGGGATGCTCCTCGAAAGAATCGACAAAATGGCGGAAGTCCAGAACTTACTACTGGACTAACTCAACATCCACAACGGTTATGAGGGACTCGCCCCCGTCTCACTCCAAGAAGTGTCACCATGCGTGACTTGCTCAAGATTCGACCATGTCGAATTAGATTGCCCCGTGATGGCAATCCAAGGGCAAGGCATGTATAGACAAGGTCCATCGGGAGGACCAAGTCAACAGGGATGACCCAATTATCCAAGTAATTATCCTAACCAATATAATACCCCTGTTTTTAACAATTCTTCGCAGAATAATGGATATAGGAGGAACAACAATCAACCCTATTCTCCACAATATAACGGTCAGCAAAAATACCCTAATCAAAGACAGTCGTTGTTCGTCTCGCCGACTCAACCACAAGCATACACGCAAGCTCCACGCCAGACCACATCAGCATCCGACCCAATCCTCGGCGCGATCTCGCAACTAATGGAGAAAATGATGAGGATGAACTCACGCATGGACAGAATTCAAGACTTCGTCAAGACAAACGTCCAACCGACGGCGTATAAAAAGGGTAAGCAAGTAACTTTTACTGACCAATTACCATGGCAGGCCACAACAAATCCAAGGAATCAAGGAGCCTCGTCGACCGAGACACACAACATCAACCATGTACATGTCAACGAGGAAGCCGTAGAAATAGCACTGGCCATATCAAGCCTTCGGAGTGGGAAAGCTCTGTCGGATCCATACAAGGATCATCCTTTCCACCAAGGCTCAAATGAAGAAAAAGAAACGCCAATTATGGTCGAGCAAGACACTGATTCGGAGGACGAGGAAGAACAGGTTACGGCTGAACCTAACCCTGACAAATATAAGCCCCCTGTGCCTTATCCTCAAGCTCTTAATAGACCAAAAGCCAAGAATAGTGAAACCGATGACAACATACTAGACGCCTTGAAAAAGGTGACGATAATCATTCCTTTGACAGAAGCCATCAAGCATATCCCTTCTTATGCCAAATTTCTTAAAGGTATATGTACTCCCCATAGAAACCCTATAAGTATCCAACTTAGTGAGACGGTAAGCTCTATCATAATGAATTCCTTACCCATAAAAAAGAGAGATCTGGGAGCACCCATGATCACGAGTGAAATAGGAGGAATGTCTTTCACTAGATCCCTACTAGATACAGGAGCTAGTATAAACATCCTCCCTAAAGCTGTATTCGACCGTCATCATGTAGGGGAGCTACAACCTTTCCTAGTAGAACTATGCTTGGTCAATGGATCAATTAGAAAACCCCATGGACTAGTAGAAGATGTCATCGTAAGGATAGAAGATTGTTATTTCCCGGTAGACTTCGTAGTGGTCGACATGAAAATGACTAAGGAGCTAAGCCAAGCCCCGATTATCTTAGGACGACCCTTCCTAGATACCACAAAAGCCGTAACCGACTAGGGGAAAAGGAGAAGTTATTATCAAGGTGGGAGAACACACCGTGAAGGTCGACATCAACAAATTAATGAAATACCCTTCACGAGCATCTGAAGACTTGAGCGCTATCGACTTCGCCGATGATCAGGACATAGACGCATGCATAGAAGAAGTTATGATGATCGACGAGGAAGCAAGATATGAGCAGTTTCCGATGGACGAGCCAACTTTGGAGCTCAAAACTCTCCCGTCTACACTCTAGTACGCCTTCCTTGACGAAGAGAAAGCAAAGCCGGTAATTATTTCATCCAAGCTGGACATGAAGAAAGAAGAACAATTACTGGAGGTGCTTAGGAAAAATAAAGAAGCAATCGGATGGACCCTGACGGACCTAAAAGGGCTAGACCCTTCACGATGTACTCATCGCATCTTCCTAGAGGATGAGTCAAGACCTGTCAGGGAAGCCAAGAGACGACTCAACCCAAGGGTATGGGAGGCCGTGAAAGAAGAAATTCTTAAATGGCTAAATGCAGAAATTATCTACCCCATATTCGATAGCCAATGGGTGAGTCCGGTACACGTTGTTCTAAAGAAAGCCGGAGTAACGGTCACGATGAACGAGAAAGGCGAGGAAATCCAGACGCGCCTACCGACGAAGTGGAGAGTCTGCATCGACTACCGAAAACTGAACTCCGCGACCAAGAAGGACCACTTCCCGCTACCATTCATCGACCAAATCCTGGACCGACTGGCAAGATCGAGTTACTTTTGCTTTCTTGACGGATATTCGAGCTACAATCAGATTGCTATCCACCCCGACGATCAAGAGAAGACGACGTTCACATGTCCTTTTGGCACCTTCGCCTTCAGACGTATGCCATTCGGACTGTGCAATGCCCCCGCGACCTTCCAACGATGTATGACGGCTATCTTCTCTGACTTTCTTGACGACAGCTTAGAAGACTTCATGGACAATTTCTCCGTCTTTAGAAATGACTTCGAAAGTTTTCTTGCTCACCTCACGAAGATACTAGAGGTATGCGTCAGGAAACGATTGGTGCTAAGCTGGGAGAAATCCCACTTCATGGTACGAGAGGGAGTAGTGCTCGAGCATATCGTCTCGGGAAAAGGTTTAGAAGTGGATAAGGCCAAGATAGAGGTCATCCAAAACCTCCCTCTACCACGTACCATTAAAGACCTAAGGAGCTTTCTTGGGCACGTCGGCTTTTATTGAAGATTCATTCAAGATTTTGCCAAAGTCTCCAAGCCCCTCACCACCCTTCTTCGCAAGGACAAGGACTTCATCATCAACGAAGAAGGGAAGCACGCATTCACGATGTTGAAGCAAGCACTGATCCAGGCACCGATTCTACAAAGTCCTAATTGGGACTTACCCTTCGAGATCATGTGCGACGCTTCAGACTACGCGGTGGGAGCGGTCTTGGGGCAATGACTTGACAAGAAGCCGACGGCCATCTTCTATGCAAGTAAGACCATAATAGAAGCTCAAATAAACTATACGACTACAGAGAAAGAGCTTCTGGCGGTGGTCTACGCTCTAGAGAAGTTCCGACCTTACATCTTGGGTAGCAAGATCATCATCTACACTTATCATGCGGCCCTGAAGTACTTGCTCTCCAAGAAAGAGGCCAAACCACGACTAATAAGATGGGTGCTGCTCCTTCAAGAATTTGACTTGGAGATAAAAGATAAGAAGGGCAGCGAAAACTCGATGGAGGACCACTTATCGCGTATCCACATCTCGGGAGGAGAGGACATCGAAGATACATTTCCAGACGAGCATCTCCTTGCCATCTTGAGTCACGCCCCCTGGTACGCGCACATCATCAACTTCATCGTCACTGGATCGATCCCGGAGCATTGGAACCGGCATCAAAAAGATAAGTTCTTCCATGAGCTTAAGTACTATTTCTGGGAAGAACTGCTTCTGTTCCACCTAGGATATGACCAGATTGTTCGACGATGCGTACCGGAGGAGGAGCAAGGAGACATACTGGCGATGTGTCACTCATCAACATGCGGAGGACACTGATAAATCTCAGTTTATCATTTAAATTACATAATATTCATGGTTAAATATACTGATTATGACAGTTTAGACATGAAATTATGGGTAAATTAAGTAAAATAAGTTTTGAAACGAATTAATACACTTCCTGAATTTTTCCTAGATATCTCCTGATTTGTATGGATTTTTCTTGGTGGAAATAGTGAAGAATTACAATGTTAAGTCCTTATAGTGGTATTTTAGTCATTTCAGGAAGCCGTTGGGGGCAGTTTTATTTCCACGGGAGAAGCTGGGGCAACGTGGCATCTGTTCACTCACAGGAGGAAGGAACAGGGTCCACCCAGCAAAACCGCCAGGTTTGGACACGTGGAGCACGGGAGAGAGAGAGAAAGGATCTCTTCAAATCCTACGGTGGTGATCTTCTGTAGTCACAATGACGATCCAGCCGTCAGATCAAAAGGAGTTTTTGACGAAAAAAAGAGAGGCATTCTTTCCCGCGTTCTTCCCTTTTGGGGGTTTCGTATAAAATCGGGATTCCGATCTTCTGGGAGTGACTTCTAACATTTTGGTTCCTCTCAAGTGAATGTGTGGTGCGAGTGTTGGAGTCCGTCTTCAATCTATTGCAGATGTTTAAGAGGAGCTGGATGACGAATCCAAGCAGGGATCAAGAGAGAAACGCTGCCTAGGGCCAGGTTCTGGGGTGACACCTAGGTAAGGACCTCTTTCTAATCTCTGTTTAAATCCTCATCTTTCTGGGGGATCTCGGCTTTTGAACGAGGCCAAGATCACGACGTCCACAACCTCCCAGATCGTTCCTAGTTCCACCTGCAGCGAAGTCACATATGCGCCGAGGGGGGAGCCACGGGTTGTCTACCGACCCAGCGTTGATGTGATGCGGGGTTAGTTAAGGTCGTTAACTTCTTCCATCGTAGAAATTTCCATCGTAAAAAAGACTCTCAGAATTAATTTGGATAGTAGTTAGGTTGTTTTCTCATCCAAATTGGAATTCTAGGTTTAATTAGGGATGACTTTCTTCATTTAAAACCAGGTTGCTTAAAATAGTTAGAGGTTGTTCTGAATCAAGATAGGAATTTGTTATGAATCAAGTATTAAAAAGACCAAAAATAATCTGAGGCGTGAAACCATCCAATTGATCTCTAATCTCCGCGGATTCGACACCCTACTTACCACTAGAATAAGTAGGAAACAACAAATGTTTTGACTAATTCAAAATAAAACAACGACGAAATTGGCCACAATCTTGAGTTAAATTTTGAATTATCAGACACTTCGCAGCACGAAAGACCGCGGACAAGATCCTGCAGAGCGGCTTCTACTGACCCTCCATCTTCAAGGATGCCCACCGTTTCTAATTAGAGTGCTTACAATGTCAAGCGGCGATCAACATCTCCAAGCGAGACGAGATGCCGATGCGGCCGATCCTTGAGGTGGAGATCTTCGACCTTTGGGGGATAGATTTCATGGGACCTTTCCCACCCTCTGACGGGAAAGAGTACATACTGGTGGCTGTAGACTATGTGTCCAAGTGGGTCGAAGCAATCCCCACTAGGACAGACGATCATTGGGAGGTTCTGCGATTCATCACACGATGCATCTTCGCCCGATACGGTTGTCCGAGGGCCATCATCAGTGATGACAGCTCACACTTCAACAACTCTCACTTCCAAGCGCTGTGGAAGAAGTATGGAGTACACCACCGCATCACCACGCCATACCACCCCCAGACGAATGGGCAAGTAGAGGTAAGTAATCGAGAAGTCAAAACTATACTCAAAAAGATAATTCGTCCAGATGGGAAGGATTGGGCACACAAACTTCCCGATGCACTATGGGCATACCGAACGGCATACAAGACACCCATCAGGGATGTCTCCCTTCCAGCTCATCTTCGGGAAAGCCTGCCACCTTCCGGTTCAGCTAGAGCATCGAGCTTACTAGGTTATCAAAAAGCTCAACCTCGCAGTGGACGAAGTAGGGAAAGAATGACTTCTCCAGCATAAAGAATTACAGGAGCTGAGGCACGACGCGTACGAAAATGTGGCGATCTACAAGGAAAAGACCAAGGCCTTCCACGACTGACACATCCGACGATGATCATTCCAAGTCAACGACAAGGTCTCGCTCTACCATTTCGTGCCTCAAGCTCTTCCCTAGAAAGCTGCACTCCAGATAGGATGGTGATGAGACTAAATCGTATGGTCATTGAATGCACACAACTTAGTGTCAAAACAAAGTCCTAATCTTACCAATTTATGATTAATCAAAGTAATTAATTAGTATAATGGTAATTAAGGGTCGAATCCACGGAGAATTAGGGAAATTTGAGAGATATCTTTGAAATTCGGTCAAATCGGACGACGAATTGAGATTAGAAATTGGACATTTTAGTATATTAAGAAAGATAACTCAATTTCAAATCCACGGAATCAAAAATCAGATGATTTGGATAAGAATTCGAAGAGTAATCTAAGTTTGAAGTTAGAAGAAAAATCGTGTCGCGAAAATGATTAAAAACAGAAATTAAAACGAAATTAAACTTAATCTAGTATTCGAAATGTAAAATTAACACTAAATGATGAAAGATTAAGATGAAATCACGCAACCTAAACCAAATTAGCCTTCGAAATGATCCAATTAATCGCCGGATGCAAGGCTTTTCATTCTGAATTGACGAAGACAAAAATTAGAGTTCAAGATGTGACTTCTTCCTTCTCCCTCGATTAAACTATGATTTCATACATTCAATGGGTGCGGAAATGAGTCAAGAGTACAGGGAAACAAACGGCTCGTGAAATGGTGGAGAAAACACATAGAATTTGATGATTGATCGCGGGCAAGTTCTTCCGTCGCGAAGAACGTCTTTTAAAAGAACGAAAATGATCTTCAACCATCTGATGAAGCGACGCTTTGATCAACGGTTGTGATGAGATGTATCCCCCTCGAATCATCACGATCAAATCTGAAGCGTCCGATCAACGATAAAAGGACGAGATGATTCCACGTGTTTTCAAATGAAGAGGTGCGTCGATTGATCATCCGTTAGATTTAAATCGTGCGATCGTGATTGATCTGAGGCTCGTTGAATATCGACCGTTATAATTATCGCGATCGACGGCGAGGATGATTTTACTTAAGTGATAATTGAGCACGTGCTTGATTTGGCAATCAAGTGGACCTCGTGTCCATGGCATCGACGTGCACCGATCATCGCACCTTTGATCCGACGATCGACGTTGCGCCACGCGGCCTGAAATCAAATTAAAAGAAGAAATTTTGTCCCACTCAGAGAAAACGATGGAGAATGGTTGGGTATATAAACAGAGGTGGATTAGAGGGTTGATAAAATGTCTTCCGATAATCGGAAGACCTATATACATTATAAAATAATATATATATTAAAATATAAATAGTTGTCCACGTGTCACCTCCACGCCACGCAGGCAAGGGCGCGCGTCCACGTGGCAGAGCCACGTGGCCTTGCGTGCCACGTCGCATCCACGTGGGCCCGCGCGTAAATTAACCCAATTTTTTGCATTTTTTTTAATTATTTTAAACATTTAAAAATCGAAAATAAACTTAATAAAATTTGAAAAATTCCAAAAAATTCTATAAAATTGGAAAAATCATAACTTTCAAAATACAACTCCAAATTAAGTCAATCTTATTTTTTTGGATTCAAAATTGAATAATCTATCATTATAAAATGTCAAATTATTAAAATAAAAAGAGAATAAATTTTAATTAATTTTATACATTTATGTATTATATAGAATAAATTTATATAAACACATAAATGTTAAAAAAGATCTTTTCTCTCATATTTTCACTCTTAAAACATTATTATGATCATAAATATAATTAGGATTAAATATTTTAATGTGTAATTATTTATAATAATCCATAATTTGGTGTATTTTTAGATCATAACATGAATTTATACAAAATGATAGAAATATACTTAAAATATGATAACATGCATATATTTGTAGTGATTAATGCCTTAATTTGAATTAATAATCATGTAATTACATGCATAAATAGAATGTTATCAGATGGTCCTTACGTAGTTCTAGAATTGTTTCGACGGCTTAGCGGTACTCATCTCCGACCCTAAAATCGGTCGACAATTCAAGGTAAACGACCATCGTCTCAAGCCGTACTTGACCTCAGAGCCACCCGCACTAGCATATAAGGTAAATCTGCATCTTCCCGAGCACTCGAGGACGTGACAGTATCACCCTCGACCCATCATTAGTTATAGGTTTTATTTTTGTTTAGTCTGGCTGAAGACGTTAAACTTAGCGCTGTTTGGAGGCACCCCAAGATTATCTTACCTTTTTAGTTTTATGTCTTTTTTAGTTTTTTTTAGAGACTTCGGAGAACTACATTAGGAAAGGGCGCACTTGCACCAGAAATCCCATGAGCATCACGGAATAATGAGCCTTTCTAAACCCTTCTCACCACACTTTTATATTGTTTTCATGCCATGATTCGATGAGTTTTTCACATGAGCATGTAGTTTTCATTGAAGGCAATGAAAGATTCTAGTTGGGGGGTGAGGATTTAGAAAAAGCTCTATCATTTTCAAAAATTTTAAAATTCTACCTTCTAAAAAACTCCTATTTTTCAAAATTTTGATCTAATCTACCCCACCTTAGAAGTCTTTTCATCTAGAGATCTGACCTACTAGAGATGTAGAAATGAGGACCTTATAGTCCATATGATTACATTTTGAGTAATAAAGCTAAATGATCTAGAGAGACCAATGGATTAGATTTAGTGGTTGACTTCTTTGGGGTTGGGTACCTAACAGGCACCAAGGAAAAAGAGTAATCAGATGTTAAAATACTATGGGATTGAAAAGGAGAGTATTTGAGAGAAAATAAAATTTTATCCCCTACCTATTATTAGCCAAAACTGCTTAGTATAAGGAATTTCTCGATTCTAGACTTTCCCATTTAAAGATTGCAATGATCCATAAATTTTTGTAGCACCTATCTTTCCTTATAGGCATGTAGTCTTTCTCTTCCAAAGCAGTCAAGTAGTTACACCAATTTGTTTTAAACTTTTGCTTTTTGATGATGAACACTCCCAAGTGAACTCACATATCCATCTCACCTTCCACTTTTCCTCCCACATGTACTTATACCTTCACTACACTTCATTTGCTACACACTCTCCTCAGAAATCCTATAAATCCTCCACATCATCATTCTAGTCTTCTGAAATGCTTAAAAAAAGAACAAGAAAAGAAAGAGGAGAAAAGTCAAAAGAAAGAGAGAAATAAGAAATTACAAGAAGGAAAATAAGTGGGAACACCTTCTACCTTTATCTCCACCTCCACTATCATCTCCACCATCTACCCTATCCATCACCATCCATCTCACTTGGGAGTATAATCATCATAAATGGTACCTTATTTGCTTTTATAAATCCACTTTGTTATATCAGCATGTTTGCTTTTAGCCAAGTCATACCCTTAGAAATAGTATCTTTTATTTCCTTCAGCCTCCTCACACGATGCATCCAAAGATAAGAATCCTTTTGAAATTGCACTCTTTTAAGGAGGAAAGCGAGTTAAGGGGAATTCTAAGTACTAAGTAGCCTCCATTTTGAGGGAAGGAGTGATGTGTTTATGAAGAGGGTAAGGAATTACATCCACTCATGAGAGAGTGAGTATATTTTCAGCACCATAGCATTATACCTTAGATATGCTCACCTTGATTACAATCAAGAATTAGACTTGAGCATTAGCCAATGAGCACTACCCTAACATTCACTAAAGAAGTCAACCTAGAGATGGAATCTAGATCATTATAGCCTACACTATGAGGAAAACGTGATCATACATTTATACACTTCACCTTTTTAGTAGGATCAAAGGATGAAAAGACTTTCTAGGGAGATCATATAGTAAATTGCTAAGAGACTAGAAATAATTTAAGTTGGCGGGTGTGATAACTGATGGATATTATGTGGCCTAAAAGCCAATCACACTTTCATGCATCTTGTTTATGTTCATTTGAAATGAAATTTATTCATTGTCATTCTTGTGTGATGTTTGCAATGAAGTCCATGAGCATGTGCAATGACTAAGTGAATTATGATGAGATCATAATATAGTGATCACTAGTCTTTAAACATATGTTCTAAACATTCATATTCGTGGGATATTCGAGAAGGACATCAAATTATCCGAAAAGAATAGCACTATCTAATCCAACTCATATAATGAGTATGGCTGATCCTATAGCCATCGATGTGGAGATACTAAGGATAGATAGTGGGTGCTCTTTGGAGAAAGAGTTCACTGAATTGATCTGTATGAATCCTTGAATGGTAATATACCTAACTGTCAATCAGGTTGATTCATGTCATGATTGTGTATGTGGTCCTTTGACTTGAGACACCAAAGACATCTTGTGGATGGATGATCGTGTTTTGATTATGACTTACGAATCCCTAGTCACGGGATATCTAAAACATCATATATTGGATACGACATGAAGTCCACGAAGATGATTGTGTGGTCAAGATGGGATCATCCACCCTCGCTATTTGAGGAGATTGACTCAAAGGAATGAGATGCGATGAAATCCTTGGCCAAAGTAGTAGAAATATCAAAGAAGGAGTTCTTGATGATTTCAATACGCATCAGTACTAATTTGAGTGACCGATTAGGGTTTTCACAGTTGACCATACCCTAAGTCGTTCATGAGTCTCGTGTAGATGAAGGATTATACGTACACGGTAACCAATGACGGCAGGGTTTCATGAAAGAGTTCTAATATACTCCATATCTCCTAGAGCACGTGGTGTAGCTTGGCACCCACCGGGCTGGCGATTCAACCTATCGATTGGGTTAAATTGATCCTTAGTCAATTAATCTATATGTTGATTGGGTTGATAGAATCATTAACTAGCAAGATATATGGACCTAGAGGGTCACACACATAAGGTCAATAGACGTCGGTGGATATAGACATAATAATAAGGGTTTTTTGTGAAAATTTCACATTCCCAAAGTCTATAAATAGGGCGAGAACGACCATAATAGAGGTGCCCATGCAAGCCTAGTAAAACTTCTCCTCCCTCTTCTGTTCCTCTCGTGGTGACGAGTGTTCAAGAGGAGATCCGATCGTCTGGAGACTGTGTGGATACCGCTAGAGGACGGACGCTTGAACAATTGAAGAACTCTTTCAAATGATCCAAGTAAGTATGAATTTTATTCCATACTAGATGATAAGATCACCTAGAATGGATAATGAGATCATCCATTCTTGGTGCTTCCACGATGTTGAATGTTTTGATTCAACACCATCAGCTGCAATAATTATTTTGGACAAAGATTTGGAGAGCTTTTCGAGCCTAAGATCCCAGCAATAACATGCTAAATAAACATTATAAAACATTATTTTTGATGCATACTAAGGTATAAATAATTTCATTTCCATGCATGTTATCATATTTATATGTATTTTTCTATCATTCCACAATAAATCATTATAATCTCAAAATTACTTTAAATGAGGGTTTAATATGATAATTTAAGGATGAATAAACTAATAACCCATCTTTACTTGAGATTATGGATGCTTTTTAGAGTGAAAATAATGAGGGAAAACATTTTATAAACATTTATTTATATTTTCTTAAGTTAAAAATCCTTAAAAATAAATGTGTTTTTGAAATAAATTTTAAAACTCTCATTATTTATCAATTTTTTATCTTTTAGAATGATAGATAATTAAATTTTAGATCAAATGAAAGAAATTTGGATTAATTTGGAGTTATATATTAAAAGTTATGAATTTTCTATTTTTAGGGATTTTTCGGATTTTTATCTGATTAATTTTATGAATTTTAAATGTTAAAAATGATTTAAATAAGGCAAAAGGGGGGATATTTCGCGCTGACCCACGTGGATGCGGCGTGGCATGCAAGGCCACGTGGCAGCACCACGCGGGCCCACGCGGCGCCTACGCTGCGATGTGACGCATATTATATTTACTTATGTAGAGGATATAATATATATAGTCTTCCGATTATCGGAAGAGATTTTATTAACCCTCTAAATCGTTGCATCTTATAAACCCAATAGTTTTCTTTAATTTTTCCCGTGTGGGACTAAGTCCCACACAGTTTTTTAAGTGCAGGTGACGTGGCCACTTGCAGTGCATTGGATCGGGCGGAGCGCGGAACATCGCGCGTCGATTGCATGGACGGGCACACCACCGGATCACATCAGCCACGTACTAAAATTAAAAGAGTTATAACGCTCTGATGAAATGGCGAGGAGCGCATCTCGACCGCCCAATCGTGATCCAACGGGCGCGATTCATGCGTTTTATAACGCTTATCAACGGGATCATCGGGACCCTCCACTGAAGATCTGATGGCTGCGACTTTTTTCGAAAACGATCCATCGTGGACCGTTTCATCGTAACCGTCCATCGTTTCGATCGGACGGTTTCGCCCAAAATGTGTATAAATAGAGGTGTTCTTCGATGTTCTAAACCATTCGAGTTGGAAATCAAAGCAATTGATCTGTCTAGACACCTCCCCTCTCGATTCTCTCAATCCCATTGTGTTCTACACTCATTTCCGCACCTCCGAAGCCTTTGAGATCGAGATTTGGTAGAGTAGATTAGGAGAAATCGAAGCTTGAATCTCCTCATCGCGTTCTTCGTGTTCTAGGCGATTAAGCGGTTTAATCGCGTCGATTTGATTGCTATTTGGGATTAGTGGAAGCGGTTTTTCATAATCTACCTTCCTATCATGTTTAATTTCAATTTAGATTAGGATTTCAAGTTTAATTTGGTTCAATTTAAGTCTATTTCGTGATTTCTTCGTCCAGAAATTTCTTCCTACTTCAATCTTCAATTTCTCCGCAAAATCAAGACCAAATTTCGATGATTATTGATTCCATGGAATCGATTTGAAGTTATCTTTCATAATTTACCATTTTTCCCAATTTCTATCATCAATTTATCGTCCGATTTGATCAATTTCGAAGAAAACATCAAGAATTTCCTTATTTCCCAATGGATTCGACCCTTATTTACCATTATACCCCTCAATTCAAATATTTTTCATCAAATTGGTAAGTTTGGAAATATTTTTGACACAAGACCATGTAAAATCGACGACCTCGCGGTCCCATCTCGTCAGCCTTGATCATATGGCCATTTTCTGCCAATTTTAAATCCTTCACTGACTAACAATAATGATAAGGGAAATTTTCATTTCCCTTGGATACTAATAATGATCTATCACTCGAGGATCTATCAAATGCCCTTTATGACCATTTCCTTCTTGAATTAACTCTACCTATTGCCTCTAGTGTAAAACATTTACACCATCAAACTTGAAATCATCTAGAATTTTTGGGAAGATCTAATTTTTTTTACCCTTTTCAAGCTCCATATGTGAGCTTTGAATAATGATAGAGGAGTTTGATTCTTCAACCGTAAAGTATTTCCAGAATGAAATCCCTTTTAGTTTGAGAACTCCTTTGAGTCCATCCATTATGTGAGACACTTGCTCTCATTTTTATAGTTTTACGTTTTTCTTGGATAATTACAAATGTCTATGAAATAAATTCTCTTCTTCGAGTCAACTTTAATAACCTACCAAAGAGATCTTTGGCTTATATCTTCTATTTGTAATTGACGTTTTTGTGCACTAAAATCCTTGTAGATTGACCAAGAAATCTATACACCATAAATTCTATATTTTTCTATACATTTTTTTATTGTATAAATATTTTTAGTTATACCAATTGGAGGGCTTGACCCATGTTACTGACATTAGTCCCACATGTGTCATAGTTTTGTTTCTCTTTCTTTCTCTTCTACAAATAGAGCCTTGTAATATCTTCTATGATTATCAATTATCATTTGGATTTACCTTTTACATTTTATAGAGCCTAAATATTTTTTTGCCTAAGACAACTAGGGTTCTTCATGCAGCCGCCATTGCTTTGCTGCTTTCACATCACCACTACTGCCAAAAACCTTTTAGTTTAACCTAAGTTTGATAATTTACTTAGGTGTGCTTTTAATGTTTATGAAATATTATATTGAGTAGTGTTTATGAATGTTAGCTATTGTTGTTTGTCAAAATGATTTGAGAAGGGTATGTTTGTGTCAGTGCAGGTACTGATGGACTGATAGATTGACCCTCGTTGATCTTGGAATGCAGACATCGCTACGAATTAGAACGAGATTACCTACTCTATAATCTACTATTAAAACATTTAATTAAGACCTTTTGAAGACATGATTTAAATCTTCGTAGAACCATGAATTATTCTTACAAATTCATACTACTCTTATTTATTTGTTTACTCATACTATTATTTTCTTTTCTTTCATTTTTAATCATATGTCTTCTTATATATATATATATATATATTTATATATGTATATGTATAGTGTCATGTCTGAATGATTATTACCGTTATACTAATCTTTTCAGGGTTAATCGCCCCATTTATCCCGTGTTTTGGGATTTATCTCC